>CM058047.1:49760123-50960123 GCA_030169165.1 Centaurea solstitialis | reverse complement strand
CTAACAAGCCCGACATCTCCTCTAGTGATAAGGCTACCTCTACCTGTTTCAAATGTCAGGGCAAAGGACACTTTGCCACTGAGTGCAGGTACAAGAAGAATCAGTTCGCTGAATCTTCTACCCAAGCTTACAAAGACGGAAAGTACCAAAAGCTAAAGTCCAAGTACCGAAAGCTGAAATACCAGCGAAAAGGCAAAGGTCTAATCGCTGAAGGAGAAGGCTGGGATGAATCTTCGGATGAATCCTCTGATGAAGAGGATACCAGCGAGGTGACATGTCTAATGGCCATCGCTGAAGACCCCGAGCCTGCTCTTATGGCACAGCTCGAAGACATCCCTGAAGAAGAAGTCACTGCTACTTCTGTCTCGACCTCTGATCTTTCTCACGTATCCACTCCTTCTCCTTCTAATGCTATGACAGCGATGGATGCTCTAACCATCGATCTGTTCAATGCCTTAAATGGCAAGTCCTCTGCTGAAAAGGTCAACTTTGACCTTAGGACTGAGCTCAAAGAGTGTCATGAGAAACTCAAAGAGCTCATTGTTTTTTAGGCTAGTTACAAAGACCAAGTTCATGCAAACCATGTTCTTTGCATTGAACGAGAACAGGCCATCGCTGATAAAGAAAGAGCTCTTGCTGAGCTACTTTCGGAAAAGGTCACTGATAAGAGCTGGGCTGATGCATCTGAAAAGGTGGATGAAATTATTGCCACCCAGCATCACCCTATTGTAAGACCCAGTTTACATAATTGATATTAGGTTTGTAATACCGCATTATATGGAAAACAAACCATAAACAATCCCTCAAAAGCTATCTTTCTAAACCATTAGAAAACAAACGGGATACAATATTTATAAAGTTCAAGTTCGAAATGTCCGCTTGGTTACATACGTTTCCTTAAACACCTGTTTTCCCAAAAATAAACTAAAACGGACAAATCAAACATACTAACTTTGCGAAAGCGTAAACTACATACAAAACAAGGGACATAACTACCCGTTAACTAGGTACTTATATTTACAACCAAAAGACAACTTATAACTTACAAACCATAGTTATATTTAACTAACTATATAATATCAAAAGAGATGTGCTACCGGAAGCACCAAAAGCTAAGATCTCTATCTACTCGAACTTGTTCTTCGCCTTATCCACACTACCTGTAAAGAAAATGTAAACAACTAATGGGTAAGCACATAATGCTTAGTGAGTAAACGGGGAACTACTAACTACTAAAGCTTCACAAATAAAATCCATGAGAGCCAATGTTCACGAAGGATACAAATCATGTAACAAGTAACCATTTTCCGAGAATCAAACATCCGAGTATCGAAATATGCAACAATTATATCATGTGGAAGTCAACAATGGTTATGTAATGTCACCGAGCTATCCCGGACGTGACAAGTACAACAATATATCATAGATATCATGCCCACCCGAGCTATCCCGGCCAGTGGAATGATCTTCCCACCCGAGCTATCCCGGACGGTGGGGTAAAACGACCGGACTCTAACACGGTCAAATACACACCATACCCGAGTAATCTCAGCCGCTATGAGCTTAAGCGTGTTTCCCCGAGTGAAACACGAAGTAACCACCCGGGTAACACGTATGGAAGAACGGAGTACAATAGCCAATAATCATTTAAAATTGATAAGGAAATATAATAAAGATAAGCATAGAAGTAAATAGCAAATAGATAACACATGTATAGCATTTAGCTAGTTAAGTAACCCCATAAACTCACAGTGCTCTTCGATAATCAAAAACGAGTCAAAATAGGCTCCAAGTCCATATAAGCATAGACGTCGTCCAACGATCACTCCGAAAGAACCAAGGGAGTTTATTTAATACCTGTGATATGTACGCAAAGCCTTATAAACATCCGACAATCATAGCTTAACCAAACTTAATTTAAATCCATTTTAGTCACTTTAATTTTCAGCTCAAAATCAACTTTTTGTCAGTTTTGAGAGGCATTTTTAACCAACCTACAAGCCTTATTTCTAAAAAGTTTCTAAAGGACAGATTTAGAGCTACATACAAGCTTTCCGAAATGTCCAGAATCATAGCAATCGGAGCTACGATGATCAAGATATGGTGCTCTCAAAACAGCCTCTGAGATGAATTTGATGCTGTCAAATTCAGCAACAAAATAGGCTAAAATCCATCTTTTGGATTTAATCTTTATTCCAACAATCAAAGTATCATCTAACCATGTTTATAATAGTGTTTACAAGATCAATACTCAAGAATTTCACCAAATTAGCCATTAATGAAGAAAATCCAAGTTCAACTTATGTACTTCAATTTCAAAAGCTCTAAACCTTCAATTAAGCCTGATAACAACTTAATTAGGCTATAACCAAGCTAATTACGACGTATTACTACTATAACTCAGTTTAGGGTTCATAAACGTAAACCCTAGTATCACCAATTTCATCCCTAACCATCTATAAGTCAAGAAATTTACCAAGAACATAGTTATACCTTTGATTGGAGATGACTTTGATGAAATAATCAAGCAAAGATCCCTTGTATCACTCTTGATTCAACCCTAAGAAGTCCAAAATCGCCCCAGGAAGATACGTCTGAGTTTTTAGAGGCTGATTTGGGGAAAAAGGGTCAAAATCCCGTTTTGTACGAGTTAGACCCGAGTTGACTCAGCTACATAACTCAGTTTGACATTTAATCACTAAAACGTACATAACTTTTCGCTCGGATCTCCGTTTTTGACGCGGTTTTCGCTCACGCGCTCGTAACGAGATAAGCTACAACTTACTATAAAAATAATCCAGATAATAACTCCCTAAAAATTTCGGTTTTAGACCCCGAACTTTCATTTTAGGACATTGTAGTCATCAACTAACACTCAATTCAACTTTAACCCTATTCTATCACGTTTTGGTCACATAAACACGAGTAAAGAAGATAATTACAACTAAGTTATGAAAGTGGATGTTACAATTACCTCCTCCTTTTTGAGGATTCTGACCTCGGAATCTTATTTTCTTGAATAGCTCGGGATATTTGGCAAGCATTTCTTCTTTGTTCTCCCACGTCCAATTCGGACCGCGATGATGCTTCCATTTCACCAATACCAAATTAATTGTCTTATTCCGGAGATTCACCTTTCTTTCGTTTAGAATTTCTTCAGGTTCCTCGATATATCTCAGTCGTTCATCAATCTTCACCTCAGCTAAGGGAACTGTTTCATCGTACTTACCCAAGCACTTCCGAAGATATCCAACATGAAATACATCGTGAATACCAGATAACTCTTCTGGAAGTTCAAGTCGATATGCTTGTTTGCCAATACGTTCCATAATTTTGAATGGTCCAACGAAACGTGGACTAAGCTTACCTTGCTTACCAAATCGTAGAATACCCTTCCAAGGAGAAACTTTCAACATAACCATATCACCCACAGTGAATTCAATCGGTCTTCTTCGCTTATCGGCATAAGATTTTTGTCTATCCTGAGCTGCTTTCATCCTTTCCCGAATAACTTGAATCTTATCGTGCGTAATTTGAATAATTTCGGGTCCAGCAAGCACTTTCTCACCTGTCTCGCGCCAACATAGCGGAGTACGACATTTACGACCATATAAAGCCTCAAAAGGCGCCATACCGATAGTCGAGTGATAGCTGTTGTTGTATGAAAATTCAACCAATGGTAGATGCACATCCCAACTACCACCAAACTCAAGTATACACGCACGCAACATATCTTCTAACGTTTGTATCGTGCGTTCGGACTGACCATCAGTTTGGGGATGATATGCCGTGCTCAATGCTACGCACGTCCCAAGTTCTCGTTGTAAACCAGCCCAAAATTTCGATGTAAATCGAGAATCTCGATCGGAAATTACCTTCAGCGGAACACCATGTCGTTTAATAATCTCGTCAATATAAGTTTGTGCCCATTTATCCATAGAATAGGATTCCCTAACAGGCAGAAAGTGAGCACTTTTCGTTAAACGATCCACGACAACCCAGATGCTGTCGTGTTGACGAGCCGTCTTCGGTAGCTTTGTTACCAAATCCATTGTAAGTTCCTCCCATTTCCACATCGGTATATCAAGAGGTTGAAGGCTACCATATGGTTTCTGATGTTCAGCTTTAACTTGCGAACACGTAACACATTGTTCCACATATCGGGCAATATCACGTTTCATTCCCGGCCACCAATAGTCAGATTTCAAATCATAATACATCTTTGTACTGCCTGGATGCACAGACATCCGCGACTTGTGGGCTTCGGATAATACCAATTCTCGAATACTACCGAGTTTCGGAATCCAAACACGATCCTTGAAAACTTTAAGTCCTTGATTATCCTCTGTCAAATACTGAGCATAACCAACCATACGTTCTGCTTTCACACGATCAGATTTCAAAGCCTCTAGCTGCCATTTTCGTATGTCATCAACTAGTGTGGATGTCACCGACGTATGTGTAATAGCATAACACATGGAGTTTGCATACGTCTTTCGGCTTAAAGCATCCGCAACAACATTAGCTTTGCCTGGATGATACATAATTTCACAATCATAATCTTTAATCAGTTCCATGGCCCGTTGTTGCCTCATGTTCAAAGTCTGTTGAGTGAAGATGTACTTCAAACTCCTATGATCCGTGAATAATTGACATTTGGTACCATATAAGTAGTGACGCCATAATTTCAGTGCAAAAAACGACTGCTGCCAACTCAAGATCATGAGTTGGATAGTTCTTTTCACAATCTTTCAACTGTCTCGATGCGTATGCAATTACTTTGCCTTGTTGCATAAGAACACAACCGAGACCCAGTTTAGAAGCATCGCTATAAACTACCAAGTCGTCACTACCCTCTGGTAAAGCTAGCACAGGAGCATTGGTCAGACAACTCTTTAACGCCTGAAAAGCATTTTCTTGAGCTTCACCCCATTCAAACTTGACATCTTTCCGGGTCAACGAAGTTAAAGGCACGGCGATTTTAGAGAAATCCCGTATGAATCGTCTATAGTAACCCGCAAGTCCAAGAAAACTACGGATCTCCGATACATTTTTGGGTTGCTCCCAATTCTTTACAGCTTCAACTTTGGACGGGTCGACCGACACACCGTCATAAGAAATTGTGTGGCCTAGAAATTGGACCTACACCGGTACCAATTCACAGTTAATATTTATCACATATACATGACTTAATGTAAGTGAAGCATGTAACGTATAGTACCTGACGTAGCCAGAACTCACACTTCGAGAATTTAGCATATAGACGTTCCTTTCGAAGTGTTTCAAGCATCTCACGTAAATGTTTCATGTGATCCGCTTCAGATTTGGAATATACGAGAATGTCGTCAATGAAGACAATCACGAACTTATCCAACATCGATCGGCACACCCGATTCATCATATCCATGAATGCTGCGGGTGCATTGGTTAAACCGAACGGCATCACTAGAAATTCATAATGACCGTATCTCGTTCGGAAAGCCGTTTTTGGAACATCTTCTTCACATACCTTCAATTGGTGATAACCTGACCTCAGATCGATTTTAGAGAAGTAGCTCGCACCTTGCAACTGATCGAACAAATCGTCGATACGCGGAAGTGGGTATTTATTCTTAATTGTCACTTTGTTCAACTCACGATAATCGATGCACATACGCATCGAACCGTCTTTCTTCTTAACAAATAATACCGGAGCACCCCAGGGAGAAATGCTCGGTCGAATAAAACCTTTATCGAGAAGTTCTTGCAACTGATTCATCATTTCTTTCATTTCAGATGGAGCCAGACGATACGGCGTCCTAGCAATCGGTGCTGCACCAGGAATTAAATCAATTCGAAATTCAACTTGTCTGTTAGGAGGTAAACCAGGTAAGTCCTCGGGAAATACATCGGGGAATTCGCAAACAACCGGTACATCACAAACTGTTTTCTTCACTTCCTTTGACGCATCAAGAATATAAGCTAAATAGGAAGAACAACCTTTAGACAGGTGTCTTCGAGCTTTTAGCATAGAAATCAACCTTACGTCCCCTTTACGCTTTTCACCATAAACATAAAAATAACCATCGCCGTCGTCATTTGGTATACGAACTATTCGTTCATAACACATAATATTTGCCCGATTCTGAGCCATCCAATCAATGCCAATAACTATATCAAAGCCATGGATATACACAGGTACAAGATCTACAGAAAAGTCATGCTCGTCTAATTGCAGCATACAATCTTTGTAAACCTTATCGGCTAGCATAGGTGTGCCATCAACAGTGTCAACGTAAAACGGTTTAGCAAGCACACAAGGCACAGAGTTTAAACATCGAGCAAATGCATGGGAAACGAATGAATCCGTAGCACCTGAATCGAATAAGATACGAGCAGGATGAGAATTAACGAGAAATATACCCGTAACCAATTCTGGCTTATCTCTGGCTTCCTCAGCAGTGATTTGAAAAGCTCTAGCATGAGCGCGCGGTACCTCCTCCTTTTGACGTGGAGCACCACTAGTAGAAGGTCGACGAACAGAAGCCTTACTTTCCGCGGGTTTAGATTGAGGACACTCTCTCTGACGATGGCCTAAAGCACCACATGAGTAACATGTCATATCCTTCCTCGGGCAGTTCGGTTTCACATGTCCAATTTCACCACAACCATGACATCTAACTTCAGGGCGAACAAGGTTGCATCGGCCTCGATGAGCCTTACCACAACAAGAACAGTGTGGAGGAGCATTCGACTGAGAAATACTCACAGTTAGAATACAACTAAATTTCAATATACTTAACTTGTACTTCATAATTGTACCTGCAGGCTATAAGCCTGAGACTGAGATTGAGGTCGCGATCTAGCTTGGGATTGAGTGTATCTTGGATTGAAATTCCGGGTAAATTGTTGTGTGGGTGCAGATGTCACACCTTCAACACGAGGTCGCTTGGCTGGCGGTGCTAAATTACGATCCGAGCGGTTCAAATCATGTTCGCGTCGTCGCGCTGACTCAACGGCTTTCTCAAACTCTGAAATATCACGATTAGCGACAACATCTCGAATCTCCGGTCGCAATCCATCTATAAAGTGGTCTATACGTTCCTGTTCCGTAGTCAAGAAACGTGTAGCAAACTGTGCTTTATGATTGAACTCGGTCTCGTAGTCTACCACAGACCTATTTCCTTGATTGAGTTCAAGAAACTCCTTCTCCAATCGTTTTTGTAGATCAGGTGGACAGTATTGCTTGTTAAAACGAGTCTTGAAAGACTCCCAAGACATACTTTCTTTCTCGGTTTCACCTAAGGCTGTAAAAGTAGCATTCCACCATGTCAAGGCCCTACTTTTAAACAAGGCCGTGGCATAGTTCACTTTATCATCATCTAGCACTCGGGTGATGCGAAAGACTTTCTCTGTATTTCGTATCCACTCAAGTGCCTCCAACGGATCAACCTTGCCAAAGAACTCGGTAACACCACTACTACGAAAGTTTTTGAAAGAGACACGATCGGTTTTGGGTTTCGAGGTGTCACCCGTTTCTTTCTCCTTGCCTTTGCTTTTATCATCTCCGACCTTTTTATCGTCATGTCGTTGCTGGGCTAACGTTTGTTGAAGCAATAAAGTCATACGTTGCATCAAACGTTCGCTTCGAGGAGACATCGGTGCCTCGTCATCATTAATCTCCAGATGTGGATTATTATCTCCCACATTGTCATTAGCCGGGGTGTGACTAGCTTCGTCACCGTCGGCCATCTTTCTGAAAGTTGCAATGTATACATAACATTAAATAAAGTCCTATAACAATTTCCCAATCCCGAACCTAGGTCCCTCCTAAGTCCATATCCCGTTTAAATCAAAACTTACTTACTATGCATAACGACACAAGGTTTAAGTCCGGATACCGTCGCTGATATCCAGTTCTCTTAAACCAAGGCTCTGATACCAAATTGTAAGACCCAGTTTACATAATTGATATTAGGTTTGTAATACCGCATTATATGGAAAACAAACCATAAACAATCCCTCAAAAGCTATCTTTCTAAACCATTAGAAAACAAACGGGATACAATATTTATAAAGTTCAAGTTCGAAATGTCCGCTTGGTTACATACGTTTCCTTAAACACCTGTTTTCCCAAAAATAAACTAAAACGGACAAATCAAACATACTAACTTTGCGAAAGCGTAAACTACATACAAAACAAGGGACATTTTTACATAATTGATATTAGGTTTGTAATACCGCATTATATGGAAAACAAACCATAAACAATCCCTCAAAAGCTATCTTTCTAAACCATTAGAAAACAAACGGGATACAATATTTATAAAGTTCAAGTTCGAAATGTCCGCTTGGTTACATACGTTTCCTTAAACACCTGTTTTCCCAAAAATAAACTAAAACGGACAAATCAAACATACTAACTTTGCGAAAGCGTAAACTACATACAAAACAAGGGACATAACTACCCGTTAACTAGGTACTTATATTTACAACCAAAAGACAACTTATAACTTACAAACCATAGTTATATTTAACTAACTATATAATATCAAAAGAGATGTGCTACCGGAAGCACCAAAAGCTAAGATCTCTATCTACTCGAACTTGTTCTTCGCCTTATCCACACTACCTGTAAAGAAAATGTAAACAACTAATGGGTAAGCACATAATGCTTAGTGAGTAAACGGGGAACTACTAACTACTAAAGCTTCACAAATAAAATCCATGAGAGCCAATGTTCACGAAGGATACAAATCATGTAACAAGTAACCATTTTCCGAGAATCAAACATCCGAGTATCGAAATATGCAACAATTATATCATGTGGAAGTCAACAATGGTTATGTAATGTCACCGAGCTATCCCGGACGTGACAAGTACAACAATATATCATAGATATCATGCCCACCCGAGCTATCCCGGCCAGTGGAATGATCTTCCCACCCGAGCTATCCCGGACGGTGGGGTAAAACGACCGGACTCTAACACGGTCAAATACACACCATACCCGAGTAATCTCAGCCGCTATGAGCTTAAGCGTGTTTCCCCGAGTGAAACACGAAGTAACCACCCGGGTAACACGTATGGAAGAACGGAGTACAATAGCCAATAATCATTTAAAATTGATAAGGAAATATAATAAAGATAAGCATAGAAGTAAATAGCAAATAGATAACACATGTATAGCATTTAGCTAGTTAAGTAACCCCATAAACTCACAGTGCTCTTCGATAATCAAAAACGAGTCAAAATAGGCTCCAAGTCCATATAAGCATAGACGTCGTCCAACGATCACTCCGAAAGAACCAAGGGAGTTTATTTAATACCTGTGATATGTACGCAAAGCCTTATAAACATCCGACAATCATAGCTTAACCAAACTTAATTTAAATCCATTTTAGTCACTTTAATTTTCAGCTCAAAATCAACTTTTTGTCAGTTTTGAGAGGCATTTTTAACCAACCTACAAGCCTTATTTCTAAAAAGTTTCTAAAGGACAGATTTAGAGCTACATACAAGCTTTCCGAAATGTCCAGAATCATAGCAATCGGAGCTACGATGATCAAGATATGGTGCTCTCAAAACAGCCTCTGAGATGAATTTGATGCTGTCAAATTCAGCAACAAAATAGGCTAAAATCCATCTTTTGGATTTAATCTTTATTCCAACAATCAAAGTATCATCTAACCATGTTTATAATAGTGTTTACAAGATCAATACTCAAGAATTTCACCAAATTAGCCATTAATGAAGAAAATCCAAGTTCAACTTATGTACTTCAATTTCAAAAGCTCTAAACCTTCAATTAAGCCTGATAACAACTTAATTAGGCTATAACCAAGCTAATTACGACGTATTACTACTATAACTCAGTTTAGGGTTCATAAACGTAAACCCTAGTATCACCAATTTCATCCCTAACCATCTATAAGTCAAGAAATTTACCAAGAACATAGTTATACCTTTGATTGGAGATGACTTTGATGAAATAATCAAGCAAAGATCCCTTGTATCACTCTTGATTCAACCCTAAGAAGTCCAAAATCGCCCCAGGAAGATACGTCTGAGTTTTTAGAGGCTGATTTGGGGAAAAAGGGTCAAAATCCCGTTTTGTACGAGTTAGACCCGAGTTGACTCAGCTACATAACTCAGTTTGACATTTAATCACTAAAACGTACATAACTTTTCGCTCGGATCTCCGTTTTTGACGCGGTTTTCGCTCACGCGCTCGTAACGAGATAAGCTACAACTTACTATAAAAATAATCCAGATAATAACTCCCTAAAAATTTCGGTTTTAGACCCCGAACTTTCATTTTAGGACATTGTAGTCATCAACTAACACTCAATTCAACTTTAACCCTATTCTATCACGTTTTGGTCACATAAACACGAGTAAAGAAGATAATTACAACTAAGTTATGAAAGTGGATGTTACACCTATGAACAGAACCTGTCTAGGTTTTGTTAAAGGAAAACAGCATGCTATAGATAACTCTGATAAATCATATTTGAAATTTGGCATGTTTGTTAGTTCTGACTCTAACTCTCAGAGTTCTACTCCCATCTCTAAAGATGATGCTGCTTTCTCTGTTCAGCCCCATATGAACTCGGTTAGCAAAGACCTTCCAAACCTTCCTTCCAAATCTAAGATTCAAAACCACAAGGCTTCTAAAGTCTTAGGTGGTGGTCCTACAGGATATGGGGCTAAGAAATCTGCTTAAAGCCTCACTCCTAGAATCAAGGTTGACTTAATAACCAAACCTCAGGAGAAGACTCCCATTCCTCCTCTGACCAAAGATATAGGCATTATTGGACCTGGTCCTGCTGACCAAAAGCTTAAAAAGCCAAAGGGTCCCTCTAAATCTAAGACCAATAAAAACTGCTATCACTGTGGTCAAAATGACCATATCGCTAGCAAGTGTCCTCATACTACCAAGGCTGAAAAAGCAGCCAAGGTAAAGAAAGGTCCTAAAGCAAATAAGTCTGCCAAAGGAAATAAATCTTTACTCGTTGAGACTGTTATCATCCCTGACTTTGTCAGAACTGAAACTTCAGTTAAGACAGAAGATGTTGCCTCTACCCCCACTCCTGCTATAATCTCTGACGCCACTGAATATTCAGTCATCTATGTCCCTGATCACTCTTCCTTCTTTGCTGACCTTGACGGACCCAACTTTATGTGGGTTCCCAAGACCAATTAACTCTTCCTTCTCTTATAGGAAAAGGGCATCTGGTATCTTGACAGCGGATGCTCCAAGCATATGACTGGAAACAAACATGTGCTGATTGACTTCAAGGAAGAAGCTGGCCCCTCAGTCAAATTTGGTGGCGAAGGAAGAGGTATCACTCGTGGCTATGGTACCTTAACCAACGGAAAGACTACCTTTCGGAGGGTATCTTACATTGAAGGACTGACTCACAATCTGCTGAGTATCAGTCAACTTTGTGATAAGGATCACAAGGTCTCTTTCTCCAAGAAAAGCTGCCAGGTGAAGAACAAGCACAAGAAAGTCATTCTCAGAGGACAAAGATCCCATGATGTCTACGTCATCAACATGGACACGTCCACTGAAAATGTGTGCTTCATGTCCAGGGCCTCCTCTGAAATCAACTAGCTCTAGCACAAACGTCTCTCCCACCTAAATTTCAAGACCATCAACCAGCTCTCTATCAGCAACCTGGTGAAAGGTCTCCCTGAAAACAGCTTTGCAAAGGAATCTCTTTGTGCTGCTTGTGAAAAAGGGAAGCAGACTAGAGCTTCCTTTAAATCCAAGAAAGTTTCTACCATCAACTTTCCACTCCATCTATTGCACATGGACCTCTTTGGACCTGTCAATATTCAGTCTATGGGTGGAAAACGATTCACTTTGGTGATAGTGGATGAATACTCAAGATACCCCTGGGTGTTCTTCCTTAGAACCAAGAGTGAAACTCCTCAGCTGATCATTTCCTTCATTCTTCGGATGGAGAAGTACAATCAGATCACTGTTCGCTCTATACGAAGTGATCATGGCATTGAATTCAAAAACAGTGTCCTGGATGAATTCCTGGTCAGCAAAGGGATCTCTCAGAACTTCTCTGCCGTTCGGACTCCTCAGCAAAACGGGGTCGCTGAACGAAGAAATCGCACGCTGATTGAAGCTGCAAGATCAATGCTGATTGATTCCTATCTTCCTATTCAATTATGGGAAGAGGCTGTCAAAACTGCCTGTTACACACAGAACAGGTCACTGATCGTGAAAAGGTTCAAGAAGACAGCCTACGAGCTCATCAGAGGAAGGAAGCCGAACATTGAGTACTTCCACATCTTTGGTTGCAATTGTTATATCAAGAACGACCGAGATGCTCTGGGAAAGTTCGATGTCAAAGATGACGACGGTTTCTTGGTTGGATACTTTACTATATCCAAAGCCTATCGTGTTTTCAACAAACGAAGGCAAACCATTGAAGAAACCATTCACGTCAAGTTTAATGAATCTAATCCCTTCTCTTCTTCCTCTCCTTCTAATAATGATGTAGATCAATGGACTGACTCTTACTTTTTGGTCCCTGAAAATGAATCCCCTGATACTAACATCCCTGCTGCAGGAACACCATCTCCAATCCCTGATGGATTTGAAGACATACTTGAGATTCCTCAGGATCCTCCAGTCTACTCTGCTGTTCTTATATCTCAAGTTGCCCCTAGTGCAACTTCTCAGAAGGACATTTTGTCACCTTCGGAATCATCTGAATCAGTTCCTCTTGTCACTGATCCTCCTCAACTTGATGCAATCGCTGAAGAATCATCTTCTACACTCGCTGCTGAACCTCTTCAGACTGTCCCTCAGCCGCCTACTCTAAGATGGACTAGAGATCATCCTATTGATCAAGTCCTAGGTGATCCATCTACTGGTGTAAGAACTCGACATCAGGCTAGTAATCACTGTCTCTTTGTCTGTTTCTTATCTGAAATTGAGCCTTCTAAAATAGAAGAAGCGCTTGTTGACCCATTTTAGGTTTCAGCTATGCAAGAAGAACTCCCTGAGTTCGAAAGAAACCTTGTCTGGACTCTTGTTCACAAGCCATCCAGGAAGACCATCATCGGTCTAAAATGGGTTTTCAGAAGTAAACTTGATGAAAATGGCATTGTGATTCGCAATAAGACTCGTCTTGTTGCACAAGGATATAGACAAGAAGAGGGGATAGATTATGATGAAACCTTTGCCCCTGTGGCTAGACTTGAAGCCATTAGACTCTTTCTCTCTTACGCGGCTCATATGAAATTTCAAGTGTTTCAGATGGATGTCAAGAGTGCGTTTCTCAATGGAAAACTCACTGAAGAAGTCTATGTTGCTCAACCTCCAGGCTTCACTGATCCAAAACATCCTACTCATGTTTACAAGCTAAACAAGGCTCTATATGGATTAAAGCAGGCTCCTAGAGCCTGGTATGAAACTTTATCTACTTATCTCATCAAAGAAGGTTTCACTCGTGGAAAGATCGACAGCACGCTGTTTGTCAAATCCTACAAGGATCATGTTTTCCTTGCCCAAATTTATGTTGATGACATCATCTTTGGGTCCACGAAAGCCAAACTATGCAAAAAGTTTGAAGCACTCATGCAGGCTGAATACAAGATGTCTATGATGGGTGAACTAACCTACTTCTTAGGTCTTCAGGTTAAGCAATCTGAAAAGGGTATTTTCATCTCTCAAGGTAAGTATGTTCATGAAATGCTTACTAAATTCGAGCTTACTACCTGCTTTGCTATGAAAACACCAATGGCACCTCCTCTAGAACTCGACAGGGATTCCGAAGGAAAATCTGTTGATGTTACTCTCTACAGAGGAATGATCGGCTCACTGCTGTATCTTACAGCGAGCCGACCTGATATCATGTATGCTACCTGTCTTTGTGCAGGATATTAAGCTGATCCCAAGGAGTCCCATATGAAGGCTGTAAAGCGCATCTTCAGATATCTGAAAGGGACTCCCAACCTTGGTCTCTGGTACCCCAGGGACTCAGGGTTCGATCTAACTGCTTTCTTAGATAGTGATTTTGCAGGTTGTAAAATAGATCGAAAAAGCACCACTGGTGGCTGTCAGCTACTTGGTGGTAAGTTGGTGAGCTGGACAAGCAAGAAGCAGAATTCTGTGTCCACATCAACCGCTGAGGTAGAGTACGTCGTTGTTGGTAGCTGCTGTGCTCAAGTCCTTTGGGTGCGAAATCAACTTCAGGACTATGGGTTCAAGATATCAAAGATACCCATCTACTGCGACAACACTTCAGCGATTGCCATCGCCAACAATCCTGTCCTTCACTCGAAGACAAAGCACATTGAGATCCGATATCACTTTATCAGAGATCATGTGATGAATGGCGATGTTGAACTTCATTTCATCCCTACTGAGTATCAACTCGCTGACCTCTTCACTAAACCGCTGGATGAGAAACGGTTCAACCAACTCATCAGTGAGCTAGGAATGCTAAACCCTGAAATGAATACTGCATTACTAGACTTTCTCTGTAAATACTCTATGTATTTTTCCAATATACTGTATTTTTCTTAATGAAATGAATTGATCTCCCTGATCATCCTTAAGTCACTGATGATTCTGTTGTCTGCTGAGACACTGCATTTACTTCATATTTCAGTGATCTCACCTATCTTAACACACTCTATGTGATAAGAAGACTTTTTCCATCTGCTGATAACCTTTCCCATTCCTATGATTAAGGTTACTCATCAAACTAGATCAAGTTTGAATCAACTTATCTTCTACTAACTCTATCTAGTTGATTTGACTTTGTGGCACCATACGTTACTTCCCAACGTGTGTCAGGCGCGTGTCTGTTAACGAAAAGACACTTTCGGGCGCTTGAATGCAAACGGTTACAATTTTACGGTGAGTTTTAATTAACCACCATAATTACTTCTTGTAACTTGCTCCACGTTCCATCGACTTTTTGAGCGCCAAAATTGGACCTTCCGGTATCCTTCTCCCCTATAAAATCCACTCCTGGATTACTTCTATCTTCACTTACCATTTTTTTTCTATCTCTCCAAGATTCGCACTACAATGAGTTCAAATCTTCTCTCTTTCTTAGAAGACCTTCTTCCTCATCTGGTAAGTCACAAACCTTAAATTAAGGTTGTTTTCTCATCTTCTTCTTTAAAGAAAAACACTTTTCTGGTTTCTCCTTCTCAAACATAAGTTTTTAAAACAATAAAAGACTCCTCTTTCCTTACTTGTTTTATACTTATGATATCTTTCTTTTTTGCAGAATATCTTCTTTGCTCAAGTTTCTGCAGCCATGCTCTACACTCTTCTGGAAAATCTCTCGGCTAGACCAAGGAAGAAGGATCCTGACTCTCAGCTACAGCACCTGGTGCTGTATCTGAGGGGGAGAAATCTTACAGGATACCTTCTTCTAAAAGGGATTCTTCTCTTCCCTTTTCCCCTCCTCTTGTAGGATACCTTCTTCTAATGAAGAAGGTTCCTCTCTCCACGCTGTCCTCCTCTCCGTACTGGCCTGTCTCCCTGGTTCTTCAAATATAGAACCCAAGTCTCGGGAGGAGATAGGTTATCAGCCTAAAAGGGGAGAAAGTGGAGTGGCACCTGCTGAGGGGGAGAAACATCGGCGATCAGAAACTCAAATGAGTAATGATTGCTGGTGTTTCATTCTTTAGAGACTGATCCTCTCATCATTCAGGATTTGTATTCGACACAGGTGTATGTGTCTCCTGGTTGAATGCATCTCTCCCATTCATCATCTGGATGGATGCCTCTTTCAAAGAAAGAGAAGATTTGCTGGAAAGTACAATACAAAGTTTAGTCAGCGACTTTGTATGTACTCCCAGCCCTCTCCCATTCATCTTAATGAATGGACGCCTCTTTCACTAGTCAGTGAAGTTCCAGGACTGGCTGAGAAAGAGAAGACGATGAAGAAGAAAACATGGATCGCTGCTTGGTTAAAGAAGAACCTCTAGACTAGTTTAATCTGTGTCGACTAGTTTGATCTATGTAAATTGTTTGTTGTTTCTATCAGTGACTTGTAATCTTATTTTCTTCTGTATTGTAATTCTTACTTTGGAATGAAATGAAATGCAAGTGTTCCTTATCCCTGATACCCATCACTGAAAAAGACTTTTCTTCTAACAGTTAAATAGAACAAGTACCTTTAACATGTTTTATTTTCCTAACTGTTGAATCTAGACTTAGAATGAATTCTGAGCTACTAGAAAAAGACAACCTCCCTATTGTCTTATCATTGATATTTAGGGGAGATTGTTGATCCAGTCTTCCTAAGACCTTATGAAATATCAATGATCCTTTATCTTTCATCTCAGAATACTTAGCAAAATATAGATGCTTAGAGAACTACAGCGAGTCTGTTCGCTGAAGGTCCATACTACTGAGCATGGTTCATAAATGATATCAGCGATAGCTTGTCACTGACTCCTTTCAGTGACAGCGATATCTGATAACTGCTAATGTATTCTCTGAAGACAAACAGTCATGTCACTAGGAAAACCATCGGCACCATCTATTGATGTAAGCTGATGATAGAGTCAGTGATGCTAATGATCTGAAGTTGAAATCAGTGACAGCTAGCTGACTACACATACATGACGTTCAATAAAGACAAGTCACAGTGCCTCCCTAACCCTTCCCAAGGATCAGCGATTCTAAGGCCTGATCAGTGACTTGTTCTTTAAGAATATTAGTTTTGTCTTCTTATCTTATATGCACAAAAAGGATTTGGTTTGCCTTTCTGACAAAAAGTACAAGAGGGATGTCTCTTTACTGTTTCCTTTTTACTTGTCAACCATAAGGCAACTATTTACCATAGACCATGACTCTACCAAGCATGGGCTTTATTTTATGGTACAATAGTATACCAAACCCCAATCTTTACATGACAAGTGTAAAGTTGGGTGTGACATGCATTTAATGCATGGGGTATAAATATGAACATAGTGTGTTCTTCAAACACCGAACCTTTGGTCCATGTTCAATACCCTATCCTTTTTCTTTCTATCTTCTACCCTCTAATTCTTGCTTAGTGCATAAGCAAAGGTTGTGTGTCTTAAACTTAAAGATTTTTTTGGATCTTGACAAAGTCTTGATCCTTTTCAACAAACAATCTACTTCAGTTTCACACAAATGCTCCATAGGAGTCGTGAACTGAATTAAGTGGAAGAAACTATGTTGATTGTATTCAACCCCCCCCCCCTTCTACAATACAATCGATCATATTGGCCATCAATAGAGGACCAACAGTTTGTGTATGAAACAATATGAGTATAGAGAGATTATTGAAATGAAATTGCAGAAATTGAAAGAGCAAGTTAACAGTGAAAAACGACTCCCATATATTCAAACTTTTTAGATACACGAATACAAGTAATATCAGCCGAAAAAAATTATATTCAAAGTACAAGATAACCTCGTATTTATACTAGGATGAATGACCTAATATAAGCCCAAGCCCATTACATGTTTTGGTCGTTCTGGTTTGCATGTTTTTATCCCATTTTAACCCGTTTCTCATACGTTTTACCCTCGAAAGCTACTGAATATGAGTTTTGTAGGTTTTGGAGGCCGTTGAACGGAAAAGTACAAAAAGAGGCGAAAAAGCGTGAAAGATGAAGAAAATGGATTCAGAGAGGCCTTAGCGAGCCCGAAGTTCCAATTCTGCGCCGCTAAGTGAGCCTATTCTAGAATATTCCTGCTTTGCACTCGTTTCGCGTTGGAGTTCACTGACTTAGCGCCGCGAAGATGATGAAGACCCTCTATGGAAGATTCCAAATTGAGCAGAAAAGGAAAGAAAGGGTTTCGTAAGTGTCTCGCGCCACGAAGGTGTCTCTTCGCGAACGCGAGATGAGCCGAACTCAACCTTATAAATACAAGCCTCCTTCCATTATTTCAGACATCGAGTCGAATTCCAATATTCAATTATATTCAGTAGTAGTCAGTAGTAATAGTTAGAAAGAGAGTAGTGTATGAGCAATCAACGTGAGCCGATCCTTACCCGAAGTCGTTTAGCATGTACCCGATCATCTCCCGTTGCACGGTCGGTATAATGTCTCTCTTTTTAGTTGTGTTTTCTGTTTTCATTATGTTTAGTGAGTAGTTTACTTTTGGTACTTATTATGGTTTGATGAATCTTGTCGGATAATTTAGTTTGGCTTTAATTTAATATTAGTTTGGTTTTGGTTTATTGAATGCTTATCTGTGATTCCGAAATTAATGCTTAAACTGTGGCTACTTGAACTCGTTGGTTGGGTGTGTTTATTTTCTGACAATAAATAGACAGACTCCGTTAGGTTAATCAACCTCCCTTGCCTTTTACTCCGGTGACGCGGAGAGATGTGGTGAGTAGTCCGCTCGGACCGAGAGTAGACTAGACTGTAGGGTCCCACGACTTAGCATTAACTAGGGTGACTTTTACTAGACTGCCTGACAACCAGTCCTTGTATTTGGGCCGGGAGACCAACCTGGTTTATAATCTCATATACGCATGTTAGGGTGCCTTGGCTTAAATTCTTAGAATAACCAACTAAACTATACCTTTTGATAATTTAATGACATCCACAAGAGGAATCTCTATAACCATAATAAGTACTAGTTTGTCTTTATTAAATTAAACTAATCTTTATTTTGTTGAGTCTTAGTTTAGTAATTTACTTTTCAGTTTTTAGTTAATTAAAATCATTTTTACAAACCCCCCCCCCCCCCATTTTTAGATTAATTAGACTTTAAAAGGTTTTTATTAAATAAACTTGACCGTTCCCATTGGTAAGAACGATACCTGGACTTTCCTACACTATATTACTTGCGATCTGGTACGCTTGTCTGTGATTGTGGTAATTGTAGTTGGGCATTTTTAAGGGTTAAACTTGGTTACGTTTTTATATATATAATTTACCGCATCAAGTTTTTTGGTGCCGTTGCCGGGGAACGGTAGTTGTTTTAATTTTAAATCTTCAGTAGTTTAGTTAATCGATCCTTGTGAGAGATTTTATCTCTTGCAAGTTTTTGCTTTCTAGTTTAATTGTAGTTGTTTATTTTCTTTGTATTCCGCAAGTTGCCCTTGATCTTTTGGTTGTAGTTTCAGCGAATTCACGCCAGGATTAGTGGAGCCATTTGTGGAATTGGAGAGAAAAATCAAAAAGAAAACAAAAAGAAATCAAAAGCAGGGAAAGTTCTACCGAGAACTTTGAAATTTAATATGGGAGACGAAGCACCAATGTGGACTGCCCGGAGAGCAGCTCCAGCCGTAGCCACACAACCGATCACGAAGCCGAACTTAGACAAGGAGATTAAGGGACAATTCCTTCACATGGTAAAAGAGTTGACCTTTGACGGTAGAAGCAATAGCAATCATATCGATCACGTGGATAGCTTCATAGACATACGTGATCTTTTCAGAACCGAAAACACTCGAGACGATGCAATTCGTCTACGACAGGTCCTTTTCACTCTCATTGGAGAAGCTAAAGCATGGCTCCGATGTTTAGAGCCGAGTTCGATCGCCACTTGCGAGGACCTACGATCCAAATTTCTATTCCGATTCTTCCCGCCATCAAAGATCGAGAAACTTCGTGCCAAGATTCGCACTTTTCGGCAAGACGACGAGGAGACAATCTCCGAAGCATGGGATTCAAACATCTCTTAAATTCATGCCCAAGTCACGGATTGAATAAAAGTGATCAAGTCCAAACTTTCTATAGTGGGCTTAATTACTCTTCTCGTGGTACATTGGATTCATCCGCCGGTGGTGTGTTCATGTACAAAACTCCCATGCAAGGATATAATCTCCTTGAAGACATGTTGATCCATAACATCGATTGGAAGTAGGATAAGCGCTTACATATCCCTAAACTCGCCGGGAAAATCTCCACCGACTTTGATCCAACCAATGAGATAGCCGCCATGAAGAATAAACAGGTAAGGTTTGAAAAGAAAATAGATGATCCAATTAAATCTATTCATGCTTTACAGGTTGGATGCAAGGAGTGTAATGGACCT
Source organism: Centaurea solstitialis (assembly GCA_030169165.1). Classification (NCBI taxonomy): domain Eukaryota; kingdom Viridiplantae; phylum Streptophyta; class Magnoliopsida; order Asterales; family Asteraceae; genus Centaurea; species Centaurea solstitialis. Next base: position 50,940,121 of record CM058047.1, on the reverse strand, counting down.
CACCTCACAAAAGATTGCCCAAACAAACCCATGATGACACCCGAAGAGGTCAACTTTCTCAACCGAGGGGAGTACCAAGGGAGGTGAAACAACAACCGGAACTTCAATCAAAGACCTCCCGGTTTCTTTGCTCCAACCCAACAAAACCAACAAAAGATGGATGGCGAGCCACGCATCTCACTCGAGGAGCGGATCTCCCAATTCATGGACTCGCAAAAGAAAATCAATGAAGAGGTAAGCTCATACCTTCATAATCAACAAAGTGTAATCCAAAATTTGGAAATGCAGGTTGGACGGATCTCACAAACATTGAGCGGGATAATACAAGGGGAACTACCAACTCAAACGCAAGTCAATCCTAAGGTGGACACTTCTAAGACGATGCTAATGGTGGATAGAGAAACAAAGAAAAAGTCTTGGACCGATATCTACAACAAAAAGTACGTGCCTTCCGATAGTGATAGTGCACCGAACTACGCTACGGATTATGATTCGGACTTTCCGGAGGGAATTACTTTTTCCATCGATGACTTGACGCTTCGTGGCCCAATCTACTTGAGTGATGAGGACGATGATGATGACGATGGAAAGCAAGGAGGATACGCGGAATTCTTGATTCCGACCCCAAACAAGGGAAAGGAGAAAGCGGATGAGGACAACTCCAAATTAACTTATGTCGCACCTATCAAGCATGATCCGGGGAGTTACAGCATTTCAGTTTTTGATAAATTTACCAGTTTTGCTTTGATTGATTCGGGTGCCGCACTTAACATGATGCCGATCTCTTATTGCAGGAAAATCGGAGTGAAGAAGCTAGCGCCGAGGGCATACCAATACTGTGGAATCAATGGCTACATGACAAATCCTCTTGGATAGCGGAGGCCATTCCGATACGCATTGGGAATTTCATATACCCCACGGATTTCATAATCACTGACCTCCAAAAGACACGGAGATTCAAATTATCTTCGGGAGAGCTTTCTTACACACCGCGCAAGTCAACATTGACATGCGTAATCAGGTGACAGGTTTGGGGTATGGCGATAACCGTATTTTCTTTGATCCCGATGGAAGCCCGGTAACACATTTTTTGAGGCCGTATGTGGACCCATCCCAGTCTTTCAAAAAAAGAAGTGACCGTCCTCTACTTCCTCATGAGCATCTCAAAAAGACGGAAGACTACCCTAATCCGATGGAACCGAATAAAGAATCATCAATTCCAAATGGAGCGGGGACTTCCAAGAAAGGACATAAGAAGAAAAAGGGCTCTTCAGCCCGTCGTTCAAAGAAATGAGCTTTAATCTTAGTCAAGCACTAGACTCATTCAAAAATGAAGGGCTTCCCGGTAGGCAACCCGAGCTTTTCATTCCTTTTTATTTATTTTTGATTTCCATGTGTGTTTTTTCTAATATTTTTGTTTGTTATTGCCTAGACAACCATTCCGAGTGCGTGGAAGCCGAAAACGAGGAAATCCGACCGGAAACGCAAAAAGTGAAAAACGGAAATAGAAGTACTTCCGCGAACGCGAGGTTTCAAGTTCCGCGACGCAAAACTTAATTTTCATGGTGCAAGGTAAAATTATCGAATTTCGCGGTGCGAGGTTAGCCGTTCCGCGACGCGAAGGTAAAATTTAGGGCAATTTTTACGAACTCTGCTCATTTCACGAACGCAAGACCTTAGTCTTCGCGGCGCGAAGTGACTTGCAGACAGTTTTAAAAGAGCTTTCTTCTCACTTTTTAAATTACAAAACCTAAATTCCCTTTCGGTGCCGCGAAACCCTCCTCTCCCATCGCGAAATCTCGATTTTTCAACCTTCAATTTCTTCATCAATGGCACCCAAGGTATGTTTCCTAAATCCTTTAACTAGGGTGACTTTTACTAGACTGCCTGACAACCAGTCCCTGTATTTGGGCTAGGAGACCAACCTGGTTTATAATCTTAGATACGCATGTTAGGGTGTCTTGGCTTAAATTCTTACAATAACCAACTAAACTATACCTTTTGATAATTTAATGAATCATCCACAAGAGGAATCTCCATAACCATAAAAAGTACTAGTTTGTCTTTATTAAATTAAATTAATCTTTATTTTGTTGAGTCTTAGTTTAGTAATTTACTTTTCAGTTTTTAGTTAATTAAAATCATTTTTACAAACCCCCCCCCCCCTTTAGATTAATTAGACTTTAAAAGGTTTTTATTAAATAAACTTGACCGTTCCCAGTGGTAAGAACGATATCTGGACTTTCCTACACTATATTACTTGCGATCAGGTACGCTTGCCTGTGATTGTGGTATTTGTAGTTGGGCATTTTAAGGGTTAAACTTGGTTACGTTTTTATATATATAATTTACCGCATCAACATAACTCAAGAACATCAACATCAACATTAAACCCTAAACTAAATAACTAAATTAAAAATCCCCCCAAAAAAAGCACATTAATCAATATAGGGTATCTCGTATAGAAACAGAACCACACCGATTTAAAAAACGATATGGATCTACTAACACAAATAAATCAAATTCATCTTCTTGATATATTTGTTTCAAAATACTCTAAATTGCATTTGTAGGAGAACCTTCGATTTACAGAACAGATCTAGAACGGGTTTTAGATAAGAAAATGTGTTTCACAGAGGTGGTGGGTTCATTTCCGTTCAGAAGGATTTTCATAGAACAAATCTGAAACGCTAGAAGAAAAATGGGTTTTACAAAGATGGTTGCCGGAGAACCTTCGATTTACATTAACAAACCTGGATCTGCTTTCTGCTTTCTGCATCAACATTTCGTTTCCTTCAAATTCCATAAATGAATCTAGAGGTGGTGGTGCTTTGGTGTGGCGTTGTCGAAAATTTGAAGAAGAGAAGGAGAGGGTACATGTGTGGATCATCGGAAAAGAGATGGAAAGGAAGGTGAGGGTTACTGGGTAATGGAATTCATCTCCATATTGTGGGAGACAGCTATTTAATTGTGCCACACTTACCCCTGGAGCCATCAACTCAAATATGGCTTTGATGGGAGCCTAGATTTGTCCTCATGTTCACAATGAAAATTAGGTTCACATTTGAACTTTCCTATATATATATATATATAGAGAGAGAGAGAGAGAGAGAAGGAGATAAAGAGAGAGAGAGAGAGAGAGAGAGAGAGAGAGAGAGAGAGAAAAGTTCAAATGTGAACCACTTTTTGGTTGTAAACGTGAGGACAGCCGAGAGCGCGATACGTGGCGGAGACTAGTCAATAAAGGCGACTTTGAGTGTGGTCCCCCCCCCCTTTAATTCAATGCCCTCCCATGAATCGTGCCTAGTCATCCGCCGTGGACCTGACGTGGCCCCTAGTCATCCGCCACGTGTCGCGCTCTCGGTTGTCCTGACATTCACAACCAATAAGTGGTTCACATTTGAACCCACCCCTATATATGTGTATATATATATATATATAGAGGGATTTTCTTTTGTGAACTTTTTTTTTGTGTGAACTTGTGAACTTTCTTCAAAACGACTATTTCATAGGTTAAATTAATGAAATTGATTCGTGAAATTGTTTAATATGATGAAATTATATCATATGATTCATTTTTTGATGAAAATGTTTCAAATTTCGGTATTTTTTACGTAACTTTTTCATTCTTATGAAATTGTTTCATATATTTTTATAAAACCTTTTGATCTCACGTAAAACCACCAAAATATGAAACAATTTCAACAAAAAATGTATCATATGATATAATTTCATCATATTAAACAATTTCATGAACCAATTTCATTACTTTAACCTATGAAATCGTCGTTTTGGAGAAAGTTCACAAGTTCACACAAAAAAAAAAAGTTCACAAAAGAAAGTCCCTCTATATATATATATATATATATATATATATATATATATAAGAGAGAAGAGAGAGAGAGAGAGAGAAAGAGACGAAAGTTCGACTGTGAACTCAAATTTCATTGTGAACATGAGGACAGACGAAAGTTGGGCTGTGAACTCAAATTTCATTGTGAACGTGAGGACAGCCGAGAGTGCTCCACGTGGCATATTCAGTCTGAATAATAATTAATTATTATTCAGACTGAATAATACAACATTCAGTTATTCAGTGTGAATAATACATGATTATTCAGACTGAATATGCCACGTAGTATACTCTCGGTTGTTCTCATGTTCACAATGAAAGATGAGTTTTCATTTGACTCTCGCCTTATACATATTAAGTAAAGGAAATTGTTTTGCAGATTTAAGTGTGGATTAAACTTTAATACTTCTCTTTATGTTTTGATTTCAGTTCACTAATGAATTGTGAGCTATGTGATTTTCGTTATTTAGCTATTTATCTTGTGTTTTGATCATGTTTTCAGATATTTAAGTAAGGGAAATTGTTTGATCGATTTGGTGATCCTTTAATTTGTATAAAATTCCCATTATTCCAAATCAAGGAATATTAATGGTGTCCATATAGTTTGAGTTGGTTAATAGAAATAAAGAATCCATGCTTCTTGTGAAATACCAAAAAAAAAAGAAAAGAACCTAGCCTAAATAATTTCGGTTTGTTTGTGCTTGAGTATTTGTCGTACATAAATATTATATGCTAAAAGAACGGAAAAAAAGTCATAGACCAAGGGAGGGGTGGTTCAAAAGGGGGGATTTTGGCCAAAATTCCCCAAGGGCACCCCCACTTTAGATAAATACCCTTTCTCTCTCCTTCTTTGTACCGTATGCCCCAACAATGCAGTTATGAGGTGAGTTATAACTCACCTATCGCAAAAAGACAAAAAAAGTGAAGGTTTGACGAGGAAAAGTCAACAAAATGGTGGGTTAAGTGTGAGTTATAACGCTGAGGGGCAGAAAGTCAACAAAATGGTGAGTTTGACCGTCTTGGCAACGGAAGGAGGTAACGGACCGTTATAACGGTCCCATAACGCACCATTATAACGCAGTTACAAGACGGTCAAATAACGCTGCTTTATGTCTGACGCCGTTATAACGGTCTCATAACGGTGCATTATGGGACCGTTATAACGGTCCGTTACCTACTTCCAAAATCCCTCAAAAGGGGAAACCTTGATTATATTGGAATGGTATAATTGTACATGTAGAACTTGTAAGTTTCTCTTTTGGTCTCTTTTCCATGCTTCTTGTTGTTGGTTGCCGCCCCCCTCCGCACTATTAATTTATATTAGAGTGCAAACACAAACCTAGAGGGTGTTACGGGATTGTGTTTTAAAAGTTTCTCAAAAAGTCAATAAGCTAATAAGTTTGATTTTTTTGGAAGGGTATCCGGGCTTTGCCCCGACTAATCAGCTAATAAGTTTGTTTGGATAAAGGAAAAGTGATTTTAACACTCCTTTTTGACAAGGGATGAAATGTGTGTTTTCAAGAATTCACAAATTGTAAGTGCTTGATTTTGAAAAGTGCTTTTTGAATATTATGCCACAAACTTTTCTCAAAAAGTTGATAAGTTAAGTCCATCATGTGAGAATATGTGGAACCCCAGGATTAATCTCCAAAAGAGCCCTTGAGGAGAGAAGGGGGGTTCCAACATATATAGTGAAGATTTGGTCCAAGTCTAGCCGATGTGAGACTCTAACAAATCAACCTCTTAAAAAACAACTTATTGATTTATTGGCTTTTATCTTCACAAAAACTAATCAAATACTTTTTTAAAAACTCCGTTTTTCCAACACGCACTTTTGAACCTTAAAAAACAATCCCAAACACCCTCCTAAACATGGAGAATTTTTTTTCAATTCAGCAAGCATTGCTTCAGACAAGGACTCCTAGGTCGAGGTATTATTTGTTACAGGAACCTCTGAAAGTTGAAAGAAAATAACCAAAATTTATAAAATGCAATAACTCAATCCCGGCGCGGTGCACTATGTTACTTGCTTGGTATCGTAATCTTTTCTAGGGAGAATGTAATCAAGCTTGGAAGTCGTTGGTATGTATTTCAACTAAGGGTCTGTTTGTTAGCAGCTTAATGAGCGAGACTCGCAGCTTAATGAGCGAGACTCGCAGCTTATTTGGTCAAATATATATGACTATTTAGTTGTGGCTTAATTATATAGAAAGTAGCTTATTCAGTAAGCTATTGGTGGGAAACTCAATGTAGAAAGCCAAGTTTTTCCATACATGTCACTCTTAATTAGAAAACAGGTTCCTTCCATTTATGAAAAATTAGTCCCCCAAACAAAAAAACTTCTCAATCTATACAAACAACTTTTTCTATGTGGGACTTAATGGAAAACCAACCAAACAACCCTCATAGTGCAGACCAACCTCTAATAACGATGAAAAAGATTTACTCAGTTTTAGAAAACGAGTTTCCGTTGAGAATTCCAAAAAAGATTCCATGTATTTCTTCAATTATAGGGTCGTAAAAAATGACTATCAATTTTAGTGTCAGTATGTATATTTTGAAACTATGCTAAATACAAAAGTTTCCTTAGTAGAGTTGGTTAACTCCTTGCTTTTAAGATGTGGGATTTCGTATTTGAGTCTTATTAGAGCCATTTTCTTAGTTTTTAGCACATGAAACTTTACATTTGAAAAGTAAAGACCAACGTTGATTTTTGTGACGAAAAAAAAAGGTATATTTCTTCCTTGTAATCGAATTGTGCCACCATTTAAAAAAAATTATAGGTGCACCTAAGTCTCCGATACAAAGGTATCACTAATTAACCAAAAAAATACACCAAAAATGCAATTTCTAAACATCATTAGATATTGCCACCAAACTCGTTACATTTTATTTGAACATCATTTACGTTTGATGGAAACGAACGTAAAAATATTTTCGCTAGAACCGATTCTATTTAAAACACGAACTATTCTAACAAACGATGAAACAGCAGAACGAGTTTGGTCTTTAATCTATATCAGTAGCAAATCAAACACCGCGTGTCTTTGATCGACAACATAATTGACAAGTCCAAAACGATCTGCTGTTCTCGGATGTTGATGAAAGTGTGTTGAACTTCCATCGTCAAGTTGTCGTTTTCGGAGGTTTCATGCCAAATCCGTACCTTTTGCTCTCAACCCTGTAAACACACCAAAATTAAGCGTCTGATTTCAGAAGTAAATGTCTATTTTGCAATTACACCCTTATGCAGAAATCTATTTCCTTCTATCATGAAGGGTAAAATTGTCATTTAATCAATCAAAAGGTGAAAGAACTAAACATTTCCAAAAAATATGCCTTATTCATTATAGACATTTATTTTAGGACAAAGTTAGTATATGATCGGATCTACGCTAATCATTGAAAAAACCGATAAAGACATTAAAGTACACAAGAGTTTTTACGGCTTTATGGTTCGCTTGAAATAAAAACTCAGATCGAGAAGTAATGCATTTCTAAAGCGATTAAGAACGAATATTGATGAATCAAATTACGTTTCCGTGTATACCCCTAGAACGATCAAGAAATCAAGCATGTATGATACTAGGACGAAGGGTGAAAGAAAAGGGAAAAATGAGAATTTGACATACGAAATTAAAAGGAATCGAGGAGACTTACGTAGGGGCAAGTTTTCCGAGGCACTGAAGCTCGTTTCCCGATCCCTCATCGAGAACTCTCCCCGAGATCTCGATGATGTACGATCGATCTCGATCCATCGGAAGCCCTCGACTTGCGAGCAAATTCAAGTCTTTTTCGTGCAATTCTCGGCCATTTACGAAAACGCCCGTGTGCCCATCCGCACAGTTTTTCGGCATCGGGTAGTTTAATTCGTCGATAAATGGCTGCCAAAATGAACATAACAAACCGATATTAAAACGATTCGAAGATCAAGAAATCGAGTAATTTTTGCAAGAACGGTGGTTTGTTTGCAACGAGAATATATAAGTCAAGTTTGATCGTCAAAAAAGTCAACAACTCGGAAAATTACCGGAATTATGCCACGACAAGGGCCGCCCATCATACCCCAGAATCCCGCTCTCGAATCGTACCTGGTTTTAAGGAAAAAACAAACGGGAATTCGTTCAAAACATGATGTCCACATCTATTTCGGGTTTTTTGAAATAAATGTCAATTTTCCGATACTACCCTTGATTATGAGATGCAGAGCTTCGGTACTCCCTCTATTGTTCAAGAGTAAAATCGTCATTTAGTTAATTAAGATCGTAACAAATTCAAAAGCTTTTCGTGATCGAGGACTTACCAGTAATCCCCAGGCTGTATTGGTCCGGAAAGCCTTTCGGCTTTCTTGATCAACCGTTCCGGTAACGAGTGCCCGTTGACGGTAATGGCGTTGACTTTCCCATAGTCAACATTTTGACTCGATTTCGAAAGTTTCTTGATCATACCCACGAAGAAAGATTCACGCCTCCTCCGGTCTCGTTCCGTTGATCGGCCGATTCTCGAGACGTGCCCGTGTTGACGGAATACTCGTGTGCCGAGATCTCGATCTCGGTGGCAACCGCAACGTCTTTCATCGAGTTTTGGAGCGAATCCGTGGAGTAATCGAAGTGATCTTGGAGCCGCGATCCCGAAGGCGGCGAAGACGGTTTTCGGGATTCGGGTTTCGGATCTTTGATCAGGCCAAGACCGGGCTCGGCCTCGGGCTCGGAGGTATACGAAGACGATGAACGGACGCTTCGTGTTGACTTGAAAGAAGTCAAACTTCGAGTCCGTAACGGTAACCGATCTAACGATCGGAAATCGAAACCGTCAAAGGAAGAACCCATGCTCCTCCATTTCGTGTTTCTACGAGTAATTTTTCCGTTACCGACTCCATTCTCGGAGCTCATGATGAGTTTCTTGTCGACAACCGAAAGTGAGATAATTTCCGAGCATGCCGCACACCTAATTTTCCTCCGGGTGTTTCTTTGATCGGGCATTTGAAGCAACTCAAAGCAGTTGCAACATGCCACGAACGGAGAGCCGCCAGCTACAAGGTGGCACCGCCGCCCTCCAGCGGATAAAATCCCCCTCCGAGGAGGCCGACGAAGGTCGCCCGACCACTGTGAGAATCTTGGATTGTGGTCATGGCGGTAGTAAACAGGCAGCGGCGGCGGCGGTGGCGGTCGCGGCAGCAATGGCGGCAGCGGTGGCGGGAGGCAGGCATGGCGGCAGTTACTGTAGCAAACCAAACACGAACAATTCGGGTGGTGAAATTTCCGAAAATCACCTGAATCTTTACGAAATTGTGGCCCGGGAAAGTACCGATGATACGGGTTTTGATCGAACGGGACTCGTCTCGAAATCGGGTCGTTGAAAACCGAAGCTTTTTCTTTCGGTTGATCGCCTAACGGGCGAGATCGAACGATTTGATCTTTAAGTTCGTCTAATTTCCGTAAAAGCTCCACTCGATCATCGTTTACCTCCGGCTCTACATACACATTACCGGACCTAAAATGATAATTTGATGGACCCTCGTCCATTTCTCGATCCTGAAACCGATTGTTCCGGTGTCTCCGGATCGGGGACCAAACGGGTCTTCGTGATCCGTTAATTCGGGTTTCCAGGTCCTCCGATTCTTGATCCGTTTTCAAACTCACTATTTGTTCATTAGTTGTGTTATCTATTTTCGTACTCACGTCCCTTTTAACATCGTCTTGATCGAATCCTAAACTCGAATTCGTTGGTTTTCGATTCGAGAAATCGGCATCTCGTAATCGTTCCGGGTTTTGGTTCAAAAGCCCCGATTCTTCTTTGTCTGAAAGCGGCATGGATTCGATTGGTTTACTCCTTGCTGTAAATCATCCACACAAGTTATAAAATCTTGAAATTATATGAATATTACCAAAGATTAGACCTAATTACACATAATTTGACCTAATAACATACCAACAACTATTATTACAGTATAAAAGTGTTGCAATAAGTTTATAGAACAATTTTACGGATGTCTTAACAAATTTTAATATCTCTAAACTAAAGTTTCGTATCAGTTATTTTTATGTGAGACTTTAGAAGTACATCTTTTACTGTTTTACAAGGCCATTATTTATTATTAACAAGATTTCCAAAACATTTTTTACAAATAAAGTATCGTATTAGCAATTTTATAAGACACGTTTTAGATATGTTATACTAGGGGTGTAAATGAGCCGAGACAGCTCGCGAGCTACTCGAAATCGACTCGGTCAAAACTCGGTTAAAACTCGACTCGAATAAACTCGGTCAAAACTCGACTTGAATAAAACCCGACTCGAGACACTAAGGACTCGACTCAAACTACCTAATACTCGGCTCGACTCGGCTTAAGCCAAGACAACTCGCGAGCTACTCGAGATCGACTCGGTCAAAACTCGACTCGAATAAAACTCGACTCGAGATACTAACGACTCGACTCGAACTACCTGATACTCGGCTCGACTCGACTCGACTCGTTTACACCCCTATGTCATACAAACACATTTTTTACAAGACACGTGTTTCTATAAAATCATTGTTTCAAATAATGTCATATAAATTTTTTTTTTTTTTTTTTTTTGGAAGAGGTATCCCAGACCACATTGGGCCCAAACTAATCTTCGACAATTTTGGACCGAAGCCCGACTGCTAAAGCATGCAGCCCGGGGTCGAAGCCCCTGTACCTCCAGAATGCGTCCCCTAGGGCTCGAACTCGGGTTCACCACTATGTAGTGCCCAAGCCTTACCACTAGGCTAACACTCCTTTGGTGTCATATAAAAAAATTTATGACGAGTTATTTTATAACTGTCCATTAACCCAAAAAACAACCTATCAATTTAACCTTTTACAGAGGACGTACAATCGTTATAAACGTAAATAATATTAAGAATATGAACATTTACATGGGATGATGTTACTATATACACTAATTTATATAGAATCAGATCAAATCATGCATTGTAAATGTAAAACTTGAGATTTATATTGACGCACAAAGGAGGAAATCAATAAGTAGGGGTACATTTAGTAATATAAATTGGTGAATTTAGCTTACAACTTTTATGCGTCCTCTTGAACCAATTTAGTTGTAACTACCAACCCTAAAAAAGTCATTTTTTCTTCAAAAAATTTGAATTTAAATCATTTTTACATAAATCAATCATTAGGCATGGGAATTGTCCCCGACCCGTCAGGGAACCCGGTCCATCCACCCGATCGGAGACAGGTATTCCCCAATAAACCGGGGATGGGGACGGGATCCCCGTTTCGCTCTAACCAGGGATGGGAACGGAGACGGATATAGCACTCTTCGCCCCGCCCCGTACCCGTATATATATTAATTATTAATTTATTTATAATTATATATTATATTTTTTTATTATATCGCTATAGGTTTGTTCCTATTTCAATAAATTATGAATATTTCTTAATGTGGTTTTAAATAATACTTGATATGTTACCGTACATTTGTTGTTAAATATAACTTTTTGATTAAGTTTAATTCTTTTTGGTATTATATTTATAAATTATTATACGACTACGTCTATAAAATGTTACACGATAAATTTATAGTTTTTATTGGAATATGTAAGATATAAAAACGTATGGTGTCTCAAAACATTTAATTTAAAATAGATAATATAAACATTAAAAAAAACCGTCGTCTCCCCGTTGGGGATACCTGTTCCCCGTTAGGGACGGGGATGTATACGATCAAATTCCCCGGTGGGAACAAGGACGGGGATGAAGATGAAGGATCGGGATGGAGATTGGGTTCCCACCCTAAACCCGTCCTATTCCCCCATGCCTATCAATCATCAAGAGTACATGATGTTATAACAAAAATGGTGTGTTACTATTTGTTACTTCAAAAGGATCAGTTTGAAAATTAAAATAACAGAGAATGAAAATAGGTATGAATTCTCATCAAATTTCTCAAAAACAGCATACATTTTTTGGGAAAAAAATAATACTTCTAGTTAAAAGAAAATCATCAAGAAAACTACATGTTATTATAGCTTTCAAGACCTGAAAACGACGCCACTTCAGTGTTCCTTTTTTTGTATTTTACCTCATAAACCTTTAGTTTACAACAACAACAACAACAACAACAACAACAAAATAATACTAAATAAAATAAAAATAAAAAACTCATTCAATGGTCCAAAATAAATTCATTAAATACCGTTTTTCTATTTACTTACCAAAATACCCAAATATTTCACAAATAAAATTTCTTACCAAATTTATTTTCCTTATGAATTTAAAATATTATAAATGACACTTTAATAAGTTGAAAAAATAATGCTTGCCAGCAACATTGGCAAAAAAAAAGAATATTTTAACAAATTGCATAAATAACATTTTTATATTAGCATTTCTCAAGTAACACCTCTAATAAATAATAAATTTTTTATCTTAACATACACGAAAATGGATTTTGCAAACACGATTAAATGAGTATTTCTCAGGAAGCTAACAAGTGATAAACACGTTTAAATGATCATTTCCAAATACCTCCGAACACGAAAATTTGGCTATTTTGATCGATTTTACGTAAAAGCCTCTATAAATCAAATTAGAGAAGGGTAAAAAACGAATATTTTGAACAATTTCCAAATAAAAATTCATATAATATCTTGAAAACCCATCTTTTTTCACAGAAATAGTAAGACATTATTACAAACTAAAGTTCATAAAGTCCTCTAAAAAAGTTCATATTTTGATGAAAACCCATCTCAAAAAAGTCAAATTTCTTCACAAAAAACACATAATTTTCCAAAAAATCAAACATTAATCACAAACAAAAAACTTCATATTTCAACAAAACCCATTCTAAACAAACATCTTAATTCCAAAAAGAACACACAAATTACTCCCGAATCGACATTTTCAAGAAACCCATTTGAGTTTCTTGAAAAAATAATCAAACAAAATTAGTGAAAAATTAAAAAAAAATAACAATAATAATAATAAATAAAGATGAAGAAATTATACCACGAAGAACAGCACCACAACCACCACATTGATAAACAGAGTAATCAGTGATTTCTTGAATCAGATTTTCGCATTTTGGGCAACGAACCAAGCAAACCTCTGAAGCTATGATTTCAGACATTTTTTGTTTCATAAAATCTTTTGCATTTTTTTAGGTTGGAATTCACAAGTGAATAATGATGAATAAAGATTCTGTAAATGAGAATTCACATGTGAAAATGGAGAAGAGACCCTCATGAAAGGAAAGACACAAAATTATAGTTCCAAGAGAGGGAGAAAAAGTGAAGACGATAAAAATTGCTAGTGTAAGTTACAGTTTTAGTCCTTGTTGTTTTTTTATAATTTCGATATTTGTCCTTGTATTTTTGAAATTACTATTTTGGTTCTCATAGTTTATAATTTGTTTTTGTTTTTATATTTGAGGGTAGTTCGTTGTTGTAAGTATGAGGATGAAAATAGCAATAAATTGTAAATAACGAGAACATAAAGAATATATAATATGTAAACATGGTTTAAAATGGTGAGATTTGACTTATGGTCACATATTTGTATATCATATTTGTATAATTATATAAATACATGTTAGAAATAGTATGTATAGCAGCTACAGATACCACAACTAATGTCATAGGACATTCAAGGGTCACACTTGTGAGCGCTATAATTCGATAGTTTTCTTAACTATAAATAAAGGGTTTCAGTTTAGTTTTAGACACACCAAAAACTAATTAAGTTTTCAAAAATGATAACTTCTCTCGTCTCTTTATGTCGTCAATATAAAAAACCATACACCAGGTTCGGTTTTTGGTATTTTCGATCAAGACAGAACCATTCCAAGATCTCGGGATCGGTTTATTAGTTGTTATTACCTGCTAGTGGGTATGCCCGTTGCGTCATCACGAGTAGATTATAACTTGAGCAATTTAGGTAATTTCTAACTATTCTTATTAATATTTGTAATCAAGGTATAAACTAAAAAACTAGATCTTACTTTGGGTTTTTGGATTAATCTGAGTTGAAACTATTAATGTTTTTCAAAAAAAAAAAAAAAAAGATTCATACATGGTTTCATCTTTCGGATTGACTATGGTTTTGGTCGATACACGTCACCCGAAAAACCCAATAGTAAATTTTACTATTCAATGAATCGATGATATTATACGATTTAAGCTAGGTTATATTTATACCAAAACTTAAAAAGTAAGACGTAAAAATGTAATTGAATATCACGTTAGAAGAACAGGGTGTTGGTTCAGGGTGTGCCACACAATGGTGGAGTCAAGATCTTAGTCTAAGGGGTATCGATTATAAATAAACTATTTAAGAAAATAGATATTAGTTTTTTGAAACCTACAGAAACATCGATACATTATTCTTGACAGTTGAAACATTGACATATACAATTTAACTACAAGGGTGGTGGCATACATGCGAAAAACTTGAAAGGATGTGATGGAATATCCCATTAACCTGGGTTCAAGTCCAGGCGTTAGCATCCTATGGCCATGCTTAGTTTCAAACGACCGTCACCTAATTTCCAAATTGTCAAGGATGTAGTCTAAGCATAGTTTAGATGAACCTTTCCAAAAAAATATACAAATTCAGCAATGACCTCGAAGAGACATGGATTTGTATAAAAATATTGATAAGCATGAAAATAAGAAATCATGAACTGGAATTTAGAATTTTCTCCTATGGTCTTGAAGTTGAGTAAGAGAAAAACTTGATTATTTTCAGTAGCTCGTAACAAAAAAGATAGAAATTCCCCGAGGCTTTAAGTTTGTATTAAAAGAATTATTATATCAATTTTCTAAAAATAAGAATTCATGGATAGCAGTTCTATATGGCTTCGATCATGGCGCCACATGTTTAGTTTGCATGAAAGATGATCCTTGAGACTTAGTCTACCACTATAACCGTTATGGCGAGGCTTTTAGAACACTGGCTATAAACCATAAGAATAGAAAAAACAACAAATTGTAAACTATAAGAATGAAAATGGTAGTTTTAAAAGCACGGAGACTGAGAAGGCATTTTTTGACAAATCATAGGGACTAAAAACGTAATTTTCTCAAATTGAAAAGAGATAAAAGTGTACTTTTTCTTGTATGCTTTTCAGCTGGAGGGTGGTACTAATTTTATGAAACTTACCCTCGATTTTGGGGAATTTACGGAACTTGGTTAGATTTTGTTTTTGTCTTTTTGTTTACCAAGAAAACAAGGACATGTTGATTGACGTAATTTTAGTATATCAACATGGAACGTAAAAAGTTATGTAAGAAATACACACTTTAGTAGTTTAGTGTGTTATTAGATTATAAATCTAGGCTATGTTTGGTAAGCTAGTTGAGAAGTTAGTCGGTAGGTGATAAGCTACTTGATGATTGATAAGATAGCTAGTAGCTGATAAGATAGCTTATGAACAAATTATATTTGGCAAAACTAGCTCATGAGTATGTAAAATAACCAAAAAAGTATCTTTGAATTTAATAATTAATATTAATAAGAGTAATTGGAAAAACTAGTTTATGATACATGTTTGGATGAATTAGCTTATAAATTAACTTATTTTTGCCAAACACAGCCTTAACCTTAATAATTAATGGTTTTTATAAATGTAAAGGTATAAATAAAATATATTTAATTTGTTTTTATTTAATATAGTTACTTTGAACGACAGATAACTCATGTACACGTTTTGACACGTAGTCGACAAAGTATCCAGGATCCATATATGGGCATCCAATTAATCCTCAGCAACCATAGACTGACCCGAAAGCCGATTCATGGTCAGAATACCGCCACATGCTCACCCCATGAATTGAATCCGGATAGATAGGGATGTCATCCACTATTTCTTCGAGGTGTTACCAATCATTAGGCTATTAACCTTTTGATGTTTTTATTTAATTTTTTTTCGTTTTGGTTTTTTACTAATGATCGAATTAAGTATATCTAAATGTATTAAATTTTACGAGATATTACGTATTACATTTTAGAAAATTAAGGCTTATTTATTGAATGAAGATCATTTTATAATAAATTAAAATAAAACATAGTTATTCATTTAATTAAGAGTGAATTGCGGATTTGGTCCCTGTGGTTTAGTAAATTTTTTTACCATGGTCCCTATTGTATGTTTATATTGGATATGGTCTTTGTGGTTTTCATTTCGTTTTGGTCATGGTTCCCTAACTAACTCCTTCCTTAACTTCGTTAAATTATTCTTTTGTTTTTTCCATGTAAAAGAGTAAAAACAATATTTTTAAACATACAAATTCATATATATATATATGTATGTATAATGGTATCAAAATAATACAATAAAAGCTTATTTTACAATTTGATTTTTTTAATTAAAAAGTTAATTATATCACATATAATTTAATTAACGTTAATAAATTAAATTATAAAAACAAATCTTATTCATTTTCTCTATATAAATTTGTGTGTTTAAAAATTTTGCTTTTACTTTTCTACAAAAAAATGCAAATGAATAATAAATTATTAAAATAAACAGAGTTAACGAATGAGTTAGATAGATGAAGCATGGCCAAAACAAAATGAAAACCACAAAAACCATATCCAAGATAAACATATAATAGAGATCATGGTAAAAAAAAAACTTATAATAGAAGAGATTAATTTATGATGTGATGTTTTAAATTAAACAATAAACTATATCATATATATTATAATTGGGAAATCATAAAAACCATTTCTTATTTTATATAGAGCGAATTAATATGATTTGTTTTTATGATTTAATTTATTAAAAATAATTAAATTATATGTGCTATAATTAATTTTAGTATATTAAAAAATTTGAATCGTAAATCAAGAGCTCATTTTACGATTTAATTATATATATATATATATACACAGATAATGGTACCAAAAAATAAAATAAGATCCCATTTCGCTATTTTAAACACATTAAGAGCGAATAAAATTAGACGTGGTTTATTTAAATTAAAAATTAGTTAAATTGTATATGATATAATTAAATTTTGTAAATTTAGCAAAATAATATCGTAAAATAATCTCTTATTTCATTTATATATATATATATATGTGTGTGTGTGTGTTTTAAAAAATATTGTTTTTACCATTTTACAAGAATAAGACATAAGAATATAAAATTACTAAAATAGTCCTTAATTTAACGGAGTTAACAAAGGGGTTAGTTAGAGGGACCATGACCAAAATAAAATGAAAACCACAAAGACCATATCGACAATAAACATACAATAAGGACTATGGTCAAAAAAATTATTAAACCATAGGGACCAAATCCACAATTCACTCTTTAACTAATTTTACTTGTATAGTAATTATCCAATTAATAAATTATTAGCATTGAGTCATAAAAAAGGATATTTGATTGTAATTTAATTATTATTTGATTAAAATACAATCTTTTTGATAAGATGTATATATTTAAGAGACAAGAAATCATGGTAGTGAAAATAAATTTTAATCTAATGTCTAAAACTAGGCTCACACATTAGAAATTTGTGTCAAAAGTGTATTATAGTGGATAGGGGTGGGTTCAAATGTGTGAACCACTTTTTCATTGGGAATCGTGAGGACAAATCTCAGGCATACATCTTCGGTTACGATGGACGTGATCACGGAGGATTGACGCGACTCATGGGAGGGTAGAAATTATTAAAGTGGAGGGACCCGTCAAAGTCGTCTTTATTGACCGAATGAGTGGTTGAGATTCGTCATCATGTTCACAATTGAACTTTCCTTATAGTGGATAATATTATATATATGATCACTATATATGTAAAATTTGGTAAGAAAAAGATCAAGTAGGAATAAAATGATAGTTGATTACAACATTCTGAAGATTCGATTAAGCCATAAACTCATTTTTCCACGGTCGTGTATGTAGGTTCGTCCATGTATATGCATATATCCTTAAGATTTGAATTGACGTTAGCTTTTCCATAATAGCAAGGTCAAGAACAGTATATCTTAGAAAATTGTATATTTAGATTTTATATAAATTTGCATATATTTGTTTAAGTAAAGTTTTTTTAACCTCATTAACTCGTAGGCAAGTCCAATCTGTTTACAAGGTCGGTAAAAACAACTTATCAAGCGCACAAAGATAGCATCACTTTGCTATATTATGGCTGTCTAACTAAAACAAATAGGCTGGCTTTAGTTGTTGTTAAATCCACAGCCAGCAAATGATGTCTTAATCCATACATGCCACACATACCTCTATGTATAAGGGTCACTATGTCTTTATGCTTGATTAACACTGATAGGGTAAATATTTTACCCTCGTAACCAACGAATTTTACACAAATTTTCTCATCTTTTTACATTTCTCTCGTCAAGTTATGCCAGTTATCGCTACATGCATTCTTTTAATAAGCAATTTTATTTATATATGTTCCTTGTATTTTATTGCTTGAACTTATGAAAATTTATATGTTTTCAGGGAATCGGTGTCATGGGACAAATTTTGCGGATCTCTCTTTTGGATGGGCCGGATAACCAAAGTCTCGAGAATGGATCGGAACAAGAAGTCGGGCTAATTTCGGTGGACTGGTCGAAAGTTGCGGCTGTTGGGCCGAGGCCCATGCAAACTTGGATTAAGGATTTGACTTCTTGGCCCAAGTGGCCCATGAACACTTAGTATATATATGTGTATGTATGTAACTTTGAAAAAACACAACTTGATCATCACTCACATCTAGAACAATATCACCACCACCTAGCTTCTTGATTTTCGGTTGCCATCAAGGAACCGAAACCACCTCCAGACAATTCCCATCGTTAAGTTTTAGTTGCTACTCTTTCGGTTTAGTTCGGGTTTCCTTGTGACGAGGCCGAACTAAGTTATTTTTGGAGTACTTGGTGATCCGGCTTTCGGGTTCTTTTGAAACTCGTTGTTTTGCCCGAAAGCATCATCAAGTGTTTTGTGGAATCTTGGAATTATAATCTACTTCGAAGTTTTAGTTACAATTGTGTTTGGTTCTTCTCTTATAAATTAATTATATATATATATATATAGTCATAGCTTATATATATATATATACATGTTTAAATTGTTCCCATTATAAACTAATCATCTTTTCTTATATACAACTGTAATTGATTTCGCGCTCATAGTGTTAACTGGTCACTTTTCCAGTATACCTTTATATCAACTGTTTTAATTTTAACTAGTCCATTCCAGTAACTGCACCTTATCAACTGTTTTAATTTTCACTGGTCAATTCCAGTAACTGCACCTTATCAACTGTTTTAATTTTCACTGGTCAATTCCAGTAACTGCACCTTATCAACTGTTTTAATTATTGCATTTTATAATTATTCCTGTGGTACTAACGCTTTCTTGTCCAATCAATTATTCGTCTAAAAATAGTCGTAAAACACACCCAAGCATGATAGGCTAATTTCATGGCTTGGGGTGTAAGGTTCAAATTGGATTTTTAATATGGTAAAGAGGAAAAAGAAGTGTTTTATATAAACTTAGTTTTTGCCACTTCAAGTTTAAATGCCTCATTAAAGATTGTCCTTGGATTTTTACCGGTTAACCAGATGTACGAAAATGCGGTATCTTTTCAGAAGTTACTAAAATGTTATTTTGGGGGTATATGAGTGGGTGACAACACTCGTTGCTATTATCTCACGTCTTTAGCATTTCATTAAAGAGTATATCTAATAGTTAACTAGTAATAATCCAAGGACATGAAAATGTGTTAGTCTCTTAAAAAACTACAATTGGCACTATTCCTGAACTTGGTATCAGATCTAGTATCCCATTAAAGATTATAACTAATTATTTAACGATGAGTCAGATGCATGAAAATGTGTTAATCTTTCAGAGGTTACGTAAGTGTTGATTTTTAATACATCTTAACATTTCATTAAAGATTGCATCTAAACTCATCGATAAATAATTGGTCTATATGAAAATGTGATAACTTTTCAGAAGTTACTTGGATATCATTTCTGCATAATTGAGATTATTAAACTATTTCCTATCCAATTTACCTATTTTTATTCCAACTAAAAGACTTTACACCCCTGGCTCCTTTTTATAATTGTTCTCTTAAAATAGCTTATAATCAATCAACCAACCAAATACTTTTTCATCCAAACCCCATTTGAAGTTAACTTTCATAAAAACTGAATCTCGAAAGATTGTTTTCACCGCTTCCCTGTGGGATCGATATCTGGTACTTGTACCATTTTTATTACTTGTTTTGAGAAAAACGACAGTAATTGGAGGTTTATACTTGGACCGAAGATTACTTGTTTTATTTCTTTTGCACACCTGTTTTTGGCACCGTCCGTTCAAATAATAAATTAAATAATTCAAAAGAACGAGAGCGGGTTGTGAAAAGCAAACAGCAAGTTTTTGGCGCCGTTGTCGGGGAAGCAACAAAGCAAATTTTCAATTTTAGTTTTAGAGAGTTAATTTTTCTACCTTTTTGTTGAGAAAAGAAAAAAAAAAGAATTTATATATAATTATATATTTTCGAAAAAAAAAACAAAAAGATTTTTTAGTTTACGCAAAGAAAATCACGTGGGGAATTTTTCAATCTAGACCCCGATATCGAAAGAACTTTTAGACGTCGTAAAAGGGAGCAAAGAAACTTGCAAGCTTCTACTTCGTCTGCAATGGAAGAAGAAAATGTATTTTTAGAAGAACTGCCATTTCCTGGAAACCCACCTGATGGGAGGTACAATAATGATGGTCTACCTCCACCTCTACCACCGCCTCCTGGAGGTAATGGTAGAAATCGGCTGCAAGACATCCAACCACATGTGGCAGAACCACATGTTGGTCCTGTGCCTGTCATTCAGGAACCTGGACCACAAGTTCAGCAAGAAAATCCAGTTAATGGAATTTTACGAAATCCTCGTCCACCTCTTAATAATAATCGGCAGATTGAAGATGCAGAACAACATATCTTTCGTCTGGCCAATTCCAAAGACAACAGTATGATGGATTATGCTATTCCTATTGTACATCAGTTACAAACAGGAATACGTGATCCAACATGCAATGTCCCGCATTTTGAGCTAAAAACTGTGATGTTTCAGATGTTACAGAATAATGGTCAATTTGCAGGATTGTCAAAGGAAGACCCGCATGCTCATCTCAGATATTTCTTAGAAATTGCAGGATCATTTAGACTTCGAGGAATTTCTGATGATGCTTTAAAATTAAAACTTTTTCCTTTTTCATTAAGCCATCATGCGAGAGCCTGGTATAATTCCTTAAAACCAAACTCTATTTATACTTGGGATCAAATGGCTGAAGTGTTTTTAAAAAAATATTTTCCACCATTAAGAAATGCTCAGTCTAGAAATGAGATCTGTACTTTCAGACAAGATGATGATGAAGTAGTTCCCACTGCATGGGAAAGATTTAAAGAATTGTTGAGAAAAAGCCCTCACCATGGCATTCCCTACTGCATTCAGCTAGAGACATTTTACAATGGCTTGAATTACCCAGCCAGGCAAATGCTCGATGCTACTGCAGGATGAGCTTTTACTGCCAGTTCTTACAATGAAGGATACAATATTCTTGAAAAGATTTCAAACAACAATGGACACTGGGCAGACTCTCGTGCAAAACCTTTACAACTACCTGGTACCAAGGATGATGGTAATTATTCAACGCTTGCTAGTCAAGTACGTGATATGGCAGTGATGCTTAAAAATCTCACTAATAACAAGCAAGTGGTGTCTAGTATCAACACTCCTGAACCATCAGAGCTACCTGTCCAATGTGCATATTGTGGGGAAAATCATCTTTTTGATAATTGTCCTGGAAATCCAGAGAAAGTCAATTACATTGGTAATAATGACAAGACTGGACCTTTTTCACCAACCTACAATCCTGGATGGAGAGATCATCCACATTTAAAATGGAACAACCCTTCTCTTAACTCACAGTTACCTAGGATACAAGGTCAGACTAACCAGTATCCTCAACAACAAAGACAGTCCAATTTTCAAAACCAAGGACAGTCACATTTTCAAAATCAAAAGCGTGTCCATTTTCAAGATGAGGAACCACCTAGATTTCAACACACTTCACACAACCACTCACAAAATCATCAACATACCACCTCTCCTAGATACCCACCAAGGCAAAACCAACAGGTTGAGCCTTCTCTAGAAGCCATGATGAAAGGGTTTATTTCTCAAACCCAAGCATCAATCAAAAACCTTGAGACCCAAGTGGGTCAGATGGCTCTAGAAATTAGGAATAGGTCGGCTGGCTCTTTACCTAGTGATACTGAGATTCCTCAGAGACCAGGAAAAGAGCAGGTTAAAGCTGTGACTTTAAGAAGTGGAAAAGACTTGAGTAAGTCTGATAAGAAGAGTCAAAATCCTGAAAAGAATTTTGCATCATCTTCTACACTGACAAGACATGACTCTCCTACCACAGTAGAGTAAGATTTTACCTCACCTGTCCCTGACTTTCCACTTTTGTCTCCTGTAACATCTACAGGACCCCAAAGAACAGTGTGGAAACCTCAGAGGAACACCAGTAAGGATGTGTCACAATCTGGTGACAGTCCCAAGACCATTAGTAACACACTTCCCAAGGAGATAGACACCACTTTATCCACCACTGTGATAAAACCTGTCTCTGTCACACCTTCACCTTCACCATCACCTACACCTCAAAAGACTACCACTCCTACTCAAGTCCCTCTCTATATTCCATACCCTCAAAGGTTAAGGAATCAAAGAGATGAAGCTCAATTTAAACAATTTCTTGATGTTTTCAAACAATTGCATATCAACATACCTTTGTTGGAAGCAATTGAAAGGATGCCAAATTACACAAAATTTTTGAAAGATATTTTGAATAAAAAGAAAAGACTGACTGAGTATGAGACTGTAGCTCTGACTGAGGGTTGTAGTGCTCTGTTAATCAAGAAAATCCCTCCTAAGATGAAAGACCCAGGAAGTTTTACAATCCCCTGTTCCATAGGAGGAAAGACCATAAGGAGAGCCCTATGTGATTTAGGAGCAGACATCAACCTTATGCCTTTGTCTGTCTTTACTACCTTAGGAATATGTGAAGCAAGACCCACCACTATATCTATTCAGTTAGCTGATAAGTCCAGAGTTTGGCCTAAAGGCAAGATTGAAGATGTTTTGGTGCAAGTAGATAAATTTATTTTTCCGGCAGACTTTATCATCCTAGATTGTGAAGTAGATCAAGAAGTCCCTATCATTTTAGGAAGGCCTTTTCTAGCAACAGGAAGAACACTGATAGATGTCCAAAAGGGTGAATTAACCATGAGAGTCCATGACCAAAGAGTAACTTTTAATGTGTTAGATTCTCTTAAATACCCTGATGAGAGAGAAGAGTGCTCCACCTTAAGTGAGATAGAAACCTGGTGTGAGGAAAAGACTTTAGGAGAAATCTTATGGGATGCAGACACTGATGATGAGACAGAAGATGACAGTGAGGAAGTACCCTTAGTAACTGCTGCATTTGAAGTCTTAGAGAATGAGGATAGGAAAACTCTTGTCCCATCCTTAGAAGTTGCACCAGACTTAGAACTGAAACAACTTCCATCCAACTTAAAGTATGCCTTTTTGGGAGACTCAGGAAAGTTGCCTGTCATTATTTCATCTTCCTTAGAGGCAGATCAGGAAGAAAAGTTAGTTCAGTTGCTTAAACTTCATACCAAGGCCATAGGATGGACCATTGCTGATTTGAAAGGCATAAGCCCTACAATTTGTCAACATAAGATCATTTTAGAAGATAAAAATTTCAACTCTGTTGAGCCTCAAAGGAGACTCAATCCAGTAATGAAAGATGTTGTCAAAAAGGAAATTCTGAAATGGTTAGATGCTGACATCATTTATCCTATTGCCAGTAGCACATGTGTCAGTCCTGTACAATATGTACCTAAGAAGGGTGGGGTAACTGTAATCACAAGTGATAAAAATGAACTCATACCCACCAGGACAGTCACAGGTTGGAGAATTTGTATGGATTACAGAAGACTCAACAAGGCCACTCAGAAGGACCACTTTCAATTTACCTTTCATTGACCAAATGTTAGATAGATTAGCTGGAAAGGAATTTTACTGCTTTTTAGATGGTTACTCTGGTTACAATCAAATTGTCATAGCACCTGATGACCAGGAAAAGACCACTTTTACTTGTCCTTATGGTACCTTTGCTTTAAGAAGAATGCCTTTTGGATTATGCAATGCACCTGCCACTTTCCAAAGATGTATGATGTCTATTTTCTCTGACATGTTAGAAAACTCCATGGAAGTTTTTATGGATGATTTTTCTGTATATGGGACATCATATGATGACTGTTTGCAAAACCTGGAAAAGATTCTTAAAAGATGTGAAGAAACTGATTTGGTTTTAAATTGGGAAAAATTTCACTTTATGGTCAAAGAAGGCATTGTGTTAGGGCATCTCATATCCAAAAGAGGTATAGAGGTAGATAGAGCAAAGTTGGAAGTAATTGAAAAATTACCAGAACCAACTACAGTCAAAGGAATCAGAAGTTTCCTTGGACATGCAGGTTTTTATAGAAGATTTATAAAAGATTTTTCTAAAATTTCAAAACCCCTTTGTTTATTACTACAACAAGATCATGCATTTGATTTTAATGAAGAATGTCGAACTGCTTTTAATATTTTGAAAAAGGCATTGGTCACAGCCCCTGTAGTAGTCACACCTGACTGGTCAAAACCTTTTGAGATTATGTGTGATGCTAGTGATTGGGCAGTTGGTGCAGTATTAGGACAAAGAAAAGAAAAGATTTTTCATTCCATTTATTATGTAAAACTCTCAATACTGCTCAAATCAATTACACCACCACTGAGAAAGAATTATTAGCTGTGGTTTTTGCTTTTGAAAAATTTAGAACTTACTTAATGGGAACCAAGGTTATAATTCATACTGACCATGCTGCCATCAAGTATCTCATTTCTAAAAAGGATGCAAAACCAAGGCTAATAAGGTGGATCTTGTTGTTACAAGAATTTGATTTGGAGATTGTTGACAGAAAAGGCATAAATAATTAAGTTGCAGACCATTTGTCTAGATTAGAAAAGCAAGACAATCAGGAACCCAGTACTGAAATCTGTGAAACATTTCTAGATGAAAAGATTTTTGTTGTAAAACAATTGTCAGTACCATGGTTTGCTGATATTGTCAATTATTTAGCTTGTAGGATTATTCCTAAACAGCTAAATAAACATGCAAGAAGAAAATTAATCTTTGACTCAAAAAAATATTTAGGGGATGACCCATTTTTGTTTAAAATTTGTGCAGATCAGATGATCAGGAGATGTGTCCCAAAAAAGGAGACCACTCAAATTATCCATCATTGTCATTCCGGACTCTGTGGTGGTCATTTCAGTGGCAGTAGAACGGCTGCTAAAATCTTACAGTCGGGATTTTTCTGGCCTACTTTACATCGAGACTCTTACAGCTTTGCAAAAAGCTGTAATGAATGTCAAAGAAGTGGTAATATTTCCCACATGAATGAAATGCCTCTAAACGGAATTTTAGAAATAGAATTGTTTAACGTTTGGGGTATTGATTTTATGGGACCTTTTCCCATCTCAAATAACTGCTCTTATATTTTGGTAGCTGTAGACTATGTGTCTAAATGGGTGGAAGCTATGGCTTGCCATTCCGATGACGCAAAACCAGTAATTAAATTTCTGCAAAAGCACATTTTTTCAAGATTTGGTACCCGACATGCCCTGATCAGTGATGAGGGTACCCATTTTATAAATAAAATGTTGGAAGAAGTCTTGGAAAAATATGACATTAGGCACAGGGTAGCCACAGCTTATCACCCGCAAACCATTGGATTAGCCGAACTCTCTAACAGAGAGATAAAGGGGATCCTTGCTAAAGTGGTCAAGCCACACAGAAAGGATTGGGCATCCAAGCTGGATGATGCCCTATGGGCTTATAGGACTGCCTATAAGACCCCTATAGGGATGTCCCCATATAAATTGGTTTATGGAAAGGCCTGTCATTTACCTTTAGAATTAGAACACAAAGCCTATTGGGCCATCAAAGAATTAAATATGAATCCTGACGAGGCTGGCAAGAAAAGATTCTTACAAATTTGCGAGCTAGAGGAACTCGGGAATAACTCTTACGAGAATGCCAAACTTTATAAGAAAAAAAACAAAAAAATGGCATGATAAGAGAATTATTCCTAAGGAACTTGCAGAAGGTCAGCAGGTGCTCCTATTTAATTCCAGACCAAAATTATTTCCAGGGAAGTTAAGTTCTTGATGGACTGGGCCATTCACGATAGCAAAGGTTCACACCAACGGAGCTATTGAATTAATCGACCCTAAAAAAGGTTCAACTTTCAAAGTGAACGGCCAGCGAGTAAAACCTTTTTATACATCGTCAGAAACAGCAGGGACCGGTTAAAAATTTGTTTCAAAATTTTTATCCAGCTTTAAAAATAATGGATGACGATTTTTGTGCATACCCCGATTTCTCTACGTAAAATTTTCTCCTCAAATCTATGCTTACATTTTTGGCTCACTCTCCATTTTACGCAAAATTCAGCCCAATTGTAGCTCTTCTTTACAATTTTTCTAAAGCCCAATAGACAAGTTTTTTTTTGGCCCACCATGGGAATACTGATTTTAAGAAATAATGCTGATTTGTTTTTCCAATTAAACAAATAAACTAAAATTGGTTAAATCAGTGCATTTATTGCACTGATAAAAAAATTGGATGCGCCGGCTATTGCTCATGCAGGAAGAGCAGGAGTCACAAAAACAAATTCATTTCCATCAATCTCAATCTGTCTCTCTTCCTCTCTTTCGCTGCTTTCATCTCCGGTCACTCACACAGACGCCGCCGGCGATTTCGCCGACGACCCTCGTACTTCCGAAGACAGAGAGTACGATTGTACTTCCTCTGACCTCTACTCTGAAACCCTGAAGACCTGTCGTTGCCATCACCGTCTTCGAATCAACAAACCCCCCTGCCGCCTGTCACCGATCAATCCCACCTACGCCGACCATTCTTGTACCTCCGACGACGAGACGAGGAGCGTACCCCTCCTGCCACCTGAAACCACCTGTCACCACAATCAACCTCACCCTCACCACCACCCTCAACCTCGATCTCCGAAAAAACCCTAACCGGCCGCTTTCCCCCTTTCTCCCTCACGACGATGAGTCGACCGACACCCCACCCCCTCTTATAAATACAATTGACTTCCCGTTGGAACTGCCCATCGACACCATAACCAACCATACCGGCCGGAAGAAAAGAAGCCACCGCCATCGTACCCGATCGGTAAACCGTACGTTCATCACACCAACCGCCGCTAACCCCTCTCTTTCCGATCAAGCATCAAGGACCACTTCGGAGGTCGAACTCATCCCAAACGTGGCCTCAGAGTCGATCCATGCCCTCGCCGAGGCTGCCGCCATGATGACCGCCGCCGAAGGGTCAAAGAGTAAGGGTAAGGAAGTCAATGCTATGGATATTGATCACCAGGCACCACCACAGTCGAGACCGACCTTCGATCTCAATTGTAACCCCGGTGAGCCCATGGGTACATCCCACGGCAACTTCGTCACTCTTGAAACACTGATCGATAATGCTAACCGAACCTTAGCCCTAAGCCTTGCCCAATCACAAGTCATGCCACCACCGTTAGCTTTGGGTCAGTTACAAAGGACACCCGGCCACCCATACTCGATTATGAACCCGTATGACAAACCATCGACCGACCCCACTATCATGATGCTTAATGCATATGGTGTACCAGTCCCGTATGTATCACCTCAGGCCAGTCTCGATAGCCCAAACCCGTATTACATACCATCATCAGTTTCGGTCACACCACCACATGTCTCAGTTGCACGTATTACGGTTGTCCCGATGTCAACCACACCAAGAATGAACCCCCTCCCACCAATCCAACATGTTTACAGTCGACGTCCCACCACTGCTAGAAACCGTACCCCACCAGCTCCTATCCCATCTCCTGGGCACCACCTTCGGTGCCCCGATCCAGCCGAGATGCTCAGTCATTTCGAAACGCTCGAGGGGAGGTACGACTCTTAACTCTCTTAAGTAATGAAACCGCATTTTTACGTTTTAATATCTATCACAATAAAATGGCACACTCACCGAAAGGATTCCTCGAGGACACTGTTTCTCGAGTTTCCACCATTCAGAAGGTGATCACTACGCACAAATGGGATGTCTTGTGTGCCGTACCTGACCCATATTACTTTGAGTTGGATACGTGAGTTTTATACTGAGGCTTCTATAAGGGATTCTCAACAAATCCCTGTTCGGGAACACTTGTTGATTACTCCCCAGCCTCCATCCACACACTTTTAGGCACGCGTCCTCACGGTAACTCCAAATTAGACGCTTTGAGCAAACAAGTGTCAAAAGAAGACTTGGATGACATATTGGCTACCCTGACCATTCCCGGATCGGATTGGTACTTTGAGGGTCATGTTCGGCATATCCGTATAAAAAGCCTTACTGCCGAAGCCAATCTATGGGCCCAGTTTATCAAACACACTTTGTTTCCCACAAGTCACAACTCAAAATTAAGTATTGATAGAATTTTGATATTATATTGTATCCTCAAAGGATATACATTTGATGTTGGTGCACTGATATCCACTAACATAAAAACTAGTTGTACCCGAATCAATGGCCGACTATTTTACCCTGCCATTATTCATAGGTTAATGGCCACGGCCAAGGTTTTGGTTTTCCCCACCGACATCTTTTCCACAGAAAAGATGACAATCGAAGAAAAGTTTTGGGAAAATTGTTACGCTCTTGTCCACTCACGACTGGTAATAACTCACCCAAGTGTGAACCATTACCTGCCTCACGTATAACTATCAACCCCACGGACTCTGCTCCAAGTGAGTAATATTCACCTAACTCTAACTTTCAGATGCAGGATTCCAGGGAGCTTTTCAGGATGCATCAAAACCACCAGAAACAGTTAAGCTGGGTGACCCGTGTTCTGTTTGAGTTTAGGGCGTATGACATCCACCGTGATAGAATATGGAGAGAAACGGTCCATGCTCTGAATAGGGACCTCTTGTATGGTCTACCATCTTACCCCACCTTGCCACCTTTGGAGCCCATGCTCCAACCACCTACTCACTGACAGTAGGCTGTGGTTTGATATCCCTCTCTCCTTTAGCTAACTTAATTTTACGATCCAGCATGCTAACAGTCTCATTTACTAGCTTAGCTTTTGCAATCTCGTTAGCTTAATTTATTTTTTCATGCATGTTTGCAATTAAAGTTTAGGGATGTGGTCTTACATGTGCCAAATGAGCACACGGCTGTTTGGCTATAATGGTAAGGACAGCTGTGGTCCTTTGATCCACACACAGCCATAGACCCTAAACGAAACACGCACGACTTATATTTACATAACGCACGTATACATGTGTTTATTTCTTGTTAACACACCCATAGCACACACCATGACCACTCCCTGGCTGTTTGAGCTTCAAACCATGCTACAGCCTGTGCAGCTTATTCATTAAGCCAGTCATGGCTGATTGGACTTAATTGCATGAACAGCCCCTTGGTTGCTGGTTAATTATAAATACCAACTGCCGAAAGATTATTGGATTCAAAAGCATGTCACAAAAAGGAGTTGTTGTTCAAACAAGACCTATAAGCCACATATGGCCAATAAGCAAATGCTGGATGCATGCATGCAATTGAACCACTTTTTCTTTGCACCTACCACTTATGTTATCATGCATGTCACACGGCTCTTGGTTCTTTTAATCACACAACATCACCAGCTTATTAGGTAAGCCAATTATGGCTGTTTGGTTTCATAGATACACAGCCCCATGGCTGTTAGCTTTTTGATGATGCACCATTACCATAGGCTGCGATTTTGGTTGCTTTCACCTACCAAAATTACAATTTGTGTATATCACATCTATGGTTTAACATTTTTTAGGACCTTTGGTTGCACTTTGAATGATGACAACAGACGTTTTTTTTTCAAATAAATGGATTTTTTGGGCCATCTATCCCTTGTCGTCTACTAGCTTTTGCAAGTACACCGAAGTTCAACTTTTTACAAATCCTCAAAAGCCAATAAGAAATTTTTGCAAATTCTTTCGCTACTCAGTTACCACTTCAAAAAATGAAAGTTGTCGCACCTTTGATTTGTCGTTTCCACAACCACTTAGAAATACACAATTCCTCGTTTCTCACACTTTTTATATTTGTTTTTATGCACGCATCCTTACTTTCATGACACCTTACGGTTAAACTTTTTTGGAATGCATATACGCTAACATATGTAGATTCTTCCATGCAACATAGCTCACACTAACCCCCATACACTAACCATCAATAAAAACAGCTTTTTGAACAAATTTCGAGTTCAGCTGTTCTACCCACTCTCTTCCACTAACAGTCCTCCAATAAACACCACTCTTGTTTGCTTGAGGACAAGCAAAATTTTAAAGTTTAGGGATGGATAACCCCCCCAAACAAATGAAATAACGTGTAAATAACACTAACAAATATTTAGCCCAACTTTCTCTTTCTTTCTTCTTACTTATACCATAATCCTTTTTACCCAAACGCCGTTGCAAACACTCACATAGTTGAGACTCTTGACGGTTCATCAAAACAGCACATAAGCCAAGTTCGGCCTAAGCCATACCTCAATATGAGAAGATGGCAGAAAAATTGTGCCATCCCAAAAGACGCAAGTGTACAAAGAACACTGCACACCCAAACACCATTATCTTTACCAAGTCTCGAGCTAACCAATAAGCATGGAGAGAAAAAAAACATAACATAGCTAAACATGCAACATTCATTCAATGTCTAACACTAATTGTCAGGTTGGCAAGGATAACTGCATAAGTTTTTTTTAAACAATGGTTATTTTATTTTTTTAGAAACAACGATCAACTGACAAATCCGTTTTGGTATGTGGCTAACTTCGTGAGAAAAATTTTCAAAATTCTCTTCTTTTTGTCGCTTGAGGACAAGCAACCATTCAAGTTTAGGGATGTGATAGGGTAAATATTTTACCCTCGTAACCAACGAATTTTACGCAAATTTTCTCATCTTTTTACATTTCTCTCGTCAAAATTATGCCAGTTATCGCTACATGCATTCTTTTAATAAGCAATTTTATTTATATATGTTCCTTGTATTTTATTGCTTGAACTTATGAAAATTTATATGTTTTCAGGGAATCGGTTTCATGGGCCAAATTTTGCGGATCTCTCTTTTGGATGGGCCGGATAACCAAAGTCTCGAGAATGGATCGGAACAAGAAGTCGGGCTAATTTCGGTGGACTGGCCGAAAGTTGCGGCTGTTGGGCTGAGGCCCATGCAAACTTGGATTAAGGATTTGGTTTCTTGGCCCAAGTGGCCCATGAACACTTAGTATATATATGTGTATGTATGTAGCTTTGAAAAAACACAACTTGATCATCACTCACATCTAGAACAATATCACCACCACCTAGCTTCTTGATTTTCGGTTGCCATCAAGGAACCGAAACCACCTCCAGACAATTCTCATCGTTAAGTTTTAGTTGCTACTCTTTCGGTTTAGTTCGGGTTTCCTTGTGACGAGGCCGAACTAAGTTATTTTTGGAGTACTTGGTGATCCGGCTTTCGGGTTCTTTTGAAACTTGTTGTTTTGCCCGAAAGCATCATCAAGTGTTTTGTGGAATCTTGGAATTATAATCTACTTCGAAGTTTTAGTTACAATTGTGTTTGGTTCTTCTCTTATAAATTAATTATATATATATATATAGTCATAGCTTATATATATACATGTTTAAATTGTTCCCATTATAAACTAATCATCTTTTCTTATATACAACTGTAATTGATTTCGCGCTCATAGTGTTAACTGGTCACTTTTCCAGTATACCTTTATATCAACTGTTTTAATTTTAACTAGTCCATTCCAGTAACTGCACCTTATCAACTGTTTTAATTTTCACTGGTCAATTCCAGTAACTGCACCTTATCAACTGTTTTAATTATTGCATTTTATAATTATTCCTGTGGTACTAACGCTTTCTTGTCCAATCAATTATTCGTCTAAAAATAGTCGTAAAACACACCCAAGCATGATAGGCTAATTTCATGGCTTGGGGTGTAAGGTTCAAATTGGATTTTTAATATGGTAAAGAGGAAAAAGAAGTGTTTTATATAAACTCAGTTTTTGCCACTTCAAGTTTAAATGCCTCATTAAAGATTGTCCTTGGATTTTTACCGGTTAACCAGATGTACGAAAATGCGGTATCTTTTCAGAAGTTACTAAAATGTTATTTTGGGGGTATATGAGTGGGTGACAACACTCGTTGCTATTATCTCACGTCTTTAGCATTTCATTAAAGAGTATATCTAATAGTTAACTAGTAATAATCCAAGGACATGAAAATGTGTTAGTCTCTTAAGATACTACAATTTGCACTATTCCTGAAGTTGGTATCAGATCTAGTATCCCATTAAAGATTATAACTAATTATTTAACGATGAGTCAGATGCATGAAAATGTGTTATCTTTCAGAGGTTACGTAAGTGTTGATTTTTAATACATCTTAATTGTTCTCTTAAAATAGCTTTATAATCATTCAACCAACCAAATACTTTTTCATCCAAACCCCATTTGAAATTAACTTTCATAAAAACTGAATCTCGAAAGATTGTTTTCACCGCTTCCCTGTGGGATCGATATCTGGTACTTGTACCATTTTTATTACTTGTTTTGAGAAAAACGACAATAATTGGAGGTTTATACTTGGACCGAAGATTACTTGTTTTATTTCTTTTGCACACCTGTTTTTGGCACCGTCCGTTCAAATAATAAATTAAAT
Organism: Centaurea solstitialis; assembly: GCA_030169165.1. Classification (NCBI taxonomy): domain Eukaryota; kingdom Viridiplantae; phylum Streptophyta; class Magnoliopsida; order Asterales; family Asteraceae; genus Centaurea; species Centaurea solstitialis. The sequence continues at coordinate 50,907,374 of CM058047.1, read as the reverse complement.
AATTTGTTGTCCCAAATAACAATGAAAACAAGAAGAAATGGATTGAATCAAAGATGAAGATGAAGATGATGATGATGATGATGATGATGATGATGAATAAGAAAGCTTTAATATCTTCAACAATGGAGGTTTTCCAAAATAGGCAAAGTATGATTCAATGATAAAACCCTAAACATCCTTTACCTTTTATAGGTAGAAGGAAGTTACACAAAGTGACAATAATGGCCCCCGAGGTTCCAAACCTCAAACAGGGGCACTAACAAAAGACAATGTTTACACTACAAGGAAATTAAACTAGAAAGCTGTTTAAAGATAGTGAATTCTGACTCTTCACAACAAGGAGGTCTTACAATCTCCCCCTTTGTGAAGAAGTCAGAATGGTGGTGGTAGCTCCAGAGCCGGTTCCCATTTGGACATCTGCAAGTATTCCTCCCACTCGCCAATGATCCTTGCTCTCATTTGCATCGCAGCCTCGACCCGTCTGTACATCAACCGTTCCTTAAGCTTCCTCTCGATCAATCTCATCGCCTCCAATAGCTTTCCCTTTCCATCTATGATCCTCCGTCCAGGTATCTGATCAGCCAGTAGTCTACTCTGCATGCCATTGTAGACATAAAGAAGGGTCCCGTCGCAGAACTTGGAGAGCTCGCCAAATCTCATGAACCTGCGCTCCTTCTTCTTCCGAGTCATGTAGAGAACCCCATGCTCAGGTATCCTGGTTGGCATATACGGAGTGTAAGCATCAATACCAGGCACGAGCAGGTTTGGCCTGAGCAGGTTGACTTTGGGCTGGCGGCTTTCGATTGCAAGTTGGTAGTCCGTCACTCGCGCGAGAGAGATTGCGTGACGGACGTACTTCTTCAATATCTCTGTGCCGTCTCTGTAGTGCTCTGGTCGGAGAATCGGGCCTTGGAGGTACTTGATGAGCGTGAGAAGGTCTTCTAGATGCACCCGATCCAAATCAGCTTCCGTGAAGGTCCAGTTCTGCAATTCACCTCGAGGAACACCGGTGCCGTACATGCGGACATCGTACTCAAGGAATAACTGATGGCCATGTCTGTAGGGGCGCATTGCAGTTACCTTGGTAAAGCGACGTCGGATCCTTTGGCGTCCATGAGTGGCCCAGTTGCACATTCGCTGATGCACATAAGCTGTCCTTCGTCTCTTGGTCTTGATGTGCGAGATCCCGAAGTAGACCTTTCGGGACCAGGCGTGCAGCTTCTCTTGTTGGTAGATGCGGGTGAACGATTCCTCAAGGAATGGACGGAAGATGACTGAATGGTTCCAGTTGAGCTGGATAACAGTTGGAGCGGCGGTCTCTGGATCAGTAGAATGAATAGTTCGTGGAGCGTCTGGAGTGGGAAAAACAAAAGCTGAAGTGAGGTTGGAGTGGTCAGAATCCCGGACAATGTCGTCCCCCTTCTGGTATATTCTGAGACTCTGAGCAAGCGACCGCAAGATTTTCTGGGCTGCTTCCGGAATCTGGAACTCTGAAGGATCCGTCGGTGCTGCTTCTAGGAGAACGACTTCAATCTGAGCCGTGTCCGTCATCTGGGGAAACTGTACTGACTCCCCTTCCGGGATCCGCTCGTATCTCCAACTCCCCATGTCAGGAATATCTTCCGTGTCTGAGTCGATATAGGGAGCATCGGCGGCAGCAGACTCTGTAGGAGCACTCGAGGGGGCGGCCGTGGAAGCTGGAGCTGGAGTGGAACCGGAACCAGAGGCAGAATGGAGGTCGATGCGAGGCCTTTTGGATGAAGCCTGCACCTCCCCCTCATGAGGACCCGGTGCCGAGTCATCAGGGTCATCATGCCTCCTTTTGGAAGGCTGAGTCTGAGACCGACACATGGCCTCTAGTTCCCGGACGCGCTGCTGTAGGATCTCGAGCTGGGCTTCCTGATCCCTGACTTGGGCGGAGAGGCGGTCGTTCTGAGTCGTGTATGAAGAGATGACGAATGCATGTTCCGTCTCAGTAACGTAGCCTGGTATCGGAGGCAGTTCGCCCGAAGTCGGAGGAGCGAGCCTGAGGACGTCTTCGGTCTGACGGGGGATCGGAGTCTCGGATGATGGGGCTGCCTCAGAGTGTTTGCCCTTGATCCGCCGTTTGAGCTCGTAGAGCTCCGCATCCCGGTCTTCTTGAAGCTTTCGTGACGCCTCAAGATCTGCCAGTCGTTTCCTTTCCGTCTCGGCCAAGGCTTTCTCAAGTGCCTCGACCCGCGCATCTCGAGCCCGGTTGGCATCCTCCACCGCGAGTAACCTGTTTTGGACGACTTTTAGGATGTCGTCCGAATCCGTCGGACCTAAAAGTCCCGTTGGTACAGGGGTGGTTTTAGGGATTCCACCCGAATCCGTCAGGCCTAAAAGCCCCGGTGTTGCGTGAGCATCTTTAGAGACTTTGCTCGAGTCTGTCGGACCCTATCCCGGAAGTACAACACTTGGTGCCACTTGGGCTCCAGTTGACGAGAAGAGTCCTATTGAGGTGCTCTCTCGGCCTGACGTCACCGCTGGAATGATGTTGACGGTGTCAGGGCTTCCGGTGGATCCTCGAAGGGCGTCACTCGACGCACCGACTCTCCCCGTTCTGGCCTCGCCACTTGGGCGGGCTGATGATGCTCCAAGTAGTGTCCTATCCAAGTGAACGACTTGAAAAGTCTCGGTGATTGGCTCTAGGACGACTGGTGCACGGAAAGAAGTCGAGAGGCGGGGCGGTTCCTCTCTTGTTTCAACACCAACAGACTCCAAGTGAGTGGTTGGTGAAAGTTGAGCTAAGTCCCCGTGTAAAGATGAAACGACCATCTGTTGAGAGATGGCCGAGTGGTCGGTTGGGGCGTGCAATTGCGCTAGGTGGCGGCTAGCGTCTTGACCAGACACCGTAGGGTGCCCGGTCTCAGTGTGGGTTGCCTCTCTGATGGATGGACTCGAGGTAAGGGATACTTCCGTTTCTAACCTGTGCGGCTCTACCTCTTCGTCCGCATTCTCTAATTGAGCCCAAAGCTCCCCTAGTTGGACCTCAACATCTGCGGTCTCTTTTTCTCTTCTCTCTCTCTCTCCTTTTCTCCCCTCTCTCTCTCTTCTTCCTCACTATCATATCTCCCCCAGCCGGTAGCAACCTCGGCCTCACCTTCTTCCTCATGACCGACGGTTCTATCATCCGAGGCTAGATCGCCTGCTAGTACTGGATCTCCGGAGATCCTGTCGTCATTGAAGGAAGAGGTGGCTTCATCCACATCAATAATCTGGGCCTTCCCGCCCTTCCCTGGTTCAGAAAGCTGGAACTCGGAGTCAGAACCGTAATCAATCATATCTTCATCATTGGCTTCGTCATCGGGCTCACGACGGTCCGAAGGAGTGTGTTCGGGGGACTCGTGACCGTCGGAATCATCGCCTGAGGGTTCGCCGGAGGGTTCGCCTCCCTAAGTAGTAGCGGTCGCCGAATGTGGTGGTGGAGGAACGTGTGCTTGTTCTTGTGGGGAAGCTTCCACGTCCTCCCCAGTCGGTTGAGGTTGTTGCGGCGGTGTCGGCGATCGGCGTTCTTCCGATGACGAGTGAACGGGGGATTGATGGAGGACCCCCATGTACTGCTTCACCCTGAGTCTGCTCATGATCTCATGGTCCAACTCGAATGCAGATGTTTCTTCCACGACGGTGGGTGTACGGGCACGAGTGGCTCGGTTTCGAATCATCGTCTGATATGCTCCAGCTCGAGACGTGTGCGGAGTGGCGGACGTACCAACGATTCTACCCTCTCCTCCCCTTACGGCAACGCTCATCACTCCCGAGCCAGAAGCTCCCCCACTGGAGCTCTGGCCTGCCGTACCTGAGGCACGACTTCTAACAGGGACAGGTTGCACGTCTTGGGTAGGGCTCCTCGGCTCTGAGGAGTCCGTAGACGTGTCTTCTAATCCTATAGACACTCGGTACAACCTAACACTCATAGCCCTACGGTCCGCCATGTTGAGCACGTTCTCGGGAATCGCCATCTCGACCTGTCCAGGGCGCAGGTTCTTCTTGTTGGCGCGGCCAATCTGTATGCTTTCGAAGCGGAGATGTCTGGATTGGCGTCTGACTTCGCGGTTACGATCCATGTGATCACGAATGATCAAGCTGAAGAATCGCATCCATGGGATGGAAGTATGGCGAGTCCTGCTAGGTCCAGCTCTTACGTCGTTGATCATGTCTGCCCAAAGCTGTTGAGCAAAGTCTATCCGTCGTCCATAGGCAATAGCATGGATGACGTGCCAGAAGTGGGTGGAGGCCTTGTCCACGCCATGTGTCTTCGATGAGAGCGTCCGGTTGAGAATGTTGAAAAACGAGTACCAAATCGGAGGCAGCATCCCTTGAGCAACTTGGGAAATTCCTTTTGGCCGGTTGTTTGCAGTGTAGTGGACCCCGAGAGCAAGTACTTCGCTGAAGAGCTCGGGACCAGAAACTAGAGGGTCGAATGGGGCTTCAGGAGTGGCGGCCGGTAGACGAAGGACTCTTCGAAGATCCTCCACAGTAATGACCAGGTCAGTGTTGTCCACCCGGCCGATGATGGTTGGTTCGCCGTTCTGGTTCTCGACACGCGAAGTGTGCCAGAACTGTTGCAGATAGATCATGGGAATCTGAGCAGTGGCTTGCATCGTGTATGCAAGGGGATGCGCCCGTAGGATCTCAAGGACCACATCATCTTGGACAGTGAAGTTCGCCAGGTCAACGAACCCGTTGTTCTGGATGATCTGAACAATGTTGGCCGGGTCGATAAGAGCTCGGTCAGCAGCATTTCCGGCAGGAGAAGTGGGAGCAATAGGTTGATCAGCCATTTCTATAAAATAAGTTAAGTGTTAGTAAGAATGCAGCGTGAAAAGACTATACCCTCGACTAGACGCGAGTCGGAAAAACTCGAAAACACAAAAATGAGTGTTTCGTATTTTCCGAGTCGAAAAAACGAGCAAACCTCGAGGGGAGGTTTTCCGATTCGGAAAAGGTGATTTTCCGAGTCGGAGAACACTCAACACTTAGACAAAAGCGCATACAAATAAACACAAGTTTTCCGATTCGGAAAAGATGGTTTTCCGAATCGGGAAACTCCAACACTTAGAGAAATTTCAAACACATAAAGAGGTTGGTTTTCCGATTCGGAAAACATTGTTTTCCGATTCGGAAAATGTGATACTTAGAAAAATTGAAAAGCATCTTGGTACACACACGAGTCGGAAAACCTTGGAAACCCATAAGGGTGATTCCATGTTTTCCGAGTCGGAAAAGATAAGCTCAAAAACGAGACCCAAGATGGATTCGGAAAACCTGATAATCCGAATCGGATTTATCTGGTTTTCCGAATGGGAAAGCAACACGAACGGTCATCGTCTTTGGATGCGGAAAACTTGAATGTTCAAGTTTTCCGATTCGGAAAACCGAAACCGTTCACCTTCCAGATCCAAAAACCACCCAAAAACCGTCGATTTAACATTCTAAACTAACTACAAATGATCTAGAATGATTAATAACAAGTTTAGAAGCATAATGGGATCGATCTAACACCCCGAAATCCCATTCCAAGAAGTTTGGGTTTCGGGTAAGTTTTGAAAAGTTTAGGCCTCGATCCAGACCTCAAAACGACAGATATGGATGTTATAACTATATAAGGATTGATCGTTTACTTACCAGGAATCCGAATATGTAATTTGTTTGACGATCGGAGCACAAACGAGCAAAAACCGAAATCGAGCGCGAAGTGGGTATCGGGAGAGTTCAGAGAGAGGAAAAGATGAAAATTTGAAAATTGTGAAGATTAATCTCTTAAACCCGGTTTATATATTTTTACCGAAAAACACTGTGTTTGGGTTAAAAACACTGTGTTTGGCTCTCCTGAAGACTCTTTTAACCCGACTTTCACCTATTGGCAAAAACCACCCCTGGACTAGAAGTTTCAAGAAACTTACAAAGAAGTCCCTGAACTTGTATTTTCAGAAAATTTTCAAAACAGACCCTGGACTACAATTTTCACAAAGGTGCAAAACGAGTCCCTGAACATCAAATCCAGAAGTTGGCAAAGTTAGTCCTCGAACTTGTAAGTTCAAGACATGTACTCTACCGCCCCCTGAACTTTCAAGTTCGCTAAAAGATACAAGTTCAGCGCTCGACTCCCGAGAAAAGAGACTTACCTGGTACGTCTCGACAGGGTTTTGTGCGAGTTCTGATCTGAAGTAACCAGAAGTCATGGTGAGGATCCACAACTACAAAAGAAAATTTAAGAATGGTATCCAAGGTGTTGTGGATCCAAGAACGTCAGTAAGCACACCAAACATTGAAAACAGTACTTAGTACTCCCCCTCGATTCATGCAATCTCTCGAGAATTCCTACAGACTCCCCCTACACACATGCATACATCAAAGGAACTCCCGACTCCCCCTAGACCTCAGGCCGGGAGGTCTAGCATTCCTAACTTGCTTAGGAGAAAGAAGTGACGTTTCTCGTCAAACGGCTTAGTGAACAAGTCAGCAAGCTGATAGTCACTTTCAACAAAGTAAAGTTCAACATTACCTTTCTCGACGTGGTCTTTGATGAAATGATATCGGATGTCGATGTGCTTCGTCCAAAAGTGTTGAACTGGATTTGCCGTGATCTGAATCGCACTTTTGGAGTCGCAATAGATGGGAATCCGATGCATGGTGTATCCGAAGTCAGCAAGTTGGGTTTTCATCCACAGAACTTGCGAGCAGCAGCAGGCGGCGGCTATATATTCTGCCTCCGCGGTGGATAGAGATACGCAATTCTGCTTCCGGGATGACCAACTCACTAGCTTGTCTCCAAGAAATTGGCAAGCACCAGATGTGCTTTTCCTGTTGAGCTTACAACCTGCATGGTCTGAATCTGTATATGCAATTAGTTCAAAACCCGAATCCTTTGGGTACCAAAGGCCAAAATCCGGTGTGCCCTTCAGATACCTAAGGATTCTTTTGACTGCAGACAGGTGTGAATCACGTGGATCACATTGAAAACGAGCACAGACACCCGTGGAGAAAACAATATCTGGTCTACTAGCCGTGAGATATAAAAGAGAACCAATGATTGCCCGATAAGTCTTCTGGTCAACCGGTTTACCAGAAGTATCTGCATTTAGTTGAAAATTTCTGGGCATTGGTGTTGCCGCAGAGTTTGAACCACCGAAATCAAATCGTTTTAAAAGATCTTGAACATACTTGGCTTGATTTATAAAAATACCAGCAGGGCGTTGTCGAACTTGAAGTCCTAAAAAGAACGTCAACTCGCCCATCATGCTCATTTTAAATTGGGATTTCATGGTGTTCTCAAACTCTTGGCACATCTCAGGTTTTGTAGATGCAAAGATAATGTCATCCACGTATATCTGAACGATAATTAAATCTTTACCTGACCTCTTGAGAAACAAAGTGGGATCGATTGTACCTTTCTTGTAGCCAACTCCTAGCAAGTAATCAGTAAGTGTCTCGTACCATGCCCTCGGAGCTTGCTTGAGACCGTAAAGCGCCTTGTCCAAAATGTAGACGTGATTCGGGAATCGAGGATCGACGAACCCTTCCGGTTGCTCGACGTACACTTCTTCTTGAAGAACTCCATTCAAGAAGGCACATTTGACGTCCATCTGATAGACCGTCATGTTTTTATGTGCAGCATACGCTAGGAAGATTCGGATCGCTTCGATTTGGGCTACTGGTGCGTACGTCTCATCATAGTCGATACCCTCTTGTTGGCGATAACCCTTGGCGACCAGGCGAGCTTTGTTCCGGATGATGAGATTGTTCTCGTCGGTTTTATTCCGGAGTATCCACTTGAGACCAATGATAGTCTTTCCCCATGGTCGTTCTACCAAGCGCCAAACTTTGTTTCTTTCGAATTCGGCCAGCTCATCTTGCATGGCGATCACCCAGTCGGGATCGGTGAGAGCTTGCCAAACATCCGATGGTTCAAATTCGCTTAAGAACCCGCCGAATAGGATCAGATTTTCAGTGTGCTTTGCAGATCGCGTGGTTACAGGTTGTGAGGGATTCCCGATGATCTGGGAGGGGGGATGATCTTTTGTCCACTTGCGAGTGTGTGGGTGAGTGACATAAGCTTGTTGGTTGTTGGTGGCGTCCTTCTCATCATGCACGGCTAAGACCTCTTGCTGGTTTTTACTTGACGACCCGGCCGCCAGATTATGCTGCGGTGATGCCTCCAACCGGGGCTCACGCACTACCTGAGCATACGTTCTCTGAGCTGAACTGGGTGAAGGTAGTGGAGCTTCCTCTGGGATAGGTGCAAGACCATGTGATGGGGTCTGTTCTTGGACAGGTTCCGGTGAGGCAGATGATGAGATTTCAGGGGGAGAGGCCGCAGTTGATTCTGGTGACACTGAGTTTGTAGAAGTGCTTGAAGAAGGCTCAGTGACAAAGGCATCGGATGATACTGAAGTAGAGGTTGAACCAGCATGAGCAGGAACTACAATCGGACCCGTGAGTGCGGGTAGATCATAATCTGCGAGGTCTAAGAAGTCTAAAGCAGAAAAGTTAGTGGAAGAATCTGTGCTCGGTGGTGCGGTGAACAGTTCAGAAAAAGCTGCATTTACATTACTTGAACTAGCCACAGAATAGGTTTTGGTTTCAGAAAAATCAACATTTGAGCTTTCCAGGATGGTTCGGGTCCGTTTGTTGAAAACCCTATAAGCCTTAGAGTTATGTGAGTATCCGATGAAGATAGACTCATCAAACTTGGGTTCAAACTTTCCCAAATCATCCCGGTCATTTAAAACATAGCATTTACATCCAAAGACTCGAAAGTAATCGATGTTAGGCTTACGCTGTTCGACCATCTCGTAGGCGGTTTTACCGGTCCGCTTGACGATCAGAGTCTGATTCTGCGTGTAGCATGCTGTTGATACTGCTTCAGCCCAAAATGATTGAGGAACTCCAGAATGAGCCATCATGGATCTTGCTGCTTCGACCAACGTCCGGTTCTTCCTTTCTACTACCCCATTTTGTTGAGGTGTGCGAACGGCAGAGAAGTTGTGAGAGATTCCCACGTCTTCGAGAAAGGATTGCAGTTTTGCATTGCGAAGCTCGGTTCTGTTGTCACTTCTCAACTTCTTCACTCGGCGACCCAAGAGAACTTGTATTCGCTTGATGAAGGCAATGATTCGATCGGCAGCGTCAGACTTGGCTCGTAGGAATTCAATCCATGTGAACCTAGAGAACTCATCCACGAGAACCAACATATATTTCTTTCGGGCTAGGCTCTCGGTTCTGGTAGGTCCACAAAGATCCATGTGAATCATGTCAAGGGGACTCTTGCTATTTGTATCCATCCTCGGTGGATGAGAGCTTCTCGTCATCTTTCCTTGTTCGCAGGCGGGACACAATGTATCCTTGGAAAGGCGAGTCTCTGGCAGTCCCTTGACGAGATTTTTCGAAACCAGCTTGTTCATGTCTTTAAAATTCTGATGGCAGAGTCTTCGATGCCATAACCAACTGTCCTCCTTTGAAGCCTTTGCGAGCAGACAGATTGCATTCCTAGGAGCAGATATTGCTTCAAACTGAGGGTGTGTCTGAGGGATTGAACGGAAGACGGTGGAGTAAAGATTGCCATTCCTACGTGCACTTAGGATGACGTTGTTGTCTTCATCATTCACGTCGCTTCCGTATTGAAATTGCTTCACCCAGTATCCGTTGTTACAGAACTGACTGGAGCTGAACATGTTGTATCCTAACCCCACGACATACCTTACATCTTTAATGATGTATTTTCCATCCGTAATTTTCCCATAACCCACCATTGGCTTAGGCGTATTGTCGGCTGTTTTCACGTATCCCTCGAACCTTTCAACGTAGTCGAAAAGGAAGGATCTCTGACCAGTCATGTGTCTATATGCGCCGGAATCGAAGTACCACACATGACTGACCTGCAAGACAACTAAGCTTGTTTAGGGACCCATTGCCAAATGGGTTCCTGTGGGTTAGAAACAGATAAATCAGTCGGTGTAGTCCCCTTTTCGGATTTCTCCTTAGGCTGAGGGGACTTCACTGACGATGAGGATTTTGCTTTTCCTCTTTTTCTTCCCCTTCTCTTTCGGGATTTGACATTAGAATTGGGAGCATAGAAAGAGTTAGGCACACCATAACGCAGGAAATTATCAAACATAAAGCACATGTCATTGCGAAAAGTATTAAAAGCATCGTTCAAGTTGCGATTAGAATTAACAGACATGTTCGAATTCTTTCCTACACTAGGTGGAACATAGCCTAAACCCGCACGGCTAGGACTATGTTTCTTAGGGAAAGCAGGAAAAGAGTTGTTTCTCCCATGATGATCCTTTCTTGGTGGCTTCACATTCGGTCCACCATCTTTCCTCCTCGCATCTGCATGACAAGCACGGTGTGAGTTAGAGGACGGTTTTGTGGGAATGGAGTTACCAACTTTTCCAGATGACTTTTTAGAAAACTTAGGTTTTGTGGAACTGAAAGGTTGATTTGGTTGTAACTGAGATGTCTCACCCACTTCAAAGGAACTTGAATGAAAGTCAAGGCTTTTAATGGGCTTGACTGAGTTACGAGCATCGTTAGACTTTGAATGCTTTTTCTGGAGTCCTTTGGGTGCGTGAGGCTTAACTGACTTACCCTTGTCAGTACCTACACATTTTTCACCCTCCGGGTTACTTTTCTCAGAAATAGGAACTCGCGACTCAGTAGATTTCTCAGATTTGACAACAACAGATTTTGGCTTCTTTGGAATAAAACCTGAAGGATCATCATCCTCATCTAAAAACACCTTCATATCATATTCAACATTTGGGTCTTGGACAGTCTTGGGTTCGGCTATCCTATGGTGTGAGTTAGGGGGTTCATCATCATCTGACATTATGGAGTAATAGTCCTCAGTATCTAAGACAGGTTTGGGTTGGGGAGAGACTATTGGATGGTTGAGGATTTGAGCAGTCTTATCATCAACTGAGTTAGAAAAGTGAAGATTTTCAAGATTCATAATTTTCCTTTTCAAAATGGAGTTGGACACCCGTTGGTTGGTTAAAGATTGGCGATACATTATCCTTTCATCATGATCAAGTTCTTTTAAAAGTTCAAAGTGGATATCTAGGATAACGTATCGAGCTTGAAGATCCGCAACCTTGATTTGAAAGTCAGTGAAGGCTGAGGTTGCGGTCTCACATTCTGAAGAAAGCCTAATTCTTTCGGCATTTTCCTCAAGCAAGTCTTTTTCCAGATTGCAAACCAAGGAGTCTTTCTCCGAAACAATAACTTTCAGATTCAGGATCTGATGTTGACATGCATCCAAATCCATGGCTTTTAACCTAAGAGCAAACACCTCCTTTTCTAGCCTGACTGGATCGGGACACTTAGTTACGGAAGTGTCCTCGGGTGGGATAACTAAGGTCTCCTCAGATAGTTGTATTTCCCTAGTCTCATAGCTTTAGTTAAGGTCTGTGTAGTTGATGAGAGGCATTGCTACTCTGGGGGTTCTGGCCTTGATGCCTTCCCAAGTTGGTTTGGAGTTGGTCGGATCACTAGCCGGAACGAAGATTGGTCTATTTGGAGGGGGACTAGTGGGAGGACTGCTAGAGGTGCTGTTCGTTGGACTGATGGTTGTGATAATGGTCTCACCATTTATAACTTCTGAGTATGTGACAGTCTGCCTAACAAATTCCTCAGTAACATGTCCTCCTACTATGGCAGGTTTGGGCTTGGAGGCTGCCATATCCTCAAAGTTGTATAGATGAGAAGGTGCTTTATCTAAAACATGGTTTTCAGACAGACCTAGGCCGGGTTTGGCTTTGTAAAAAGGATTCTCTTTGGCATGATGAGTGAGGATGCTTAAAGTCTGTTCAGATTGTCCTCTTTTAAAATTGTTGTCCTCAAGCTCTTGTATTTTTGAAAACAACCGAGTTCTTTCTTCCGAAAGCAACTGGAATTTAATGTTGAGCTCCCCATGGTTACTGTTGAGTTCCTCATGGGCTTTTTGAAGACAACTAAGTTTGTTTGCTAAATTGGACTCTCTAATCCCAGACTCAAGTGTTTCACGGTTATAGACTATAGTCAAATCCTCGAGAGAGTCTTTATAGATTGCACTGTCGATTCTAAATTTCGTGACGAGAGTCCTCTCCGATTGGAGACATCTCTCTAATTCACAAATTTTAGATTCCAACATTGCCACAGTGTCAGTTATATCTGGAAGAGATGATACCTCAGATGGATCTATATCTTGATAAGTGCTCGGTCCAACGGCTTCTGATCCCTCGAAGTCAGCCATCAAGCAATGACCCTTCACCATATGGTCCTCCTCGTCTGAGCTCTCCTCTTCACAGACCCAGTTCTCTTCATCTACCAGCAAAGCAACCCTTTTTCTTTCTTCCTCATCAATGAGGCCTTCCTCTCAAAGTACGCGGCATCCTTATACTTGACGGAGCAATCTCGAGCGTAGTGTCCCAACTTACCACATTTGTAACAAGTGGTGGTGGGACTTGCTATTTGTTGAGGAGCGGGGTTCTGGGTTATGGGACCCTGAGGATGATTTGACCGTTGAATTCCTTGGTCAGCTTGAGTCTGTTGATCATCCCTCTGAATTTGCCTGGAGCTGGTTCCCCTGGACTCACCTCCATCGAAGTTGCTTTTCCCGTGATCCATTCTCTCATTTTGCCTTCGATCACTTCTATTCTGTTCATACCTGTATCCTGGCCCTTGATCTTGCCTTCCACTCTCATGTCTTCCTCCATACCCAATCTCATATCCCTGATGATCGATATACCCAGATTCCGGAGTGTATTGTCTCAAGCTGTTCTGGTAATTGATGTCTGAGACTTGTCCTCTCCAATCCCCTTGACTACCTTGACCTCCTTGATAGTCAAGATAGGTGTTGTCTCTTCTCGGCTGATCTCTGTATCTTCCTTGATCTTCTCTGAACCTTCCCTGGTTGTACCGATAGCCTCCGTGATCGTAAGTCTGTATTCCCCCTTTCTGATAGCTTCCTCTCCCTTGATTTCCGTACTGACCTCTTTCTGGCTGAAAATGACCTCCTCTACCTTGCCCCATTCTTCCTCCACTGGGAAAACCGGATCCTCGTCCACGGTTGTATCCACGATTAGCGTTCAATCGTTGTACGCTGTGTGAGATGAGGGCAAGGGACTCATTCACATGGAAGAGTTCATCATCAGAGATGGAAATGATCACCGGTTCGTCGGGATGTTGTACGCTTGATCCATAGTTCGGGTTGAACTCTTGACTGTAATCTTCTGGATAGTACTGGGGAGATACGCTGTTGTATGGTATTGGTTGGACGGGAGCAGAGCTTGGTCCTCCGAAGGGCACGGCCGACAATGCCAGAGGATCGACTGCTTTCTTGGAGCGTCCACCGGTGATGAATTCTTCGTGTTGAACCATCATGCTGAATAAGTCATGTAGACCCAAAGTTCCCAGATTCCGGCTCAGCTGAATGTTGATGGCCATGTTTTGCCATTCTTGATTGAGATTCTTCAGGAACTTCACGTTCACTTCATACTTTGATTTCTCAACCCCGAGCCATCTCAAGTCGTTGACGAAGGCGTTCAGTCTTTGATAAGACTCAATGAGGGATTCGTTTTCCCTAGCTTTGAAGCCTTCGTAGGCATTGAGCGCGCTTTCCTTCTGACTTTCCACAGCAGTGTCTCCTCCCTGCATCTGTTGTTCTATTTCCAACCAAACGTCTCGTGCGTTGGTCAGACTGTCCACTCTCGCGTACATATCGTTTGGAAGTGCCATGATCAGCAGGGTTAGTGCACGCTTGTCGATGAGATGTCGGGCTCTTTGTTCGGGATTGAACATCTCAACAGGCTTCTCGACCACGTATGCCGGAAGTTCGGGACAAGTATCGGTTTTAGGTACGGCGGCAACGGTAACGGTCGGTCGGATAGGTCCTTCTCGGATGGACTTCATCAGGTTTTCATCAAGTAGGTCAAGGAAGTGAATCATCCTGCGTCTCCATTGTTGGTACTCGCCCATCACCAGGACGGGAGGACGAGTCTCGGATCCGATTCCGAGGATTTCCTTCGACATTTCTCTCGCTGAAATAGACCTCCTTGAAAGACTCACTTGGCTGAGAAAAAACAGGTTTTCGAAAAACGGATATTTTGAGTGCCTCGGGACACAAAAAGCTTTGAGATTTGAAAAGATTTGAAAGCAAGCTTAGTGTCGGATTTGAGATATGAAATTGCAAGAGTTTCGGCTCAAAGAGGCGAAATCCGATCTGGAAACAGAAGTTTTCCGAATCGGATTTGGCTCAAAATACTTGGATGCGGAAAACAGCCTTTTCCGATTCGGAAAATACACTTTTCCGATTCGGAAAGGTTTGGGTTCGGAAAAAGGCTTGAGCACGGAGAAGTGACTTCTCAGAAGCAAAACCCCAAATCAGAGGCTCGTTTTCCGATTCGGAAAACAAGGTTTTCCGATTCGGAAAAGGAGAGTTCTCCGATTCGGAGAATGTACAAATTCCGAGTCGGAAAATTTGAGCTGAAATTTCAGCTCTCGTATTCCGATTCGGAAAACCTGTACAGAAGCTCCGAAAATTCACTCAAAATCACTTAAAATCTCTTAAAAAACAAGTGTTAAGAGCCCCAATTCGAAGGAAAAAGCTTATAAAACACTAGGGAATCACTTAACACTTAATATAACCTTTTTAAAAACACTTTTTGGATTGAAAACCCAAAAAGTTTTGAAAACCCAAAACTTCAAAAACCTTTAAAAATCTTTTAGAAACACAAAGAAAGCCAAGGAATCAACAAGGATTGGCTCTGATACCAATTGTTGTCCCAAATAACAATGAAAACAAGAAGAAATGGATTGAATCAAAGATGAAGATGATGATGATGATGATGATGAATAAGAAAGCTTTAATATCTTCAACAATGGAGGTTTTCCAAAATAGGCAAAGTATGATTCAATGATAAAACCCTAAACATCCTTTACCTTTTATAGGTAGAAGGAAGTTACACAAAGTGACAATAATGGCCCCCGAGGTTCCAAACCTCAAACAGGGGCACTAACAAAAGACAATGTTTACACTACAAGGAAATTAAACCAGAAAGCTGTATAAAGATAGTGAATTCTGACTCTTCACAACAAGGAGGTCTTACATAATTCAAAAGAACGAGAGCGGGGTTGTGAAAAGCAAACAGCAAACACCTACAATGTTTAGTATACACCTTCCAAGTAAATAACATTTAGAAATCTAGAAGGAAAAAGATCATTTTGTCTAAGGACCAATAATTCATTTTCTTACAATACCTAAATTGAGTATCAAAATGTTTGTCCTGAGAATTCTTGCTCAGAATATCTCTAGCATTCCTCCTGGTTATTTGCATGATATCACGCTTTTGGAAATATGTAAAGTTGAGGTCGTACTCAACTCTTTGAGCTCGAAGGATTTTGGTACATTAACTACAATTGTTATTTGTTAATGTCACTACATTACACAACTACTTCTTTCGCCAACATTTCCATTACCTTTTCATGATGATTATTACTATTTAACTTTTGTAACAAATAATGAAAAGCACTTATAAATGCTTTTGTGTCGAAATGTAGTAAAGCACAAGATGGCATGATGCAATGAAATATCGTTATCATAATGAGTAGTAATAAATGTTATACAATACAAAACAATATAAATCCTTAGAAAATGGTTTAAAAGATTTGGAAATTGTACAAATTTGTACTACGCAATATGCAACATGCCAAAAACAATGGGTTTTTGGCCCTTATACCCATAACCCCACCCCCACTTTAACCTTATATCCATTTACTCTCCCATTTTGCAACATATACCCATAAAAGTCCGTTATAGGTCCGTTATAACTCCCTTAAGGGAGTTATAAGGGAGTTATGGAGTTATAACTTATAACTCCCTTAAGGGAGTTATAACGGACTTTCAACCCTCTTTGATCAATCCCCGTTATGCCGTTATAACGGTCCGTTACAACGTTATAATGGTCCGTTACACCGTTATAACGGTCCGTTATACCGTTTTTTTTACTGAAATTGGTCAAATGTGTTTTTTTCGTCTATATAAAAGTCCATTTAACGGCTCTTATAACGGTTTTTTTGGGGGTTTAGGATGCAAAAAGACAGAGTAAATGGGTATAAGGTTAAAGTGGGGGTGAGGTTATGGATATAAGGGCCAAAATCCCCAAAAACAATATAAGACATTGCATAATAATATACAACCACATATGGACTACAAGATGGTACACAACTACAATTCGGTACACAAGATGGTCAAGGGTATAAATAGAAGGTTAGAAGGTTAGAATTGGGGAGAGACTTCATTGTTATATTCACATAAAAGAGTTCTAGAGAGAGAAAGTGTTCTTTGTATTGATTACTCATATGAATGAAGATTCGATTTATTGATCTATTGTTCTTGTGCCAATCTAGTACTTACAAGATGGAATGTGTAGGTTTTTTGAAGATTTTAAGAACTCTCTAAAAATGTAACACCCATTTCCCAAAAAACCGATTTAAATAATTAATCTTAAATAAAACCATTTTTAAGTGCCAAAAACTCATAAGTCATTAATTAAAAATCAAAGTATGGTTCATATAACAGAAAAGTATCCTTTAACTCAACGCCTAAAAAAAATAAACGGATAAAACGAGTTTATATCAACTGCCGTCAAAGGACTGGTCGGAACTGTCATCGCGCTCGAAGTCAAGTCGGGGCCTCGCCCTTATCCACACCTGAGCCAGATCCTGGAAAAAGGGGAAACAACGAAAGGGTAAGCGAAAACCCTTAGTGAGCTAGCACTATGCCTATCTCATACCGCCATGCGGGCATATACCATAACCTGTGCCATCACAATCGCACATACAAATCACATCACAACAATAACATCATAGCATGTCATCACATCAATAGACTCACACAAACTCCGACTCTCATGAGATCGATATAACTCCCGTCAGTTTGGACACGGGTCGGCCCCCACAACTCGTCAAGGGCATGTGGTTCCCTTTCACACGCAAGCATGCATACATACGCACATAACAATACAAAATAAACACAGTGTAACTCACCTGGATCACTACGATAACAATAGCACAGAACTAGCGCGATCCTCCTAACTGAACCCTGTAGTTATAACCGATTAACACCAAATTTAAGACCTCAAACAGTCCGAGAAGATACCCAATTAAGCCTCATAAGCTACCCTGACAGAAGCGATCAACACGAAAAGAATCCAGAAGTCGCGGACGACCAGCAGGTCTGGGCTATCCTACCGCGACCTTTCTCGCGTCGCGAGCTGCCCCACTCGCGCCGCGAGGTCTTCAGCTCTACTCGCGCCGCGAGGCACTGCAGAACACAACAACGGCAACAGCACCAACAAACTACTGCCGTCGGCTTTCGCCGGCTTAGACCACCACGACGCCACCCCGGCATTTGCCGGCGCGGCTGACTCCGACCAGATCGCCGGCTACTATCGGTTCGATCAAAGCGACACCACCATCGCTACCAGTCTTCCCCGGTCCGGTTGGGACCACAGAACCGCCGACCAACCACTGGCTGCCGCTAGCGTGGTCCAGCAGCCCCCCAACGACGGCGACCAACGACGATCCTTCCGAAAGAAGTCGATACGGTCACGATTTATACAACCCTAGTTGGAAAAAAAAACTAACGAGAAGTTTCGTGAATTACCTTACACGACCGGATGACGAACTCGCCACGACCTCCCTTCCTTCTTTCTCTCTCTCTCGGCTTTCTCCCTCTCTCTCTTTTCTCAAACCCTTACTTTTTCTCCAAGCAAAGCTGAAGAATAATGAGACTAATTGGAAGGGTTTGGGGGATAAATACCATGACCGGGCCAGGCTTTCTTCCAGATTAAGTCTAATATGAGCCTAGCCCAACTAAAACTCTATGACTTAAAAATAACTAGCTCAACAATAAAATTCTACTAAATAATTAAACAAATAAACATAGGATTTGGGATGTTACAACTATCCCTCACTTACAAGGATTTCGTCCCCGAAATCAA
Source organism: Centaurea solstitialis (assembly GCA_030169165.1). Classification (NCBI taxonomy): domain Eukaryota; kingdom Viridiplantae; phylum Streptophyta; class Magnoliopsida; order Asterales; family Asteraceae; genus Centaurea; species Centaurea solstitialis. Next base: position 50,889,363 of record CM058047.1, on the reverse strand, counting down.
TCTGAGAAGAGCTCCGGGTACCGCTCCCACACCTCCGCTTCTGGCTCCTAAGTCCACTAAGAACCCCTCCGATGTTGCCACTACACCTTCACGATCCCTATCTCCTTGTTGCGCAGATTCTTCACTTTATGCTCCAACACTGCAACTGGCCTTCCGACGTAATTCAGGCTCTCATCCACCTTAATATCGTCCAAAGGTATGTGTGCCGTCTCGTCGGCGAGACACTTACGCAACTGAGATACATGGAATACGTTGTGGATCTAACCCAAGAATCCCGGTAGCTCCAAACGACAAACCACCTCCCTAACAGGAACAAGCACCATAACGGTCCTTTATAACTCGAAGCCCAAGCTTGCCTCTCTTCCATAAACGGCCCACTCCCTTCCAAAGTGAGATCCTCAACAGAAAACGGTCACCCACCTGGAACTCTAGGTCTGCTCTCCGTCTATATGCATAACTCTTCTACCTACTCTGAGCTGTCTTCAAATGTTCCATGCTCCTCTGAATGTTCTCGAGAGTCCTCTGTACTACTTCTGTGCTCCCAAGTACACGCTGACCCACCTTGCCCCAACGGATCGGGGTACGGCATCTCCGCCCGCAAGCATTACGTACGAGTGGAAATTGATGGTAAACGAGAACTCGACTAAGGACAAATACGCATCCCAAATACCACAAAACAAAACACATGCTCACAGCATATCTTCCAACGTTAGGATCGCCCACTCGCTTTACTCATTGGTCTACGGATGATAAGCGGTACTAAAATGCAGCTTAGTACCCAAATCATTATGGATCCGCTCCCAAAACTAATAGGCGAAACGAGTATCTCTAACCGAGATAATCGATACAGGCACCTCATGCCTCACCACCACTTCTCTCATAAAAGTATCCGCCTACTGCTCCGACGAGAACTTTCCCAAAAGGCTAAAGAAAAGGGCATTCAAGGTTAACCGATCTACTATCACCCTGAACTGGTGATTAGATCCATGGTTTTGCTCCTCTACTTCCACATCAAAACTTCCACAGTTTGCATCTTGCCGTAAGGCTTCTGATGCTTGGCCCTGACCTTCAGATAGGTCGAACATGACTCCACATATCTGCTACATCGCGCTTCATTCCCGGCCACTAGTAATTGATCTTCCGATCTCTATACATCTACGTGGCCCCGGGATGAATGGAAAACCTCGACCGGTGAGCTTCTTCCAACAATAACTGCCGAGTACTATCTGCTAGAGGGACCCACACTCGGTCATATCGCCCGAAAGCTCCCTGCTATCTCTGTTCATCAACGGCTACTGACCTATAACCCATTCCTTGTTTGGTTCCAGTCTTGTCTGGCTTCTTCTTGCGCTTGACAAACCATCTCAAGGAATGTCATAGTCATGGTCACCTTAAGGAGCACTACCTGAAAGGGACACACTTCTTTGCTTACGATTCAACACATCGGCCACTACGTTGGCCTTGCCTGGATGATGAAGGATCTCGCGATTTCTAAGCGTAAGCTAATACCCGGCCTCTCCACGTAACAACACCACCCAAACCAAAAGGTGATGCGTCACAATACTCCTCCATCCCCTCGACGTGTTTGTCCATAAACGAAGAGCAACAAGATGGAATGAAAATCAATGAGAAAGATGAACACAATGAAGATCAAAAGAATGCTTCCATGGTATTGAATATAGCAATAAAGATGCACCAAATGATTTCTTGAAAAGCGTTAACCTCAAAACCCTAAACATCATCTTCTATTTATAGCAACATAGAAGTATGATAGAATTACATAAATGGCCCCTGGAATTTAAGACTCCATAAAAGAGGGCAAACAAACTAACGGAAATTACAATACTGAAAAGAAAGATAGACTTCTGACTCTTCACAACAATGAAGGTCTAATACGACGCCCTCGAGAGGCGTCAAGATCAACACCTCACCCAATTCTATTGCAAATCTCGAATGCCGATTGCTGATCTACACCACAAATACCTAATCCCGACAGTCCCCACTTGACCCTTGAAGCCTACGAGTGTAACCACCAGTGCAGGAAACACAAGCGTCAAGTAGAACTAGTCTGGACCACCACTCGACCTCCACAAATCCCCCGTACCTAAACTTCTTCCATCCTCAAATATTGTAACAAACAACAACTTCGCACGAACAAGCATCCGTTCCATGCTTTTCTACAGTAACACTCAAAAACTATCAACGATCTATCCAGCATCGGCCTACAGACCCGATTCATAAATCCACCAATGCAGCTGGGCAGCAGCGAGGCCGAAAGGCCTCACTAAGAACTCACAGTGCCCGTATCTGGCTCTGAACACTGTCTTGTGGATGTCTTCCTCCTCCACCTTAAGCTGGTGTTAACCTGAAGAAAATCAAACTCGAAACCACGCCGCTTCCTGAAACTTGCCCAAGCAAGTCACCAATTCTAGGTAAGGGATACCTGCTCCTGATGGTAACCTTGTTGAGTTTCTACTAGCCATTACACAGGCGATGACTCCTGTCCTTCTTCTTCACGACCCGCAGATGGCGCACCCCAATGCTAGCTACTCGGGTGGATAACCCTTTTCTCTGAGAGCTCATGCAAACCCGCTAGCTCTAAAAGCTCAAGTGACGCCAAACGACTGGGGTCCTCGCAATTGTGCTGATCCGAGTATCACGTCAAACCCAAAATCGACCTGTCTATCGGCCGAAACTCCCCATAGATCCTCCGAAGGCACATCCAGAATTTCACTGACTACCGGTACTTCCTCTCAAACTGATCGACTGAGGCGCAGGCCAAAATAACCCGTGCACCCACGTTGCAGGTACCTTCTCATCCTCACAACCGACAGAACGCCGTCTTGACTCGCTCTCTCTCTCCATACATGACCAACTATCCCCCACTTGGGCCTTGGATACGAGCCAACTGGCCTGCACAATCCACAATTGCTTAGTTCCGACTCAACCAATCCATGTTAATCATCACACAAATTTCTTTCGTGGGAACTGGTATGAGATTGACCCGAAACTCGACTTCGAAGATTTCTAAGATGCACTTCTTGTAGACATTCTCTACCTCCTGGATCTTCTTGGCTATAAGCTCTATAACGACAAGCACTGCTCTCTAAGCAACCACTTAGAGTAATCTTAGGTTGAGGATGCTAACCCATTCAAAACACGACTCTAAGCTCCTTTTAGCCCTATCTATTCTTCCAAGAAGAATCAACAGCTACATTCAAATCCACTACCAACGTAGGGAACATATTCTGCTCATGATATCCATCACGTAAACAATCACCGACTCTTCTTTCCTTTAAATAAGGCATTTGAAATGCTTCGACGTCCACATAACTGCATCCTCGATCCCGCCTCTGCTGTAGACCTTGGCTTCAAGATTCCTCGCTGCTAAAGTTTTCTCGATCTTCGGTTCCATCATCCGACTAACATCTCTCTTCGACTAGAGAGACTATCCAATCCACGACCGTTGGAGTGTCTCTTCAACCTTGAACATAAACATCCCTCCTTAAGTCAGGGTTTACTGACTCTAGGGAATACCCCCTTCTATCGACCACCAAAACTAAATCCAACAATATATACTTCTAGTACCATGTCATACGACATGCACTAAACGTATTCCCAACCGTTATACTCTAGGATCATTATCAACTAGCTGAGTGCTCTAAAGCACAAACTGCTCTCTAAACGGTCACTATAGATCAACTATCCTATAGTGCCAGACTGACCTCTATACTGTCTCTATAAGCCAGACTCAACCTATAGTGCAACTGATCTCTAACCCGTCTCTATAGGCCAAACTCAACCTATAGCGTATCCATACTACGCATTCACTCCCCCTCCAGGTTCTTAGGATCCCTTATAATTCATTCTAAATCCAATTTGATTTTTAACTTCACCACTAGGCATCATGATTCACTGAAGAGTCGACAAAATCTACTGATCATTTGTACGCGACCTATTCATACAATCTTATCACTTCTCCTCATACTAGGACACCCTATGGTCCACAACCTATACCAATCCAAGTAACATAACACCTTAAAACAGACAAATGCACCGTCAAACACTAGGAGTTGATTACTATAAGTCCCATTCATTTTCGCTACTTATCTAATAGTGCACAAGCAATTTTACCGATACAGAATATATTTTTCATCTTAAACAAGTCGCAACATACACAATCCTAGTCACATATGTCATGCTAACAATCAACGCACCAATAAATCCCTTAACTGGTATCAGCCATTTGGAATTCCCAGGACTTGATCAAATGCAATTTCATACTAACGTTTATAGTAATACTATTATTTGGGCCCGTACTACTATAACCGAGGCAGAAATCGGGTCTAGGATCATTAGGCAACAATCAAACGAGAACATGCCCAACAACCCCTTACCAAAATCCAACTGTGTATGTATTTGCGTTTGATACCGTCCTTAAGCATCCCAATTTGCTGACTAGCTAGGTAATTAATTGGTTAAACAACACCATCAAAACAAAACGTTTACATCATTCTCATGATTCAATTAAGGATAGTATCACCAATACCACATTCACAAATGAGGGTACACAATCTATCATGAAATTTTATTACTTCTATAACTCAGCACATCAATAATAACATAGTTGTTGGTCCTCTTTTGATGGCCAACTATGTAAATTGTATTGTAGAAGGGGGGGTTGAATACAATCAACACAGTTTCTTCTACTTAATTTAATTCACAACCCATATGGAGTTTTTGTGTGAACTAAAGTAGATTGTTTGTTGAAGTGGATCTAGACTATGTCATGATCCAAACAATCCATAAGTATTTCATGAAGCATTTGCTTATGCACAAAGCAAGAATAGAGATAGATAGAATGAACCTTGATAGAGAGAGAAAGGATTGGGTATAGAAGCATGAACCAAGGTTGGTTTGAAGAACAAACCTAATACTCAAGTTTATACCCCATGCATTAAATGCATGGCAGAACCACTTTTGCACGTGGCAAACTAAGAGTGGTTCTATTGTACTATATACTATAAACGACGGTCCATACTTGGTAGGGTTATGGTCTATATTGTACAATTGCCTTATGGTTGACAAGTAAAGAGGGAACAGTGAAGAGACATCCCCTTTTTGTACTTTTGTCAGAAAGGCAAATCAAATCCTTTGCGTGCATATAGAAGGGAAAGACAAATCTTGAATTCGTGAAGAGCAAGTTACTGATCGGGCCTTAGAACCGCTGATATCTGGGAAAGATCAGGGAGGCACTGTGACTTGTCTTCAGCAGAACGTCATGCAGAGTAGTCAGCTTGCTATCACTGATTTCAACTTCAGATCACAAGCTCGCTGACTATTTCATTCAGCTTACATCAATAGATGGTGCTGATGGTTTTCTTATGACATGATTATTTGTCTTTCAGGGGATACTTAGCTGATGTCAGCTCTTGCTGATACTGAAAGGAGTCAGTGATCAGCAATCGCTGATTGTCCAAACTATCAGCGATAAAGAATCGCTGAAATAGTGAACTTTATCTTTCAACAGTGCTAAGTATTTTACATAATATAGATAAAGGATCATTGGTATTTCACAAAGTCTTAGGAAGACTGGATCAACAATCTCCCCCAAAATATCAATGATAAGACAACATGGAGGTTGTCTTGATTCTAGAACTTAAAATAATTTGACTTCTAAGTCCAGAAGTAACAGTTAGGAAACAACACATGTGAAAGGTACATGTATTATTTAACTGTTAAGTAAAGTCTTTTTCAGTGAGCTGATATCAGCAAAAAAGAAACAGATATCAGAGATAAGAAGATACTTGTATTAATTTCATCATAAATTAAAGATTACAATACAGAAGGAAACAAATTACAAGTCACTAAAAGAAATACATAGAGACAGTGAAAGAAATACATAGACAGTGAACTAGTCTAGAGGGATTTTCTTTCTTCTCCAATTTCGTCTTCTCTTCCTCAAAGGTCGCTGAAGTACAGTCGAAAAACTCCCAGCGAAGGTTGAAAGAGGCATCTCTTTTTTAGGCATCTCTTTCAGCAGAAGGTGAAAGAGGTATTTAACCTAGAGATCCCTGAGACTGGGATCTCGGGGTTTTATCTACTGTCATATGGAGCAACTGTTGGGTTTTTGGTGCGACCTCGGACCAAACTGGTTCGAGTCACGGTTCAGAAAAACAGACTGTTAATCCGAACATCAAACCAAACTGATTTGATTTAGCGGAAGCATAAACGTGTAAAAACCCGAAAGCACATGATCGTTTATTGTTTATCTAAATTACACATCTAATAGGATGTTTAGAAAGCTTACCTGAATTGCTTGAGCTTGATCCACCCGTGATCGACCCTACGAACGGACCTTCTAGCCGGTCAGAACTCCGAATTCCCGAACACTCGAACAAAACCCGAACTTCCTTCGGTCTTGAGGTTGGCGTCGATTACAAGGAGAGAGAGAGAGAGAGAGAGAGAGAGAGAGAGAATTTTCGGTTTCTAGTTTGTGGGAATGAATCAATATCGAATGAATGAAAAAGGGTTAACCATAACTGAATATATATATTGATGCAAACAGTATCTGTATCATATTCAGTTTCCTTTTTCCAGTAATTATCCATAAATAATTCTTTTCTTCTCCACCAAGAAAGATTTATTCCATATATATTAACCAATATATTAGTCAGGATAATTACCATATATATTTATTTAACTAATAAATATATAATCCCTTTTAATTAATAATAGAAACCTTTAACTTTGGAGTTTCTTACAGAAAACACCCAATAGATTTATAATTGACTATTACAAATCTAATCTCTCTATACTGGAGTTATTTTACTTGTTCGTTTTACAGATCCTCATAAGTGTGACCCTCAAGTGTCTTATAACATTGGATGTGTAATTTGGTTTGTCAACTTCTGCACATAATTACTAACAGACTCCCACTTGTGCAAGTTGGCAATACCGGCTTGACCACACGGACCTAAGGAGGCCCTAGACAGGCACTTAGGCTAACCAGGTTATAAGAACTCTTATACCCAGGTAGGTGATATAATCATCCTTTTAAGGATACAACATTTATGAAACAACTGTTCATAAATAGGGTATAACTAGGCTTTTCCTTTTGCAAGACGATATTTCAATTTTGAGTATGAGCATGGATAGAGTCAACTCAGAAACTCAAGATTATGTTCATGACTATCCGACTTTCAACTGATAGGTAAACGACAAAGAACAAATCAGTTCGTTTGGGCACGGCCGTGCGCTTCATCAGTTCTTTCAGTCAGTCAAGGGGCCCGGAAATATCTCTCTTCGAAGAAGAGGTGCAAATCCCATCTTGCATATCTTCGTTTGACACCACGGCTTCCGCTGAATCTAGTTACGCCCCATATGATCACCCTGTTACGGCGTGATGTTAGAACGTACTAAGTATCCAACGGTCCTCGTAATGCCAAACCAAATACCTCAGGTGCTAAGGACAACCTCTGGGAGTTTTACTCATGACTAAACCCATGGAGTAATCTCAACCGGCGGATCACATCCGATATTCGCTGCTCTATCGAATATCCGTGCAGTTTTTGGCCTACATCGCTTGTAGCTGTTATTCAACAATCTGATTATAACTACCCAAAAACTCACGATGACTTTAAAACCCTATCAGGTTCCCACCTAGATAAGTTGTCACGGATAAATTTCAAATAAAACTTAGACTAGTTTTATTCCCGGACCAAAAACATGCTAAGTGTAAAAGAAACAAAGAAACTAATTTTGTATAGTCCATATTCCACTCTGTAATAATAACAAAATTAATAGCATTTCTAAGTTACTTTTATGGTGTCTATTCAATATGTACTTATACTGGTTTAAATGAAGTATCACCTTCCTTCAATTTAAACCCTTCGATTAGTGTTTACCATCCTAATCAAAGAAGCAACCAAAAACAAGGTAAGTTAAATAATACTTTTAACTTGATCCTGCTAGTTTTTTGTTTTGCAAACACTTTGAACAAAATCTAGACTTTACTTTACCATATTTCATAAATCTTGGAGATACTGGGATAACTTCAAGTTTCTTGAATATGTAAAGTCAACTTCGCAACTTTCCTTAGCTGTTGCGTAGATAAAGATTTCTACCTGAAATCTGACAAAATTTCCATTTACCAAACCGGTAAATTCCAGGAAATTTATCCTAGTGTTCTACAACACTTGATGGTCTAAAGATATTACAAAATCTCTATTATTACAACACATACAATTATTGATTTTCTTAAAGTCATAACTTGACTTTATATTGTTTCAAAACTATGATCTTACTTTTATAACTTAAAAGAATAGATCACATTTCTCATGAATTCTTATCCTCTCTGGATTATGAATTCCTCGAAATACAAATCAATAATATAATTTTCATTCTTTATCAGGAGCTTTAGATAGAGAATAAACTCCCACTAACCTATATGAAAACTGGCTATTATTTAAATTTAATTGACTTAGTCAAAACTTGACTATTTAGCCAATTATATTTTAAGTAATAAGTTTAATTCTTTAAACTTGAATTTTGCTATTCATAAAACTTAACTGGATCTTATTAGATCTCTAATTCCAAAATGTGGAATTAACTAGTTTTATAAATACTGATATTATCAACGTCATCTGTGATAATATCCTAAATTCCCTTTTAAAACATGAGTAATTTGAACCTGACTATAATATACCTATTATAATCATATTACTTATAAATGTTTTATTCCAAAAACACATTCCTATAAATAGTGTGTGTTTTTGACAGTTTTCATATATTACTTCATATTACAAAATTTTGAAGTATATTTGTTAGTGTGGCAGACAATATCTAGGATCAATAAATTGAATCAAGTCTATCTAGACTTAATCAGATTCAAAAACAATATAGATATCAAGACAATTATTTTAAATTTAAAATCACTAAAAATCCATAATTTTAAAAACCAAACAATGTTCAAAACATTAAAATAAAATGTTTTAAATATAACTAAAAATTAAATGTCTTGATGATATCTAAATTTAAGCTTGTTTGATCCTTGCAATCCAGGCACTTCATTTCTTTTGACCACCTGCAATTATTTATTTGCTCTAGGTGTCAGTTAACTTGTAAACTAACAAGTAGTAATGATAAACTGAAGCTGTCATAAAACGTGCAAGGTTTTTATACCTGTTTCATGACGCTTCGGGCAATTGTGTCTCCAATGTCCGACCTCATGACACCTGAAGCATCGATTCTCGGTCTTCGCTTTGTTGACTTTAACCTTTTTGCCCTTGCCCTTGTTTTTGCTATTGTCAACGGCCTTTGGTACACTCGGGTTGACCTGAACCTGGTCCTTGCCCTTGCTGGTGTTCCTATGCCCTCGCTTCCTTTTCACTCCTCCTTCCTTGACCATCAGAACGTCTTTGGTCTTGGTCCCCATACCCATACTCTGCTCAGCATTTTTCAACATGGAGTGCAGCTCAGCAATGGTCCTTTCCATGTTATTCATATTATAATTAATTACAAACTGCTTGTAATCATCAGACAACGAGTTGAGTATCGTATCCGTTGCTAACTGCAACGGAACTGGGTGACCGAGCCTCTCTAGGTGGTCGATATGCCTCTTCATTTTCATGACGTGGGCACTAACAGAGGTCCCCTTGGCCATCTTGCACGCGTTTAGAGCCCTCGTGGCATCATAACGCTCTGTGCGAGCTTGCGTTTGGAACATGTCCCTTAACTGGCGGATCATGTTGTAAGCATTAGTGTTCATGAGCCCCGTTTGGAGTTCTGAGCTCATGGTCGCAAGCATCAAGCAGCCAACATCCAACAAATCATCTGAACGCTTTTGGTAAGCATTTCTTATTGACGCACTGGCATTTGCTGGCGGGGCCTCACCTAGAGGCTCTTCTAGGACATACCACTTTCTCTCGTGCCTGAGCACAATCTGTAGATTGCGCTCCCAGTCGAGAAAGTTTGAGCCGGTGAGTTTGTCCTTTTCCAGGATGGAGCGAAGAGAAAGGTTATTGGTGTTGGTGACTGTGTTTGCCATCTACACATTTAAAACTTGGTTTTAGTACCTTTGAATAAACAGTTCCGAATAAATATCAATAAACCCTAAAATGATAAATATCAGACTAGGATCCTTATTTCATACGTCCTGATGTGCGGTTTGCTCACGCCCCACCAGACCCGTAATATTTCGGTAGGTAAGGACTTTTACCAATCATATCCAACTGACATGACTCCTAGATCTTTTCGGGACATCGGATAAAACCGTACATGTTTTAGTCCGTCTAAGTGCTTTTTGGCCCGGTACCACTCGGTGAACTTATCAGAACCAAAACAGATCTCACCACTCGGGACAGGATGTACTCTGGCCGGTACCACCCGATTATCGCAGAGTCTTTTCACCCCCTTCGGCTTGGGGTTTGAACGTGGGTACCCAAGGTTTGCTCTCTTCGAGTCCCAACGTACCTTACGCCTTAGGTGTCCCCGAGTGGGTTGCACTACTGATCTATGATTTTTCTAGGGTTTTATTACTAAGTTTTGTAAAAACTTTAAATTTCCAGTATTTTAAAATTGCTATTAAAAGCTGATTGTTTTTAAAGGCATTTGTTGTTCTAAAACTAACTGTTTTAAGAAACAACCGATGTTTAAAAATCTCACTGTTTAAAAACATATACTCTGTTTTAAAACTGACTGTTCTAAAACTCACTTGCTAATAAAACTAACTGTTTTAAAAGCATGCCTCTTATAAGAAAACAATCTTATAATGGTTTTAAAAATAAATAATTTTTTTACCATCTAAAATTATTTATAAAAGTGGTAATTTTGATTTTTAAAACCAACCTCGTGATACAACTAGTTTTATAAATTAAGACCTAATTTAAAAACATTTGATAAAACCTATGCATGTAATATCAATAATCACGAGCAAGCAAAATAATCACAACCACGCAGTTTAATGAACAAGCAATTATAGATTTGTCAATTAATTCCTAAAGGACAAAAAATGACCTAACACTATTTTGCTCCGATCTCCCCGCGTAGCTCCGATCTCCTTGCGTAGCTCCCACTGGCCTTGGCATCTCTTGACGGAACTCCGGGAAAAGAAAAAGAAAAATCTATCCTAAAGGTCATTTTACATATTGCCGGGGTTGTAAGTGGCACGCACGCCTCCCCAAATAGATCAAGGGTCTAAATTGGCAATCTCTATAATTACTATAGCATATATATATATATATACAAAGCAGATATATGTATATTAGCATTTAACCATGCAAGTTTTATAGAGCAATAAAGCATATAAAATAAAACATTAAACAATCCTAGATCCGTTAAAGTTATTCCGTTTATCACAAACCATGGTTTTAACTGATTTATATAATCAAACTGTTTTATAAATCTAAACTGATATTTTAGTCTAAAATTGATTTTATAAAATCCCCAAGATTTATAGACTATAAATCTTATTTTATAAACTATAACCAATTTCTAAAATATCTGCTTTTATTAACTTAATTAAACCGACTGTTCCGAACGAACTTGTCGGAACATTAAACAATAGCCCGTGAACCGTGTCGTTTATTCGATCAGACAGTCGAAAAAGACATCGGGCCAAATTTGACCAAAAACGGGTCAAAACAACTTGGTTTAATAAAACATAATTTTATAAATTTGTTAAGAATAAAATTCTTTAAAACAATTTTATGAAATTAATCTGGGAAAAGGCCTAAAACCCGATAAGCCTAATTGGGCCTAGAACGTGGCCCAAAAGTCCATGGTTTAAGCCCATTATCGAAAACGATAAGTTTTGGGCTTGGTTACCGCAAACTCGGCAACGATTGGCAACACCAAAGTGCGGCCATCGCCACCGCCGCTTGACCATTGTTGGTCGACGATTTAAAACGAACGAACTACCGCCGCCGCCACCTAGGGTTTTCACATGGCGGCCGGCGGACACCGGATAACAACCGTCACCACTGTGACCAACGTGTCTAGCCGTCGATTGGAAACAACAAACAACACCATCATCACCGCAATCGGTGCGGCGACTATCACACTATATCGCCACCACAACTATCGTCGTCGATCACCACCACTATCGGTGGTTTTGGGTGATCGTCGACGTCCGACAAGCATCACCATCACCGCCCACCACCGCTGTCGCGGTTTCTGGCGGCTGTGGTGCTTTCGGCCCAAAACAACCAACCATCACCGCCTACCGCCGCCACTAATGTGGCTTTCGGCGGTTGTGGTTTTGAATCCAACGGCCACCACCGTTGCTGATGTCGCCGGCGTGCGTGCGGGCCACCGGTTTTGAGCGGCCAAGCCCGAAATTCGATCGGCCGTGGCCGAGAATCAATCGGCCTTCCACCACCGCTGTCGCGGTTTGATCACTACCGCTCACCACCGCCACAGATGCGGCTTCTGGTGGTTGCGGTTTCCGACTAATTAACCACCGCCGCCGCTAGGCACGGCCGTGAGGCAGCCAGCGGCTTGGCGGTCGGTCCTTACCGATTCACGATCATGCCGCCACCGCTGCTAGTCTTCCGACAGCAGCAGTCGGTCGGCGATTGCGGTAAAACCGCCACCATCATTTACCATGGCCACCATCGGACTGGTGGTTTGCCCGTGGTTCTAATATCCGGCAATCGAGATTTGGTTGTGGTTCGTGGTTTTTCGGTGGTGATAACGATTGTTGCGACAAACATAAAACAAAAATTTTAACGGATCTAATCAAATATCAGATAAAGCAATTTTATGCAAACAGATAAAATTCAGGATTATTGGATAAAACAATTTTATACAAACAGATAAAATTTAGCAAACTGATAAAACTTAAAACAGATAAAGATTTAATCTTTTTAAGCAAAAACTGATAAAGATTAAAACAAACAGATAAAGGTTTAATCCTTACACATAAACTGATAAAGACTAAAACTTTATACAAACAGATAAAGGTTTAATCCTTACACAAAAACTGATAAAGATTAAAACTTTATACAAACAGAAACGAGATAAACAATAAGTAAACCAATGGCTCTGATACCACCGTTGGGTTTTTGGTGCGACCTCGGACCAAACTGGTTCGAGTCACGGTTCAGAAAAACAGACTGTTAATCCGAACATCAAACCAAACTGATTTGATTCAGCGGAAGCATAAACGTGTAAAAACCCGAAAGCACATGATCGTTTATTGTTTATCTAAATTACACATCTAATAGGATGTTTAGAAAGCTTACCTGAATTGCTTGAGCTTGATCCACCCGTGATCGACCCTACGAACGGACCTTCTAGCCGGTCAGAACTCCGAATTCCCGAACACCCGAACAAAACCCGAACTTCCTTCGGTCTTGAGGTTGGCGTCGATTACAAGGGAGAGAGAGAGAATTTTCGGTTTCTAGTTTGTGGGAATGAATCAATATCGAATGAATGAAAAAGGGTTAACCATAACTGAATATATATATTGATGCAAACAGTATCTGTATCATATTCAGTTTCCTTTTTCCAGTAATTATCCATAAATAATTTTTTTCTTCTCCACCAAGAAATATTTATTCCATATATATTAACCAATATATTAGTCAGGATAATTACCATATATATTTATTTAACTAATAAATATATATATCAATTAATTAAATCAGTTATATATTTATTTAACTAATAAATATATAATCCCTTTTAATTAATAATAGAAACCTTTAACTTTGGAGTTTCTTACAGAAAACACCCAATAGATTTATAACTGACTATTACAAATCTAATCTCTCTATACTGGAGTTATTTTACTTGTTTGTTTTACAGATCCTCACAAGTGTGACCCTCAAGTGTATTATAACACTGGATGTGTAATCTGGTTTGTCAACTTCTGCACATAATTACTAACAGCAACAGCAATCGGAGTCCAATTACTGTGCATCCAATCAATAGTCTTCCACACAACTTGCAGTTTTCTCCCCCTTAGAAGATATCTCATCTCCCCCCGAGAATTAGGTTTCCCAGGGGAGATGGATATGAACAGAGAGAAGAGGAACCTTCTTTGTTAGAAGAAGGTATCCTGCAAGTGGTGGGGGAAAGGGGAATGGAACATCCCTTTTAGAGGAAAGTGTCCTGCAAGACTTTCTCCCCCTCAAATATAGCACCAGGTGCTGTAGCTGAGATGCAGGACCTTCCTTCATTAGAGCTGAGATTTGAGCTGCAGAAACAGTAGTGTAGAAGAGAATCTGCATAGAAGGGAAAAAGAAACATAAGTTAGAGCACAATAAGAGATAAGAAAGATTTATTGTTAGAGAACTTATGTTCTTAAAGATGAACTCGAAGTGAGTTATTATCTTTGAGAGAAGAGAAAAGAAAAGAAAAGATCCTTGTAACAAGGATGAACTTACCAAATAAGGTAGAAGATCTTCAAAGAGGAAGAAAGAGTTGAACACATTGTGAAGCAAATCTTTAGAGAGAAGATGTGGTAAGTTGTGAAAAAAAGAAGTAATCTAAGAGTGGATTAATATAGAGATGAGGGATACCAAAATGTGCGATTTTGGCGACCAAAGAAGATGGGACGTGGAGCAAGTTTCAAGATGTGATTATGACGGTTATTAAATGCGTCGAATCAGTTCATATTACGCGCTTAAAACCGTCTTTTCATTTGCTGCCACACGCTTGACACACGTTATGATGTAACGTATGGTGCCAAAACGTCAACTCTACTAGATAGAGTTGGTAAAAGATAATTAAAAAGGTAACTTATCTAGTTACATATTCAAAAGATTTTGAAAATGTTGTCAGAAAATCTTCTTAACACAATAAATGTTTTAAGGTAGTGTTAGAACCTGACTGGTTTAGTTGTAAAGAAGTCAGGGGCGTCTTTTGAAACGTTTGTAATAGTTAGTTTGAAACAATACTTTTGTGCGCCTCTTAAAAGAGTCATAGACTCTAGGGGTGCTTTATGTAACTTCGACTCTATAAATATGGGTCGCTAGTTAACGTTTTCGATAATCAAGTAACTGACAACTTTCGTTATATGCTTTGTCGAGTTGTATATCTTTCATTTATATGCTTGATTACCGCTATTTGAGCGTCATTTAGTCTTGTGATTGCTTGTAGTGGTCCATATATTGCATCCTTGTTGAATATCGGACACACAATTGGTATCAGAGCACGTGTTTTGGTAGTTTTGGACAGAAAATTGAAGCAGTTTTTGCTGTTTTTGTAGACTCCCGAATCGGATCTTCAGTCCCGAATTGGACACTCGTGTCCCGATTCGGAACACTGAACTCCCGAATCGGATCTCTTCAACCCCGAATCGGATCCTTTTTGCCTCTCCCGATTTGGAAATTTGATCTCCCGCATCGGGACTCTCATTTCCCGAATCGGGACTTGGCTTAAACTCCCGAATCGGGACTCACTCTCTCCCGTATCGGGACTTGCAATACTCCCGAATCGGGACTTGCTAATTTCCCGCCTTGGCCTTTCTTTTTGAAATTCTCGAATTTCTATAAAAGAAAGCGCTTTAAGCGCGGAAGCTCTGTCCATACGGAAAACACCAACTACTCAAAACAAATCCTATTTCCGAGGACGCAATGTCAAAAGAAATAATAAGTATCGGTTCTGAAACCCGACCTCCAGTGTTAGTCGTCGGCGAATACCAGCAATGGAAACGCCGAATGATTAACTTTCTTGATCTGCTGGATGACAAACTGATGGTCTCTATCACTGAGGGACCAATCAGACCGACGGTTACTGTAGCTGAAGTAGCCAGAACTGATGTCACTCCCTATCTACCTGCATATGAGGTTGAAAAACCTTACGACATGTTCTCTCATGAACAACGTGCTCGTGCAGCCATTGACAAACGTGCTCTCACGTTACTCACTATGGCTCTACCAAATGACATGTTCGCGAGGGTGGACAGCTGTAAAGATGCCAGAGCAATGTGGCTGGGCATTGAACAGCAAATGCAGGGTGGTGACAAGGCACTAGAAGGCCAAAAGGAGAACGCTATGAACGCGTACGAAAGCTTCTGTGCTCGCGAGGGAGAGACGCTGACTGAAACCTACAATCGTTTAAATATCTGTGTAAACGATCTGCGAAGACTTGGCTTAGAAAAGAACAAGTACGAGGTGAATGTAAAATTCCTAAAAAGACTGAACAAACTCTGGCAATCTGTCACAATCAGCATCCAAGTGAGCCAGAATCTTGGCCAGCTTGGACTTCATGATCTGTATAGCATGATGCTACCTCATGAAGAAACCTTATTCGGTAAAACTGAAAAGAAAATCGATCCTCCTACGTTGGCCTTGTTGTCAAATAGAGGATCGTCCTCTCATGAAAACTACACCGTTGAAGAACCTGTAGTTCTTTCTTGATGATGGACTTACCGAAGAGGAGATGTTTCAGCTAGAGAACTCATTCGCCTTGATGGCTAAATTTCGGGGAAATCCCCAACGCTTCAACAAATTCAGACAAGGATCTCAGTTTGTGGGAGGTCAGTCTAGCCAAGGCGGGTACCAGTCAAGAGAAAGCTTCCAAAGAAACGATCAAGGAAGAACAAACAACTATCAACATCGTGATGGTTCTGGATACAACAATCAAGGATCTTATCAAGATCGAAGACAAAGCTACAACAACAATAACCAGCAACAGCAAAGGGATCAGGACTACAACTCCAACAACTACCACGGAAACAGAGGATATCAGGGAGGTAGTTACAATCAAAGGTGGAACGACCAATCTGGTTCTAACTACAACAATCAGAACCAGAAAACAAACGATGATGGTCGTCAGCACAACAACACCGGTGGAACTGAACCTCCACAGCAGAACAAGCTACCAGCTCTAGAAGCTCCACCTGCAGCCAATCAGAACAGAAACCCTGCTCGGGTTCCCACCTGCTTCAATTGTGGTGACCCGGGTCACTATGCATCTGATTGCAAGAAGAAACTCAAAGACTCTGCCTACTTTGAGAAGAAGGCTGCCGTGATGAAGAAGAAAGAGCAAGGTAAGGTGCTGTTAGCTGATGAGGAAGACTGGATCATGGAACCGGAAGACTCAGATGATGAAGGCCCATCAGCCGTACAAGGACTCTGCCTCATGGCTGATTTTGAGGAACCATGCATATCCGGTTCCCCAAATGACTCAACAGATGAAGAAGCTGAGGTACATTCTTGTTCATTATTGTCAAAACCTAATGATCTGTCTAAGTCTGAAACTCTAAGACTTGAGAGCCAACTCCAAATGGAAAGAGCTCTCGTCGCGAGATTCAGAATAGAGAGTGCTGTGTATAAAAGTAGTTTAGAGGACCTCACCGAGAACTTTAACAGAATGGAGCTTGAGTCTGGGATTAGAGAATCTATCCTCGAAACCAAGCTCCTTGATCTTCAAAAATCTCACGACGAAATTGAAAGTAGTCGTGAGGAACTCAAGCTCAAATTTCACATTCTTTCCTTGGAAAGAACAAAACTGTTTATAAAAATAGAAGAGCTTGAGGAAAATAATCTAAAGAGAGGACAATCTGAACATACCTTGAGTGTGCTTACCAAGCAAACCACTCAACATCCCTTTTATCAAGCCAAACCTGGGTTGGGACATTCAGAGAAAAGCATTCTTGAAAAAGCACCTGCATATCTATACAACTTTGACAGTATGAGTGCTTCCAAACCTGAACCTAGGTCAGTCAAAGGTCAAGACAATGATAACTATGTGATGCAGACTGTGACCTTTACTGAGATAATAGATGGAAAATCGTGTCTTTTACCACCAGTCCTGCCAATAGTTCAACCAGTAGTCCACCTTCCAGTCCTGTGGCTAATGGTCCCATCTTTACCCCTACTAGTAATCCAGAGAATACTTTCACTAGCTGGGAAGGCATCAAAGCTAGGACACCTAAGGTAGCAATGCCACCCATCAACTATGAGGACTTAAACTTTAGCTATGACACTAGGGAGATAGATACATCCGAGGACGCTGATGTTATCCAACCTTTGGATGTTTCCGCAACTCAGCCTCCTGCCCCTGTGTGTATAGAAAAAGAGATGTTCCATCTTAGGTCCAAAGCCGTAGAACTTGATGCCTGTCGCCATAAGATAAAGAACTTTGAGTCGATTCTTTCTGAAAAAGACAACCAGATTAAATCATTGGAACATAGTTATCATGAGGCAAATGCCGAAAGGATAATTATGTCAACCCAATGTGAGAACGTAGAGTTTTCTTGCTCATGTTTTAAAAACAAGTTTGCAGATCTCCAAACACAACTAGTTGTCCAATTTATAAATAGCGCAATGGAAAAGGACTTCTTTTATGAAAATGAACTGATGTTTGGTCAAACTTTCACAAATCAATGTTGTCAAATCAATCAGTTGAAAAGACGGGTGTCCTTCTTAGAAGAATCTGACTCTTGGGACTCTTGTACCTGCAGCTCAGACTTTAGGTCAACCAAACCTAAACCAGTATTAGATCCTAATGTTGTGTATGATGTGAAGGTGTTTTTGGACGCTGATGATCCTCCTTCAGGTTATATTCCAAGAAAACCTGTTTTGCCAAAGGCACCTGCTGTAAAGCAAATCAGTTCTCCTAAGCCACTTGCATCAGTGTCTGTGATAAACACTGAAGGTAGAACATGTGCTGGTACTGACAAAGGGAAGTCAGTTAAGCCGCACACACCCACAGTAACACAGACAGAGAATTCAAAATCTACAGATACAAGTAGCTTGGTGAAACCCATTAAGGGACTAGACTTTCATTCTAGTTCATTTGATGTGGGTGAGAACTCCAAATCCAAACAACCTTTGAAAATGTTAAAATCAGTTTGTCAAAACACCGCTAATTTCAAAGGTGGTCAATCCATTCTAGTTAAGCCGTCACCCAACTCACAACTTGCTTTTCATGCAGATGCGAGGACAGGTGATGGAACTGCGAATGTGAAGCCACGAAGAAGGAGATATCGGAAGAAGAAGAACTCTTTTAATGCTTTCCCTAAATGGGGTGGTCATGATCATACTGGTCTTGGCTACAACCCACCTAGTTGTAATTCAAACATGAATCAAAGTCTGTACACTTTAATCGCTCAGCGAATTCTGATAATCTTACAGCTTTCAAAAATCATATATGTTCTTTGTTTGATAATTACATGCGTGTTGATATGCCTGGCAATGCAAATGTTTATAGTAAGTCAGGTAGTCCTCACCGGGAAAGAAAAGAGAAAATGACAAAGCAAAGTGCTTTGCCTCCAGTGAAGTCTCCTAAGCCTAAGGAGAAATCTGAAAAGGATACTTCACCGGTTGCTTTATCTGTTTCTAACGGTAGGACACCTATGTGGCAATGGGTTCCTAAACAAATTTGATCTGGCGTTTTGCAGGGCAGTCACATGTGGTACTTTGATTCTGGAGCCTTCAGACATGTGACTGGGCAGCGCAACATCCTCTTCGACTACGTCGATAGAGCTGAAGGCTTTGTCAAACTTATAGACAAGAGACGTCTACCGATTATAGGATATGGAAGCATGACGAATGGAGAACACGTCATCAAGAATGTGCGCTATGTTGAAGGACTGCCATTTAACCTACTCAGTTCAAGCCAATTCTGTGATGGAGGATATCTAGTGAAGACATTCATTCTCGGGAGCAACATTGAAGACGAGGATGGGAATGTGATTCTACGCGCTCGAAGGAACGGTCACCTATATACCACAATGTTTTATGCTGTTCCTCAACAAATGGAAACAGTGGTATTTCTCGCAAAAGCAACGAAGGAAGAAAGCTGGCTGTGGCATCAGCGTCTGTCTCATCAAAACTTCAGGGATATGAACAAGCTCGTATCTAAACACCTTGTCAATGGTCTACCGGAGACACGACTATCTAAAGACACCCTATGCTCAGCTTGTGAGAAAGGGAAAATGAAGAAGAGTTCGCATCCTCCAAAGATGGAGACAAACTGTCACCATCCCCTTGACATGCTGCATATGGATCTCTGTGGACCGATGAGAGTCGAAAGTCTTGCACGCAAGAAATATATGCTTGTACTTGTCGATGAATACTCTCGGTACACATGGCTCGAATTCCTCAGATCCAAATCTGACGCTACAGATCTAATCATCGCCTTCATCAAACGAAACCAAGTCCTCTTGGGTCGTCAGGTGAAGAAGCTGAGAAGCGACAACGGTACAGAGTTTCGGAACGCGAAACTCCGGTCTTTCCTTGAAGAAGTGGGCATCTCTCACAACTTCTCTGCTGTACGTACTCCCCAGCAAAACGGAGTCGTAGAAAGGAAGAACCGTACGTTGGTCGAAGCTGCTAGATCCATGATAGCACATTCTGGTATACCTCTATCCCTGTGGGCTGAAGCTGTATCAACTAACTGTTACACTCAGAACAGGACTCTAATCGTTAAGCGGACTGGTAAAACCGCGTACGAAATGGTCAACAAGCGTAAGCCGAATATTAGATTCTTTAGAGTTTTCGGTTGTGTATGCTATCTACTGAACAACAAAGATGATCTGGGAAAATTTGACGCTAAGTCGGATGAGTCTATCTTCATTGGATACTCACATAACTCAGCGACTTACCGTGTATACAACAAACGGACCCGATCCATCTTTGAGAGTCGGTACGTTGATTTCTCTGAGACTGAGATGTATTCTAATGCCAGCCCTAGTTCAGCTTGTTCTGTCTTCCCTGAATTGCACACTGTTTCACCACCGAGCACAACTGTTCCTACTGACTCGCTTGGATTTGATTTTATTGACTTAGCAGAATTTGATCTAACGACCCTCGTTGGTCCAATCATTGTTCCTGCTCCTGCTGATCATTCCATTCCTTCATCAACAACCGTATCCGCAGATGCATTCGTGAATGAGAGCACATCCTGTTCTACCGCTGTAGGAGAAACCTCTTCTGACTCTGTAGAACCCGTGTCTATACTCAACCCGATCACCGAAACAGAATCCTCTTCTAACACTTTGAATGAGGAAACTGTTCTCTCCCCCTCTCAGCTCTCTTCAACACAACCCTCTCCTAAAACTACAGTTGAAGCGGTCCGAGAACATACGGTGTCCACTGTTCTTGCACCAATTCCTGAAGTTGTTCCGCCACCTTCTCCATCAAGAACCTATGCTGAAGTGGTTCGTGAACCCCGTCCGGAGAATGTGTTGAATACTGATCCGGATGCTAGTCTTCTCTCCTCCGCCATTCGGGATGAGAATGACTCAAGAAACAACATGGAATACGATCCTATTCCCCATTCCAGAAAGTGGACCAGAAGCCATTCCACTACCAACATCATCGGTAGTCCATCTGCTCCAGTGACAACTCGCTCTTCAAAGAAAGATGAAAACCTGATCCTTTTCGGCGGCTTCCTGAGTCAATTTGAACCAACCAAGACCTAGGACGCCCTTTCTGATCCTGACTGGGTAAGGGCCATGCAGGATGAGCTTGCCGAATTCGAGAGAAACAGAGTTTGGCGCCTTGTTGAAAGACCAAGAAAAATACGAATCATTGACTTGAGGTGGATCTTCCGCAACAAGAAAGATGAAAACGATCTTATTATCCGTAATAAGGCTCGTCTGGTCGCCAAGGGATACCGTCAACAGGAAGGCATCGACTACGACGAGACATTCGCTCCGGTGGCTAGAATCGAGGCCATCAGGATTTTTCTCGCGTATGCAGCTCACAAGAACATGAAGGTCTTCCAGATGGACGTCAAGTGTGCGTTCCTGAACGGAGAACTTCAAGAAGTAGTATATGTTGAGCAACCTGAGGGATTTGTTGATCCCAAGTACCCGGAACACGTTTACGTGCTCGACAAAGCACTTTACGGTTTAAAGCAAGCACCTCGTGCCTGGTATGAAACACTTACCATTTACTTGCTTGGGTCCGAATACAAAAAGGGTACTGTCGATCCTACCCTGTTTCTTCGAAGGTCAGGTAATCATTTGACTGTAGTACAGATATACGTGGATGATATCATCTTTGCATCTACAAACCCTGAGTCTTGCACAGAGTTTGAGCAGATAATGAAGTCCAGATTTCAAATGAGTATGATGGGCGAACTTACGTTTTTCTTGGGACTACAAGTTCGTCAAACCCCGCAAGGGATTTTTATAAACCAGTCCAAGTATACTCTTGACATTTTAAAACGCTTTGACTTTACTGGACCTAAGTCTGCTTCAACTCCAATGTCCACGTCATTCCAACTGGATGCAGATACGTCTGGTAATCCGGTTGACCAAAAAGTGTATCGTGCGATCATTGGATCTTTGCTGTATCTCACGGCAAGTAGACCCGACATTATGTTTGCCACGTGTGTATGTGCTCGTTTTCAATGCGACCCTCGAGAATATCATCTCGGGGCTGTCAAGAGAATCCTTAAGTACCTGAAGGGCACACCTAATTTTGGCCTTTGGTACCCTAAGGATTCTGGTTTTGAACTAACAGCTTTTACAGATTCAGATCATGCAGGCTGTAAGTTAAACAGGAAGAGCACGTTAGGAGCCTGCCAGTTTCTAGGGGACAAGTTAGTGAGTTGGTCCTCGAGAAAACAGAACTGTGTATCCCTTTCAACAGCTGAGGCAGAATATGTCACTGCAACGTGTTGTTGTTCACAGGTTCTTTGGATGAAAATTCAACTGGCGGACTATGGCTACACCATGCATCGGATTCCGATTTACTGTGATTCTAGCAGTGCCATACAGATTGCGGCAAATCCAGTTCAACACTCTCGGACGAAACATATCGATATCCGATATCACTTGATCAAAGATCACGTCGAGAAAGGTAATGTTGAACTATTTTTCGTTGAAAGTGAACGTCAGATAGCTGACCTGTTCACTAAAGCTTTTGACGAGAAGCGCCATTACTATTTACTTAGTAAACTGGGCATGCTAGATCCCCCGGCAAATTTCTAGGGGGAGCCAGTCGTTCAAATATATGCATGTGTATAGGGGGAGCTCCTGTGTCGCATATATCTAAGGGAGCTTTTGTATTAATGTTGTTTAAATCTAACTCTGTCGGATCCAATCTGCACTGGATACCATTCCTAAATTTCTTGCAGGTTGTAGAACCGATATACGGCTTCTGAATACTTCAGTTCAGGACCCGGTATTCAAATATCAAACTTCTGACCATTCGTGTCAGACCCGGTGATAAATCCGATCTCAGAAATTTCCAGGTTAGTCGTTTCAATAAACGTCCAGGGGCTGAACTTGTACATTCTATGAACTTGTTAAGTTAAGGGACTGGAAATGTCAGGTTCCAATTCTGACTAGTTCAGGGACCTGCTCTGTCAGTCTCCAAAACCTCAATGTTCAGGGACCGTTTTTGCAAACTTTTGAAAACCACAAGTTCAGGGGAAGTTTTGAAATTCTTTCAAAACCTTATGTTCGGGGTTCATTCGGTCATTTCGTGATAGTCGTGATCTGTGAGAGCAGTTATCAGATAAAATTTTCAAAAAACCTGATAAGTTATCAAAAATATAAAAGCGGGAGTTGATAACTGAATTCAGTGATCACTTTCAAATTTTCAAACCTCTTATCAGTTTTCTCTGACGATCAAGAACACGAAGAACACCCCGTTCGACCCATTGACTTCCCGGCTTCCCCGAGCGTTCGTTATCGATCCGTTCGACGATCCGACTACTTCTTTACGATCCTGGTAAGATTTCTAACGACTTAATGTATTCAGATTCATCTAAACAACGTCGTTTATAGATCAGATTGAAGCCTAAAGTTTTCGGGTAAACCCGAAACTCCAAGATCCTTGGATTCGAGTTTCGGGACGTTAGATTGATCCGTTCTTCTTCCTAAACTTGTTTAAATCGTTAATGTACTTAATAGAACTAGTTTAGGACTGATTAGAATCGTTTTTGGATCGATTTGGTGTCCGGAATACCAACAGTCGTGTCTGGTTCGACAAAGTCCCGATTCGGGACTTTGGTGTTCTTCATGCGGGACTTCCTGAGTTCATGATGCGGGACTTCCAAAAATCATGTATCGGGATTTTCATTTTCCCGATTCGGGAATTTGAATCTCCCGATTCGGGTCTTTGACTATAGGGTTTGTTGACACCCGATTCGGGACCTTGGTTAATATGTCCAAATTTGAATTGTTCGATTTCCCGATTCGGGACTTTAGTATTTCATAATTTAGAATCCCCGATTCGAGACTTGTTAGTTATATTATTTGTCCCGATTCGGGACATTAGTATACATTTGTGTGTGTTGTTTGACACCCCCGATTCGGGACTTCAAACCCCCGATTCGGGCCTTGGCTTATTGCAAGAGTCGTTCTTAACAAATCACCTTACGGGATTTGTCCATAGACCGACTCGCGTTCTAAGCCGGTCCTGGATCTGTGGTTTCAAATCCAGTTTCGGGTCGTTTTTAATTCTCGACATGAGTTTCGCGGAAAAATCGTTTTACTAGCTCGACTCAGTTTTAAAGATTCCCTCGGGAATCTTCGATAAACTGACTCGCAACCAGTCGAAACTCTGCCGAATTTTCGTCAGAACACATAATTAGAGTTAAGAAGTGACTAACTTTTAAAATCTTTATCTGTCTATGTCAGAAATGGCAAACCAGAGACAACGTCCTTCTTCTCCGATCGATCCTGAGGCTGACCGAGCTCTGATCACTCCCGAGGACATCGTTCGCATACTTCAGAACAACGAGTATGTGAACCTATCTTTTGTCCGGGTGCAGCATACCATCGTAAGGGAGATCCTTCGTCCTCATCCACTTGCTTACGCCTTGACGGCCACTGCAGAGGTACCGGGTATATACCTCCAGCAGTTCTGGAAGACAGCAGTTCTAGACACCCGGTTCGGGGTCTTCTCGATCATTGGTCGAGTGGATCACACCGAACTGGTCATCACTATGGAGGACGTCCGCCGAATCCTTCGCCTTCCTGCCGCTACTGATGACGGCCACCAGGAGTTCGACGAACTAGTCTCGGGACCCATTCTATTGAGCGAAATCCTAGCTCTTGGGGTTACCGAGGTAGTAAACGGCGTGTCGCAGATCACCACAAGCTTCTTACCACCGATCTGGGCTCAACTGTTCAACATCATGAACAGGTGCCTCTCCTCCAAGACGAAAGGAGTCGACAGGGCGACGACCTCATTCTGGCATATCTATCATTCGGTCGCTTACGGACGCCGTATCGACATCGCGTCCCAGCTATGGCTTGACATCACCAAGGACTTGACGACTCGGGAACGCACCAGACACAACTCAATCCCTTGGTTGCGATTCTATGGTCTCATCATCCGAGACCATATGAACCGTAATCAGGAGATCCCTCGCCGTTCTAGTCATCCAGTCATCAAGCCGAAGAAGATCAGCTGGTTAGCCAAGCGAGACTACACCGACGGCCAGTACGAGATGCCGATTCCTACGCACGTCCTTGACGCACTAGACCAGCGGGCTCCGAGTGTGGTACGATATAGGATACGCTTAGGTCTAGGAGCCGCACCTATGGACCATCCAGAACCGGAAGGTCCTGCCCAAGGTGCACAACCCGTCCCTTCTAGTCCTCGGGCCTTACGTCCGAGGCGCCGGGGTCCCACTGGGGGGGCCTCTGGCTCGGGTAATGTGATGAGCATTGACGTGAGGGAAAACTTGGGTAGTATTATCCGCAGATCCGCCACCGCTCATGCTGCTTCTGCTTCTACATCTTCCGACCTACCGAAGACTCGAGAAGAAAGGTTGAGACGTCTTCGCCAACGCATGCACGAGGATCCACTGTTGCCACCTCCGAGGGTGAAGGAGTACGTTCCACAACGTCGATCGACGACTCGGCTTCCAGGACTCCCTACTGTCCCCGAGTCCCCGGAGATTCAGGAACCATCTACTCCGAAGGACGCCTCGGGATCTACTCCTTCTGGCTCAGCAAGAGACATCACTGCTGCATCACCGGAAGAACCAGCCCATACTTCACCGCCTCCTCAGGCCACCACATCTAGACTCCCGACGGATCCATCTGGTGATCCAGAGAGTAGCTCGTCTGACACGACGCCACCAGATTCTGATCCGAAGGAAGGCCTGGGAGAGGGCAAAGGCAAGGGAAAAGGCAAAGGGAAAGGCAAGGCCTTTAATGATGACGTCTCCACTTCCTCTTTCAACGAAAGCGACTCCGTTCAACTCCTTGATTACTCCGGGACGGAAAACCGAACGTTGAACACTGAGGTCGCTGAACAGGCTCAGAGCGAATCGTGGATGCAGATAGGAGCGGGTAGTGAAGGTTTTGAGGGTGAAAGCCAGGGTCCGGTCAATCAAGAGGCCGAAGAAGAAGAGGCCCAACAGGTTGAAGAGGCGTTAGAAGCCCAAAAAGAGGCCGAAGTAGAAGTAGCCCAACCTAGGCAGCCAGAAATGGGAACCCAACCAGCCAAGAGTCTATCCTCCACAGAGGCATCCCACACCGATGCTACTCGGCCAATGCCGAGTAGTCAAGTCGTTGGCAGCCAACCAACGCAAATGCACACCCAAGCCATCCACTCGACCACCTCCCAACAGGTGGTCGTTTCATCAGAACACGGGGCTTTACAACCTATTCCATCGTTCACTCGCTTGGAGTCGATCGGTGTTGAAACAAGAGTTGCTCATCCCCAGCACTCGCCATCATTCATGTCACATGGAGTCCTAGAGCCCTTAGGTACACATCTGGCGACTTCCACCCGAGGCCCCGCTGCACTTGACGCCACACCAGTCGTCAGCGCGGGCCAGGGGAGCACCTTTGCGGGGCTTTCCCTGTCAACCGGTTTCGCAAATGAACCGGTGTTGACCCTTTCGGGATTGGAACCCAGGGATTCGGACGGCATCCTAAAAGCTGTCCAAAGTAGGTTGGAAGCCATTGAGAAGGCCGACGCGGGGAAAGATAGAAGACTGACGGCCATTGAAAGGGCCTTAGCTGAAAAGGAAAAGGAAGACCAAGCCCGTCGAGCCGAGATCGAAGCGCTTCGGAAAGCGGATGAGGACCGACAGAGGGAGCTGGATGAAGCCAAACGCTTTATCAAGGGCAAATTCCAAGAAGGGGAGCGCCCGTCTTTCGGCGATTCGAGCCGCTCTCCTACTCCCGTCCTCCGTCTCCAACCACCACCACTAGCTGAGGAGATTCCCGGCTTTGTCTCTGAAGCTGAGCACCAGATCGCCATCGCTCAGCTCACCACTCAGAATGATGCCCTTCAGAGACAGGTGGATCAGTACAAGCAGTTGGTCGCCACCAGGGATATGCAGCTGGAGATTGCATTGCGGAGGGTCCGCGAGCTTGAGGCAACTTGCAGGTCTCAGGCTCAACCCTTCAAACGCGGACATGATGATCCGGACGACGCCGCCAATCCTCATGAGGGGGAGGGACCGTCTAAGAGGGCTCGCCTAGACCTCCCCTCCGGCTCCGGAACCGCAGCCGATGATACACCGGCCGACACCGCTCCACCAGCAGTTTAGCCTGCCGATCTTGCAGATCCTACTGATCGTCCCACGGATCCTTTGAATGATGATTCCGACGAAGACATACCGGAAGAGGCCGCGAACTGGAGGTACGAGGCTATCCCTGTGGGTACGACCGTCCAGTTTCCTCACGAGAAGGTGACTCCTGCCATAGACCTGATCGATCCAAACACCGCGCCGTTGGATCCTTCCGACCTTCGTATCTCTGACGAGGGAAGGAAGATCCTGAACCAGCATGCCCAGAGCCTTCGGTTTTGGAAGAGATCAGACGACATTTTTTCTAGTGCAGAGTACGACGCCTTTCTCCCTACGGTACAGACGCCCGAAGCATTCACAGCTCAGCAGCCGATCAGACTGGGTTGGAACCACACCGTCATATTCAGGCCCTTCCTGGAGGAATGCTTCACACGGATCTTCCAACAGGAACGCCTCTTCTCGTGGTCCAAGAAGGTCTTCTTCGGCCTGTCTCATGTCAAGAAGCGTCGCCGCCGTACCGCGTACATCTACCAGAGGAAGCTCAGCTGGAGCGAGCATGGGCAGATCAGAAAGAAGCACCGGTTCGTCAAGGTAACTGATGTCCGTCCTTACAAATTCGGACACCAGCTATTCCTTGAGTTCCACGTGCGGATGTACAACCCAGGCAAGCCCGACGGAAACCTCCAAGACTACATGTTCACAGAAGCCGATCTGGACAGTATTGATCTCGATGATCTCCTTACTCTCATCAGACACCTTGAGGGCCCGATTCTGAAACCAGACTACTTCAGAGACGGTCTGGAAGTCCTCAAGAGGTACGTACGCCACTCGATCAACCTTGGGCATCTCACTGACTATCAGATGGCGATTGAAAGCAAACAGCAGAAGGTGAATCTGCTGCGTCCCAACCTAGAGGCCAATCTTCTTGACCAATACATGCCCTACTTCCCAACGGAACTCCCAGAGCATGGTGTTGTGTATATCACCTTCAGGAAGAACCAGCGGAGGTTTATGCGTTTCAATGAGCTATCTAGCTTATGTGACGGCACTCTTCTGTATGTCTACAATGGAATGAAGCGTCGTCTGATGGAGGAGAATATGCCAATGTACAAGGGCACTCAGTGGAAGAGAAAGCTGAACGAGGCCCTGAATCTGATCGAGGTCAAGCTGAAGGAAAGACTGATGCTGAGAAGAGTTGAGACTGCGATGGAGCTCCGTACGAGATCGATCCGCGAATGGGACGAGTACCTGCAGCTCTCGCAGTGGGAACCAGCCTTGAAGTATCCGCCTGCTTTCTGACTTCTTCCCAAAGGGGGAGATTGTTAGAACCTGACTGGTTTAGTTGTAAAGAAGTCAGGGGCGTCTTTTGAAACGTTTGTAATAGTTAGTTTGAAACAATACTTTTGTGCGCCTCTTAAAAGAGTCATAGACTCTAGGGGTGCTTTATGTAACTTCGACTCTATAAATATGGGTCGCTAGTTAACGTTTTCGATAATCAAGTAACTGACAACTTTCGTTATATGCTTTGTCGTGTTGTATATCTTTCATTTATATGCTTGATTACCGCTATTTGAGCGTCATTTAGTCTTGTGATTGCTTGTAGTGGTCCATATATTGCATCCTTGTTGAATATCGGACACACATGTAGGTTTATCACTGATAATTGATCATAAGAACAGAAATAAATGCAATATATCAGAGAGAAACATCATCAGTGACTGATAAAGATCAGCAGGATCTTTATATTTATTCAAGGGGAATAAATAGTACACTGGAACAGAAAAATACATAATTAATGTACAAGAATAGTAAGAGCCATGAGCTTGCTGAAGATCAAGCGTCAGGGTTTAGCATGCCTAACTCGCTGATGAGTTGATTGAACCTCTTCTCATCAAGGGGTTTAGTGAAGAGATCAGCGAGCTGGTATTCAGTAGGTATGAAATGGAGATCGACACCTGAGTCCCTGGGGTACCTGAGACCAAGGTTGGGAGTCCCTTTCAGATATCTGAAGATGCGCTTTACAGCCTTCAGATGGGACTCCTTTGGGTCAGCCTGATATCGTGCGCATAGGCATGTGGCATACATGATATCAGGACGGCTCGCTGTAAGATACAGCAGTGGGCCTATCATTCCTCTATAGGTAGAAACATCGACAGATTTTCCATTGGTGTATAGATAGGGGGCTTAAAGTGTAAAATAGTGTATAGATAGAGGGGCTAAAGTGTTGTAGTATATATAGAGATGGAATGGCTTTAGAGAGAGTTATGAGAGTCGTTTAGAGAGCTTTGTGTGTGTTTTCCAAGGTGTTCTTTGTACTTAGTTCCACCATGGATGAATAAAGTGAAGCTTTTGATTCTCAATCTCTCTCCTCTTAATTGTTCTTGATTTCTTGTTCTAACAAGTGGTATCAGAGCAGGAATGGATTGGATTATCCATTTCGATCCTTCGAAATCAAGCAATTAGAGGTTTCATTTTGGATTTTTGAAGATTGAAGCAAAAATGGAGAAATTTGGATTGGAGCTTGAAGATTTGATGTTTTGGATCTGGATTGGTGTTTGTTTGTAGTTAGATTTGAGTTTTTGGTGCTCAAATGTGTAAATTCGATGATTTTTAAGCATAAATTGATGAATTTTCGAGGTTTTGTTCGAAGTTCATCAATGGAGGTCCATTAGTGGAGTTTTTAGCTGCAGATTCATATGTCTCGAGTCTAATCTTCATATGTCTCGAGCCTAAATGGCTCAAGACATTCTCTCTCTTAAGCTATGTCTCGAGCACATTTTGTTCATATCTCGAGCCATATTTCGAGCCATAATAGCCAAGTCTCGAGCCAAAGTTCAAGAAATCAGCTTAGTCAGATGCAAACAAGGAATAAGAGGCTCGGTCAGCAATATTTTCGTCGGTCAGAGCTCAGTCAGCGATTTGGTGCTCGGTTAGCACTCGAATAAGGGGTCAGAGCTCGAGCAGAGCTCGGTCAGCACTCGAGTCAGTGGTCAGAGGTCAAGCAGAGCTCGGTCAGAGCTTATCTTCTCGGTCAGAGGCTGGAGTAGACGCTCGGTCAGTGCTCCCACACATTGCTGACCGAAAAAGTGGCGTGGCATAAGGTCCTTTCAGCGCTGAGTTGGCGTGCTTTTGTTGGTCCACGTGACTTCTCGAGCTGACTTGTCAATTTCTTATTGGTCCACGTGGTTTATTTGCAAAGCTGACGTGAATTTAGGGCTGATTAGGCATATTTGAGACACATGCATGTGTAGCTTTGTATATTTCAAATTTAATACTTCCATTATGGTTTGAGAAGAAGGAAAAAAAAAATTTCCCGCTGACCGGGCAGCGGAACCCCCGTATCAGGTGGTTAGAGATTAAAAGAGCTTCCTTATCAGAATTTTTTGATGGGACAATTATTTGAATGAGCTTAAAATGTCTTATCCAGTTCAGAATTAATTTTCTGATGCGTGTCAACGGTTATATGATCAATCGAGCTTTCCAGATTTATTCAGTTGGGTTTAAATTCTTTTTGGGATTTGAAGTTCAGATTGGCCCAAGATTGATCACCAATATTTTTGTAATAATTCAGATCCAATCCAATCCAGTTCCAGTTAGCTTCAGAAATCCCTGTGCTTATTCGGCCAATTTATCCATCTCTATTTTTTTTTTCTAAACCCCAATAAAAGCCCAAAATTCAATTTTTCGTTTTATGAAAATTGAATTTCTTTCATTCCCTCATCAGTTCCAAAACCCTTTGAAGCTAAGTCAGATTTGAAACAATTTCGGGACGTCGGTGATTGAGTTTTGTGTTTGGTTGGATTATTCAGAAGGATGATTTCCTGCTTTCTTTTCTTCAGAATCTAGTTCTTTAGTAGTTCTCTCCCCCTCACCAGCTTCAATGAGTGTATGGTTTCTTGTGGGCGGATTGTTCTAACCACTCATTGTTGTCGTGGCTTTTGCGCTTATCAACACTGAAGTTTTGATGGTGGTTCTTGTCATCTGACTGTTTAAGAAGATTGAAGTTGTTTCGGGAATCGACTACAAATTGCAAGTTGAATTTCTCTCACTTCCCCGCTGATCAGATTCTTTGAAGATAAGCCGGATTTGTTATCGATATTCAGACTGTGGATGATCAGATTTTGTTTTCGGTTGGATTGGTTAGACACCTGAGCTTCTGCAATCGTTTTTCTGGAGTTTTCCTTGTGGGGGCTAGACCATTGACTGGTTTTTATCAGTGTTCTGAACTGATCACTTAGAGCGTTGAGAGCTATCCGTTAGTGTTCTGGTTCTTGTGGATGCTAGCTCTTTGAGTGCTTTCTATCATTGTTCTGGCCTGATCAACTAGAATTTGAGAGTTTGCAATCATTGATCTGGAGTTATGGTTGTGATCTAGACGTTCGAGTGCCGATGATCATATGTCTGATTGAGAAGGTTGAATCAGAGTTTGGTTGTGTTTCAGTTCTGAAGGTTTTCAGGAAATCGGCTAATTTCTTGATCAATTGAGAGATTTAAGAAGATGTGCATCTCTTTTAATATCATCTCCCAGTTCTTTCATGTTTATGGTGTCTCAGTGATCCAAGCTTCTTGAAAGTGTGCTTTTGTCAGAATCAGAGTTCTTGAGCTGAATGTTTCCGGATGATGGTCGGATTCTTCGTTCTTTGATGTTATACGAATGAACATCAAAGTGACTCGCACTTGTCTCTATCCCACCGGGGGATGCACCAATTTGCTTACGGAACAGCAATTGAGTTCAGAGGCTTTCGGTTGTGCTTGAGTAAATTGACTCTGATGATCGTTTCATACAGAAGTTTGAGAGCTCGTTTTAAGGGGGAGCTTGGAATATGCAACGTAGCTGAGCACTGCTAAAGTTTTCTTAAAGAAGCAGGGGGAGAAGATCAGAGATGCTTCTTTATAAAACTTTAGGGGGAGATTGTTAGGACATAAAATGTCCTTATATGTGAAAGTTTTATAAAGAATCATTTTAATGTAAATAATAGAAAGGGAGGGCTTAAAGTGTAAAATAGTGTATAGATAGAGGGGCTAAAGTGTTGTAGTATATATAGAGATGGAATGGCTTTAGAGAGAGTTATGAGAGTCGTTTAGAGAGCTTTGTGTGTGTTTTCCAAGGTGTTCTTTGTACTTAGTTCCACCATGGATGAATAAAGTGAAGCTTTTGATTCTCAATCTCTCTCCTCTTAATTGTTCTTGATTTCTTGTTCTAACAAGTGGTATCAGAGCTATGGCAGAAGATTTGTGCACAATTGGATGAAGATTTGAAGAATTTTGATGAAGATTTGAAGAATTTTTGAAGAAATGGGTTTTTATAGGATTTTTGTAGATTTGTAGATTTTTGTTGTAGATCTTGTAGATCTTGTAGTTTTGTTTGTGTTTTTTTGTGTTTCTAGTGTGTTTTCTAATCATCTCCAATCACTCTAGATCATAATTGTACTCAAATTTGAGGTTTGATTTTTGAAAAGCTTCAAAGTTCATCCATGGAGTTTTTGAGAAAATTTTGAAAATTGGATGAATTTGATCTATTTTTGGTAAGTGTTGCTTCACAAAAGTTGTTTGTAATCATGAAGTAAGCAACATATTTGAATTTGATCAAATTTGGTGAAGATTTGTGAAAATCGTTCTTGAATTTTTGAGTTTGTGTTCTTGAGTGTTTTTTGAGTGATTTGGTGTTTTGTTGTGTTTTTGATTTGTTTTTTAGTGGATTTGTTTCTAAAAAGTGTTTTTGGACATAAATCTACCATTTGTTTTTGATTTTAGAGGTTAAATTTGTGTTTTTTAAAATTTTTGGGTTGAAGGTGTTCTTCATGTTCTTGAAGTGTTCTTGAGGATTTCTTGTTGAGAAAGATGAAAATTTGGGAGTTTGATCCAAAAGTTTAAGTTTTCTTTGCAAAAAGTTGTTTGTGAGTGTTAGAATGGTAATTTTGGGATAAAGTGTAAATGGCTCGAGACATCAGTCAGTCAGAGCTCAGTCAGACTCGAGACATTAGTCAGACTCGAGACATCAGTCAGTCAGAGCTCAGTCAGACTCGAGACATTAGTCAGACTCGAGACATCAGTCAGAGCTCAGTCAGACTCGAGACATTAGTCAGACTCGAGACATCAGTCAGAGCTCGGTCAGACTCGAGACATTAGTCAGACTCGAGACATCAGTAAGAGCTCGGTCAGACTCGAGACATTAGTCAGACTCGAGACATCAGTCAGAGCTCGGTCAGACTCGAGACATCAGTCAGAGCTCGGTCAGACTCGAGACATTAGTCAGTCAGACTCGAGACATTAAAAAAAAAATTAAAAAAAAAATTAAAAAAAAAATCATAAAAAAAAAAAAAAAAAAAAATCATTTTCAACCTTGGACTTTTAAACTTTCAAATTTTATCACTTTTAGTCCCTGAACTTGAAACTTTCCACTCTTTTACACGTTTTAGTCCTTGTACTTGTGTTTTTAATGTTGTTGAGTCATTTAAGTTTCATGTTTTGTCATTTTTAGTACTTCAAGTTTATTTTTTACTCATTTTTCTTCGAATTTTTGATCTGTTCAATATAAATCGTTTGTGCACTATTCATACTTCTAATCGAAGTTTCTGTTGACGATCCTTATTATCTTTTGTGCAGATAACAATGGATTCTGATGATGAAATACGGTATGAAAGAGATTGGGATAAAACAAAGAGACTTGAACGTGAGAAGGCTAGTCTTTCAGCTCAGCTTGCAAAAGCAGTTGCTCAATTTAAAGAAAAAGAGCTTCATTTGAAAAATCATATCAAAGAATTAGAGCTTCAAATGAAAAATCAGATTAAAGAGAAAGATCTTCAAATGAAAAATCAGATCAAAGAAAAAGAGCTTGATTTTGAAAAACAAATTGCAGAGACAAAGCTTCAATGTAAAAAGCAAATTAAGGAATCAAGCAAGATAATTCAATTTTTAGATGAGAAGCTTCACAAAATAGGTGTTTCTGAACGGACAATTTTTCTAAACAAACCCAGTGCTCTCAGAGATTTTCTTGATGTTAAATGGGGTTTAGGTTATGAGAATCCAAATGTGTTGAAAAAAAGCTCTTAAGGAGAAATCTGCATTTTATGACTTTTCAAGTATGTTAATGAGCACCAGATTTCCTTCTTTAAAAGGTTTTGAAATGAAGGAAGACTTCTCAGATATGCAAGAGATTGAAAAACATGATCCTGTATATTATGAACCTAAATATCATAGGGTCAAGTTTGTATATAATTCAGACACTCTGAGAATCAAATCAAAAGACTCATCTAATTCTTCTGATTTTCTGGTGTATCCTGATATTCCTTCATCTCAAGAATCAGATATTGAAACTAAACCGTATGTTCCTACCTTGGTTTTAGAAGAGAAGATTGCAGATCTTGAAAATCTTCTCAAGACTACTCAGTCTGAGTACGAATCTCTCAGAATTAAAGAAAAGACAGAGCACAATGCTGAAAGAGAGATGCTTCTTGAGCAAATCCAGATTCTACAACAAGTTGTGTATGAAAGTGAACATGATCTGATGAATGAAAGAAACAGGTTTGCAAAAGGCAGAGAAGAATATGTTCAAGAAATTTTAGAGCTTCAAAGGACAGTGGCTGATCTTCAGAAATTATTAGAAGACAAAGCTGGACAGGAAAAGCAAAATGTGGAGTTAGAGTTTGCGAATGAAAGACACAAGTTTGAAACAGATATTGAGCAGCTTACAAAGACTATTTCCGATCTTCAACATACTTTAATAGACGAAAGAAAGGTTTTTGATTTGAAAAGTGAAACACTTTCAAAGAAAATATCTGAATTAGAAATGAAGCTTGTCTTAGAGAGGAAGCAGTTTGAGAGGCAGCTGAAGAACTCTTTGAAGAAACCGAGTCTTCGTATTGGGAAATATCAAAATATGATGCATGAATTTGAAGAAGAGATCAAAGTTGTTCACTCAGAAAGGAAAGTTGATGACAAGAAAAGTATTGAGCTTCAAAAGCAGATTGTTGACTTACAGAATCAGTTATCTGATGTAAGACATCAATTTACACAAAAAGAGAAGGTTCTTCGACATGAAAAGAGTGTCTTAGAACAGATAATCGCTGAACCTAAGAAGCCAAGTCTTGTGGAAGCAGATTTTGAGGCTCAAAAGGAAGCGTTTAAGGCTGAAATGAGGAAGCTTACAAGCAAGTTATCTGGATTATCGGCTGATATCATGAATGAGCAACGAATGCGATCTGATCAACAGAAGAAGCTTAATGATCTTCTTGAAGAGAGAAACAAGCTTTCTTCTAAAGTGAAGGAACTTGAGAAGACAGTTTTCAAAGCTCATGATTCAAGCTATGTGGATAGTGCTTCACGGAGTAATATCAAATCAAGTGGTCAGATTCGTACTTCAAATCTTTTCTATGATTGTCATGTTGATCGTTCAGGTAAACATCGTTATTCAACTAGTAAGTTCATTTGGCAAGTTAAGGGATCTAGTACAAAGGTAACTCATACAAAATCATTTGTTTCGGAACCGAAAGTTCAAAAGAACAAATTTTTCCATGACACGTCTTTTGGTAAGTCTCAGTTAGTTTATTCTACAAATAAACTTCTTAGTCTATCCAAAGGAAAATCATCTGGTTCTTACTTTCAAAGAAATGATTTTGTAAGTGACGATTATATAGATGAACGATTTGGGATTTACAAGATTTCATCTTATAACCCAAATTTTTCTAACAAAAGAGGATCCACATCCAAGTGGATACCAAAATCTGTTTGATTTTGCAGGATTAATGGCTCTTGAATAATTCAGTTCAGGACCCGGTCTTCAATGCTTAATGGCTCCTAAATAATTCAGTTCAGGACCCGATCTTCAATTATTGGTGGCTCTTGAATAACTCAGTTCAGGACCCGTACTTCATTTATGCGCTTCAATGTAAGTATCCCTCTAAACTCTTAGTTTAGAACTTGACCTTAACTGTCTTTAACCGTGGTATTCATCATGAGGAACTTACTTGTGTTAGTTTCTTTCTGATTCTGAATCGTTCAAGAATTGCCACGTGTTATAAATTTCTTGTCATAGTTATTTCCACATCTCCAATATTCGTTGTTATTATTCGGTGGAAATACACTCGCTTGAATTCCAATTTGATTTCAATGCACGTTATTTCATTACAATGATTCAATTCTTATTCAGATTATTAATTGTGAATTGTTCTTCACAATTAAACTTTCTAATCATTGATTCATTTATTGAATACACTGTGCTTACTGAGTCTATCTGTTTAGCGCTTGAATTTTGTTCTTTGGAATTCACGATCAAGATCTTTGATTTCTACAATCAATCATCACTTGTTAGAGCATTTGAATGAATTTCTTCAACATCTGATCTCATCAACAAATGTTCCCCATTTCTGTTCAACATTTGTTCCCCATATACATATTGTATCACATATGAATCACCATCATATCACGTTCTGGTATGAATATACTAAACGTTTCAAAGAATATCATTTCATGATATCAACTTATGTGTGATAGGATATAGAAGTTTCTATGATCAATCCAGAGCCGGAGGATCTACCCAAGAAACACATCCCTAGGTTAGACCTAGTTTGTGAGGGTGTGCATGAGGTAAAATGCCGAGAGCTTGAGTGTAGGGGGAGCTAAAAGAAAATGGTGAGTGTGAGACAGGATCAAAAAGAATAAAAGAAGATCCTTCCCAAACCTATACAGTTATCCGGGTAACCACATCATCTATTCATTCTCGATTCTTTGGAGATGAATATTGAAACAAGACATGGACCCAGTGTCGATAACTCGTGTCACCCCACCAAGCTACTCAAATATCTCTTAAAAGATGTTTGTTTCAATTCTCACGGAGAATTAGCACATCATCTATCTTATCTTCACTTGGAAGATTTAGATATTGAAACAAGGAAGACATCCTCTCCGGTCTCCGAACTTCATGTTCTATGCACAAGAGTCATTGGTTTTCAATCTGCGTCCCAGGTTGAATCAATATTTGAGCCTAATTGATATGATGATATTTCTTTGACACTTGCACGAGTCTTTGTGATTCCAATTGCATATCTTTGTGATATTGCCGGAACAGTCTGAGAACTTAGTTTTATAACTTTGATTCAGTGATGACTGGAAGTCCTATCAGTGCTACCCTGTTGCCAACACTGAAAATAGGCCACACAATTCTATGAGTTGTTGTGTCAATAGTTGCTAAATGTGCTTCTATGTTAGCCGATTACCCATCATTTGAGGGGGAGCAACTTGAGCTGGATTTGAGGGGGAGCACTCTGATACGGATGAGATGTTTAATTGAGGGGGACATATGGTTCTTTGAATGGTAAACCAACTTTTGCGGGGAGTAGTTCCTGTGAATGAGCTAGTTGATGATGATGTCTTTGGTTGGTCATGATGATCAGGATTCTCCTAATCATCATGAGGGGGAGAAGTTTCATCAAAGACATTTGCAAACACTTGATGAAGATATGGGAACTATGTGCAAGAGTTCAGGATGATATGTGTTGAAGAATTCAAGCCATCAAGTATCATTGTTTGAAGATTTCAAGGTGTTTGTTGTGAAGAAGTTACGAATGATGGTGTTTCCAATACAAGAGATGATATTGTGAAAGAAATGATAAATATATCAAGATTCGAAGAGAAAAAGTGATCATTGAAGCAAGTATGAAGAAAGTATTAGTTAAGGGGGAGCAAGCAGAAGTTAAGGGGGAGCTAAAGAGAATTCTGAATTTGATTCTTTTGAATCTGAGGTTGAGAAGCCTTGGATTTAAAGGTTGATATCAAAGTGTGAAGATTGATGAGAATGTTGGATGGGTCAAAGATATCAAAGTTGGTTAAGAAGCTTGACAGTGTAGTGGATTGATTCAAGTGATCTACAATGTTTTTGATT
Source organism: Centaurea solstitialis (assembly GCA_030169165.1). Lineage (NCBI taxonomy): Eukaryota > Viridiplantae > Streptophyta > Magnoliopsida > Asterales > Asteraceae > Centaurea > Centaurea solstitialis. Next base: position 50,851,076 of record CM058047.1, on the reverse strand, counting down.
CAACAGAAGAAGTATGCTTTTCTAAAAGATGAGTTCATGTTTGAAGACTTTGCTCTAAAGATGATGCTTGCATAAATGGGGAGATTGTTTGTTGTATGGACTTTGTAATTGGAAAAAGTTTGTTTGACTTTGAAGACAGAAGATCGTTAAAGCTGAAGCTCATTTTCAAGAATGATCTCGAATACAAAGGGGGAGATTGTTAGAGCAAATATTATTGTATCCGAGATCATAAGATGAGGAAACAATGTTGAAGTCAAAGCAAGTCAAACAAGGAAGTCAAAGATGGAAAAGTCATGAAGAAAGTCAAAGGTCAAAGCATTTAATAGAAAAGTCAAAGTTGTAATTAGCAAAGTCAATATAAGTGATTGTTGTAGTCAAGAGTATATATAGTGTGTTAGAAGGAGTTAGTTAAGAGACTTGATAGAAGGGAGCATTATTGTAGTATTCATGAGTGAGTGTTTAGAAAGAGATTCTAGAGAGAGAATGTTCATATTGTAAAGATTACATCATGAAATGAAGATTTGATTGCTTAATCCATTGTTTCTTGCACTTACAATTGGAATCCTTGTCTAGTTTTAGAGGAGGAGACAAGGGTGTTTTTCATTTCAGAGCAAGTAGTGAGATCAGATTTCTTCAGCATATCTCGAACATACTTGCCTTGAGAGATGAAAATCCCCTTTTCATATTGTTTAACCTGAAGACCTAAGAAATAGGTTAGTTCACCCATCATAGACATCTTGTACTGAGATTGCATGAGTGACTCAAACTTTTTGCAAAGTTTGGCTTTCGTGGATCCAAAAATAATGTCATCAACATAAATTTGGGCAAGGAAAACATGATCCTTGTAAGACTTGACAAACAGAGTGATGTCAATATTTCCACGAGTGAAACCTTCAGCGATAAGAAAAGTAGATAAGGTTTCATACCAGGCTCTAGCTGCCTGCTTTAGACCATATTGATAACGCCAAAATTATACATATTTTACTCGCATCAGTTCCCCACTTTTATCTTTATTTTGAGAGTAGTTTTGATACTGTTTGACTTAAAAAGGTGTAAATCCTAATTTTGTAGGTTTTGGAGGTGCTTGAGAGTAAAAGTATAAAAAGAGGGTGAAAAGCGTCAAAAAGGAGACTTTTATGCAACATTTGCAAATTCAGACTTTTCTTGGCTCCTAAGACGGTTTCCTTGCTCTCTAAGTCAGATAATTTCCTCCAAAAAGACGGATCTTCAGCAGATAAGGCAAGGAGAATATTTTGGAAGATCTCGGAAGCTGGAATGACATTGCTCGCGCCGCGAAGGATATTGCTCGCGCCGCGAAGGATATTGCTCGCGCCGCGAGGCACCTGCTCGCGCCGCGAAGCCTGGTTTTTCTCACTTGGAAGCTTCCAGAAAGTTAGGGTTTGTTTGTTAAGTGTTTCGCTCCGCGAAATGCCGTTTCGCGAACGCGAAACGGGGTCTGACGGGGTCTTTTAAATACAGCCTTTGGGTCATTCAGTTGGATCATTCACCATTATTCAGTTTTGTAATTCTCTAATATTTCAGTAGATTAGGGTAGATGGGAGCCGCTTAGGGTTTCCAACCCGAGAAGATGGAGGCTCGATGTGACGACTACGGAGGAGATTCGAGGGAATGCCGCGACAAACCGGCCGGTCTTTAGTTTGGTTTGTTTACGCATTTACGATTAGTATGTCTATGTACTGATTCCGTTTGTGTTTTCATTATGGTTTGGATACTTTGGATTTCAGTTTATTAATTAGATGCACGATTTGTTGAATGTTGTCTTTGATTCCGATTTGATTCATATTGTATGGTTATTTGAACTCGTTGGTTGGGTGTATCTGTTTTGACCAAGATAGATAGACTCCGATAGGATAATCAACCTACCTTAACCTACCCTTTGACCCGGAGAGTTTTGTTAAGTGGTTACTCAGACCGAGAGCGACCTGGAGGTAGAAAACCATGCAATAGAAATAGGATCGGATGACCGGTACTAGATTGTCTGACACACGACCTATGTATTGGGACTAGGAGGACCATCACCTAGTTGTTAATCTTAGATATACATGTTCGGGTGCTTTGTGCTTAAATTCTGACAACGATCATTAATCGATGTCTTATGAAAGTAAACCGTAATGGATTCACTTATCTCCAATGTGTGTGTGTTCATCAGTTTTCCACTTCTTTGTTAGGTTTATTTATTATTTGTCTTTTATCCTTCAAAATACTTTTCCAAAAGCAAAAACCCCCAATTTTCCAGATTAACTGATTATAGCTTTAGTTGACATCTAGCTTAATTGTTCCCTATGGTAAGAACAATACCCGGACTTTCCTAAACAATATTACTCGTGATCAGGTACGCTTGCCTGTGAATGTCGTAATAGTGGGTATGATTTTAGAGGTTAAAACTTGTTTCGCTTCTTATATACAATAATTACCACATCAAGTTTTTGGCGCCGTTGTCGGGGAATGGTTGCTTAGTTGGATACTAGAGTTTAGTTAGTTAATCGATCCTTGATTGGGAATTTATTCCCGATTAATTTATTTGCTTTCTAGTTTAGCTTTTAATTTTTAATTTTTCGCTTTTATATTTTCGTGCTACTCCGGGTATTTTTCTTGTGTTGCAGATATGGAGATCAACAAAGGACTAATCAAAATGATCATCACTATATCATTTGACGGAAGACCTAGCGGAGAACCATATCAACACCTCGAAGCATTCGAAGACATCTGTGATCTGTTCAACACTACGGAAGACGAGGTAAAACTTCGAGTATTTCCCTTTACCTTGACAAATAAGGCAAAAGACTGGTTTAAAAGATTAACCCCAGGATCCATTACGACCTGGGAAGATTTAAAATCTGCCTTTTTGTCAAGATACTTTCCCATTTCCAAGGTTAATAAAATAAAAGTCGAAATTCGGCAATTTAAACAAGGAAAAGAAAATCTTGCGAAAGCATGGGAAAGATATAAGGATTTACTCTTGAAGCTTCCAAACCATGGTATTGATGATAATGAGCTGATGGATATATTTTATGCCGGGTTGACTAACGATTCTCGATTATGGTTAGACTCATCTTGTGGTGGTATCTTTCATTATAAGACAGTTATGGAAGCACGTAAGCTCCTGGACGACTTAGAGGCACATTATCTAGACTGGTCCACTGATGAGGAGGAGAGCAAACCAGCACAGCTGAACGGGATTTCATCATCCGATGAGCCGCAAATCAAATGCACAAACTGCGGAAACGCTCCTCCAACGAAATGCCACACTTGGGAGCCAATTCTTGCGCAATCTGAGCCGAGTGGCGGAATAATCGAACAATTGTTCCATCATTTTTCACCAGAACAAGGAAAGACGAGCACAAACGAAGAACAACAAATCCAAGGGTTCGTGAATTTCGTTGCAGGAATATACAAAACTACCGACCAGTTCCTCCGAAAAGTCAAGGGAGCATATCCTCATGTGGAAATAGACGAACAAGCTGAAGTGTTTACCGCTACGAGAGGAGGTAAGGTTGTTGTGGGACCACCTATGCCCAAAACTGACCAAATTCCTAATCTGCAGGTTGTTGAACCGGAGATCGAATCATCATCACCCCCGATGAAAGAAATCAGAGAGGAAACAGTCGGGCTAAAGGAGTCTACAACACCACATGAGCCGACACAAATCGAAGAGCTTTCGACAATGGATCAATCTACGATTCAACATGAGGTACTTCCACCATGGTCTGATTCTGACGAAGAATTTTCATGGCAGGTTAATGCAACCGAAGAATACTTTGATGATGACTGCCTAGATGGACTCAGAGCTTTAATGCAAGATGATCTACCCGAAGAATCATCGTCGGATCAAACCCCTCCTAAACAAACGGTAAGTCCTCCATTGATTGATAAGGATGAGTCTAACAACGTGTTATCGTTTTCACAGGGTAACCCACACACAGTTCAAGGAGTATTGGCACAAGATCCTTTTTGGGAAGCCAGTTGTCAAAAACAATTGGTTAACCCAACATCCCTAACGACATATTTAAAGGATCTTAGGCCAAACTCGCGCAAATCTGATGTTCATTCTGCAAGGAGACATGATGAGAACCGGTATGATAAGTGGTGCGCAACTCTACCTGGTGGATCACACAAAGGTAAATCGGTAAGCCCAGGTATGTACCACTATTACCACCCTTGCTTAATTGCATGTGAAGGGTGTTTTATTTCAAACGGGAGTGCTTAAACCCGGAGTCAGGCTCGAGACTCAAGACAAAAACAAGCGCTTCTCGGGAGGCAACCCGTGAGTTTTTAAGTTTTTCATGTTTTTGGTGTGTTTTTAGGGTCATAGAGTGTCTTTTAATGTATAGGATTGATACCCAAATCATTTTGGTCAAAATTTGAAAAAAGTGGACAGAAAGCATTTCGCTTTCGCGAAAATAATTTTCGCTCCACGAAACCAGGTATCCGTAAAAAAAAATCTTTGTTTTCTCAAGTACTAACCAACCCCAAAACTCTTTTTCTCTCACCAAAAGTTGATTCTTAATGTTTTTAACTTCCAATCTCTTCAACTTTAAGTGTGGGGAGGCTTTGGCTTTTTCAAACACTAGTAATAAACCATACTTTTATATAACTTCTCAAGCAATAGGTTTTTATTCACTTTAATGTTTTTTTACATAACTTGCTTGAGATTTTGACAACACATCCCTTAGTTTTAAAAGAAAAATTATTTTTGTGCAAAAAGGGATAAATCAAGTTTTAAGTGTGGGAACCCCATGTGGTAACAATTTTGAAAATCAAATGGGTTCCAAATTGCATATGGTTCAATCACTAAGTGTGGGAAAACTTTTTCCAATAGTTTTCCAAAGCCCAATAGTCCAAGCCCAATGTTTCGAAAATGAGAGTTGAGATTTTATTTTTAAAAGAAGGAATTTGACTAATGGTGATGAGGATTTGGATTTTCTCGTGTTGGTTAGGCCGTTCAATAAAGTTTTTGAAATAAAGTTTCTGTCCACATTGTTTTGTAACACGACTTGACTTGACTTGATTTTGGGTTGTCGTCCTATCTATCTTAAGTTTTATTTTACATTTTTCTTTTTAGTGTGTTTTGTTTGTAGGTTTTGGTGTGGTAAGCCCTTGGAGTCTCTTATCATTCATGAGCCGATCGTCAGCTTCAAGTCTCTTAACCTGGGAAGTTTCTGTTTTCCTTTCACCTCTCTACTTGATCTTTAATGGTTGTTGCATTGAGGACAATGCAAATTTTAAGTGTGGGGAGGGGGTTAAGTAGACTTAACTTGTTTTGATTTCTTAACCCATGGTTTAATTGTTTATTATCTTATACCTTTCCATATGTGCTTTAACTGTTATTTCATTGAGGATATTGGAAATTTTAAGTGTGGGAAGGGGGTTAAGTAAACTTTCGCTTGTTTGTCCTTATTGTACTTAATTGTTTATCTGATTTTATTTGAATTATATGGCATAAATTTTTCGAAATCCATGATCTTTTCAAAATTTTTGTGGAAGTCAAAAGAATCTTGCGTTTAGGATGATACTTTTTGGAGTTTTTATGAGTTTGAAAAAGTCATGTGTATGCTAATTGCCATGAGTGATCCTTACCCATTCCATTGAGAGTTTGAGCCTACATTGCTTATATCTATTCATTTCTGTGAGGATGCCGACTTTGAACCAAGTAGAACTTGTCACTTTGAATGTTTGTCGAGACCACATAAGGAAAGTATGTCACCATTGCACTGATAGAGGCCTTCGTTTCAACCCACTTAGCCTTCGTCAGATAATCTCATTATAAGGTTATCTGATTTGCCTAGCCTTTGATTGAAAAGTGTTCATCTTTAACACTTTATCCCTTGTAACCCCTTTGAAGCCTTAGCCTTTTCATTTCTTTACCCACTATACACTTTATCCTTTGGCCCAATTTTTATCTATCTTTTGGCCGTAGCTCAAATTTGGAAGCTTTTCATGTTTTTGGTCCGTTTTATGAATCTGACAAATAGAGAAAGGGATTATGAAAAAGAAAGAGAGCAAAAGAGTAAAAAGCAACATAGTTGCTACTCAAGAAAAATTAGAGAGCTTGAAAAGAAAAGAAAGAAAAGAAAAGAGAAATAGAAAACGACTCATTCAAAAGAAAAATCAAAAGAGTCGATGTGCTTAAAAGAAAATAAATATCGGAGCCACAAATAAGCAATATGTTTAGGCCGATATAAAAGTGATAGTGATAGAAATCCCGAGCTCTAAAGTCAGATGATTAATTTGGATCTTGAACTGATTGGTTTTCAGGTTTTTGCTACAACCCTTAGTCACTTATATATATCCTTTATCCTACCCTTAACCCTTAGCCTAACATTATAACCTTAAAGTCCTCTTGACGGTTGACAACTTTTCAGTGGTGGAGATGAGATTTGGTGACAAGCATATGCGTTTGGTAAGATGTCGAGTATCAGTGTGATCACTTTATATACACTATTACCCCTTGAGAGATAAACTTGATACATATTTTGTTAGGGTAAAAGGTTGAGCATGACTTTGATGACTTGTGGAGCTTTGATTGGTGTCTGAATTGCGTTTGATTTCTTGCGACTATCCTTGTTCTTTCAAAGCATGATCATGGGTGGAGGATAATTTTGTCGTTATTCTTATTTTATCAGATGTTTGCTTGAGGACAAGCAAATCTTAAGTGTGGGAATTTTGATAACGCCAAAATTATACATATTTTACTAGCATCAGTTCCCCACTTTTATCTTTATTTTGAGAGTATTTTTGATACTGTTTGACTTAAAAAGCTGTAAATCCTAATTTTGTAGGTTTTGGAGGTGCTTGAGCGTAAAAGTATAAAAAGAGGGTGAAAAGAGTCAAAAATGAGACTTTTATGCAGACTTTGCAAATTCAGACTTTTCTTGGCTCCTAAGACGGTTTCCTTGCTCTCTAAGTCAGATAATTTCCTCCAAAAAGACGGATCTTTAGCAGATAAGGCAAGGAGAATATTTTGGAAGATCTCGGAAGCTGGAATTACATTGCTCGCGCCGCGAAGGATATTGCTCACGCCGCGAGGCACCTGCTCGCGTCGCGAAGGAGGGGCTCGCACCACGAAGCCTGGTTTTTCTCACTTGGAAGCTTCCAGAAAGTTAGGGTTTGTTCGTTAAGTGTTTCGCTCCGCGAAATGCCGTTTCGCGAACGCGAAACGGGGTCTGACGGGGTCTTTTAAATACAGCCTTTGGGTCATTCAGTTGGATCATTCACCATTATTCAGTTCTGTAATTCTCTAATAGTTCAGTAGATTAGGGTAGATGGGAGCCGCTTAGGGTTTCCAACCGAGAAGATGGAGGCTCGATGTGACGACTACAAAGGAGATTCGAGGGAATGCCGCGACAAACCGGCCGGTCTTTAGTTTGGTTTGTTTACGCATTTACGATTAGTATGTTTATGTACTGATTCCGTTTGTGTTTTCATTATGGTTTGGATACTTTGGATTTCAGTTTATTAATTAGATGCATGATTTGTTGAATGTTGTCTTTGATTCCGATTTGATTCATATTGTATGGTTATTTGAACTCGTTGGTTGGGTGTATCTGTTTTGACCAAGATAGATAGACTCCGATAGGATAATCAACCTACCTTAACCTACCCTTTGACCCGGAGAGTTATGTTAAGTGGTTACTCAGACCGAGAGCGACCTGGAAGTAAAAAACCATGCAATAGAAATAGGATCGGATGACCAGTACTAGATTGTCTGACACACGACCTATGTATTGGGACTCGGAGGACCATCACCTAGTTGTTAATCTTAGATATACATGTTCGGGTGCTTTGTGCTTAAATTCTGACAACGATCATTAATCGATGTCTTATGAAAGTAAACCATAATGGATTCACTTATCTCCAATGTGTGTCTGTACATCAGTTTTCCACTTCTTGGTTAGGTTTATTTATTATTTGTCTTTTATCTTTCAAAATACTTTTCCAAAAGCAAAAACCCCCAATTTTCCAGATTAACTGATTATAGCTTTAGTTGACATCTAGCTTAACTGTTCCCTGTGGTAAGAACGATACCCGGACTTTCCTAAACTATATTACTCGCGATCAGGTACGCTTGCCTGTGAATGTGGTAATAGTGGGTAGGATTTTAGAGGTTAAAACTTGTTTCGCTTTTTATATACAATAATAACCGCATCACATACAAAGCCTTGTTTAGCTTGTAAACATGGTTTGGATGCTTAGGATCAGTGAATCCTGGAGGTTGAGCGACATAGACTTTTCAACGAGTTTCCCATTTAGAAACGCACTTTTGACGTCCATTTGGTAGACCTGAAAGTTCATGTGAGCAACATAGGCAAGAAATAGCCTTATGGCTTCAAGTCTAGCAACAGGGGTAAAAGTTTCGTCGTAGTCTATACCCTCTTCTTGTCTATAGCCTTGTGCAACAAGTCTAGCCTTGTTATGAATGACTATACCATGCTCATCTAGTTTGTTTCGAAAAACCCATTTGAGACCAATGATGGTCTTTCTAGATGGCTTGTGAACAAGTGTCCAGACAAGGTTTCTTTCGAACTCAGCGAGTTCTTCTTGCATCGTTGAGACCCAAGATGGATCAGCGAGCGCTTCATCTACTTTTGTAGGTTCATGTTCAGATAGAAAGCTGACATAAAGACAGTGGTTACCTGACTGATGTCGAGTTTTGACTCCAGTAGAAGGATCACCAAGTACCTGATCAATTGGATGATCTCTGGTCCATCTGAGAGCAGGAGGCTGAGGAATAGCCTGTAGAGGTTCAGATTTGTTGATGAAGTAGATTCATCAGCGATGACCTGAATAGGTTCAGCAGCTGAAAGGATAGAAGCCTCAGGGACATCATTCAGTTGAAGAGGACTGTCAGCATTTTGTACAACTTCAGCAGAGCCTGAAGTTGACTGAATATCTTCCTGAGAAGTAGTGGGAGATACTTGATTCAAAGGAATCACTGAGTGGATAGGGGTATCCTGTGGGATATTAGGTTCTTCGAATCCGTCAGGGATGTATGATGAAGATCCTGCAACAGGAGTGCTAACCTTAGGAATGTCATTTTCAGGGACCTGAAAGTAAGAGTTAGCCAATTGATCTATATCATCACTATCAGTAAAAGAAGGAGCGGATGAAAATGGATCAATTTCGTCAAACTTGACATGGATGGTTTCTTCTAGAGTTTGCCTACGTTTGTTAAAAATGCGATAGGCATTGGATACAGTGGAGTATCCAACAAGAAAACCATCGTCAGCTTTGGCATCAAACTTTCCAAGATTATCTCTGTCGTTTTTGATATAACAATTACAACCAAAGATATGAAAGTAGGAAATTTTTGGCTTTCTTCCACTGAAGAGTTCATAGGTTGTTTTCTTGGATCGTTTCATGATCAGCGACCTGTTCTGGGTATAACAGGCTGTGTTGACAGCTTCAGCCCAGAATTGAAGAGGTAGACGTGCTTCAATCAGCATCGACCTTGCAGCTTCAATTAGAATGCGATTTCTTCGTTCAGCGACCCCGTTTTGCTGAGGAGTTCGAACGGATGAGAAGTTTTGAGATATTCCCTTGCTAACAAGAAAATCATCAACAACACTGTTTTTGAATTCAGTGCCGTGATCACTTCTTAGAGAATGAACAGTGATCTGATTATACTTCTCCATCTGAAGAATGAAGTTGATAATCTCTTGAGAGGCATCGCTCTTGGATCTGAGGAAGAACACCCAAGTGTATCTTGAGTATTCGTCCACAATCACAAGTGTATAACGCTTTCCACGAATAGACTGAATATTGACAGGTCCGAAGAGATCCATGTGCAATAGCTGTAGTGGATAGGAGATAGAGGAGACCTGCTTTGATTTGAAAGAAGCTCTGGTCTGCTTTCCCTTTTCACATGTTGAGCAAAGAGATTCCTTTGCAAAGCTCTTTTTAGGGAGACCATCAACCAGATTGCTGATAGAGAGTTGATTGATGGTTTTGAAGTTGAGGTGAGAGAGACGCTTGTGCCAGAGCCAGTTGATATCAGAAGAGGCCCTGGACATGAAGCACACATTTTCAGTGGATGTGTCCATGTTGATAGTGTAGACATCACGAAAACGTTGTCCTCTGAGAATGACTTTCTTGTGCCTGTTCTTCACCTTACAGTCCTTCTTGGAGAAAGAGTGTAAGTGCAATAACAATGGATCAAATCAATCAATTATTCATTCCATGATTGAATCTTTACAATATGAACTTTCTCTCTCTAGAATCTCTCACTAAAACACACACATATGAATATTACAATAATGCTCCTTCTATCAAGTCTCTCTAACTAACTCCTTCTAACACACTATATATACCCTTGACCTCAACACTTACTAACATTGACTTTTCTAACTAATACTTTGACTTTACATATTAATGCTTTGACTTTGACTTTGATGCTTGACTTTCTTCTTTGACTTCCATCCTTTGACTTTGTTTGACTTGAATATTGTTTCCTCATCTTGAGATCTCGGATACAATAATATTTGCTCTAACAATCTCCCCCTTTGTATTCGAGATCGCTCTTCAAAATGAGCTTCAGCTTTAACGATCTTCTGTCTTCAAGTCAAACAAACTTTCTCCAATTACAAAAGCCATACAACAAACAATCTCCCCATATATGCAAGCATCATCTTCAGAGCAAAGTCTTCAACCATGAACTCATCTTTTAGAAAAGCATAATTCTTCTCTTGAATCAAAAACATTGTAGATCACTTGAATCAATCCACTACACTGTCAAGCTTCTTAACCAACTTTGATATCTTTGACCAATCCAACATTCTTATCAATCTTCACAACTTGATATCAACCTTTAAATCCAAGGCTTTTCAACCTCGGATTCAAAAGATTCAAATTCAGAATTCTCTTTAGCTCCCCCTTAACCCTTGCTTTCTTCTTTCAAACTCTTCATCAATTATTCCTCTTCATTCATATTTCCTCTCAATCCACCATCAGAATGTTCTTCAAATGTTTTCATCTTCAACTCTTGACACTACCATCTTTTTCTTCATGAAATATCAACACTTGTATCACGATCAACATTGATACTTGATTTACCCAAACATCTTGAAATCTTCAATCAACCATACTTGATATCTTGAACTCTTCAACATATATCATTTTGAACTCTTACACATAGTTCCCATACCTTCATTGTGTCTTCGCATATGTCTTTGATGAAACTTCTCCCCCTCATGATGATTAGGAGAATCCTGAGCATCATGAACGATCAAAGACATCATCATCAAATATCTCATTCACAGGAACTTCTCCCCTCAAAAGTTGGTTTACCATTCAAAGAACCATATGTCCCCCTCAATCAAACATCTCATCCATATCAGAGTGCTCCCCCTCAAATCCATCTCAAGTTGCTCCCCCTCAAATGATGGGTAATCAGCTAACATAGAAGCACATTTAGCAACTATTGACACAACAACTCATAGAATTGTGTGGCCTATTTTCAGTGTTGGCAACTGGGTAGCACTGATAGGACTTCCAGTCATCACTAAATCAAAGTTATAAAACTAAGTTCTCAGACTGTTCCGGCGATATCACAAAGATATGCAATTGGAATCACAAAGACTCGTGCAAGTGTCAAAGAATTATCACTATATCAATTAGGCTCAAATATTGATTCAACCTGGGACGCAGATTGAGAATCAATGACTCTTGTGCATAGAATATGAAGTTCGGAGACCGGAGAGGATGTCTTCCTTGTTTCAATACCTAAATCTTCCGAGTGAAGATTAGATAGATGATGTGCTAATTCTCCGTGAGAATTGAAACAAATATCTTTTAAGAGATATTTGAGTAGCTTGGTGGGGTGACACGAGTTATCGACACTGGGTCCATGTCTTGTTTCAATATTCATCTCCAAAGAACGATAATGAATAGATTATGTGGTTACCCGGATAACTGTTTTAGTTTGGGAAGGATCTTCTTTTATTATTTTTGATCATGTCTCACACTCACCATTTTCTTTTAGCTCCCCCTACACTCAAGCTCTCGGACATTTTACCTCATTTACACCCTCACACACTAGGTCTAACCTAGGGTTGTGTTTCTTGGGTAGATCATCCGGCTCTGGATAGATCATAGAAACTTCTATATCCTATCACACATATGCAAATTCATCAAATGATATTCTTTGAAACTTTTGAGTATTTTCATACCAGAACGTGATATGATGGTGATTCATATGTGATACAATATGTATATGGGGAAGCATATGTTGAACAGAAATAGGGAACATTTGTTGATGAGATCATATGTTGAAGAGATTCATTCAAATGCTGTAACAAGTGATGATTGATTTTAGAAATCAAAAATCTTGATCGTGAATTCCAAAGAACAAAATTCAAGCGCTAAACAGATAGACTCAGTAAGCACAGTGTATTCAATAAATGAATCAATGATTAGAAAGTTTAATTGTGAAGAACAATTCACAATTAATAATCTGAATAAGAATTGAATCATTGATATGAAATAACGTGCATTGAAATCAAATTGGAATTCAAGCGAGTGTATTTCCACCGAATAATTTCAACGAATATATGAGACGTGGAAATAACTATGTAAAAAAAAATACAACACGTGGTAATTCGTGAAACGATGTAAAATCTGAAAGAAACTAACACAAGTAAGTTCCTTATGATGAATTCCACGGTTAACACAGTTAAGCACAATTTCTAAACTAAGGGTTTTGAGGGATACTTACAATAATGCTCATATAACACATTGATGCTCGGGTCTTGAACTGATTCATTCAAGAGCCACTAACCTGCAAAATCAAGACAAGAAAGATTTTGGTATCCACTTGGATGTGAATCCTCTTTTGTTAGAGAAATTTGGGTTATAAGATGAAATCTTGTAAATCCCAAATCGTTCATCTATATAATCGTCACTTACAAAATCATTTCTTTGAAAGTAAGAACCAGATGATTTTCTTTTGGATAGACTAAGAAGTTTATTAGTAGAATAAACTAACTGAGACTTACCAAAAGACGTGTCATGGAAAAATTTGTTCTTTTGAACTTTCGGTTCCGAAGCAAATGATTTTGTATGAGCTACCTTTGAACTAGATCCTTTAACTTGCCAAATGAACTTACTAGTTGAATAACGATGTTTACCTGAACGATCAACATGACAATCATAGAAGAGATTTGAAGTACGAATCTGACCACTTGAGTTGAAGCTACTCTGTGTAGTACTATCCACATTGCTTGAATCATGAGCTTTGAAAATTGTCTTCTCAAGTTCCTTCACTTTGGAAGAAAACTTGTTTCTCTCTTCAAGAAGATCATTAAGCTTCTTCTGCTGATCAGATCGCATTCGTTGCTCATTCATGATATTAGTCGATAATTCAGATAACTTGCTTGTAAGCTTTCTTATTTCAGCCTTAAACGTTTCCTTTTGATCCTCAAAATCTGCTTCCACAAGACTTGGCTTCTTAGGTTCAGCGATTATCTGTTCTAAGACACTCTTTTCATGTCGAAGAACCTTCTCTTTTTGTTGAAATTGATGTCTTACATCAGATAACTGATTCTGTAAGTCAACAATTTGTTTTTGAAGCTCAATACGTTTCTTGTCATCAACTTTCGTCACTGAATGAACAACTTGGATTTCTTCTTCAAATTCATGCATCATATTCTGATATTTCCCGGCACGAAGACTCGGTTTCTTCAAAGAGTTCTTCGGCTGCCTCTCAAACTGCTTCCTCTCTAGGACAAGCTTCATTTCTAACTCAGATATTTTCTTTGAAAGTGTTTCACTTTTCAAATCAAATACCTTTCTTTCGTCTGTTAAAGTATGTTGAAGATCAGAAACATTCTTTGTAAGCTGCTCAATTTCTGTTTCAAACTTGTGTCTTTCATTCGCAAACTCTAATTCCACATTTTGCTTTTCCTGTCCAGCTTTGTCTTCTAATAATTTCTGAAGATCAGCCACTGTCCTTTGAAGCTCTAAAATCTCTTGAACATATTCTTCTCTGTCTTTTGCAAACCTATTTCTTTCATTCACCAGATCATGTTCACTTTCATACACAACTTGTTGTAGAGTCTGGATTTGCTCAAGAAGCATCTCTCTTTCAGCATTGTGCTCTGCCTTTTCTTCAATTCTGAGAGATTCGTACTCAGATTGAGTAGTCTTGAGAAGATTTTCAAGATCCACAATTTTCTCTTCTAAAAAATGTAGGAACATAAGGTTTAGCTTCGATATCTGATTCTTGAGATGAAGTAACATCAGGATAAGCCAGAAAATCAGAAGAATTAGACGAGTCTTTTGATTTGATTCTCAGAGTGTCTGAATTATATACAAATTTGACCCTATGATATTTAGGATCATAATATAAAGGATCATGTTTTTTCATCTCTTGCATTTCTGAGAATTCTTCCTTCATTTTAAAACCTTTTAAAGAAGGAAATCTGGTGCTCATTAACATACTTGAAAAATCATAAAATGCAGATTTCTCCTTAAGAGCTTTTTTCAACACATTTGGATTCTCATAACCTAAACCCCATTTAACATCAAGAAAATCTCTGAGTACACTGGGTTTGTTTAGAAAAATTGTCTGTTCAGATACACCTATTTTGTGAAGCTTCTCATCTAAAAATTGAATTATCTTGCTTGATTCCTTAATTTGCTTTTTACATTGAAGCTTTGTCTCTGCAATTTGTTTTTCAAAATCAAGCTCTTTTTCTTTGATCTGATTTTTCATTTGAAGATCTTTCTCTTTAATCTGATTTTTCATTTGAAGCTCTTGTTCTTTGATATGATTTTTCAAATGAAGCTCTTTTTCTTTATATTGAGCAACTGCTCTTGCAAGCTGCGTTGTAAGAACAGCCTTCTCACGTTCAAGTCTCTTTGTTTTATCCCAATCTCTTTCATACCGTATTTCATCATCAGAATCCATTGTTATCTGCACAAAAGATAATAAGGATCGTCAATAGAAACTTCGATTAGAAGTATGAATAGTGCACAAACGATTTATATTGAATAGATCAAAAATTCGAAGAAAAATGAGTAAAAAATAAACTTGAAGTACTAAAAATGACAAAACATGAAACTTAAATGACTCAACAACATTAAAAACACAAGTACAAGGACTAAAACGTGTAAAAGAGTGGAAAGTTTCAAGTTCAGGGACTAAAAGTGATAAAATTTGAAAGTTTAAAAGTCCAAGGTTGAAAATGATTTTTTTTTTTAAATGTTTTTTTTTTTAATTTTTTTTTTAATGTCTCGAGTCTGACTGACTAATGTCTCGAGTCTGACCGAGCTTTGACTGATGTCTCGAGTCTGACCGAGCTCTGACTGATGTCTCGAGTCTGACCGAGCTCTGACTGATGTCTCGAGTCTGACTAATGTCTCGAGTCTGACCGAGCTCTGACTGATGTCTCGAGTCTGACTAATGTCTCGAGTCTGACCGAGCTCTGACTGATGTCTCGTGTCTGACTAATGTCTCGAGTCTGACTGAGCTCTGACTGATGTCTCGAGTCTGACTAATGTCTCGAGTCTGACTGAGCTCTGACTGACTGATGTCTCGAGCCATTTACACTTTATCCCAAAATTACCATTCTAACACTCACAAACAACTTTTTGCAAAGAAAACTTAAACTTTTGGATCAAACTCCCAAATTTTCATCTTTCTTAACAAGAAATCCTCAAGAACACTTCAAGAACATGAACAACACCTTCAACCCAAAAATTTTTAAAAAAAAAACACAAATTTAACCTCTAAAATCAAAAACAAATGGTAGATTTATGTCCAAAAACATTTTTTAGAAACAAATCCACTCAAAAATGAATCAAAAACACACTAAATCTCACAATCACTCATGACCTCCATTGATGAACTTTGAAGATCTTCAAAAATCAAAACTCAAATTTTGAAGCAAATTTGATCTAGAATGATTGGAGATGATTAAAAAACGCACTAGAAACACAAAAACACACACAAATCTACAAGATCTACAACAAAAATCTACAAATCTACACAAAAATCTATAAAACCCATTTCTTCAAAATTTCTTCAATTTTCTTCAAATTTCTTCAAATCTTCATCAAATTGTGCACCAAAACTTCTGCCATAGCTCTGATACCAATTGTAAGTGCAAGAAACAATGGATTAAACAATCAATTCTTCATTCCATCATTGAATCTTTACAATATGAACTTTCTCTCTCTAGAATCTCTCACTAAAACACACACATATGAATATTACAATAATGCTCCTTCTATCAAGTCTCTCTAACTAACTCCTTCTAACACACTATATATACCCTTGACCTCAACACTTACTAACATTGACTTTTCTAACTAATACTTTGACTTTACATATTAATGCTTTGACTTTGACTTTGATGCTTGACTTTCTTCTTTGACTTCCATCCTTTGACTTTGTTTGACTTGAATATTGTTTCCTCATCTTGAGATCTCGGATACAATAATATTTGCTCTAACAAAGAGACTTTGTGATCCTTATCACAAAGTTGACTGATACTCAGCAGGTTGTGAGTCAGTCCTTCAACATAAGAAACCTTCTTAAAGGTAGTCTTACCATTGGTTAAGGTACCATAACCTTTAGTGATACCTCTTCCTTCACCGCCAAATTTGACTGAAGGGTCTGCTTCTTCTTTGAAGTCAACCAGCACATGCTTGTTTCCAGTCATGTGCTTTGAGCATCCACTATCAAGATACCAGATGCCCTTTCCTTGTAACAAGAAGACAGGTTAAGTGGTCTTGGGGACCCACATAAAGTTGAGTCCAGTTGGGTCAGCAATTGATGACACATCAGGGACATAAATATCATTGCATTTGAGGTAGAGCCAACGACATCTGTCATTTCTGATTTCTCAGAATTGACAGGATCAGGGATGCTTGAAGAATCAGGGATGCTAGACGCATCAGGGATTAAAGGATTCTTTCCTTTGACTGAATTTCCAGCCTTGGGACCTTTCTTTA
Source organism: Centaurea solstitialis (assembly GCA_030169165.1). NCBI lineage: Eukaryota > Viridiplantae > Streptophyta > Magnoliopsida > Asterales > Asteraceae > Centaurea > Centaurea solstitialis. Next base: position 50,834,105 of record CM058047.1, on the reverse strand, counting down.
CCTTAGCTGCCTTTTCAGCTTTGGTAGCATTTGGACAATTACTAGCAATATGATCATTTCGACCACAGTGATAGCAACTTCTGAAGGTCTTAGCCTTAGAGAGACTACCCTTAGGATGTTTAAACCTAAGATGGGTTGGTCCTTGTCCAAGAAAGCCTTTTTCAGCGGTCTGAGGATGAATTTGTGTCTTCTCCTTAGGCTTAGATATAATATCTACTTTAAGTCTGGGAACAGGGTTTTGTCCTGTTTTCAGCTTCCCTGACCTAGGAGGTCTACCACCTAAGACTTTAGGAGTCTTAAAATGAGATTTAGAAGGTTTTGGTGGTTGGAGAGAGAATTTCTTGTCCATGGAGGGCTGGTCAGAGGTAGAGTCATTTTCATCAGCAGGACAAGAGTTAGAAGAGACAAACATGCCAAACTTTAAACTAGATTTATCAGGGATATCATCAGCATGCAAATTGTTTTTATTAAAACCTAGACAGGTTCTAATCTTAGGATGTCGCTGAGAGGAGATTATTTTGTCAACAGTTTCAGAAGCATCAGCCCAACTTTTGACAGTAACCTTCTCAGAGTAGAGTTCAGCAAGAACTTTCTCTTTCTCAGCGATAGCATGTTCTCTTTCAAGACAAAGGATTTGGTTCACATGAACCTGGTCCTTGTAACTTGCTTCATAAATGGCAAGCTCTTTGAGTTTCTCTTGACACTCTTTGAGCTCAGTCCTAAGATCAAGATTGATCTTTTCAGCAGAGGACTTGCCGTTTAAGGCATTATGCAGATCGATGGTAAGAGCGTCCATGGCTGACATAGTATCAGAAGGAGAGGGAGTAGATACCTGAAAAGGTGGGAGTGAGGATGAAGTAGGTGTAGCAGGAACCTCTTCAGGGATGTCCTCAAGCTGCGCCATGAGAACTGGTTCAGCTTCTTCAATGATAGCCAACAGACATGTGGCCTCAGTGGTGTCTTCCTCATCTGAGGAATCATCAGAGGAATCGTCCCATCCTTTGCCTTCAGCGATTAGACCTTTGCCCTTTCGCTGGTATTTCAGCTTGCGATATTTCGTCTTCAGCTTCCAGTATTTGTCCTCCTTGGAAGCTGGAAATGAAGATTCAGCGAACTGATTCTTCTTGTACCTGCATTCAGTAGCATAGTGTCCCTTTCCCTAACACTTGAAGCAAGTAGCAGAGGCCTTATCACCAGAAGGTGTTTCAGCCTTGTTAGTAAGAGAGAGGGGTTTGAACTTTCGGAAGTTTCCTTTTCGTCCAAACTTCTTGAAATGCTTAGAGAGAAGAGCAAGGGACTCATTGAGCTCAGTCTCAATATCAGAGACGTAGTCAAAGTCAGAATCTTCTATCTCAGTGATGGTCACTGTTGAGACAGGATTAGAGGGTTGAGGAGAGTCAGAAATTAAAGCAAGAGAGGTGCTTTTGACATCCTTAGTATCTCTTATGAGATTAGACTTAAGGGTCTTGTGCTGTTCATGGTTGAGCATCATACCATATAACTCGCTGAGAGTTATAGTCTTTATGTCCTTTGACATTTTAAGACACATGGTGTAATTTTCCCAGTGATCTGGGTGAGCTTCCATGAACTTAGTGATTACCTGCGAGTTGGAGTAGGAGACGTCCTAGGTCTTCAGATCTATCAAGAGGCAGTTAAACCTCTAATGGGTCTGGGAGAGAGTTTCACCTTTAACAACGATGAACTTCTCATACTGACGTATGAGGTGAATCTTTTTAGATTCCATGAGAGCATCAGAGCCCTCGTATTGGAGACACAGAGTGTCCCATATCTCCTTAGCTGATTTAAGCTTGCTGATGGAGTGAAATACTTCATCAGGAAGAGACATAGCTATCAGAGATCTTGCCTTGGTGTCAATATTCACCAGACCAGTTAGCAACTAGTTTGACAAAGCTTCTTTCTTGTACTGCAGGAGTGTTATCAGTAGCAGCAACGAAAGGGATTATAGAAGTGGGAACGTGTGGTCCATGCTCTATAAAGCAAGGGATAATACAAGTACCTTTCACATGTGTTGTTTCCTAACTGTTACTTTTGGACTTAGAATTCAAATTATTTTATGTTCTAGAATCAAGACAACCTCCCTGTTGTTTTATCATTGATATTTAGGGGGAGATTGTTGATCCAGTCTTCCTAAGACTTTGTGAAATACCAATGATTCTTTATCTATATTCTGTAAAATACTTAGCACTGCTGAAAGATGAAGTTCACTACTTCAGCGATTCTTTATCGCTGATAGTTTGGACAATCAGCGATTGCTGATCACTGACTCCGTTTAGTATCAGCAAGAGCTGACATCAGCTAAGTATCCCCTGAAAGACAAATAGTCATGCCATAAGAAAACCATCAGCACCATCTATTGATATAAGCTGAATGAAAGAGACAACGAGCTTGTGATCTGAAGTTGAAATCAGTGATAGCAAGCTGACTACTCTGCATGACGTTCTGCTGAAGACAAGTCACAGTGCCTCCCTGATCTTTCCGAGAGATCAGCGATTCTAAGGCCCGATCAGTGACTTGCTCTTCACGAATTCAAGATTTGTCTTTCCCTTCTATATGCACGCAAAGGATTTGATTTGCCTTTCTGACAAAAGTACAAAAAGGGGATGTCTCTTCACTGTTCCCTCTTTGCTTGTCAACCATAAGGCAATTGTACACTATAGACCATAACCCTACCAAGTATGGGCCGTTGTTTACAGTATATAGTACAATAGAACCACTCTTAGTTTGCCACGTGCAAAAGTGGTTCTGCCATGCATTTAATGCATGGGGTATAAACATAAGTATTAGGTTTGTTCTTCAAACCAACCTTAGGGTGTATTTACTAACGACTTAATCAGCTTAATGGCTTTTTTGGCTTATTCGCACAGCTATATGTAGGTGTTTACTTATGACTTAATGATAAAGAATAGAGCTTATTCGCTCAGCATAAAAGGGGCTCGTGTCCCCATTCAGCCACAATGTTGACAATTCTACCCCTTAAAAATTAGAACGCGCTGAGCATTCTCCTCTTCCCTTCACAAATCCTAGCTGCAACAGAGAAAAGGATTGCTCTATCCCTCGCAGCTCTTCTTCTCCGGCGAAGCTGTCCCCTTCTTCTCCGACAAGCTGTGTTCTTCTTCTCCGGCCAGCTGTGCTCTTCTTCTCCGGCGAACCTGTGCTCTTCTCCCCCCGCAAATCTTCATTGTTGCACCCCCTGAAATCAATGACAATCTTTCTGGTGACCATCGTCACTAGCTACCAGACCACCGGTTGCCCCACACCCTTCTCTATCTCCACCGATTTCTCTATTTTCTCTAAATTGACTGTTTGTTTCTTTTGTTGCATCGATTTCTTTTGTCTGATATAGTAGTTGAAATTTTGCTTGATTTTGTTTGAGATAATAGTTGAAGTCGGTAAGATCTTTCTGGACAATTTTAGGTTTTAAGGTTTGGGGGCTGTTCTTTCTTTTTTCTTTGGTGGGTTTGGTGCTGGTAGTTTAGTGAGTGATTGTTTGGTATTCTCCTTTGTGTATTGGTTTTGGTGTATTGTTAAATTGCATTTTCAAAAAAAAAAGTTGAGATTTTTGTTTCATTTTTGCATTTGTATTTAATTTTGGTATGAATCATTCTTTAGATTTTAATTGAGATATTTACTTGAGATAATTGTTAAGATTTTGTCAATAATTTGTGTTTCAAATATATAAAACAACTTATAATTCATAGTAAGGGGTAAATTAGTCATTTCGGACATTCAGACGGGTGATTCAGATAAAAAAGTAAACAGCAACATCAGTTTATACAGACAGACAAATTTATCTAGACAGACAAATTTATCCAGACAGACATACAGACAAGATTTGGTAAACAGCCCCTTAGTTCATGCTTCTATACCCCAATCCTTTCTCTCTCTATCAAGGTTCATTCTATATGTCTCTATTCTTGCTTTGTGCATAAGCAAATGCTTCATGAAATACTTATGGATTGTTTGGATCATGACATAGTCTAGATCCGCTTCAACAAACAATCTACTTTAGTTCACACAAAAACTCCATAGGGGTTGTGAATTAAATTAAGTAGAAGAAACTGTGTTGATTGTATTCAACCCCCCCCCCTTCTACAATACAATTTACATAGTTGGCCATCAAAAGAGGACCAACAATAGTAAAGTAACATATAGTAAGTACTGCTCACCCCCGTCTCGAAGCTCCAGCTGATAGTTCCAAACCTTAACCAATTTATTTTTCCCCAAAATCTCTTAGTTTAAGTCCAACCACACACACACTCGCAAGTGTGTGTGCTGATTCTCTTAAACCTAGGCTCTGATACCAAGTTGTAACACCCATTTCCCCAAGGGTTTACTTCACGAAAGTGTATCCAACTTGTCATAAAAGTTATTGTATGTACTGTACTTTCATTTTTACCATTTGACGTATCAAACTATCAAAACCTACCATTTAATGTATTTTGTGACAATTTGGATACACTTGTATGACAAGTTAGATACATTATATGATAGCATATGATAAAGTTGGATACATACAATGACCATTTCCTAAACTCTGATATGCCAAATGGTAAAAATGGAAGTACAATACATACAATAACTTTTCGTAACTAGTTGGATACACTTTAGTGAAGTAAACCCTTTCCCAAAATACCGATTTAAATAATTAATCTTAAATAAAACCATTTTTAAGTGCCAAAAACTCATAAGTCATTAATTAAAAATCAAAGTATGGTTCATATAACACAAAAGTATCCTTTAATTCAACGCCTAAAAAAATAAACGGATAAAACGATTTTATATCAACTGCCTTCAAAGGCCTGGTCGGAACTGTCATCGCGCTCGGAGTCAAGTCGGAGCCTCGCCCTTATCCACGCCTGAGCCAGATCCTGGAAAAAGGGGAAACAACGAAAGGGTAAGCGAAAACGCTTAGTGAGCTAGCACTATGCCTATCCCATACCGCCATGCGGGCATATACCATAACCGGTGCCATCACAATCGCACATACAAATCACATCACAACAATAACATCATAGCATGTCATCACATCAATAGACTCACACAAACTCCGACTCTCATGAGATCGATATAACTCCCGTCAGTTTGGACACGTGAATTACCTTACACGACCGGATGACGAACTCGCCACGACCTCCCTTCCTTCTTTCTCCCTCTCGGTTTTCTCCCTCTCTCTCTTTTCTCAAACCTTTACTTTCTCTCCAAGCAATGCTCAAGAGTAATGAGACTAATTGGAAGGGTTTTGGGGATAAATACCATGATCGGGCCAGGCTTTCTTCCAGATTAAGTCTAATATGAGCCTAGCCCAACTAAAACTCTATGACTTAAAAAAAAACTAGCTCAACAATAAAGTTCTACTAAATAATTAAACAAATAAACATAGGATTTGGGATGTTACAAAAATGATTATCATGAAAGAGAAAATATATTTTATTTCACTAATAAAAAACCTCAAAGTTAAATGTTTGTAACAAATATTTTGTCATATATGCGAAATATCTTAATAATATAATTTTTTTTAGCGGCAAGTTAACACACACACGCTCCAGCAGTATCGGGCCTCTAAATGGGCAATCCCATTAATCTGCTGCGACCCGACCCAGCCTATGGCTGAACCCGACCACCAGGGAAGTGGATCCCATAGACTGGATCCTCCCATACCGGCCTCGAACCCGGCCCAAAGGACTAGATCCAAAGTCTGGATATCTCATAAATGTCACCCGTGTGATTCGAACCCTAGTAGTGTGGCTTTCAGCCCACACCCCCAGCGATGTTACCTATCCAACTGAGCTAACACCCTTTGATATTTTAATAATATAATTAATATTTGTAATCTCAAAAATAAATAAAAAATCTCCGCACTTTTAAATTAATATTAAAAATTATTTTTTATATTTTCAATATATAGTCTGATTTTGATTATATTATAGATATATTTTCACACAATAGTTTTTCTCACGTTCTCAATATAACTTATTTAAGAGTAAACTACGATTTTCGTCCTTGTGGTTTGATGATTTTAACCGTTTTTGTCCCTATGGTTTAAAAACTGTTTTTTTTTTCATCCTTATGGTTTCAGTGTGCTTCCATTTTCATCCCTACGCCTTAACTCCGTTATTTATATTCGTTAAAGTTTCAAAAACTAACTTGAAAAGTAACATATTTAGTCCTTGTAATATATAAAGCAACAGATATTTGTCCTTAAACTTCAAAAACCTTGAATTTATATATTGTTTTTTCTTTTTTATTATTTTTTATTATATTTATATACTATATATACCCATATTTTTAATAAACAATATATATATATATATATTAAACATATGTAACATATATATGTTTTTAATTTAGATATTAAATATTAACTATTAAACAATTTTGATTATTTAATAAAATTAAAATATAAATAAAAGTATGGACCGGTAAGAGTAGAGTGTATATAGTAAATACAACCAATTGCTATAAAATTAGACTAAACTTTTTCTTGAATAATATTAAACTTTTTTAAATGATAATTTAAAATAAGTAAAAATTAACAGTTTTTATTTATTAATTTACTTAAACTTTTTATTGATAATCATGTCATTTTCATCCGCTAGCATTAGTCCTAAGTACACAAAATAATGGCATCAAATATAGTAATCGTAGCGAATGTGTTCATAGAATATATCTAACTTTCCATAATTTTGTAACGCCCCATTTCTGTTTATTATTTATTTAATTATTTTGATGAGAGTTTATAGTTATGCGTTTAATTGGTTGGTCAAAAAGGAAGTGAATCGGGCCAAATTAGAAAGGATGGGCTTGGGCCTGAGATAGGAAGGGTCAGCCCAAGTATAATTAATATTTTCCCTATGTCACTTGTCAAATCCCTTCCCAGAGAAAATGATTAGAAACCCTAACCTTCTCTTTTCCCTGGAAGCGATTTTAGTGAGAGAGAAAGAGAGATGGGCGATTTTGGAGTTGCTTTTGGAAGAGGAGATCAACCAATTGAAGTAGAAATCGAGAAATTCGCTTTTGGTTAGTGGAATTCTTCAAGGTATGAACATTCTCTTTTATGTTTCGTTGTTCGATTTGGAGTCTTCAAAGAAACTAGGGTATGTTGGTTAAGTAGTGAAATTGATGATCAATAGATCATCAATTAGTCGTTTTTAGAATTATTTTATGTTTTGGAAGTGTTGTTAGATGTTTTAGAGTCGTTAGTACGAATCTCCTTTAAGAAAATCGTTGGGATTAAAGCCCTTGGGTGAAAAATCCCGTTTTTGATCGATTTTACGACCTTGGGATCGAGTTTTGGAGAATTTGTCGCCGCCTCACGCCACGAAGATGAGAATCTCGTGCCGCGAAGGGGGCCTCACGCCGCGAGGCATATTGCTCGCGCCGCGAGCCAGTGAGCTGGTGGTTTTGTTCGGTTCATCGATTGTTTCGTGTTAGCGAAACCCTGGACTTTGCAAACGCGAAATCCCCACTGTTTGGTTTTCCGTTAGGACTCGTTGGGGGTTTCTGAGTTCATAAACCCCTAGAGGATGTCCGTATATGATGTCCCGTGAAGTTGTAGAGTAGTCGGAATACTCCCGTTGGGTCATTTCCAAAGGAGGGTCGAGTTGGAAATTGAGAGTCTGGTTTGAGTATTGTTTTGACTTGGGCTATGCTTTAATGTTATAGGGAACTTGAACGTGTATAAAAAATTGTTGCTAAGCTACTATCAGGTGAGTTTACACTATGTGTAGTTTATATTAGCGTTTGTATACGTATGTGTAGTAGTGTCGAGTCAGGGAACAGCGTGCCCTTGGTGAGTTGCGGGGGCAGCCTCGTGTCGTAAGCTGTCGAGGGAAGTCAGGGATACCGCATGCCCTTGGTGAGTTACGGGGGCAGACTCGTGTCCTAAGCTGGCGAAGGAAATTAGTTATGTTCTCATGAGTCGGATGTCAATCAAATGTCTTATGGTACGTTTGTATGTAATGATGTGATGATATGATGATGTGATGTGTATGTGGTACCTACTATGGGTATGTATGCATGAGCTAGTGTATATTATATATAGTGTCTGCTCACTAAGCGTTTCGCTTACCCGTTGTTGTTTAATCTAGTTCGGGTGAGGAGAAAGGCAGGGCCCCGGCTTGACTCCAAGGCTGAAGACAGTTCCCCTCGAACCACGACTGGCTGTTCAGACATAAACTAATTATCTGTTTAAAACTTTTGGATGTTAAGTTTAATAACACCTTCTAGTTACTATGAATCGTTGTGAATTTTAGCATTTTTTTAAAACGTTGAATTTTGGCATTAAATGTGAATTGTTTTAAATTATCTATAAAATGGGAATTTTAGAAAACTGGTGTTACAAATTTAATTCTTACAAATACTTCAAATAAATGCGAATAAGCATATTATTATAACATTTACATGCTTCTTGAGCTATTTGTGTGCCTTTAAATTTCTTGTATGCCTATCAGACTATATTGTCTTTTTTAATCCTTCTGCTTGATGCAAACTTTCCTTTGTAGTTTGGTATGGAAAGACGAAAAACATGTTGTGGTTGTGAAAAATCAGTTACAACAACTTGCGAGACCTATATACAGTAATTTACCTATTCATGGTGCTTTTATTGTTTCAACCATCCTTTAAAAATTCTGAAGCAAATCAATAAATAAATAAAAACTATTAATTTTTATTTATTTTAAATTATCATTCAAAATTTTTTAATGTTATTTGAGAAAATATTACATTTAATTTATATCAATAAGGTTGTTTTTATTAAAACATTTTACTCACACTAATGTATATTTTTGTTTATACTTTATTTTTTATTACTTAGTTACATTTGTTTGATATTTAATATTTAAATTAAAACACACAGATGTATATAGGCTATATATGTAGCCTATTAAAAAGTATTCATATATATATATATATATGTGTGTGAGAGACTGTGTGTAGTATATAATTATAAAAAGAAAATAATATATGAGTTTCAAGTTTTTTTAAAGTTTAAGGACAAATATTTACAATTTATAATATCACATGGACTAACTATGTAACTTTTCGAATTAATGTTTGAAACTTTAACTGATGTAACTGGTAAAGTTAGGATGTAGGGACCAAAATCGAAGCAAATTGAAAGTACAAAGACGAAAAGAAATTTGTTTTTAAAATATAAGGACGAAAAAAATTATAATCATCAAACTGCAAGGACGAAAAACATAGTTTACTCTTTATTTAACCCCAAAAAAGTGATTCCTATGGCAACATCAAGTACCTAAGATACCCCTAAAGTTATCTTTTTCACTTTTTGTGAAATCATTGGACACATGATAGAAAGAGAGAGGACTAATTTGGCAAGTTATGTAAAAAGAAGTGCCATGACGTGAAAAAGTAAAAGTGAAATATGAAACTTGTCAGAAACCTGACACAAGTTTCCTTTATTACACTTTGACCCTTGCACTTTTTTACCTATAAGTTTTATCTCGATAAAGTTATTAATCTCTTCTAATATAAAAAGTAAATAGATAATTATTGTTTCCCAAATCGGATTATTATTAATGATAGTAGAAAGATATGATAGAAACAAATGATCTTTAACGGTGGAGAACCCAATAAATAATCATCTCTTATGCTATGTAAGCTAGCTGGTGAGTGATAAACTAGCTTACAAATAAATTATGTTTGATAAAAACTAGCTTATGAGTACGTAAAATGACTAAAAATTGACATATTTAATAAATAATAAATTACAAATATTTTATAATATAATTAAGACAAATCTTTAAAATATAATTAAATTAAATTTATAATATATTAAATAATACAAACAATACAAAAATTAAATAATATAATATATTGAAATAATATAGAATTAATTACCATTATACTGTAAATTTAAATTTTGTTAAAACAAATTATAGAAAAAATTTACATTAACTTATGATTTAAATTACAATTTCATATAATAAAAATAAAATTGATCAACTTCATATATCATAAATAATTAGTAATTTCAAAAAATAAAATATAATTAAGAGTTACATTAAATATTTTTTATTTAAGTATTTAGCATGTTTTAATTATATAAACATTTTAAAGATTGTTCTATATATATATATATTTTGATAACTAAACATATAAAATAATGTCTAATAGAAAATATATTATATATAATGTATAATTAAAATTTATTAATAGTTAACTTTAACCACTAAATATTATATTTAATAATAATAAATACTTAATATTTAATTTTAATTAATAATAGTTAATAATAATACGGGGTGTAATTGGAAAAGTCACAAAAAGCTCTCCATAAGCTACTGCAAATAATTTGTTTTACCAAACATGTATACAAAAAATAAGTTAGCTTATTTTTACCAAACAATGCCCTAAGTCACGGGCTGACATTTTGAAAAGGGGGGTGTTTTAGTCTATCGATAAATATAAGGGAGTATATTCAAAACTGAGAAAAAATCTCTCAAAATTGGCTAATTTTTTTTAAAGCTTTTTCTACATAAACGAAAGTATTTTAGAAAAATCCCTTGAAACAGTAGGATTCTACTAATAAAGACCGACCGACTTTGCGAGCCACTGATCCTACTTAAATGTGCATCCATTCGGCCAAAAGTATAGGTCCACCATTACATTAAGGCTATGTTTGGCAAACTAGCTGATAAGTTAGCTTATGACTGATAAGGTGGTTGATGAATAAATTGTGTTTGACAAAAACTAGCTGATAAGGTAACTTATGATTATAAAATAAACAAAAAAAAAGAGGTTTAAAAATTGGTGGTTTAAAAGTAGCAAGAGTATATTTAGAATAAAAAAAAAGTCTCATAAGTCACCAAATGGTTAGTGAGTAGCCCTTCATAAAGCTAGCTTATAAGTAGATGTGATCATTTACGGGCTTGGGTCAAGCACGGGCCGAGGCTAACGTAATTATATTGTCCAACGGGCTTTATATAAAAAACTCAAACCCGTTTTTACATGCTAACGCGCTTGCCCACAGGCTAGCGGGCTTATTTATTTGCATTAAAATAATAATAATAATAATATATAGTTATAAGTTGCGTAAATCATTTGAATTATGTAAATGTTTTCGAGCATAAAAATAAGATGTAAATAATATTATTGTACATAACGTATGGAAAAAAGGGTACTATAATATATGAATTATGAATATTTTCTTTCTAATGATTTATAAAGATACATTAACTTATTACACCCAAAGTTATTTCTTAATTTTTTTAACAAAGATCATTGAAACTATATACAATATTAACCACAAGGCTTGTGGTGTAGTGGTAAGACCCATGTTCGATTTCCTCGTGCGCATCTTGTATCCCATTTACCAAATGATGCATAAGTCAATTGAACAATATTTTTAATACATACGTATGTGAAACAGTGTTTTATCATTGTTTTTATTTCTTGGTTTTGTTAAAATAGTGATATATTTTATTTGATCCACTAGAGATAGATGGTTTTATATTTGATTAAAATTTTTAATTTATAAAGTGATAGTAAATATGAAAATTTGAATATGCATCCTATGCTTGAAAAAAAGATTAAATTACAACAATAATCAATTGGAAAGAATATGTTAAATATTACGATTTAAAGGTGTTGTTTAGCTTACTGAATTTGAAATAAATAAAATGTTTTTATTAAAAAAAAATTACATTTTGTTAACAACAAAATGATTGCTATTAACATATTTTAAATTAGTATTGCAAATATGAACTATCGTTTGAGACTTCTAAATTTAAAATTTGTAGTGTGTGCACACATACTATTTAATATAAACAAAATTTTTTATTTATTTTGTAATTAAAATAAATATATTATTAAAATATAGCTAATTTGGTAGTAAAACAATTTGATTCTATATTTTTAAGTATTAAATTTGTTAGCTCAGTCAAGGACTGATTTTATAAAAAGTTTTATAAAGGTAAGCAAGTTAGTATAATCGTTTAAATTACTTGTAATGGGCTTTGGAAATTGATTTGTAACGGGCTTGGGCTTAAGAGAAGGGTTCTTTATGTATAAATAGGAGTGTTAGTGTGAATTTAAGGTAACTTTTAACTTTGTATATAGCCGTACACATTCAAAGAAATCAGATGAGAGTCGATTGTTAAATTTTGTTCGTCTTCTTCGTTGATTTAATTTTTGTTTGAATAATCTCTCTGTTTTATGTATCATTTATCTGTTTTTGTCCATTCTCCTATAGAAAACTTGGTTCTACATTCTCACAATTGGTATCAGAGCGGGAACGGTTCTTTATTATCCGTTTTCAATCCTTTAGAACAAGTTTTCTTGAGAAATTTTCTGGAAATTCAGTGTTTCGTTATGTATTGTTTCATTTCTGGGTTCGTTCTTCTAACAGTTTCGTCTTCGAAACTTGTTTCTGCGAAGACTGTCGTTTTTGGATCTAGAATTTTCTGTCTCGAAAAATCGTATTTCAACGTGTTCTTGAGTTTCCGATGTTGATAAAATTGTTCAGATCAGAGTCTTGCCAGGTTCTGATTCTGTGTGATCTTCAAAAAGGATATCACATAGGGTGGAGTATCTCTGAACATGGATACTCGGTTTTGGTCTCCCAGAGTCAGTAGTGTTGGATCACTCCAAATAAGTGTCACCACCTATCCTTCAAGTCAAAAATTACTGGAACCAACCTTAGAGGTGTAGGAACCACATAGCCTCTGGCAGTTATCTCTCAGAGCCTCTGTCCCACTTGCTCTTACAGTCTCTATCAGAAAGAGGCCTTGAGATAACTTTGTCAGAACCTCTGTGGGTAATTTCTAAAGCCTCTGAAAACCACCTCAGAGTCTCTGTCCGTTTTCTTTTTAACGTTGAGATAACTTTGTGGTTCTAATCAACTTGTTGTAGACATAGCCTCCGATTATCTCTGCTCACTGTCTATACTTGTTGAAAAGTTCCTTTAAAACTTAAAGTCTATCTTTCATCACAAAGACTCTGCCAATCTTAAACGTTTCATCCTTTACGATCCACAGAACCTCTGTCTTGGTCTTGCCTCTGAACCTAATCTTTGTCTTCAGATGTCTCTCTAATCTATAGACAGATCTTTCTGAAAGACCATATCCAAATCCACAGAGGACTCAGTTCAGATTCAAACACTGAACTTCCCTGTACTCTCTGCGGACAAAAACCACTCCTATCGAACCATCATGCCCATCTCTCTGAACCCAGCCGCATTTAAAATACAATACCATGAGACCCTGCCAAGTAGAGCTCTGAAAATTATCAAAAGTGTCCTAATCAATCCAGCATGAACTACACTCCTCTTTCTCTGTCCTCTGTTGGTACATATTTAGAGAATCTGAGGAGTCCATTGGATGGGATACTTATCTCTGGAATTGGGTAAAGGAACTCATTCTCATCCCACTTTCGTCCAAAATGAAGATTCGAAGCCCTAAGACTCACTTCTTTGCTGAGGTTCAACTCTGCAAGGCACAAAACCTCTGTCATTCACGCTGGTATGCAAGGGGTGCAAACCAGTTGAGGCAAAAGTCCAAAGAGAAGAAGTTTCTTGACAAGTTGAAAATCACAGAGCACAAGTCGAGGGGGAGTTCGTATCTTTCACAGAAGATTTTCGAAGGAATCGAAAATACGGACAAGGTAAATGGTCACAGAGCCTCTTCAACATATACCAGAGCCTCTGTGGTCACATGACTCAGAAGATGAAGATTCAGATATCCACACAAGTCAAATGTCACAGAGCTTCTGTCAGTCATCTCAGAGACTCTGTAGATCATCTTAGAGCCTCTGATGCACATCAAGTTATAAGACGATTGTTCTGCTATTCTGCTCAACTTGCTACAAGCATAGCTACACCAATTATCTGCTCACTGCCTGTTCTTGTTGAAAAGTTTTGCAGAGGGTGAACTTATGCATTCGAATACAAAGACTCTGTGGACACATGTCTCTGATAGTAAAGCTTAAGGATAATGCAAGTCAAATACTACAGAGCCTCTGACGAAAGTCACAGAGCCTCAGTGGTGCAATTCTCTGATGGGATAACCTCTAAGCTCTGCTATCATCCTCTGAAGTTGGAAAAGGAGAAAAACTCAAAGACATGCGTCATTTATAAAACTTAGGGGGAGATTGTTAGCTCAGTCAATGATTGATTTTGTAAAAAGTTTTATAAATGTAAGCAAGTTAGTATAATTGTTTAAATTACTTGTAATGGGCTTTGGAAATTGATTTGTAACGGGCTTGGGCTTAAGAGAAGGGTTCTTTATGTATAAATAGGAGTGTTAGTGTGAATTTAGGGTAACTTTTAACTTTGTATTCAGCCGTACACATCCAAAGAAATCAGATGAGAGTCGATTGTTAAATTTTGTTCGTCTTCTTCGTTGATTTAACTTTTGTTTGAATAATCTCTCTGTTTTTTGTATCATTTATCTGTTTTTGTCCATTCTCCTATAGAAAACTTGGGTCTACATTTTTACAAAATTGGATTTCATTCCAGTGGTTTGGAGATGCATTTTTCCTTCCTAGAGTTATAATTTATCTCTAGTTTCATTTCTGGGTCTAATTAATGCTATTAAAATAGAAATAAATTGCAAAAAAATAAATCAAGTGTGAACTATAATGATAAAAGTAAACATGAATTGTAAAGAATGATATGAAATTGTAATTTCTAGATGACGAGGACGAAAATAGAAACTTTCATTAAACTATAAGGACGAAAGACGTCATTTCTAAATTCTGTGTACGAAATATTCTCTTCCTACATTTTGATTTTTCCTTCTGTACCTCAAAGGAGATCTAAGAGAAAGATCTTACGATTTCATATATTTTTTTAAGTGTATGTTTTAACAAATTTATCAACTATATATTTATATTTTTAATAATATATAAGCTATATTTTTTATAGTAAATTATGACTTCATCCTTAGTTTATAATTTTTAAGTTATTGGAGTTGTTATTCCAATTTATTTTCATTCTTAGGCCATCCGCTACGGAATTGGTTGGAGATCGGTACCGCTACCGGTACCGGTGGCAACACCGCCGCGGGTAACCGGTAGGGTGACCGGTACAGGCCCGAGCGGCACCCTCACGTCGATGCAAACAGCCCCTTTCACTTTTCTTGTTTGGCAAAACTACCCCCCAACGGTCATATAGCCGTTGGGGTTTTTAATATTTTTTTTACTTTTTTTTTTATTTTTTACCTCCCTGTATATATTTTTATCTCTTTCTCTATACATACTCATTCTTCTATCTTCTTCTCCACATCTTCTTCTCCACATCTCATCTTCTTCTCCATACCATATTTACCTCTTATTCTCCAAAAAATGTCGGATTCTGATAACGATGATATCGATCTCGTCGTAAATCAGATTATTATAAACAACATTAAAGCGACGGAGTTGGTTAAGGAATTGTTCGATAACAACCTTCTCCAAAACGAGGTTGTAGAACCGTCGAACAAAAGACCGAGAGGGCCGCGTAAAGATAGAGGTCGTGAAGAGAGACACGATAAACTTATCGCCGACTACTTTGCCGAACACCCGGTGTACAACCACGGCGACTTTGACCGCCGGTTTCGTATGAGCCGACGACTATTCTTAAGGATAGTTAACGATCTAGAAAGAGAGGTTGCTTTTTTCAAGCAACATTGGGATGCAAGAGGCGTGAAGGGGTTTTCTCCGCTTCAAAAGTGTGCGTCCGCTATCCGTCAATTGGCGTACGGGTCTGCTTCAGATGCTTTCGACGAATATTTGAGGATGAGCGAAACGACGTCAAGGGATTGCCTTGAACATTTTTGCAAAGGTATTATTTACCTCTATATGCGCCAATATTTACGAAAGCCAACTGCTACCGATGTTCAGGCTATATATGCATTGCATCAACTAACCCACGGTTTACCCGGCATGCTTGGTAGCATTGACTGTATGCATTGGTACTGGAAGAATTGTCCCATGGCATGGAGGGGGTCAATTCCATAGAGGTGACCATCCTGGACCGTCGGTAATTCTAGAAGCGGTCGCATCGCAAGATCAATGGATCTGACACACATTCTTCGAGGTACCGGGTGCCATGAACGACATAATCTTTGTGAATCAATCACCGATTTTCAACGATTTATTCGAAAATAAAACGCCCGATAGTTCTTTTGTAGTGAATAACACACACTACAATCACGGGTATTATCTTGCCGACGGGATATATCCCGAGTGGACGACTTTCGTGAAAGCATTTAGGTACCCAACGGAAGAGCCACGGATCCATTTCAAGACACGTCAAGAATCGCTAGAAAAGACGTCGAACGGACATTCGCCACGCTTAAAGATAAATGACACGTTGTAAAATACCCGGGGCGAGTATGGACACAAACAAAATTACAAGAAATCATGTACACGTGTATAATTTTACACAACATGATTCGTGAGGACGAATGCTTCTCACATTATCCTTTTGATCCGACGGAGGTTTTACCGGGAGAGATTGAAACAACTATCTCCGAAGAAGATCGAGCAAGAAACGTCAACCTAGTGAAAAACCGAGAGAGGCACGCCAACCTTCGCCACGATTTATCTACATACGTGTGGAACTCTTTGCCACACGCCAATAACTAATTTTATTGTATTTTTTAGTTTTCATTTTAACGTAATTTTAATTTTAATGTAATTTTAATTTTAAAGTTTATTTTTAATTTTAATGTTAGTTATTTTAATATATTTTATAAATTAAAAAAATAAAATGAGGGGTATGAGGGGTACCATAATGGATGAAAGATATGGAGTTGGTAGGGTAGTGGTAAAGATAGTGGAAAGCTGATGTGACAGCTGATGTGGCAACAGGTATGAAGGGTACCACATGTACCATAAAGGATGGCCTTATACCAACAAAGTTAAAACTACCTTATATAAGGTAACGTACTAAGAGGGAAGGGAGTACCTTGCCCGTCGAGTAGGGAAAACCTCGAGGGGTCATGGGGTAAAATGGTAACACTGCGCGCACCTTGCCAGGGTGGCAAAAATCAACCCCGTCGAGCTGGCCATACATCAGAGAAACACCCACTTTCCTTTTTTTCGACATTTTAAATTTTTTAATTAATAAATACATACACACACATATAGAAGTGGGCTCATACAAGGAGCATGTCAATTTAAGAAAATGCGAGGATGAATCTCAGCCATACATATTCGGTTACGGTGGACGCGATCATGGAGGATTGACGCAATTGATGGGAGGGTGGAGATTATTAAAGGGGGGACCGGTCAAAGCTGTCTTTATTGACCGGATGAGTGACTGAGATTCATCCTCACATTTTCATAAAAAAATATGTTTTTCATTTGAACCTTTCTATATATATATATATATATATATATAGGAGAGTAATCACACGAAAACCATTTTGTTAATGAAAACCCGTGAAAACTGATTAAAAAATAATTTTTTTACGATTTCTTTTATCAAATACTATGATATTAACTATTGTTTCACATATATTTTTTTCGTAATGTAAGTATCATTTATGCAAAAAAATAAATTTTTTATTCATATTATGAATCGAAAATATACAATATTTTTATTCATATTATGAATCGAAAATATACAACATTTTTATTCATATTATGTGTTGGTCCCAAGTAGGTGACCTTCAAGCTAGGATAGTGTTTGGGATTATAGAAGGGGGGGGGGGGATGAATATAATCACACAATTTTTCACTTTTAAATTCTTGTTATATTAACAATATGAATTTACAGATTGTTGCGGAAATAGAAGAGACAAATAGTCTAAACTAAACAATCTAAGTTCTTTCACTATGCACTAAGTGAGAAGATGTAAGAAAGAAGATAGAGGAAGTAAGAAAGAAAGGACTTGAGTATTTTTGGATGCAGAAGAGGTATGGAGAACATCTTCTCCACGTCCAATTTATACTCCATGCATTAAATGCATGCAGACCTACTTTTGTGACGTGTCACGCTGTAGTTGGTCTGTTGTACTATTTACTATAAACAAATACTCTTTGCATGGTGTGCAAAAGGAGTATGTTTGTAAACAGTTGCCTTGAGGTCTGATAAGTACGGAGGGAACAGTAAAGAGACTGTCCTTATGTACTTTTGTGTCAGTAAAGGCGGATAATCCTTTTGTGCATTAGACTAAGACACTTTTCTAATCCTTTAGGATCAGGATACTGATCAGTGACTAGGGTCCTGATACTGATAAAGTCCAGGGTCACTTGTATCCTGTTGAGTCTTCAGGATGTCATACGATATTGAGCAGCCTGCTATCACTGAGTTCCGTCTTCAGATCACGAGCATGTTGTTCCTGTCATCAGCTATTTCTTCGACGTCGCTGATGGTTCTTTGTGTATGATCTTAATGTCTTCAGGAGGTCTTCACTTCAGTGGATAGGATCAGTAGACTGCAGAACAGGCTCGTTCGTCTCCTGATCCTGATCCTGATCCTGATTACTATAAAAATAAGTTACAGCATAAGTAACATGGAATAACACTGACCTTCAGAGCAGCCTTCTGTGCAAGAATAGGATCTGCACTTATTTCAGCATCTTCATCCACAAAATCTGATGCAAGCCTTCGAGCGGCTTGAGCAGAGAGGAAGGCTTCCTTCTGCTTTTTATTGTGCTCCTCCTGAGCCTGTACAGCAGCGTTGTATTCCTCTTGTGATAGATAGGCGAACTCGGAGTCACAAGAGGTACGAAAAGGAATTTTTACTCTTGTACTCTCGAGTCGCTCTATCACGGCGTCTAAACGCCCATCCCTGTTGACAATAGCAGAGTTGTCAGGGTAATTCTCACCTTTAGATCTAGGAGAGTTAGAGGGAGGAGATCTGGGAGAAGAGGCAGGGGTTGAGAAGTCATCATAGATGAATTCATCATCTGATGAGAGGCAAATGGTTTCAGGAGGGGCTCGGGTTTCAGGGGTTCTAGAAGAGGATGCTTCATGGTTAAAGCGGGTTGGTCTAGAAGGAGTGGGTTCAGTGTTTAGAGGTGTTACTCTGAAAGTCATTCTGCTTAATTCGGCTCTTGTCTGTTCTGATGGATTATTCTCCATGAGGCGAATAATCTCACCAGTGACAGAACCAAAGTTCACATCCTGAAAGTCAGAGTTTTCTTGGTTTTCAGGTTCAGAGGTTTGTTTAGGAGAAGAATGAGGTGTTGGTTCAGGGGTAGGTTGTTTGGGTGGTTGGTAGACAACCATTTGAAGGTTGTTTATTGGAGAGTCTTCAGAGGAGGTGTCAAGGGTAATGGTTTCAGGTGTAGGTTTAGTTTTAAGGAGAGAAGAGATTGGTTGGTTATCAGAGGATGAGGGAGAGGATGGTAATAGTAACGTACCAGGTGCACCGAGGTTCTCCCCCTGAGATTGTGCAGGCCCTGGAGTGGGCGTAGAGGTTGCAGCCTTCTCGACGAAGATATCGTCGTCTTCATCATCATCATCTTCATCTTCTTCATCCTCCTCGTTCGTTCCCCCTTGGTCGTTGGTTCTCCAGTTAGTGGAGGGGGAGTAAACGGATTGGTCTCTCGGCTGTCTCTCCCCCTCAACAGGTGCCTGTACCAAGGCGGCTGTTGATAAATTCCTCTGGAGGAGAGAGGCCATGTCGCTAAGGACTTTGCGCGTGATGAAGGAAGATGAGATCAGGGATTGCAAAACATCCCTGTCCGCGGTGGTGAATGATGGAGGCGGTGCAGGAGCAGAGGTGAGGGCGTTGACAGCAGTGGTGAGGCCAGTCACCTGCTCCTGGAGGGCGCGGAGGCCTGCTTCCTGAGCATCCAACCTCTGAACCACTGTTGATTGGAAAGTGGTGAGAGAGTTGGTGCTGTTGTTGATGGTGGTGGAGAGTGCAGGCAGAGCAGAGGCCTTCAGGTCATCAATAGATGCCTGAAGGTTGTTGGAAGAGGTGGCCACTTGTGAGACCTTGTCATGGATATTATCCAGACAAGGAATCGTAAGGGTAACAGCCGTAGGCGGCGGAGTGGCGGCGACGGCGGCGGCAGTCGCATTGGCGGCGGCGGCTTCAGCGGTACTGGCAGCAGCCTTTGCAGCAGCAAGCTCCAGTTCCAACGCCTGGAGGCGTGCCTGGTGCTCGTCCTCCTTCTGTTGGAGGGCTGTGCGGGCCTCCTGCAGTTGTCGTTCAGCGGACTGCCGACGTAGCTCAGCTGCGTTCAGCTGACGCTCGGCGTCCGTGAAGACGAAGTCATTGAAGGGGTCATCCTGATGAAGTTGGGGATGCCCTTCAGTGGCTGCTCCTAAAGAACCTGAGGCTAGGAGGGTATCAGAGTGATTACCCTCCACGTTCTCTAAGCGTTCGAGATGAACAACCTCAGGTTCTTGTTGGACAGGAGCAGAGATGGAAGCATCAGCCGCCTTTTTCTTTTTCTTCTGCGCCATAGACTTGGCGCGTTTTGGAGGAGGTGGAGGAGTGGCAGAAGAAGGTTGGGGGCGCTTCAGGAGCGCAGATGAAGTGGTTGCAGCTTCAGTGGGAGAGGTGGAGTGCTATTCATCCTCCTGAACTGGTTCAGGAACAACCAGAACAGTGGAGAGAGGGACGTCGTCAGGTTTTGGAGAAACCTGATCCAGGAACTTAGGCCCGAGGGCGTAGTTGTTGGAGTTCCCGATTTTGGGGGAGTTTGGCCCCATATGCAGTTCCAGGACTGCCGAGAAGAACCTGGTGAAGGCAACGTTGACGACCCGTTTCGTGTTCCTGACCTTCTTGACCATGTCCTCCCATATGCAGCGAGCATAGTCAAACTCGCGATTTTTGATCGCTGAGAAGACCATTTGCTGAATCACAGTGGGGAACTGCTCCGTGCTTCCTGTCTTGCCAGATAAGCACAGGCCAAACGTATTCCATATGTAATAGAAAGTAGCGTTTAGGCCTGTCTTATGGACAGTAGCAGCAGTCTTGGGAAGCATGACGCCATCCTTCACAGGCCATCTGTAGCCAATGGCGTCCAAGAATTCGATGATTTCGTCGGAGGTAGGAGCAGGAGGGAAGCGTTTCTTCTTTGGGAAGTTGAGCACATTCCTCAGAGTTCCGAAGCCAAAGGAAATTATATTTTCCTTGATCTGGAACTTGATGACCTCCCGTAGGACACCCTTGGCGTTCCTTTCCTTGGCAACAGTGGCAGTAGACCACAGTTGTTGCAGCATTGGTTTGTTCGGCTTTGGGTCGATTGTAAAAGCCGTTTTCAGGGGGCTGCTCAGGAGGAAGTTCTTTGCAGGCAGTAGATATTCCTTGCCGTCTGGGATGTCAAACAGGCCAATGACGTTGTTCTGCTTGAACTGTACGTCATGCTGCGGAATTACGATCGGCAGGCTTTCAGTGGCGGTTTGCAGTGGTGTAGCTTCAGAAGAGAGTTGGGCGTCCAAAGAGGAAGTAGTAGTAGCCATCCTGTTAAACACAAAAAATAACATATGTGGATGATTAAAGATCCAAAATATGCATTTTTCTTCATTTTTCAATGAACACAGAATATGTTCATAAAAATGGTGAAATCCTTTATACTTGGAATGGATTAGATACCAAAATTCACAAAAAGAATGTGTTTTGGTATTAAAAAGAAACTTTTATTTTGATGAGAAGATATCAAAATAAGAGTTTATGACTTTTCTTAAAAGAAATAAGAAAATCATATAAAATGTTTTAACAAAAATCTCAGAAGATTTTGGGAAAAACTAAGATCAAACGAAGTGATCTTAGGGTTTTTGGAAGAACGTATAACAAAATAAGTTGTTTATTTGAAGAAAAACCAACTTACAATGTGGAAAGAACAAAGAAAAAGAGACACTTACGATGATCTTGTGTAAAGGAAAGTGATGAGTGTTCTTAGTGTTCTTGAGAGAAAACTTGTTCTTGCTTTTTCTTGCTAGATTGCTTAGAGAGAATTTTGTGAGCGTAAAGAGTGTAAAGGATTACGAGTGAGGTTTTTATACCTCGTGGTAGGAGAGAGAAAATGGATGAGAGAGAAAAGAGCGGCTAAATTCAAACGTAATGATGAATAAAGGAGGTTCTACGCGCGTTCACGCGCCTGACACACGTTGTGGGGAACAGGAAACGTCCCATTACGTGTCAGTACAGATGAAAAGTTTGTTTTATTTGAAAAATTAAAAACCGCCTTTTCAGGGGATGATTCCATTTTGGTGAAAGATATGTTTTATTGGAATCAGAGTACTTATCAGATAAGTACTGTTTTGGGAAAATCCTCTTATCACATTTAATGCGATAAGGTTTCAGGAGCAGAGGGAAGAAATACTTACCTGAGAATCATCAGTATTCGGATTTTGAACAAAGATTTTGTAAGTACTGAATAGAGTCATCCTCTGATGAGAGTTAGTTCAGGAGTTGTTAAAGAAAGAGTCCTGAGAATGATTATTCTATAGGATTTAACAACTGTTTGTCCTGATAAACTTCAATCATCAGGATTTAACATCCCAAGTTCACTGATGAGCATATTAAAACGCGTCACATCCAGTGGTTTGGTAAAGAGGTCAGCAAGCTGATATTCAGTATGGACAAAATGGAGTTCAATATCACCATTCATCACATGATCCCTAATGAAGTGATATCTCACTTCAATGTGCTTTGTCTTGGAGTGTAAGACAGGATTGTTGGCGATGGCTATCGCTGAAGTATTGTCACAGTAGATAGGAATTTTAGAAAGTTGTATGTCATAGTCCTGAAGTTGATTTCTCAGCCACAGGACTTGAGCACAACAGATTCCTGCTGCAACATATTCAGCTTCAGCAGTTGATGTGGACACAGAGTTCTGCTTTTTGCTAGTCCAACTCACCAACTTGCCACCTAGCAGGTGACAACCACCAGTGGTGCTTTTCCTGTCAATCTTACATCCTGCAAAATCACTATCAGAATAAGCTGTTAGATCGAACCCTGAGTCCTTGGAGTACCAAAGACCCAGATTAGGAGTTCCCTTCAGATATCTGAAGATCCGCTTTACAGCGGTCAGATGGGATTCTTTGGGTTCAGCCTGATAACGAGCACAGAGACATGTAGAATACATGATATCAGGGCGACTAGCTGTAAGATACAGCAGAGAGCCGATCATTCCTCTGTAGAGAGTCACGTCAACAGGTTTCCCTTTGGAATCCTTGTCAAGTGACAGAGGAGGAGCCATTGGAGTCTTCATCGGTGTACAAGATGTGAGATCAAATTTCTTCAGCATCTCATGTACATATTTACCTTGATTGATGAAAATTCCCTTTTCAGATTGCTTGATCTAAAGTCCTAAAAAGAATGTTAGTTCGCCCATCATAGACATTTTATATTCAGATTTCATGAGCAACTCAAACTTTTCGCAGAGTTTGGGATTTGTGGATCCAAAGATAATGTCATCGACATATATCTGGACAAGAAGGATATGCTTAGGATATTTCTTTAGAAATAAAGTGCTATCAATCTTTCGACGAACAAAACCTTTAGAGAGAAGAAAGGTTGAGAGGGTATCATACCAGGCACGAGGAGCCTGTTTTAACCCATAGAGAGCCTTGTTTAACTTGAAGACGTGATCAGGGAACTTAGGATCTACAAAACCAGGAGGCTGAGCCACATAGACTTCTTCATTAAGTTTTCCATTCAGAAAGGCATTTTTAATGTCCATCTGATAAACCTTGAAGTTCATATGTGCTGCAGAAGCTAGGAAGAGTCGAATTGCTTCGAGCCTAGCAACAGGAGCAAAGGTTTCATCGTAATCAATGCCCTCTTCTTGCCTGTATCCCTGAGCCACAAGGCGAGCTTTGTTTCGAATAATAGTACCAATCTCATCAAGTTTATTTCGAAAAATCCACTTGGAACCAATGATAGTACGTTTTCGAGGCCTAGGGACGAGAAGCCAGACATTGTTTCTGATGAACTCTGCTAGCTCTTCCTGCATGGCTGAGACCCAGGCAGGATCACGCAAGGCATCATCTATTTCTTTAGGTTCATTTTCAGAGATAAAATTTACATAAAGACAGACGTTACCAGATTGGCGTCGAGTTTTAATGCCAGAGGAGGGATTACCAAGAACTTGATCAATGGGATGATCCTTGGTCCATCGTAAAGCAGGTGGCTGATACACCTGTCCTGAAGTGGAAGCTTCATTTGCTGATGGATCAGGGAGAAGATTAGTGGGAGTAGGTTCACTAACAGTGGTTTGAGAAAAATCTTCACTGTTAGTGGGTTGATCAGGTTCAGATGGTATGATTTGGGTGATTGGAGTGGCATTTATCAGAGGTGGAGAGGATGTTTCAGTGGGTGGTATAGGAGGATCTTCTTCAAAACCATCAGGAAGGTCTTGAGGAGAAGGATCAGCAATAGGAGGTTCAGGGACTTGAAAGAAAGAGTCAGCCCACTGATTGATTTCAGAATTATCATGAGGGTGAGGGAAAGTGGGACCCGATTCATCAAACTTGACATGAATCGTTTCCTCTATGGCTTGTCTTCGTTTATTGAACACACGGTAGGTTTTAGAGATAGAGGAGTATCCAAGGAAGATTCCATCATCAGACTTGGAATCGAACTTTCCAAGGTTATCTTTGTTGTTCAGGATGTAGCAGACACATCCAAAGATATGGAGATGTTCGATAGAGGGTTTCCTGTTACGAAAGAGTTCGTAAGGGGTTCTTCTGAAGCGCTTTACTATCAGGGATCGATTCTGAGTATAGCAAGCTGTGTTAACAGCTTCTGCCCAGAATTGAGTGGCAAGGTTTGCTTCACTCAACATTGATCGTGCAGCTTCAATCAGGGTCCTGTTTCGTCTTTCAGCAACGCCATTTTGCTGAGGAGTTCTTACAGAGGAGAAGTTTTGAGAGATACCTTTCTGCTCGAAGAAGGTTTCCAGGGTGCTGTTTTTAAATTCAGTTCCATGGTCACTTCTTATTGATCGAACAATAAGGTTGTTGAGCTTTTCCATCTTCCTGACGAACAGGATGATTTCTTCAGGAGCATCACTCTTGGCACGAAGAAAGAATACCCAAGTGTATCTGGAATATTCATCAACAATTACCAGAGTGTATTTCTTTCCAGCAATGGATTGGACGTTGACTGGTCCAAAGAGATCCATGTGGAGAAGTTGTAGAGGAGAGCTGATGGAGGAAATTTGTTTGGACTTGAAACTAGCCCTAGTCTGTTTTCCTTTTTCACATGCTGAACAAAGAGACACCTTTGTGTAGCGAAAGTCAGGAAGACCAATGACCAGGTTGTCTATGCAGAGTTGATTCAGCGTCTTAAAGTTGAGATGAGATAGACGCTTGTGCCATAGCCAATTTGTATCAGTGGAAGCACGGGATACAAAACAGAAGTTGTCAGTGGAGGTGTTCATGTTGATGATGTAGATGTTTGCTCGTCTAACACCAGTGAGAATGACTTCCTTTCTTCTGTTCTTGACTTTGCACTTTTTCTTGGAGAAAGAAACTTTGTGATTCTTATCACACAGTTGACTGATGCTCAGAAGATTATGCATCAGGCCTTCAACATAAGCAACTCTTTTGAAAGTAGTTACTCCGTTGGTCAGTGTGCCATACCCTCGGGTTTGGCCTTTACCGTTTCCGCCAAAGGTCACATCAGGACCTCTTTCTTCACGGTAGTTAGAGAGGACAGATTTAGAACCAGTCATATGTCGAGAGCATCCAATGTCCAGGTACCAGATGCCCTTATCCTGTAAAAATCAGAGTTTAAGTTTTTCTTGGTACCCATAGAACTATGGATCCAGAATTATCAGTAGGACTGGTGGAGTCAGTGGCAGCCTTAACTGATTTATCAGTTCTTGAGGCTGGAGTCTTGACTGAGGAGACAGTCTTGACAACCTTCTTTCCTTTGACTGATTTCTCAGTCTTGGGAACCTTCTTTACCTTAGCTGATTTTTCAGCTTTGGTAGCATCAGGACACTTACTCGCAATATGGTCATTTAATCCACAGTGATAACATTTGCGATATTGAAAGTGTTTAGTGTGGTCCAGAAAGTTTTTGAACTTTAAGTGAGCAGGACCAGCACCAAGTATGCCTTTAGCATTAGACATAGGAGGAATAGATTTCTTCTCCTGAGTCTTTTGCTTTAGGTCAATCTTCAGTCTAGGAGTAGGATGCTGAGAGAAAGACTTTGATCCTGAGACTGAAGGACCACCACCCAGAACTTTGTTCTTGGGTTTAGGACTCTTGGTCTTTGAAGGTGTTACAGTCTTAGATTTTTCCTTGACTGTGTTTTTTTGCTCTTAGGAGCACCTTCAGAGTGTGTGTTAGAAGAGGAAGGGATATTTTCAGAAGCATTAGGAATGGGAATGGAAGAAACAAATTTTCCAAATTTGAGCATGGAACTTTCATACTTAGTTTCTTCATACGTATATCTATGAGTGAATCCAAGACCTCTTTTGCTTTTGTCAGATCTCCCTGAAGCTAATATTTCATCAACTTTTTCAGAGGCGTCACTCCATCCTTTGATGGTGACTTTTTCAGCATTTAATTGAGCAAGGGCTTTTTCTTTGGCAGCAAGAGCCATTTCTCTTTCAATACAGAGAGTTTTATTTACAGTGACCTGGTCCTTATAATTTTATTCCAAAATGGTAAGCTGTTTTATTTTTTTTTTTGACATTCTTTGAGTTGTCCTCTAAGGTCAATATTCATTTTTTCAGCAGAGGTTTTACCATTAAGGGCTTTGTAAAGATCGAGAGTGACCAGGTCCAACTGAGTTAAGCTTTCAAGAGGGATGAGAGGAATAGGTACCTGACTGGAAGAATCAGTCGCAGAGGTTGAAGCTTCAGGAGTTGTGGAAGAAGAAGCTTCAGGAGCCTGAGTAGGAGTCTCTTCAGGGACCTCTTATATCTTAGCCATGAGAGCTAAGGTAGGTTCCTCAATAATGGCCATCAGTGCCACTTGAGTGTCTTCCTCATCAGATGAGTCATCAGAGGAGACATCATCCCAGTCGCAGTCTTCTGCAATTAAACCTTTGCCTTTGCGCTGAGTTTTCATCTTTTTGTATTTTTCTTTCAGGCGCTGGTATTTGGGATTCTTGGAAGAAGATTTAGCAGAGGAGGGAGCAAACTGACTTTTCCTGTACCTGCAATCATTAGCAAAGTGTCCTTTGCCCTGACAGTTGTAGCAGATAGCAGTAGCCTTATCAATAGGGTCTGATTTAGGCTTGTCAGTAATAGTAAGATGTTTCTTTTTGTGGAAGTTTCCCTTTTTGGCAAACTTCTTGAAAGATCTGGTTAACAAAGCAAGAGATTCATTGAATTCAGGATCTTCTGACATGTCAGAGTCAGAGGATTCTAATTCAGTAATAGTTACTGAAGAAGGAGTGGCGACAGTAGGAACTGAGTCAGAGACCAATGCAACAGAGTTACTTTTGGTATCTTTAGAGTCTCTTATGAGATTCTTTTTCAGTTTCTTCTGTTGTTCACGGTTGAGAAGAATACCGTACAGCTCACTTAGTGTGAGTGTCTTTATGTCCTTTGACATAGTTAAGCAGGAGGTGTAGATTTCCCAATGTTCAGGAAGAGCTTCCATGAACTTGGTAACCACCTCAGAGTTAGAGTAGGTAGTACCGATAGTCTTCAGATCAATCAGAAGACAGTTGAATCTCTGATGTAGCTGGGAGAGAGTTTCATCCTTCTGGTGAATAAAACTTTCGTACTGTCGAACCAAGAAAATCTTTCTTGATTCCATGAGTACAACAGTACCTTCGTATTGAACACACAGAGTGTCCCATATCTCCTTAGCAGAGCGAAGGTGACAGACAGAGTGGAAAACGTCATCAGGAAGTGACATGGCAATGAGAGACCTAGCCTTTGTGTCAATGTTGACCAGGCGTCTGTCTTCATCATTCCAGTCAGTTACAGGCTTCACCAGCTGCCTTTCAGGTACAACTGGTTGGCCAGCAGCAGCAGGAATGGGGTGGACGGTTTGTGTAGGCACATGTGGTCCATTTTCCAGAAAGTATGGAATCTGGGGATCAGAACCAGAGAGAAAGAGTTCCATCCTGGTTTTCCAAAGAGAGAAGTTATCTTTGTTAAACCTAGGAGACTTTCCAGCAGAGCCGGTATCAAAGTAGTTATCCTTAGCTTGAAGAGCCATAGAATAAGAAGAGAGAGGATCACAAGATTTTTCTAAGAAGAAAATGAGAGCTTGTATCTTCTCTGATACCACTTGTTGGTCCCAAGTAGGTGACCTTCAAGCTAGGATAGTGTTTGGGATTATAGAAGGGGGGGATGAATATAATCACACAATTTTTCACTTTTAAATTCTTGTTATATTAACAATATGAATTTACAGATTGTTGCGGAAATAGAAGAGACAAATAGTCTAAACTAAACAATCTAAGTTCTTTCACTATGCACTAAGTGAGAAGATGTAAGAAAGAAGATAGAGGAAGTAAGAAAGAAAGGACTTGAGTATTTTTGGATGCAGAAGAGGTATGGAGAACATCTTCTCCACGTCCAATTTATACTCCATGCATTAAATGCATGCAGACCTACTTTTGTGACATGTCACGCTGTAGTTGGTCTGTTGTACTATTTACTATAAACAAATACTCTTTGCATGGTGTGCAAAAGGAGTATGTTTGTAAACAGTTGCCTTGAGGTCTGATAAGTACGGAGGGAACAGTAAAGAGACTGTCCTTATGTACTTTTGTGTCAGTAAAGGCGGATAATCCTTTTGTGCATTAGGCTAAGACACTTTTCTAATCCTTCAGGATCAGGATACTGATCAGTGACTAGGGTCCTGATACTGATGAAGTTCAGGGTCACTTGTATCCTGTTGAGTCTTCAGGATGTCATACGATTTTGAGCAGCCTGCTATCACTGAGTTCCGTCTTCAGATCACGAGCATGCTGTTCCTGTCATCAGCTATTTCTTCGACGTCGCTGATGGTTCTTTGTGTATGATCTTAATGTCTTCAGGAGGTCTTCACTTCAGTGGATAGGATCAGTAGACTGCAGAACAGGCTCGTTCGTCTCCTGATCCTGATCCTGATTACTATAAAAATAAGTTACAGCATAAGTAACATGGAATAACACTGAACAGATTAAGTGATAATTCCTCAAGCTATAACAGAAGCAAAAACCTATTCACTAAGTAAAGATTCAGGATCATTATCATTTCATTAGGTCTTAGGAGAGCTGGATCAACATTATGAAACCAATTCATAGATGATATTCACCTTATGAAAAAAAATATATGTGAAACAATATATCAATTCTAATATTTGATGGAAAAAGAATCTTTAAAAAATTATTTTTTTTAACGATTCTCACGGATTTTCACTAATAATATGGTTTTCACAGGATTTAACCCCTATATATATATATATGGATCGAGCTTCATACGAAAAATATAACTCTTTAAGAAAACGCGAAGAGCAATTTCAACAACTTATTTCAGTCAACAAAGGCGGCTTTGACCGGACCCCCTTTAATAATCTCTACCCTCTCATGAATCGCGTCAATCATCCGGGACCATGTCCACCGTAACCGTGAGATGAATGACTGAGATTGCTTCTCCTTTTTTCTAAATTGACATTCTTCTCGTTTGAACCTTTCCATATATATATAATATATATCATCTTCTCTCATATTTCTTTTATAGTGTAGTTGTATTTTTAATGTTGTTGTAATTTTTAACTTTACGTAATATTGTTGTTTTTATTAATAAACAAATTAAGAATTTAAATTATATATGTTTGAATATATTTATTAATAAAAAAGTAAAAAAGAAGTTGGGAGGGGTGAAGGGATTTGTAATTGATACAGATCGGTTTCAAGTTGTATCGAAGGTTTTTAAAGGTTTTTGGAAACCCGGGGAAAGGACTCAACAGAAGAAGAAATTCAATTGCCGAGACAGAGTCGACCTCGCGGCGCGAGCCATTCACTGACAGTTTGGCACATTTGATTGATTCGGAAAAGATTGCGTTTATAAATTTGTTTAATGTTTTATTAAATAACTATTTAGATTAGGATTTATCTATAGTATTTATTTAGTTTGCTTATTATTTAGTTTCTTTTTTTAGTTTTCTTAATTATCAAGTTAGGATTGTTACTATCATAGATTTAGGTTATTTAGTTTCCATAGTTATCGTTTCTTGTTTAGATTATAAATAGGATGCTTAGGGTTCATTGTTTATTAGACTATTCTGATTAATATAATTATTCTTCTTTGTGAGTTTTAGAGATTATTCTCTTGTTTATCCGAGTTCTACTTTGATAGACTCGTTATCCTTTTTGGATTTAACGCTTGTGAATTTATATCACACATCTCGTATTTCGCCCTGCGTCAACACTGCAGGGGTCTCATAGAGGATAAAATGGTGAAAGAGAGCAAAAAGGTAAAAAAATTGATGTAGCAAAAGAGATTGAGGGTTAGTACTCTTTCCATCCAAATGTGATTATTTTAACTTTTTAAATTTTCAAAGAAATTAAAAAAAAAAAAACTTATATGATATGTAATATATTATTAATCTATATATTATATTACCTAAACTCTTGTTTATATCTAACGACTCTCTTGTAGCCATTAGTTTCTCTATCCAGTTTAGTAATATTTGCATATTTGCTTTATGTATACATGCTTATTTGTTGTCTTGGATACCTTTGTATCAAAGCAAGTCTAGCCTAATGGTAAGATAACATCCTAAAGGATCAGTGTATATGGCGATTGGATTGGATCGTGGTCGACGGAAATTAGTCGGGTACCCTTGGATCATGGAAACCACAGAAACGTGTGTGTACGCATTTGCTTTGCATTCAAAAAACCTTACAAGAATACTTTTGATTTTTATGTGTGGCCCCAGTGGGTATAACTTGGGATGAACAATGACCATTCTTTCAACCAAGTCCTTGGAAGCCTAGTTGTTCATCCAATGGAGACAAAAAAGACATACATGTTTTAGATATATCCGATAGTCTAACGGTTTTACTTTTAAATATTTGGCCCAAATTGGTCATTTCGGCTTTGGGTGGGCTTTGTTGACAAGTCGTAAATGATCATTTTTAACTTATTTTAAAGTCTTTTTGGAACTTCAAAAACTAGCAAAAAATATTCAAAGTTTGATCATTACAACTCTTTGACAGGCCCCAAGTTCATCCTCATTTTCTACACAAAGGTCACTTCGGCTAGTCTAAACCGAGCCCACATTGTATTTGATTTTTTTTGACTTATCCTGGTCGACGGTTGATATGGAAAACTTCGACTAAATCACTTCTTTTTGATGGATTTGCGATCCAATCCTTTAGTACATTTCTAGGCATAACCGTGAAATATATTTGAAACAAAAAATGTTGATGGCTCTCAAACTATATATATATATATATATATATATATATATATATAGAGGAAAGTTCAAATGTGAACCACTTTTTGGTTGTGAACGTGAGGACAACCGAGAGCGTGACACGTGGCGGATGACTAGGCGCGATTCATGGGAGGGCATTGAATTAAAGAGGGGGACCACACTCAAAGCCGCCACGTGTCACGCTCTCGGTTGTCCTCACGTTCACAACCAAAAAGTGGTTCACATTTGGTTGTGAACGTGAGGACAACCGAGATTGCGACATGTGGCGGATGACTAGGCGCCACGTCAAGTCCACGACGGATGACTAGGCGTGATTAATGGGAGGGCATTGAATTAGAGAGGGGCACCACACTCAAAGCCGCCACGTGTCGCGCTCTCGGTTGTCCTCACGTTCACAACCAAAAAGTGGTTCACATTTGAACTTTCCTCTATATATATATATATATATATATATATATATATATATATATATAGGGGAAGGTTCAAAGGAGAAGCATGTCAATTTAAGAAAAAGTGAGAAGCAATCTCAACCACTCATTTTCATGGTTACGGTGGACGTGATCATGGAGGATTGACGCGATTCATGGGAGGGTAAAGATTATTAAAGGGGGGGACTGGTCAAAGTCGCCTTTGTTGACTGAGATGAGTGGTTGAGATTGCTCCTCGCGTTTTCTTAAAAAGTTATATTTTTCGTATGAACCTCCCTCTCTCTCTCTCTCTCTCTCTCTCTCTCTCTATATATATATATATATATATATATGGATTTTCTTTAGTGAGCTTATTTTTAGTGTGAACTTATGAACTCAAGCTAAAACGACGATTTCATATGTTAAATCAATAAAATTGGTTTATGAAAATGTTTAATATGATAAAATTATATTATATGATTCATTTTTTGTTGTAAATATTTTCATATTTCGGTATTTTTTACGTAATTTCTCCATTCTTATGAAACTATTTCATATCTTTTTATGAAACCTTCTTTTACGTAAAAACACCGAAATATGAAACAATTTCAACAAAAAAAATATATCATAAAATATAGTTTCAACATATTAAACAATTTCAACAAAAAAATGTATCATATAATATAGTTTCATCATATAATCCTCTTTTTGGAAAAGTTCACAAGTTTACACAAAAAATAAGTTCACAAAAAAAATCCCTATATATATATAGAGGATATATAGGGTCAGGTTCAAATGTGAACTCATTTTTCATTATGAACGCTACGTGGCAATATTCATGTTTTATTTAGATTGAATAAAACTTATATTTAATCTGAATAAAGCATGAATATTCAGATTGAATGAATAAAATTTTATTCAGTTTGAATAAAGATTAGGCTGTGATTCAGATTGCCGCGTGCCACGATTTTAGGGTAAAAAATAAGCACTCCCAAACACCCTCTTAGGCAAAAAATCACCAATTGACCATCGTTAGAACAATAGAATAATGGAATAGAGCAATTTTAGGGCACCAAACCAATTGAGAGCGTTTAGTTGAGAGTCGATAGCAAATTTTGAGATGAGATTGAGAATGAAGTGGTGAAACTTGAGAAGACGGATTGATTTAGAGAGCCCACCGATTGAGATATAAATCCATATTGATAAGATTTGCTATAAGCCCCTGAGGAAGCAACCTACTATACCTAAAATTGACATGGGCCGGTGATGCCCCTCTAAATGTGTTGCCCATGGCCACAGCCATGATTGCCATGGCCCAGGGCCGGCACTGACGTGTTCATATATGAATGCTTCGTATATTAACATGTATAATTCATGTATGCGTTCATATATGAATCTTCATATGAATTACACATATTCATCAATGAATCTTCATATAAATAACACAGATGAATGCGTTCAGATATGAAGATTCATTGATGAATATGTTTGTCGACTATTTGTAACATTTACGAAAATGTCCCTCTTTCATGCGCGTCCATACGAATTTTGACTAGTCAAAGCCGCAATCTTTGACTAGTCAACTTTGATCCCCGTATCACTTCTCTATTTCATATTTTTTTACCACTTCTCATTTGAACCTTTCTATAGATATGTGTGTGTGTGCGCGCGCGCGCATGCTCGTGTGCTCCATCATGAAAGATTAACAGTTTTGAATGTGTCAGGAAAATCTCGTAGTTGTATATTAGGTTTAACCCAATTTTTTTCGTGATTCTAAGATTTTGCTATTCCCAACTTACTTCCAAGCCACATATGTTTCCTACTATTTAACAAACATGTTGTGTGATAACAGGTAACATGATATAAAACAAGATATCCAATAACAATATATTCAACTTCAGATTTTGATATAAACACTTGTAGAATTTCCCATAACATATAGAAACAAATATACATGAACATATAAATTATGCAAAGGGAAAAGAATGGAAGTTCTTATAAATTTGAAAGATCATTTCCTCCAAAAAACAATCCCATGCCAAATTTTTAGAATCCTGAATTTGACCTTGGTCCCCTTGTTCTTCTTCATCTTTCTTGATGGATGAGACCGTGGCAACGGTGAAGAATAAGATGATGAATGAGTGACTAACCTTATTGATCGGTTGATTATATATGGAAATGTCATCATATGTCTATCTATAACATGAGCAATTGATGCCAACTCATGTGAATCATACAAAGGACTACCACAATCCCATATCTTTAAAGCTAATCCATCTTGTTGTTGGTGTTGTTCTTCCTTTTCCACTCCATCATGATCTTGTCTTTCACCCATCTAACTTTTGAAGTTCTTTTGTCCACAAGGAAGCCTCGTTTAAAGTTGTTATATTGTTAGGCTTTGTAGTACTTTCCAAAACTACCCTTTTCTAGAAAGGTTTTTGGTATTTATATAATAGGAAGATAATTGTCATTTGGCAACTTAAAAGCCATATGTTTAGTCAATAATAAACAACAAGATTCCTTGATGTTGGCTAGATCATTGGTCCCTTGTATTTGAATTTCCATTATTGCCCTCTTTGAGAAGATTAGATCTTTGGCTAGTAGGGGAAAACTATCATTTGGAAACTTAAGAAGCCATGTGTTTTTGTTAACCATAGACAAAAAGATTCCTTGATGTTGGCTAGATCATTTGGCTACTTAGTTCGATTTCCCTAATTGCCCTCCTTGGGAAGCCTAAATCTTTTGCTAGTAAGGAGAAAATTGTCATTTGTGATATTGAAAAGGCATATGTTTCTCAATGATGAAAACACCCAATGCTATTGTCCTTGGACCCTTATTCTAGGGGGTTCGGATATTCATGTGAAGTTCCCTAATTGCCCTTCTTCTTAAAAGGCTTCGAGTTTTCTCACAATGTGGGCTATGATTTACATTGTGTCCTAAGGACTCAAAAGACATTATTACCCTTCAATTAAAAAAGATGTAGAGTTGGATGATTGAGAAGCTTCATGTGGTCACCAATTATATGACAATTAATTATTTCTTTTGGTTATTTTCGGATTTAGAATCACATGCTCTTGATGAATTCCAATTTCGATCTATAAACTAAAACTTTTATATTTATTAGCAATTATAATATACTCATAAACTATTTATATTCAGCTCAATTAATTATATTTTATCACTTCCATATCTAAATAACAAGATCATATATATAAGTTTATTTAAAGAAACATTAAGTTTTTGAAAATCCAACATCTAAGAGTTATCTAACTTACTATGCAGTAAGCTTTCTTCATTCAATTGGTGTATTTCATATCTTGTTAATAGAACAAAAGTATGATAATGGTTTTATAGCATTAGACGTTACTGTTAACACGATTTGATGTATACTGGTATCAAATAAGAACTCATTGAATAAATATTATACATATTCTCCAATAGAGATAGTTCAAAAACACAGTCACAAACTAGATCAGTCACAAACTAGATCAGACAGGTTCCAAATCAACCTTTTTAAAACCGAGTTGGTTGTTCTCAGGCCCGACAAAAATCCTTGAACCGATGGCCCAAAAACTAGTCCAACGAGGCTGGTCCAAGTATGCAGGTTTAGATTTGTTTTTTTTTTTTTTTACAAAAAACATTATACATGTGCCTATAATTATGGATTTCTAAAATTTAGTATCGAAATGCATTTTAAAAATTAAATTTAAGTAGATAAAACTATAAAAAAAACATGAAAATATTGAAAACA
Source organism: Centaurea solstitialis (assembly GCA_030169165.1). Lineage (NCBI taxonomy): Eukaryota > Viridiplantae > Streptophyta > Magnoliopsida > Asterales > Asteraceae > Centaurea > Centaurea solstitialis. The sequence goes on along the minus strand of CM058047.1, from coordinate 50,798,674 downwards.
ACTTGAAAATCTAGTAAAAATATTGAAAAACTTATATTCTAAATTATCATTTTGAAAAAGAGAAATTATATTTCCTCCTACCATTTCAATCTACCCATCGTCCTACTCATTTAATCATTTAACATGTATAATCCACTAATTCTCTTTTTTCATATCATTCCTAAGTTTTAATATTTGTCAAGTAATCAATCTCAATGAGTCCCACTCTTCTAGATCAAATGTCTTTATAGAGTAGATCAGCAAGGCTCAATATAAATTACCCCAATAATATTGGGTTTTAAGTCCAGGCCCATATTGTCTCTGGGCCATAACTCATGATCACTTACTCACTTACTCTCTTTCAATATAACAAACATAAATTTATTGTAACTTTAGTGACTTGTATTAACTGCATTGAAAATTGTATTTTGAGTTGCTATAATGACTTGTACCTTGTGTGCTTAAAATTATATACTATTGCAATGAAGGTTTCTACATTATAAACTGAAAGCTGTATCTTGGCAAATTCTTTTACTCCATTCAACCTTAATAAAAGTATTCACATGTATAATTTAGTTTGTTTGAAATAAGTGGTTTCATACTAGAAGTAAGATGTGTTCCATTTGCAAAATATTATTTTAGAGGGTTGTAATTTGTTAAAGGAATTAGAATGTAATATTAAGAACTGAAATATGTTTGTTTGATTTATGATAATTTATGAATTAGAATGAAAAATGATCAAGATATCATTTTTTTTATTTCTTTAAATTATAAATATATGAAAAATACCTAAATAACAATTTGTTAAATCAAGGGTAAATGACGAATGTTAATTAAAATAGGGTAGTTACACTTGCACATGCTAAAACTTGTGCGACATTTTTATTATAGAAATTCATTTTTAAGACGTTTTCATATAGTTCTATTTGAACTTTCACATATAAAAAAATGCATTTCAATATAGTTCCATTTTTAGGACGTTTTCATATAAAGGACGTTTTCATATAGTTCCTTTTTTAAGACGTTTTCATATAAAAAATGAGTTTTCATTTGAACTTTCCTATATATATATATATTACATCAGGGTAAAATCTAATTAATTAAAATGTGGTAGTTACACATACTTAAACGTATGTGACATTTTCATTATATAAATTCATTTTTATAGGATGAATGCAGAAATAATTTATAGGGTTTAGTTCATTAAAGTGTATCAAACTTGTAATCAAAAGTTATTGTATGTATTGGACCTGAAAATTTACTTTTTGACGTACTTTAACAAAATTTCCATTGTATGTATCCATCCTGTTATAGCAGGTTACCTCCTGATGTGACACCAGTTTTAATGACATGACAACTGATTGGATACTGACTTGTATATTTTCTATTTTAAAATAATTGCAAATAAATAAAAAAAAATTAAAAAAACAAAATTAAATTAAAAAAAAAACAAAATTAAATTAAAAACCCAATTAGGGTTACTGATTTTACCAACAATTTGTTCATGATGTTACTTCTTTTGCACCATCTGATTTTACATCATCGATCTATTAATCTTTGAGAAGAAACATTTAGGAAAAACAAATTTTGATTTTGGTTTTAAGGTTTTTGGTAAACAATTCCATATTTTGGTTTTGGTTTTGGTTTTAGGTTCTTGGTAAACATTTTCAGGTTTTGATTTTAGGGTTCTTGGTAAGGAATTTCAGTTTTGATTTAGGGTTCTTGTGAAATCATTTAAGTTCTTGATTAATGTTCAACAAGGATGGGAATGAAGATGAATATTCAATGAATTGAAAATAGTTAGTGATGTGGCATTTTAAAAAAAAAAAGTTATAAAATTACAGATTACGTGCTTAGTAGGTAACATGATATATATAATAGAATTATTTTTATAGTTTGATAGTGGTACCCAACTTATATTTTGTGCATTGGTAGTGGTACCTTGGATGATTTGTAAACTATAATTACTCATTCTACATGAATTTAGCGTTGAATCTTAAATTGTTATAATAACTTATACCTTTTGTATCGAAAATTATACCAAATTATTTAAAGTCAATGTATATTAAAATTCTATGGTAAAGGATCTTAGGAATTTCACAAATTAAAAGAATCCCAAGTTGAAGGTTTTATATATACTTTTCATTTTTGTAACAGATAGATCCCTATCATTAACGACTTTAGCTCATATCCATTAAATGAGAGATATTTTGGTCTTTTATCAGCTCTGCTTATTTTTTATTTAAAAGGTTATAAAATATATTACCCCTCCACCATCCACACCTAATGCACTTTTCTGTTAGAACTAGAACCAATAACACACCAACCTTCATCTTCTCCTAGTAGGCAATTTTTTTCCCAATCATGAACTCTTTGCCGGTAGACAACATAACACACAAGTACCAAAAACTGAAAATTAAACCAAAGTCCAAAACTAAGATATCAATTCAAACCCGGATATCATAAGTAATCAAGCTCAAACCCTAATTACCAAAACTAAAACTTATAAAAGCACTAACCAATGTCAAACAATCATTAGATTGAGGAAAAAAGGACAAAAGGCCACTAAATCAGCTTACATATATATACATATATATATAGAGAGAGGAATAATCAAATAAAAACCACATTTTTTGTAAAAACCCGTAAAAACCAACTAAAAAATAGTTTTTTTAGGATTTTTTTTATCAAATACTATGATATTAACTATTTTTACACATATATATTTTTTCATAATGTAAGTATCATCCATGAAAAACTAAAATATTTATTCATATTATGAATCGAAAATATACAACATTTTTATTCATATTATGAAACAAATTCATGGATAATATTTATCTTATGAAAAAAAATATATGTGAAACAACATATCAATTCTAACATTTGATATCAATTCTAACATTTGATGGAAAAAAATCGTAAAAAAATTTATTTTTTAGTCGGTTTTTACGGGTTTTTACAAAAAAATGGTTTTTACATGAAAGCTCCTATATATATATATATATGCCTATCCTACTTGTTTTTTTTTTTTTTTTTTGAACGGCAAACCAATTTATTACCAACCAAACCAAAGCCAACGAGAGTTACAAAGTGCCAACTAGGAAGAAAACAAAACAGGAACCAAAACAAGATGAGAAGCAACACACCAGCAAAAGCAAAACCGGACTAGACGCAGATTTTACAAGAAGTAAAAGCATATGGCTAGTCGCAACAAAGAACACGGCATCAAAGCGGAGTGAAATCAGCCAAACTCAACCCACGAACAGATACAAAAACGGACAGCACTGCTGCTGCACAACAGCAGCCCGCGAACAGCCCCTTACGGTCAGAAACCAGTGTAACCAACAGCCCCTATCGACGTCTGATCTGAATCAAGCTGTACCAAACAGAACCAAGGCGCCATCTAACGAACTTAAACCCTAAACTTGTAGCCCGGCGAACAGCTACTGCACAAGCGAACCAGCACCGCTGCCCCTGATTTCGCGGCAACCTGTTGTCAACACACACAACTACCCTTTATCCACCGCTGCCACGAGGGTCCAACATCCACGATCTCCAGTCCACCGCAATATTCTTATCTCGCATATTAACCCAATCGAAGGTCTTCACTTGAAAAGAAAAAAACTCATCTTTCAGCTGCGATTTTACATTACCGAAAAGAAACTTGTTTCTATTTGCCCAAATCAAATACGCCACACACCACGTCAGAGCTATCCATCTTCTACCTTCCTTTACCCCCATCCTCGCTTCATTACCAAGGTTAGATAACTCAAGGAACGAGTTGCATCTATTCACATCCACTTTCCACCATTCTCCTATTTGTCTCCACAAACTCTTCACCTCACGACATCCAAAAATCGCGTGATCTACCGATTCTCCCTCATCCTCACACCTCGGACAAAGAATTGAATCCAAGTCAACACCTCTTTTATCCAACTTCAATCTAATCGGGAGTCTACCAAGTCCTACCCTCCACATGAATATACAAATCTTCTTTGGTACCTCTTTTAGCCACATAGTCTCAATACACCTTGCCCCACTATTCCTATGAACCGCCTCCTCTACAATCCTTCGCAATTCCTTCACCGAGAAACCACCCGTTGGATCAAGGCTCCAAATTATCCTATCCCTCACGTCCCTCTTAGGTAATACGTCTTTTAGAACTTTTTCCAAATTCTCTAGCTCCCTCCCTCTAGGCTCTCTCTCGCCATCCCCACCTCCACTTTTCTCCCTCGAATTCCCCTCTTTCCGCAACCGAAACGTTTTTAGAAGTTTCTAACTTGAAGAGTCTAGCAAACTTATCTTTTAATCTACCCGTCTCCAACCAAGAGTCCTCCCAAAATTTGGAGGCCACCCCATCCCCGATCACTTTCCGAAATGAGGTTGAAAAGTTAATCCCAAGTTTATCAACCTCGGAACCAACCTTCACAATATTGCTCCACACCGAACTACCACCCCCCTTCCAAATCCGGTCTACCTCGTCTAACCCTCCCCCTTCTTCGAAGATGCTTTTGATCACCTTTACCCATAAAGCTCCCTCGTCTATCCGAAACCGCCACCACCATTTGCAAAGCAAGCACCAATTGAGAAACTTGAGACTACCCACATTTAAGCCCCCAAAATTAAATGGTCCAAGAACTTTGGCCCACTTGACCTAATGAAACCCCCCACCACCCCCGATCTATGTCTCTCGAGCCATCCCCCCCACCCCAAAAGAATTTACTACGCAACCTCTCTAATGAATTAATGACACTCACCGGGGAACGAAAAAGGGAGAAGTAGTATAAGGATAAACTACCAAGAACCGATTTAGTTAAGGTCCAACGACCACCGAAGGAGAACAATTTTGCTTTCCATCCCGCAAGCTTCTTTTTCCGTCTTCTCGATTACCGGTACCCAACTTGAATTAGCATGCAACGAGGATCCAACCGGAAGCCCAAGATAAATGAATGGAAATTTTCCGGATCCACATCCCAAGGCCGATGCCCACTTCTTCACCTCTTCATCCTTGACACCTATACCGTACAACTTGCTTTTATTCAAGTTCATTTTTAGACCCGAAACCTCAAAGAAACACTCCATAACCTTCCTCATATTTTTCAGATTTTCGGTTTCCCAAGGTCCAAACAAAATCACGTCGTCCGCATATTGGAGGTGGGAGATCAAGACATCACTTTTCCCCACTTTTACTCCCATTAAAAGCCCTTGATTTTCAGCTTTTTGAATCATCAAGTGGAGACATTCCGCTACAACCAAGAACAGAAATGGGGCAAGGGGATCTCCTTGCCTTAACCCCCTTTCCATCGAAAATTCTTCCGTAGGTGAACCGTTGACTAGTACCGAGATCGAGGAAGAAGAGAGACACGCACTAATCCACTTCCTCCATTTTTCTCCAAAACCCATCTCCTTTAAAACCTCCAAAAGGAACGACCACTCCACCGAATCATAAGCTTTCTCGAAATCAACTTTCAAGATAGCACCTTGTCTCTTAGACTTCTTCAAAAAATCCACCGTCTCATTTGCTATAAGAACTCCATCAAGAATGCATCTCCCTTTGATGAATGCGCTTTGTTCGTAGCTAATCACGCCTCCGATGACTCTTTTCATCCTTTCCGCCAAGACTTTTGAGAGAATTTTATAGAGGATCCCGATTAGACTAATTGGACGAAAGTCGTTTAGCCCGAACGGGTTCCCGGATTTGGGAATTAAAGTCAAGAAAGAAGCGTTGCATCCTCCGGAGATGTTTCCTCCCTCCCAAAACCAATCAAAGAATCTCAACAAGTCGTATTTAATGATATTCCAAAACTTCTTCACGAATTCGATGGTGAAGCCGTCCGGTCCCGGTGATTTATTTCTCCCACATTCCTTGATCGCACTCCACACCTCCTCTTCGGTAAACCTTTCTTCCAAAGAGATGGCTCCGTCCTCCGAAAGTCGCTTTAGTCCCCGCATATTCAATTTATTCGACGGATTATGAGTTTGTATTTTGGCAAACTTCTTCCTAAAAAAGTCGGCGACGTACCTCTTTATTTCGTCCGGATCCTCCGACCAAGTCCCATCAATAGTGAGACCCACTAAAGCGTTCTTACGTTCCCGAAATTTGCTTACACGATGGAAGAACTTGGAGTTCTCATCCCCCTCCTTGATCCACTTCACCTTTGATTTTTGCCTAGCCATAGCCACACTTTTTTCTTCAAGGTCAAGCCACTTTCTCCTTGCATCCAACCATTGTAGTCTATCCGCTTCTCCAAGAGAAGACACATCACAAGCCGATTCCCATCGATCCACTTCTTGTTTTGCTATTCTACGAGAGCTCTCAATATCCCCCACCTTCTCTTTCCGCCACTCCTTAATTGCAAGGTTCACGTTTTTGAGTTTGTCTCTAAAGATGCAATCCGATCTTGATGATTTTACTTCTACTTGCCAAGCTCCCGCTACCACCTCTTCAAGATTTTTCTCCAAAAGCCAAACATCGAAAAACTTGAAGGGTGGCGGTCCAAAGTCTCTCCACATGTCATAAATAATTACCGGTGCATGATCGGACCATTTTCTTTCCAACACTTTTGCCCCAATATTCCTCCAAAGCTTCTCAAAAGATGGCGTCGCGAGAAATCTATCCAATTTGCTGAATTTAACTCCATTGTCACTAACCCTCGTAAACTTGCTTCCACCCATTCTAATATCATTTAGCCCATTCCTATGGATGAAATTGTTGAATTGCTTAGCTCCTTTACTATTTGTTTCTGAATTGAGTCTTTCATGCTTACCACGGACCTCATTGAAATCGCCAAAGAACACCAGTTTACTTCCTCCTTATCGCAAAGGAGATCTAATTTGGACCATAAGCTTTGTCTTCCTTTTACATCGTTCGGACCATAGACGTTAACACAACCTACCAATCCTTCTATTTTATCCCACTTACCTATCACCGCTAGGAAATTATCTTCTTTTATTACAAAGTCACAATGGAAGGTTTTTTTATTCCATACTGTTAAAAGCCCACCCGAGTTCCTGGTCGCTTCTACAAAGGAGAAATCCCCATCCAACGTTACCCACAAATCAAGGGCTAGCCTTTCATGAACCACATTTAATTTCGTCTCCTGGATCCCTAACATACACGGGGCCTGTTTCTTACAAATCTCTTTCACCCAAGCTTTTTTTGTTGCCGTACCTAAGCCTCGAACATTTAGAGAGATGATCTTCATGATAAAAAGAGAGACCGACCTTACCTTCAAAATGAGGTCCACGCTACTGGCCACCGCCTGTGGCCCCGGAACCCTCCCAGTCCACTCCAATTGCAGTTCCGAAATCGTGAAGATCCTTCCTCGTCTGACTTCCTTTCAAATCTGTAGATAGAGAAATTCGACTTATCGATTGTGAATTAGCCCCTCCGATCGACCTCCTATTCTCTGATCTCTGCGAATTTTCTCTCACCGTTGATCCCCCTTTTCTGCCTCCTTCCTTTGATTTACTGGGTTTTTTTCCTTTAGCTCTAGCCAATTTTTTAAAATAATGTAAGCTCACTTTGCCATTCCACACCATGGAACCTTCCTGTTTCTTTTTCATGATTTTCCTTCTCTGAGATCCTCCTGTGCCAGGCATCGACATCGATCCTCCAGAATTCTTTTTTTCACAGTTGGTTTTATTGCTGATTTTGGATATACTTGGTTCCTTGCTATCTGATGGGCCTGAATTGCACCAGCCAGCATTTAGTCCATGCTGATCATCCACGGTTGGCCCAGCTGATTGATGATGGGCTTCAAAACTAGGGCCCAAATTGATGTTACCATTGTTCACGAATTCCTTCAGCCCAACTTCCTTTGCTGACTTGTTGATTTTTTCCAAAAAGTCCCTTACTTCGTTATCGTCGCCACTTTTATTGTCACCATCAGCCGCCAAGACCTCAATTGGTACATTTTCTTTTTGAATTGCATTGGAAAGCTCGTCCCCCTCCTCGGTCGCTGAGTTCATCATGACTAATTTTGGATCCCGATAAGTTGACTCTTCATCTTCTTGCACCTCCAGTTCCTTCGCGACTATCGGCTCGTTTTCTGGCGATTTCGACCAGACTCCGGGGTGCTCCGGCGACGGCATTGGCACCGTCTCACTCCTGATTTTACTAGCTTGAGAGATTACTTCTTCTCTAGCTCTTGGAGATCCAATTAACGAGTGGTTTTCGTCCTCTCCCCTATCTGACTTAGCCTGCCATTCACCTCCACTTTCAGCATCGTCTTCCGTCCACTCCGACTGTATCGAGTTCGCATCTTCCTCTGACCTGTATTCCTTGTCGAATTCATCCTGGAACTGTTGTATTTGGCTTTCAAGCATATTTCCGTCCTCTTCCTGAATTGAAATAACGAACGCCAACGGCCCTATAATCACGCTTTTGGTTTCCGATATCCTCGACTTCAGACAAGTACTAATCAACACCTTTCCCACATCAGATTGCTGTTCAAGGTTAAATTGCAGTTCTTGGTAGTAACTACTTTTCCCCAATTTCCTCCAATTTCACGAAAAACTTCTTCTCTCCAAATTTGAAGAGGTACTCCTTCAATCTTGATCCAAACCAATCTCTCTGAAGTTCTAAACCCAGTTGACCACTTGCACATGTCTTTCACCCAATGATGTAACCCATGTACCTTATCGTTTAATATCTTTATAAGCATTTCCTCCGACTCAAATTTGATCATGATTTCTCTTCCACCGATCATCTTCACCTCACTATTCTCAAGAGGTATCGATCTCATAAGCGCTTGAACTTGCTCTATGTGTTCTAAATTTCGTAATACTCCCACCACACAAGTACGAAGATACTCCAATTCTCCTTCCCCCGCCGACCACCTCCCTATTATACCTCTTTCTTCGTCTGACTGTTCTGAGATGTCTTTTACTTGCTGATTACTCCTTGAGACCTTAGCATTTTCTCCTCTGCCCCTTGCCACTACCTCTGCATAAGAGGATTTTAATCCAGCGCCATCAACCCTTTCTGATGTCACCCGACGTATAGGTGGCTTACACAACTCCCCCTCCCTTCGAATCTCCTCCTCTGTAAGGCCAAATGAGCCCTGATTTTGAAATTTCCCATCCAAATGGTGTTCAAGGATTTCTCTAACAGGGCCTCGTTACTAACCTGGGTGAATCGAACGAACCCGAATCTACGACCGTTGGCTAATCTCTTACTCGCCATGTAGATGTCCGAAAGTTTACCGAACCTCTTGAAGGTTTGCCAGAATTGCGCAACTCCCCAATTGTCCGGGAAGTTGTAGAAGATGAAAGAAGTTTCCTTCGATGATCTAAGACCATTAAACCTACGGTTCTGAGTTAAATCATTATACTCTGTCCTAATCCTATGCCCCGACGCTCCCACCCCTGACCTTCTCTCTTCTCTCCACTCCCCAACTCTCGTCGGAAAATGACTTACCGTAACCCTAGCTCGCTCACCCACTCCCTCTCTCAAACCTGGTTCTGCTCGCCGAACCCCTTCCCTCACCTGAGCTCTCACTCTCGACCCTGCCGGATTTTGTCTTACCGGAGACCTAACTCGCTCACTCTCTCTCTCTCTCTCTCTCTCTCTCTCTCTCTCTCTCTCTCTCTCATCGCTACTTCCTTTTAGTTTTTTTTTTAGTTATCATCTAGGTTGATTTTGGTGGAGATAAAATATGGACGCAACAAGGATGAAATCGATGGTCCAAGAAGGTGGGGTAAACTACGACGAAACAAAAAAGAATAAAAGAAATGACTAAACTGCCCCCACTTAATGCATGGGAGTTAAAGGCTATTAGTGATGGACAAATGTATTACGAAAATGCAATTTCTATCATTCTATGGTTATCTTGGAATAAACAATTTTGAGGAAGAGAATCCAAAACAAATTTAAAACGTAAAGGACGAAAATTGTAACTTAGTCATGAAAATATTATTTTATAGAAATTTGTGGAAAATTGTCATTTTATAGAAATCTTATTAGAACTTATTTTTTCCATAAAAGTTGTTGATAGTTATCTATTAAATGTATAGAGCAATTTTTAAATATATAATTAATGCAAGAATTTTTAAAGTAAGAAAACTAATGAAGCTGAATCACTTTTTTAATATCGATTTTCACTTTTTATTTTTTATTTTAAAGAAATATAAAGAATTTGTCGCATCAAAAATGCTCTAGCAACTTTGTGCATCACATTAACTCAATCACAAAAAGACTTGTAACTTTTGAACTAGAACAATCACCTATTTATACAGTTTTATATCATCCGAAACCAACTCTTATATACCTTAAGTCTATATATGTAAACTACAAGGTTGTAGCGTATTGGTTAAAGTTTGTGGGGGAAGTAGCTTATTAACTTCTATCCTAGATTTGAATCCGGACGCTTTCAGATTGTCGCCATTGAGATTAACTCAGGGCAGCATGGTTAGTTATCGTTGAACCTTATCGGAATTAGGCGAGGGAAAAAGACTCAGATTCCCTTTAAAAAAAGTCTATATATATATATATATAATTATTATTTTGTGTAACCAACAAATGTGACTTTTATTCATTTTTCTTTATTTATAGAAGTACATTTAAAGTCTATGGAATAGGTATTATTTTTTACATAGGTTTTGCTATAAGAAATTATTATATTTATCATCAAACTTATCATAAAAAAAAGTATACATTGGTGTTGAAAGTTATAACAAGATGATTAAAAACTCCAAGTTTGTTAAAAGTTGATAAGAATTATCTAATGTGTATATATTTGTAACAAAACTAAATCATTACGTAACATATTTTGGACATTACTTATATTATATATATGGATCATAAATAACGATTTATGTTTTTCATTCCATGGGAATTAAACATTAGCACATTTAATTATATAAGTTATTGATGAGATATATAAAAAAGGACTGGCTAAAAAAGTAAAAAAAAAAAAAAAAAAAAAAAAGGGAAATTGACCTAATAAAAACTAACAATTTCTTTACTTTATCATTATTTGATCTCAAAAATAAATTCACTAACATCACAAATTATAACAAAACCAAGATCATTTATCACTTCAATGAGCCAAAATAATGAAAAAGTTTCATTTTTTTGACACTTTTACCCTTCTTGTTCATTTGCTTTCTTTCATCTCTTCCCTTTTCACTCTTGTTTGTCTCCACAAGATGAGCTATGGAAGAAGCCATGCAAGAAAAGCCTTTTCTCACTTTTCCAAAATGAGCCCTTATTCTTTGGATTAGATGATGTGATGATGATGATGATGATGTTATTGTGACATGGTATGGGAGATCACATGGAAGCTTCATAAGATGTGTATCTATGATATGATGAATTGAAGCCACTTCAAATGAATCATACAAAGTGCTACCACAATCCCACAATATTGTGCATGAATATTCTTTTTCCTCATTTGCCCTTGAGATTCCATCATCACCCATCCTTTTCTTTTGCTACTTATATTATTTTGGAAGAGGACTATGGAGAGGTTGGTGACAAATACCTATTTATGCAAAAGGGTTAAGATGATTAGATGGATTTTTACCATAAATAATTAAATGGAAAAATATTAAATAAAAACTTCTCATTTTGCCCTCTATCAAGAAAGTTAAGTCTTTGTATATAAAGGGTAAATTTGTCTTTTAAGCATCGAACCATTTTTCTTGAATAGGTCAAAAAATTGTTCATTTAAAATACAAATCATGAAAGTTCATATACCTAAATACCCTTAATAAGATATTCAGGCTACTCCCTAAAAAACTGATATTTTTTTTAAAAAAGCAAAGCAATATATTAAATAACAAAGAGATACAAAAGGGGAAGATGGCTACAACTCTACAAGGGATAGAAAAAGCCATTAAACAACAACTAGAGCTAACAAAAATGACATATACACAAAAGACAAAGAGGCAACTCAAAAAGAGTAGGGCCCAACAAACAATGAACTCGACAAGAACCTAGTCGTTCAAACCATGACCCCCACACCATTCTATCCATGAATGTTGAAGTTTTTTTTGCACGTTTTGAGATCCATTGAGAGGAAAGAAGCTGAAGAGTGAAAAGTCAATCTACTTAAGAATACCTGATGACTTGTCCTCATCAAACTAAAACACACACTAGAAAAAATTACAGAAAGTTGAAATCTCTTAAAAAGAAATATATAATTTTCCGAAAACTAAAACGAACAATTAATCTCAAACATTTCCCTAAAAAAAGCTTCATTATACTTCGAATCTATAACAAGTCCTATTTAAAACATTCATTAGAAAATATTATAAGCTAAAGAGTGAATTACATTGATGGTCCATGTGGTTTGTCTAAATTTTAGATTTGGTTTTTAAATTAAACTACTTACGTTGGCGGTCCCTAATTTTATAATTTACTTTCACTCATAGTCCCTCTTACTTAACACCGTTAATATCATCCATCACAATAGGTTGAATGAAGGGACACATCCATCTTTTAATAAAAACAAATCAATTCTCTATTTATTTATCACACATCACCAAATCAATTCCCATATTTATCACAATTCAATTCCCTTATTTATTTAAGGGTTTATGACTTGTAAGGGTAACTAACTATTCGATTTGTACAAATGTTACAATTAAACTATTTTTTGTACTCAATAGACCATTGAACTCTTTTTTTTGTACACATAATACCATTATGACTGGGAATAGCCGGTTTTGACGTGGATCTGTACACATTATACCATTGAACTATATTTTTGTACACATTATACCATTGAACTATTATTTTTTGTACACATTATACCATTTACCTTTGATATGTTTACAAAAAAAGGTGGATTGAAAGAAACGTAGAACTAAGTTTTCTATTGGGATTTAGACAAAAACAGATCAATTACAAAGAAATACTGAGAGATTATTAAAACAGAAATGAAAATGAACAAGAACAAAACGAAGAACAGTAAAAATTCAAACGACTCTCATGTATTACCTTGAAAGGGTGTTTACGGCTGAACAGTGATTACAAAATTGAAGATTGTTACCCTAATTACATCAATCACTCCTATTTATACGTCTAAACATGGATCCTAAGCTCAAGCCCTTTACAGTTTAAATTCCCAAGCCCATTACAATATAATTCAATACATACACACAAATTGCTTACTTTTATAAAAACTTTTTACTAAATCAGTCCTTGACTGATCTAACAATCTCCCCCTAAGTTTTATAAATGAAGCATGTCTTGAATCTTCTTTCCAACTTCAGATGATAATAGCAGAGCTTAAAGGTTATCTCATCAGAGAATTGCACTGCAGAGGCTCTGTAGCTTTCGTCAGAGGCTCTGTAGAGTTTTGACTTGTATTAACCTTCAAAGCTTTACCATCAGAGACATGTGTCGACAGAGTTCTTGTATTCGAATGTATAGGTTCATCATCTGCAGAACTTTTCAACAGGAACAAGCAGTGAACAGATAATTGGTGTAGCTATGCTTGTAGCAAGTTGAGCAGAATGGCAGAAGAATCGTCTTATAACTTTGAATGCATCAGAGGCTCTGTGATGTTTTACAGAGTCTCTGAGATGATCGACAAAAGCTCTGTGACATTTGACTTGTGAATATCTGAATCTTTATCATCTAAGTTCATAAGATTACAGAAGCTCTGAAATATATTGCAGAGGCTCTGTGACGAATTGTTACAGAAGCTCTTAAATATGTTGTAGAGGCTCTGTGATACTTTACTTTGTCCTGATCTTCATCTTCTGAAAATCATATGAATGACGAACTCCCCCTCGACTTGTGCTCTGTGATTTCTTCACTTGTCAAGAAGCATTGCTTTTTCGACTTTTGCCTCAACTGACTGCATCCCAAGCAACTCAGCATGAATGACAGAGGTTCTGCTTCCTGTAGAGTTTAGACTTAGCAGATAAACAAGTGATGGATCTTCGATTCTTCATATTGGACAAAGAGAAGTAGCAGAAGGTTCTTTTCCTAGCTCTGTAAACAAGTTCCGTCCAGTGAAGTCTTCAGACTCTCTATATCTCAACAGAGGGCAGAGAAATAGGAGTGTAGTTCATGCTGGCTTAATTAGGAAACCTTTGTGGACTTTTAAGAGCTCTGCTGGGAAGGTTGACATGGTGTTGTATTTTAAATGTGGTTGGGTTCAGAGGGGTAGGCATGGAGGTTGATGTAAGAGTGGTTTTTGTCTTCTGTGAAATTCAGGGAAGTTCAGTGTTCGAAACTGAACTAAGTCCTCTGTGGATTTGGATATTGTCTTTCAGAAACATCTTATAGATTTGAGAAACATTTGAAGACCTAAATTGGGGTCAGAGGAAATACCAGAATGGAGGTTTTGTGAATTAAAAAGGATAGGACGAATAAGATCGAACAGAGTCTCTATGAAAAAGGATATAGATTTAACTTTTACAAGATCTTTTCAACAAGTTATAGACAGTGAGCAGAGAGTTCGGGAGCTATGTCTCTAACATGTTGATTAGACCAAAAAGTTATCTCAACGTTAAAAAGAAAACGGACAGAGACTCCGCGGTGGTGTCAGAGGCTTATGAGAACAACTGGCAGAGGTTCTAACAAGTCCATCACATGACCTCTCTTTTGATAGAGACTATAAGAGCAAGCGACCAAGAGGCTCTGTGAGGACCGCCAGAGGTTCTGTGACGACTGCCAGAGGTTCTTTGGTTCATTTGCCTCTGAGGTTGGTTCTAGTTAGAATTTGACACTTACGAGTAGGTGGTGATACTCATTTGGGTTAAACCACCTATTGACTCTAAGAAACCAACCTTAGTATCCCTGTTGAGGGATAGACCACCTTGTGTGATATCCTTTTTGAAAATCACACAGAATCAGAACCTGGAACAACTCTGATCTGAACAATTTTATCAACATCTGAAACTCATGAACACGTTGAAGAACGATTTTCGAAAAGAAATTCCTAAATCCAAAACCAACAGTCTTTGAAGAAACAAATTTCGAAGACGAAACTGTTTGAAGAACGGACTCAAAAATGAAACGATACATATCAAAACACTAAATTTCCAGATAATTTCCCAAGAAAACTTGTTCTAAAAGGATCGAAAACAGATACTTTTGATCTGTTCCCGCTCTGATACCAATTGAAAAAACGTAGAACTAAGTCTTCTATTGGGATTTAGACAAAAACATAACAAATACAAAGAAACACTGAGAGATTATTAAAACAGAAATGAAAATGAACAAGAACAAAACGAAGAACAGTAAAAATTCAAACGACTCTCATGTATTACCTTGAAAGGGTGTTTACGGATGAACAGTGATTACAAAATTGAAGATTGTTACCCTAATTACATCCATCACTCCTATTTATACGTCTAAACATGGATCCTAAGCCCAAGCCCTTTACAGTTTAAATTCCCAAACCCATTACAATATAATTCAATACATACACACAAATTGCTTACATTTATAAAACTTTTTACTAAATCAGTCCTTGACTGAGCTAACATCTTTTGTATTTTCAAAGTGGAGTAACATATTTTTTTAATATGAAAATTTTTCATTGATTATAGTGAGTTAACCAAGCAACATCAATACAATGTTCATTTTCATTCTCATTCTCGTGCATTCCTATTTTCATTCTCATTCTCATTCCCATTCCCTGAGCATTTAGGTCCTTGTTTCATCAATTTTTGCTTTTTAGATATACGTTTAGCAAATCGAAATCACAATAAGACACTCATAAGGGATAGCCTTTAGTTAGTTAACTATTTGTACTTACCATTTTCCGAATTTATATTATTGGAATTCTATACGAAAGATCTCACATATAAAAGCTATATCGTTAAGTTCTTAACCGTTCAAGACTAATATTTATAATTATGTAAAAATAGTTACACAACATTTACTATAGAAATAGTTATCATTTTCTTGAATGTGCTTTGCAAAAAGTATAATACGATAAGGAATGGATTGTTTACTTGTATTAGAATTTCAGATTTATTATGATATCATTTCAATATGATTCTTAAGATTCGTCGTAACCATAAATCAAATATGAGTATATTTGGTCTTGTCATGTTCAAATTTTCTTGCCAATTCAACTTATCATTATATTTTGAAGTTATTTTGGTTTTTTTTCGGATTTTAATCCAAAAGACATTATTAAGAAGTTTAAAAAAGGTTGTGTGAGTTTTATCATGCATAATGAACATAAATAACTGGGTTTATGACTTGTAAGGGTAACTAACTATTCGATTTGTACAAATGTTACCATTAAACTATTTTTTGTACTCGAATAAACCATCGAACTCTTTTTTTTTTGTACACATAATACCATTATGACCGGGAATAACCGGTTTTGACGTGGATCTGTACACATTATACCATTGAACTATTTTTTTTTTGTATACATTATACCATTGAACTATTAGTATATCATTTACCTTTGATATGTTTACAAAAAAATGTGGCAATTCCTTAAACATAGGAGTCAACCCGGTCAGGTAATCCTCTTCGTTGCTCTCTGTCTCGATGGAACCCTTGACGGACTCCACCGGAGAACTCAGATCCATCCCAAACCCGTAAAACCCAGTGGAAGAGCCCTTGTTGTTGTTGGTGGTGGGTTTTTTCCTTTTCGAGCAAGAAGTCCATGAGTATGTCTTCGTCGTTAAGGAACTCCGGTGAAGAAATGAGTTTTAGTATGCGAAGGAGAAATGGAGAGTGGTGGTTGGAGGAAGGAGGTGGTGGCGGTGGCGGTGGCGGCGGTGGCGGTGGCGGTGGTGGTGGTGGTGATTGTGTCTTGAAGAAGAATAAGAGAATGTCTAGTCATTGCCACCTTTTTTCTAAACATATCAAAGGTTAATGGTATAATATGTACAAAAAATAATAGTTCAATGGTATAATGTGTACAAAAAAATAGTTCAATGGTATAATGTGTACAGATCCACGTCAAAACCGGCTATTCCATGTCATAATGTGTGTACAAAAAAAAGAGTTCAATGGTCTATTGAGTACAAAAAGTAGTTTAATGGTAACATTTGTATAAATCGAATAGTTAGTTACCCTTACAAGTCATAAATCCTAAATAACTATGATCGTTTGAATCCATTAAAGATTTATACTAATTCACTTTCCAAGTCACTTTGAAAACTTTTTGGACCAAGATTTCCAAAATTACCCTTTGGTACAACCCACAAAGCACATATCACCTATTTCAATCAAAAGGTCCAAAGGTCAACTATATAATAGCATATTCCACTATCTTGTGATGGCTAACTGGTCATTTCGATTATAAATGGTGGGTACAAAACTTAAACATCATAAACCATTAATAACACTGTTAAATGTGTGGTCCAAATTCTCCTTTTTGCCATCTTGGCAAATTGTGTGATTTGATACCCACTAAACTCTAAATGCCCATCAATATCACATTATAATATTCAAGATTTCCAAGAGTTTTAGTTTTTTTTTTCTTTAAAGAAACATACCCCCAACTCCTCACTTTACGAGTAAGGCCATTTACAGTCGTAGACTTTCTTGCCAATTTTGTCAATCGTCACATCAGCGTCACATCAACTTTCCATTATCTTACCAAAAACCTTATCAATCTTTATCAATTCATCCACACTCATATCAATCTAAATACTTCATAAAAAATGAAAAAAGAAAAGAAGAGAGAGATAGAGATTGAGAGAGAGGAAAGAGAGAGAGAGAGAGAGAGAGAGAGAGAGAGAGAGAGAGAGAGGTGGGATAGTCTAACAAGTCGGCAAGGGCATGATACCCCAACGACGTATGACGGGTGATAGTGATTGATAGTGATTTAAATTCTGTAATCTTATTTCATGTATGTGAAGATGACAGAATTTTTTTTTATCAAATTCAGATGTAACTCTTAAAAATATCTGATGCATTGATTCACTAAAAATGTTTGTCCAGTAGAAAAATGAAAGGTATCTAACCATGGAATCGTATGTGATCATGTGTTGAAGTCAACATTAAATCGTCATGTTCCAATTTTGTACACGTTTTAACTGAACTGATAGTTCATCATGTAACTATTGCTAACATAGATGCCAGATTATCAAGTTATTTTGTTATTCTTGATCATTTGGAAAATTGTGCACATCAAAATCAACCAATGTCACGTAGGCGCCCATTTACCATGTCAAATAAATACGAAATATGAAAGATTAAACATTAGGCTAATGACAACAATTGTTAAATTCCGTATCTTTTAGCTCATTTTACAATATTGGAGAAGTTCAAAAAACCCACTAATCTTTGAAATTGTCATTTTTGGTTAGTAAATAGTTGGAAATGACATCGGGTTGGATGTACATATTCAATTGACACATCACACGTTATTTTAGAGGATTTTTAACAAAAGTTTTACAAAACTAGTACTTCCGCAAAAACAAAAAGAAAAAAAAGGCATGAATTTATCTATACAACATTAAAAGCATATTATTCAACCCTTTAAAAATATATGCAAATTACAATATCACAATACTAACAAAAAGACCCCAACCCAATCGTAAAACCCTAATTGAAAGCAGTACTGAAATAACTTTTTACAACATTATTACATAATATCTGCAAAACTATATGGTTAACAGGGCCCACACACCTTGGTGTCTTGAATTGATTCAAGGTGGACCCCATCCCGACATAATGATCCAGAATCTTCTGAAAAGTCCCTCTTTTCAGGATTCTGAGCTCCAGGGGACCAATGGCATGGACCTTTCTGGAGCTCACATAACCGGCATCAACAAATGCCAAGTCTAAACAATTGCAACATTCTTTAAGCACTTCTTCGCTTGCTTCACCACTAACCTCCCAAAAGATCACGTAATGTCCTGGATCTGACGAGAGGTCAACTTGGCTGGTAAAGTCAACAACCTCGAGTTTTTCATCCGCCAACAACTTGGCGGCGGCTTCAACCGAGAACTGTAAATCTTTCTCGGTGTTCTTGTCTATGTTGATTGTCGGCATTATGTTTCTTCTGCAAACAAATTGGAGTTCCGGGGTCGCGTTATGGAACCCCACAACCTTTACGACATCCCCGAGCCTGTAACGGTACAAACCTACACCCAAATAGTCAACCTCAATTAATACTTGAATTTTTTTTTGAACTACAGTGTAGGGAGTGTGAGATGTACACAAACCCGACCTCTGCCACTCTACTCTAAAAGAGTGGATCAATTATTTCCGTGAGACTGTCTTATAACACTTAAGTTTATAGGATCAGGCAATCATGTGTCCTATATAAAAGTGTAAGACGATTATTTGTTGTCGTAACAAGTATGTTAGAATGCTTCTGAAATAAAACATTTTATTAGTCTTTTTATGACATTATTTGGAAAAAAAAATATAAAAGCAAGTTTCATGTAAAAAGACGCGTACATGGGACCCTTCTAATAGGACATTTTATTTCAAAATGTCCTAAAAATCCCGTTAGGATTCCCAAATATGTCATAACATCCTATTATAACACGTTTACATAATATGAACAATTGTTTGATCCTACAAACATTATATCAAAACATTTAAACATATTTTCGAACCATATAAACAACACCGACAAAATAAAACGTTAACTAAAACTTACCCGCAAAATTTGTGACAACGACCTCATACTCTTCGCCGATCTCAACATCGATCAAACCCACGGGTCTTGGCTCGACTGGGATCAAAGCAGACTCGACTCCCCTCGGATCTTGGTTCGCTACACCAGTTTCTCTCAACGGTATGAACTCGAAATACCCAATGTTCGGAAGTACGGCAAACGTAGCCATCTCCGGAGGCCGAGTCGGGTTCACGTTTGCCCCAATCCACCCTTCCGAAGAACCGTAATCGGCACTCAACAATGGTATCCCGCCGCATAATGCCGTAATTTTTTCAAGTACGGTTCCATCGATCCCGTCATGATCCCGTAGATATACTTCGCGTTAGGGAACAACGCCTCGATTAACCCGTACCAATTGCTCAAACCCAAACACTTTTCGTGAATCTTGTCGGCCAACTCCGGGTCCGGTTTCTTTAGGATCTCGGCCATGGCGGTTCGGATCGTGGGGACCGTGATCCGGGCCGATAGAGTTCCGGTTTTTATGTCGGAACAGAGTTCTTCCCACAACAACTCAAAGTTCCTAAACGAGTGCACGATGCTATGCGCAAAAGTCGACGAGATGACGTGGATTTCGTCCCGAAAAACGAGCCCGCAAAGGAGATGGCAGTATAAAGATTGCTGGAAATCGGCCCGAAGATGACTTCATCCGGCTGCAACACGGGGTTTGCATGGATTTCATCGTTTTCTTGAATTGGTCGCTACGGTAGACATTGGTGGTCGCGGTTCCGGCGAGTAGACCACCTTTCGTTTTGAATTGTTTACTACCGTAGATAAAGCTCAAAGCTTTCCCGTTTCCGATCGGAAATGCCCTAATTAAATACACAAGAAAACCGTTAGACGATTGAGACATGGACCGTTCGTTACTTACCGTACACTATTATGTAAGAAAACTTGTACCATGATGCTTTAGTAGGTTGTACTCTAGAAATGAAGTATAATAGCGGGTCATATAAAAGCTATTGAGTTCAAAAAATAAAAAATAGAAAGTCATGCTCTTGATTAAATACCCATTTAAAAAAAAAAAAAAAGAGCGCAAGAAGAAGAGTGCGTAAAAAAAGACTGTCCTACCCCTCCCCTTATAAGGTCACGGATTCTTACGCTTGAAAGTCGCCCTACCTCCAGATGGGATATACTAGATTTTTTGGTTTCATTTACCTTTTTACACTCAATTCTAACAAGATGTTATCAACTTGATGAGCAAGATTCATACCGAAATCACACAAAAGTCACAAGAAATTATATTTATTTGGACTTATTAACTGGTTATTCAGCTAAATGACCTCCTGACAACTGTTTTTTTTTAATCCATGACCTTCTGACATATTTCAGGCCCTTCTGACATATTTCCAGTATCATTCTCAAACGTATCAGAAGCTCATGAAATTTGAAAAAAAAAACACCTGGTGTCGCAAAGGTCATTCAACCAAAAGACCTCTTAATCGTGAATCTTTCGCCTTATGAAATTTACCTGTTTCGGAAGGCGAACGAAGTCCGGTAAATCTGCATCGTTGTTTCTGTCAACTCGTCATTAAATGGCACAAACTTCCTCTTCCCTTGAGTGGTCCCCGAACTATATATTTTCAGCAAAAACAATCGGTAAATCTTAAAGTGAAGTCACGAAAACTGGTCCACCAAACAACTTTTAATGAACAAAGTACAAACAAAACAATCATAGCCAAAAGTAGCCCTATAGCATGTAGCTCAGATGGCGAAGGGGCAACTTTGCTCAAACACATAACAGGTTCAAGTTTGAACCCCCTCGGTTAGCCTCAGCTATTGAGTCAACTCTGAAATGCCTCCTCTAATGTGGTTCCAATTAGACAGGTCCGTGTGGGGTGGCCAATATTAACCTTTTGCTCAAATTACAGGACCCCTAGAATGTCTATGGGACCAAATAGGAAAAGCTTATTGAACATAAGTTTATAGGACCAAATCACCAAAGTATAAAGTGTCCTATCTAATAGCGTTACAATAGGTTTATAAGACGTTTTTTAGCATTTCAACAAGTTTATTAAGATACTTTTTAAATAAAGTGTCCTATTAGCTATTCTAGAGAAAACTTTTGGAAAATGTCCTATAAACCCATCTTTATGACCCCTTTACAACTAGTGTCATATAAAATAGCCAATACCACGCTCTTATTTTAAGACATTGTTAAGACGCCTAAAAGTGTCTTGTAAACCTATTTTTTAACACTTTTAAATAGAACACCTTTTTGGTTTGGTGCTATTAATTAAGTCCCAGAAAGTATTTTATTAGGACTTCTAGACACTTTAGCCATCCTATAAAACCAATTCCGTTGCAGTGCTAGCCTTGTAAGCTCTGAAATGCCTCCTCACATGTGGTCCCCGGATCGCAGGTCCATGTGGGGCCCACCAGGGGTTGCCAATAATCAACTTTTTGCTCAAATTATACTCAAAAAACAACAAGTAATACCTTAGAGTAATGGTGGTAATTGGTTTGCCAGTGAGAATAGGGTGGGGTGCACCATCAGCAATTTGTTGAATTAATGGCTCAAGATCTTTGTGGGTAACAAGAGGAACACAACAAGTGTAGCTTTCAGGATCAATTCTTCCATTAAGACCCCATTTCTTTAAATACTCTGCTTCACCATTTTCTTTCAAGATTTTCTTTAAAGTTTCGATCTGAACCCTCTTCGCATCCATCGTCAAACGCTCGAATTCCTCGATAACCTCTTCGGGGTCGAATCTTTTTTCGATCTTTTCCAACATGATTGATGGATCCTGCAACAGTTTCACATCAAAAGGTCAAATTTTTGAAAGAAATTGGATCAAAAAGGATTAAAGATTGGATCTTGATGAACAAAGCTTCGAAACCCAGATCATAAAAATCAAATTCTTGAAGGGTGTTTGACAATAACAAGATTAAAGATTGAATCTTGATGAACAAAACTTCAAAACCCAGATCATAAAAATCAAAATTAGATCATACCCAGATGAAAAGATGATCAAAGCAAGTGTTTGATCATCTCAGATCAATGAAATTGAAGAAATTTAAGAGATTTTGTGGGTGTGTTTGACTTTTATAAGCCTTTATGTGGAAAAGTCAACGCTAGATTGTGCAAATGGATGATTGAAACTTAATAGAAACAGAAAATTTGAATTTGATTCAAAGGAATTGAGAGTGAAATCAAAATCAACACAGAAAACACACTAACACACACACACATATATAGATACAGATGTTGTATGTATATGTGTAAAAAATTATGGAGAATCAAACCGTACACATCAAAAGTAAAATCAAGAAAGTTCTAACAAAAAGGGTGAGATTCAGAAAAGGAGAATCTATAATCAAGAAAATACTTGATTAAATTAACCCTAAAAATGGAGGAATTAAATTATACACACACCCAATATATACATACATATTATATATCCATATAATAGTGAGAGGGAGATTAATACCTTGTAGTTGAGAGGGGTTTCTTCACAAATTTCTTTGTCTTTTTGGGTTGGAAGAAAAGAAGGTAGAGAGTGAGCAGTGAGAAGGATCCTTGGAGGTTGGAGGATATATATAGGGTTATTTATTTATTTATATTTAAGTTTATTTAATATAATGATAATTAAATGAAATGTTATTTTCCAACTTTTTGAGGACCAGTATTTATTGATGTTTGACAACTTTTAATTATTAAATAAAAAATTCTCTATTGGTTTATAGATATGAAGCTCTTGTCTTAGAAATGTTGTTTTTATTTTTAACTTGTTTTTATTAAATATGATTATTTATTTTTATTAAATATGATTAATTTATCAAGATAACTTCAAGTATTTCTTATAAAAGTTTTTAGACCATGCGTACCGCGGTCGGTCGGTTTGAGCCCGGCGGGCTCCACAGCTTACGCGGGCTGCGGTACGCCGCCCCATATGCCCGGCGGGCTCGGCCTCAAACGGGTTCCACCAGCCGTTGGTAGAAAACGGTAATTTTTCAAAATATTTTTTTTTATTTTTTTTCCTTTTTTACCCCTATATAAATACCTTATACCTCTTCTACCCAACTTATTTTTTCACACCATCCATCTCCAACTTTCTCACTCAAACCTCTTCTACCTCTTCTAAACCAACTCTCATGGATCGAAACCCCGGATCTTCATCCCATCCGTTAAGAGGTAAACGTCCGGCGGAACCCGAGGTCTCTTCAAACCCCCTTTTTAATATCGAAGTTTCCCATACTGGGTTCGATCCACAATATCCACCCGATTATACGATCGAAGTTTCTCCCAAAGGTTCTAGTCTCAAAATTTCTCATCCCGGAAGCTCTTCACAAGCTCCTCAACCCGGGAACTATCAACAATTTCCTCATCCTAGGGCCTTTTCACCATTTCCTCCACCCAATCCCCCCCCCCCCCCCCCCACAATTCCAACAACCCGAACCCGTACAAGATGATGACCCTTCCGATGAGGAAGAGATTGACTCTCCCCAACCCGCGGATGAGGGGCCTCAACCATCAACCAAGTTGGAGCGAGACCTGAGGTTTTACACCGCCCCGCATGGCCATCTTCGGGGTCGCCGGTTGGCAATTGTTTTGGCGAGAAAAGCCCGGTTCAAAGCCAAACATAGTTTCGATTTTTAGTTTATTTAATTTCGTAATTTTTTTATTATGTAATGTTTTATTTAATTTAGTTAATTATGTAATGTTTTATTTTAATTAATTATGAATCTTATTTTTAATTAATTATAATTGTTTTATTTGTATTAAATAATTAAATAAATTAAAAGGTGAGAGGGTTGGGAGGGTTGGGGTACGGGTTGTAGAGGGTTACAGAGGGCTTTCAAAGGGCTTGTAAAGGGTTGGAGAAAAGCTGATATGGTAGTTAGGTTGGGAGCAGGGGCGGAGCTAGAATTTCAAATCAGGGTGGTCATCTTTACTGTAACATTTAAATCCATTAATAAAATAAATAGAAACAAACACTACAATAACATTGAGTTTATAAGATGCCTATAATATCTAACTCTCCTAATAAAATGTTTTATAAGACTAAAATTTATAGGACAAAAAAAGTTTCATGTATAAAACTGTTACAATGGATTTATAGGAGTTTTATTTAACACGTATTTAAAATAAAGTCTCATGTTAGCATTTATGCAACGAATATCAAATGGTCCGAGTTCGACCCTCCACTCGCACACAAACATCCCCATAGCCACAACCGATGAGTGAGTCACCCCCCCCCCCCCTAAATGGGCATTAGCAATCTGTGGTGTACCAGTTGGGGTCGCTGGAATCAACCTTTTTGCAACAAATATTAGTCATAATTATAAAAACTCGTACAAAAAGCTAGCTTTAAACTAGCTTTTGGTACATGTTTGGATGTACTAGCTTATAAGCTAGCTTATCTTTGCTAAACACAACCTTAGTTGTCCTATAAACTTACTTATGTTATAATAAAATATTATATTGATGAAATGATTTATCTATAACTAATGTATATAGTAATTAATATTAAAGAATTTTTAATTTCTAAGCATTTCAATAATTTTCTTTTTGTTATTAACGTCAACAAGAAACTTAAAATATAAAAAATTGAATATGAATGTAAGTAAATTAAAAGTCATGATAAGCTACAACTTCGATTTAATAATTAGTAATAAAAATAAGAAAGTTTTGATATGTGAAAGTGGAAGAAACCAAAACAAATACCAAGTCCAATAAAATATTTATCTCACCCACAAAACTAAACCTTCTTCGCATTGCAGTAAAAAATTTTAAAAATGAGAGTAGGCCCAGGATAACCCTAAGCCAAGACTGGCTTCGCCATTGGTTGAGAGGGTTGGGAGGATTGAGAGAGATGGAAAGAGTTGGGATACTAATAGCTTTATAAGATATTTTTTGTATTTTTCTTGTCAAACTATTTCCAACTCATGAAATAAGGTACATAAAGCGTTTTACAATGTATCAATGATACAACACGATTTATGAGCCACGTATGTAAGATAAGCTAAATAAGTATATTAATTATTATATTAGATGTAAAAGTCAAAAAATATACATAGAAAAATTAGCAAGTTGTACGTTCATACTAAATACAAGATAAGAATGAAGGTTCTTGTATAAGAACTTAAATAATGTTGAGGTTTTTATATGAAGTTTCTACAATGTTGGTTCTTATAAGCAACTACATTTTTTGCTTATAAGACCATTGCATTGACGAAGATGTTATTAACTAACATTAACTTATTGTCGTCAACTAGTTTTACATTTAGCGGGTAGCTTGTCAGTTTGCAACTAATCTATGTGTTAGTTTGTCAAAGATAGTCTTAGGACCGAGAATCTTGCTCGATAATAGGGGAGACAAGGATCAAGAGTTTTATCCGGTAAGTAATAGTGATGACTCCTACCAGAAAATCGCTTACTAGGTTATAAACGCTTATCGTCAATTCATATCGATGACCATAAATGTAATCCCATGAGGTTAATAAGAGTAGTGGCTCTTATTGTTAAGCGCAGGGGCGGAACACGAGTCTTGTAACCTAGGGGGCCGTAATGAATAAGACATTTTCGGTTTCCAAATTTATTTGTTCTATTTTATTTAGAAAGTATGTTTTACGAGCGTAATTTCTATCAAATATGAAAATTTTTAAGATCTCTAGTTTAACAAAAAAAATCAATATACCCTTTTTTTGGCATTTTAGGTCAATCATTTATATAAGGGCATAGACTTACCACAACAATTGATTACAACAATTGATTATATAATTTTAACCGTTTCATCTCATTGAGTTCGGTCGTAAATTTCTCGTAATTCTATCTCTATCCTTTAGTACATTGTCTCCTAATCCATGCACTAACACATGCTTATTTTGTAAATTTTACAATGATCGCTTTATTTGATCTTATATCATCAAAACTTCCATTTCAAGATATTTTGTAATCATAATATTAACTCTCTAATGTAAAATACATTTACTACAACAAATTTAAGTGTATATGATGCTTTTGGATGTTTCAACAACTTTTTAGGATGTTTATAAAATAAAATGTTGTAATAGGTATTTTATAACACGATTTAGATAAATGGCCAATAAACTATCTTTGAGCATACACATGTTTGTAAGATACTCTTTAAAATATTGTCGTATAAACAATTAATACAATATTTATTTAAAAGTGTTCTAAAAAACTTATTAAAATGCTCAAAAGTGTCTTTTAAACTTATTGTCAAACTTTTAGATAAGATGTTTTTTAATTTATTTATATAAACTTAAATCTTATAATACATTTTATTATAATACACACACATTTTATACATTATATAAACATAATATTATTGCAGATTCACAATAAATATATCGATCCTTATTTCTAATAACAAAAAAGAATTAATATTTACCCCATTAAACAGTATTTAGCTTTGAATCACCACAAAAAAATAGAGAAGCCCATTAGAAAATTATTTAAAATTGATCTTTGCTCACTTTGTGTCTTTGGCGGTGACTATGAGTTGATGTGAGATAGAGAGGCCAAGTAAAATATTTATTGAAATTGTAATAACTCATGCATCATATCCTATAATGAAGAAACAAAAACACAGGGGCCATGGCCCCCACAGCCCCTTAAGCCATCCGCCACTGGTTAAGCGCTTACCGAGTAAGTGTTTGGTAAAAGACCACTTAGTAGATAAAATAGTAGATATAGAAAGAAGAAAAATGTGACAACTCATCTCACATAAATAAAATAGTAGATTTGTAATTTCTTTATAAGTTCAAAGTTGTGGGTTACATGTAGTTATATAATTATATTCATTGTTTAAACTTTTTTATAAATATTATTGGATTAATCTATTGTTTTAGGCTATGGAACGTTACAAATGGTATCAGTATTGATCTTTGTACTATTAGGATAGTGGTGTAAAGCCTCATCGAGTATAATAAATCCTCATAGGATGAGGGCGTTTGTGACATCTTGGTGTGAATCCAAATCACTTATTATAAGGAGGATTATGAGAGTTTAAATGTGAGAGATTGGAATAACACGTCTTAAATTAAAAAAAAAAAATAGGTTTTAGTTCCTTATAAATATAAAATGTACAATCCGTAAGTTTTATCATGCTTTTAAGTTGATTTAAAGGTTAGTAAATAGATACATTCAGATTTCTTTTGATTAAAATAAAATAAGAAAATTTATGGGTTTATTATAATCATTAATATGGTAATTCCTATGTACAATTTTATACATTTTATAGGTATATTTGTTTGTGCCAATATGTTTGTTAAAAGTCGATATTAAAGTAAATACTAGTTAAACGGTTGATAATCTTATATCTAAATGAATGAATACATACATCATTATAAACAACAAATGTTATGTTATTTGATACATAACTGACAATAGAAAAAATATAGTTTGATCCTATGTTTTTTAGTAAATATATGTTTATATTACTTGGAATATAATTATATAGTATTAAATAAATTATTATATTCATAATTTATTAAAACCAAATAGTTTTGAGATAAGGGTTTTCTCTTTTGTCTAAAATTAAAGTAAAAGTAACTCTTTTTTATTTAATCTTATTTCTTCTTGTTAGTTTATAACAAAAATGTGGTAAAGTAACCATTTTGTTCTAGAACTCATGATGTGTATAAATAACCATACATATTATTTATATATATATATATATATAGTGTAGGAAAAGGGCGGACCTTTTCAAGAGCATACAGTGGCATGGGTCATTGTTTTATGGCTTTGTCGTAATAAAAACAAAAGTATGATTATGCAAAATGTTGTACGCTTTTATTGAATTCTCTCAAGCAACTACAATAAAGATATAAAATTCTCTTTTATAGAGTTCGTTTTCATGGTTTTCCTTCATTCTAGGCGCATCTCTTCGAATCCCATTTACCAGATTTTCAAGTTTTTAGCTTTAAATTTCTAGATTATTATGATTTTGAAGAAGGTTGGGATAATAAACTCAAGAGACCTCACATACCAAGAGTAGAAATCCACCAACTATTCAACTGATGATTGTATAAAGGAAACCCAATAACTTTGTAGATTGTAATTAGTTGGTATCATCGCTTGAAAGTTTCCCAGGGTCTGCCTTTTGGGTATTGGGTTCTAGTGAGAAAACCCCCTTACTGTAACCATGAGAAGCACAAGAGGTGATCAAGTTCCTGTGTGCATCATCCAACAAAGCAAATCACATGTCACATCATGTTTGTTAGGGGGGCAATTTGTATAATACCTTAACTTTGATAGCTTTTATAATTAAGGTGTGTGAGGCATGTTATAATATGTTAAAGACATATTACAGATTATTTTTGCATGTTAAGATATGTTATGGTTTTCATCTGTAAGGTATATTAAGGTTATCATGAAATGATACACGAGACATCTTAAAGTATATTTATGTGTATTCATATTTGTTAAGGTATAGTAAGTTTTTTATGCAAAAGTCTACTTTGCTTTTTAGAAGTGCTTGATTCAAACTCACATACTCATCCAAAGTTTTTGAATGAGTTTTATAAACCATGTAAATGTAACAAATCATGCTAACCTTATATTATGAAACAATTGAGATATATGTAGAAGATAATTAGGGTTCATTCATTATGATTAAGATATCTACAAAAGAGGAGTTCATTTATTATGATAACTGCTTTTAATTTATTAAAAATCAAGATTTTTATTGAAGGAATATTCATTAGGCTAGATTGATGATTAAGATTAATTTGTATGGTTTGGGATAAAAGTTTGGCTCCAATGATTAGGAAAATATATCATATTAGAGTAACTACAAATTTGGTCCTTGTGGTTTGTCAAAGATAATATTTTCATCTTTGTACTTTTGAAATTACAAGATGGTTATTATGGTTTATAAAAATGTCTGATTTAAACCCTTCTTTAGCCATTTTTTTTGTTAAATGAGGGGCATCGTCATCCTTTTATCAATTTTTTGTCGTTTACTTAATCAAAAAGACGAAAATGCCCTTATTCTAACAAAAATTTTCAACGATCATCAAAAAAATAGACCAAACTAAGGCATCTTTTTACAAACCATGATATCCATTTTGTAATTCCAAAAATAGAAAAACAAGTAGTGTTATTTTCAACAAACCACATGGACCATGTTTGTAGTCTACTCAAATTAATTTAACAAATTTGTTCATGGTTCGAAAACATATATTCATAGTTAGTCCTTAATCTTATAAGCTTGATTCTTCAACACCTAGTTACCAATTTACCTCCAAAAAGGTCCAATGTACTAAATTATTAATTATATTATTGAAATTATTTTACCATATTGTAAGAAAAGGTGTTAGAAAAATTAATTCGACTAGTATTCCATCCATAATTCAACCTCGTATAAAAAAATTCTTGGATTTTCCAAATACATAAAAAAGAGAATGGTTAATTTTGTATGATTTATTTTAAGGTATTTAATTCTTATGATCTCAGACCTAGGATTGGATTGTTGAGTCAAATACAAATACTTATAGATTCAAAGTTCGATAATTAGTTTATTTCCTACGTGTTTGTCAAACATAACTAACCTCAATATAAGCTTTAAGATCATTGAGAAAGTCGATTTCTTCATCCAATGGGTAAAGATTGATTATGAACAAAAATTATGAGTTCTTTAGCTTGTACCTTCAGCCTATACATTTAATTATTTGACTCGGAATTTCGTCGTTGATAATTAATATGATTTAGAAATCTTTTGTTGAAGTCGTCGATATGGTTGAGTTATTCTTTTTGCGACGAAAATAAGCTAATCATTGATTTCAAAAGTTATACTTAAATTGCATTCGTCATCAAGAACTTCATAACTTTACGTAATAAAATGGCTAGCTTGAACGAGTTTGGTAACAAAAAGTTAAAAATAAATCATTTCTAATATATGTCAGAAGAGGTTGGTCGATCCATCAACTCCTTTTGGTCCATTTTTTGAGGTTTATAGATAGTAACTACATTGAAATCGGGTTTATAGGAAGCTAACATTTAGGACAAAACAACAAAGCACAATGTGTTGTGATAAGTTTATAAGACGTTTTTGGGCGTCTTAACAAGTTTTTAAGAACA
Source organism: Centaurea solstitialis (assembly GCA_030169165.1). NCBI lineage: Eukaryota > Viridiplantae > Streptophyta > Magnoliopsida > Asterales > Asteraceae > Centaurea > Centaurea solstitialis. The sequence continues at coordinate 50,768,077 of CM058047.1, read as the reverse complement.
CTTTAAGACAAAACAACCTAATATCTATTTTATTAGGACACTTACTAGAAATGTCATAAGAACACATCTTTTTATATAACATTTGGTTTTACAAGACATTTTTTACAAAAACTTGTTACAACATCCAAAAATGTTATATAAACTTATAACAATATATTTAGATATGATGTTTTATCATTTGGTCCTATAAATGAACTCTTATAAAATGGTTATACTTAGAAATTTGTGCCTCCTATAAATCAACTTTATCATAGTGGATTAATGTATTAAAATATATAGAAAATGTCGTATCATGCCTAGGGGTGTGCATCGGTTGACATCCAACGGATTTGAGGGGATCCAATCCTATCCAATCATCCATTGGATGTTGGATTTTCCCAATCCAATGGATGATTGGATCGGTTCGGTTTCATCCATTGGATTTTCTTATTGGATATCCATTGGATCGCACTGGATTCAACCAATATTAATCGTCGGATCGGATCCATTGACACCCGATGGATGATCTAATCAAATCCATCCAATGTTTTTAATCCATTTTACAATAATTCATATAATAAATCAACTTTCCAAACAATGGCATAATGTTTAGTTCAATCAATTCTATAACTATTAAGTAATACTAAAAAGTTAAAAGTTAAAACATACAATACAATAATGGTAATTGGATAGGTCATTGGATGATGATGGGATGACCAATTGGATCGGATCGGTCGGTTTTGTTCGGTTGTAGACTACCATCCAAGAACCGGTCCGATCCAATTGGATGTCAAAAATTTTCCAACCGATCCGATCCAATTATAATTGGATATCCAATCATTGTCAGTCGGTTTGTAATTGGATCGGTACGAGGCCCTCGGTTTGCACTCGAAGGATACCCCTCCGGTTTCCCAAACCCGAGCGGTCTCTCTCTCTCTCTCTCTCTCCCTTCTCTCTCTTATATATTAAATATAAAAAGTGAAGTAAAGATTGGGTTAGTTAGGGTAGTGGTAGTCAGCTATAGAATAAGGAGGATAGGAAAGAGAAAACTGATGTGACGCTGAGATGACATCAAGTTAAGGAGGGTGGCGATACTCATGGTCTAACTAATGATATATTAATGGTGGGACTAAGATGCGATCAAATGTTGTATAATTACTTGATTGACCCAAGGGACATTATCAGACAAATGGTAAAATAGACAAGTCAAAGGAACGTGTTAAAAGATTTTGTAAGTGTTTATTTTACAATGTATCAAATATATTTTTTATATTAAAACTATGATTTCAATTGACATTTTGTTCATCATCAATAACACTTTGTAGTCGGTCCGACAAAAATCATATTTAATTCAAAAAAAATATATTCCGTAAGTTATGAAACAAACCGTATACAGAATCTTGGCTATTTTGGTATAATTAAAAAGTGGGCAACAAAGTTAATAACTATTTTGGGCAAGGTTGATTTTTCTAGCTAAATCATTTACTTTTATTCATTGATCCATTATCGATAAGTGGATTGAAAATGTCTACAATGACCTAATTAGTGCAGTGTAATTCATATCTGAAACTTATATCTTGAGTAAATTAGATAATGTACATGTTAACTTTAAAAATCATCCTTCTCGTTTTGTATGAACTATGTGGGGTCCTTAACTTATTCCCACTTATATCTGAAAAATAAATTTAACATATTGTCATGATTATATAAAAATGTCTTAGTCAACGACGTATATATCCAATAAAGGACTAGTAAGATGGTGGTTTCACCCTGTTAACTTTATAGCTAATGTATTTATATAAAAGTCATAATATAAGATTTTTAAAATAAAAAACGCACCCTGGACCACCCCTCGCCCCATATATATAACTATGATTTTATCAAATTGAAGATATTTTTAGGTTGAAACCGAACTAAACCTAACATTGAACATATATAAGGTTTGGAACGATGACTTTAAAACATACAACATCGACAACAAAACGATGATATATTTCACCTTAAACAGAAATAAAACGTGGCATAAAACCTAACTATGAAGATTTTACCTTTAAATCGTTGGAACGTTATCCTGTCATTTCTTTTTTGTAAGAGAAAATTATATTTTGAAATATACGATAATGCAAATTTTTTAATGCAAAATCAAGAAATGAAGATAATGATATAGTATTCTAGGATAAATGTTTTAATTTTAAATAATACCAATTTTCGTTAAATCAATTTGGTAAAAGAGAATGAATAAGAATATCTTCATTACTTTTTATATTAGTAAATTTCTGTTAATGTTTAAAAGACTAACAAAGTCTCTTTTTCCATCTCTCGACGCAGGGGAAAAAGAAAAAATAACTCAAATAGAATTGGCAAAGCGTATCGTGTTGGATTCAAAATTAAAAGAGTTGAAAATGTTTAATTCTAACTCAACCTGTTTAATAAACGGAACAGAAATTCCAATCATAACCTGACCCGTTTAATAAACATGTTGACCCGTTTAACCCGTTTACCATTTATAAAATTAAAAATTAGAAATAAAACTTTCATAGAAAATTTAGGAACCCAAATTTTATAATTCAAAAATTTTGAACCAAATCCATTAACATTATTACATTAAAAATCCAAATAAATCATAAATCAGTAAGAACGTGAAAAGAAAACTGTATATATATACACAAACACACACATATATGTATAAACGGGTTAGTCGGGTCATTTTCAAGTTGATATGTTTGACTCTGACCTTACCCGTTTAATTTTAGTGTCGTGTCAACCCACTTTATTTAAACGGGTTTAAATTTGTTACCAAACCCATTTAGTTGGTATCAAGTCATGTATAAAAGGGTTACCGTGTCATGTCAGTTTTTATCAGCTCTAAACTCAAATGATCTAAAAATGAATATAAAAGAATATATTAAAATAGATGTTAAGAAAATAATTAATTGATTGTTTTTTATATAATTTGTTTTTCTCTAATTTCCAAATATTTTATCAGATTTGGTTTAATAAGAGAGAAAATTTATTTAAAGGTGGTTATAACATTTCTTTTAACTATATCATAAGGCTTTAGGACGTGATCTTTTTACGGGAAATTGATTTAAGTAGCTAAAATAAACATTTAAATTGGTCTATTTGCTGTTTTATTATATTTTTATCTAAATAGCAAACTATAAAATTATTTGATATTTTACCAATTAAGTGGTAAAATAGACAAGTCAAAAATATAATGACATTTTGAGTCAATTTATTTGTTTCATAGGCACCACTCTAAATAGCAAATTATAAGAATCAAAATTCTACTTTATTTTATATATTTATTATTCATTTCATTTTGAAAATCGATAGATAAAGAGATAAAAGAAATAAATAGATATCATACCAACTTGATTGTGGAGAATGACTACTTGAGTCAATTTACCTATTTTTATTCCTCTAGCAAGGGTAGCAATTAATCAATGATGCTTGCAAGAATATTTTTATTTTTCAACATTAATTTTATTCAAACAAAGAATGGTTAAATAAAACAAAAAGTTTGAAATGACTGGACAATTAATTATACAAGCTCTTCAATGTGGGGGCATATGCAAACACAAACAAGAGAAAAAGAGATGAACATTATAGATTTTCCCCTTTTTTGTCTTTTCAGATTTTTCTTATCCCGTTTGCTAATGTTAAGTAAAGTCCGATCCTACTCATCAGAATTTATGGATCAATCATAGGCACCAACTATTTCATTGTACATTTGTTCCATTTGAGCTACTGAAACTTACATAGGTTTCATAAATCAATGTTTGCATATATAATAGAGATGTGCATTCTGTAGTACCAAACCAAAAAACAGAAGAATAGTCTAAATCTAATAGAATGAAAACCAAATCATAAACAAGATACATTAGGTTCAAATCTTGTTTACAAAATTTTTTACTACTTTTCGATGTATACTTTTGTTTTTAAACCTAACTTGAAGGATAGTTGTTGTACCGTACAAGAGATGAAATTTACAACTTTTACTTCAAAATATAACATTCTAAAAAGACATTATTAATGATAGAGTTAGAAAATAGGACTCTATGGTCTCGTCCGATGATAAAATTTCACAATAAAAGTTTCACACAGTTTTAAAAATATCTAAGTATTATACTTTTTGTTAAACAATAGACAATTTTACCCTTAGTAATAAAAAGAAGAATTTCCTCCATCTTATAATTACATGTAAAAAAGTGTAGATATTTTTTTATATAGATATTTATTTTAAGACAAATAAAAATGAAAACGTACATATTTATTTAAAAACAAATTAATTTTTATTTTGGATTAGCGATGGCCATATATAACCAGTTATAACTGGCAGTGCTTAACCAGTTAGTTAACCGAAAACTGTAATCAGTTAACATTTTCCCCAAAAATGCATAACTGATTATAACCGGCCCTTAACCGGTTATAACCGGTAACTATTTTTTTTAAATAGATGTTATATATATTTTAGCGATGTATTTTTTTATATAATTAATGTAATTACTTTAAAAGTTATAATAAAACGTATTCTTAGCGTAATTTGAGTGATCTAAAATTTATGTTTTTTAAAGTTTATAGAATTAATTCTTTAACTTTATTAGAAAAAAAATAGTAAAATATAAATAAGTCTTAACCGACCTTAACCGATTAAAGTTATCTTAAATCGGTTATACCTTCAAATCTCCTTAATCGTAATCGATCTATAACCAGTTATGGCTTAGCGAGTTAAGCCAAGATATTATTTTTAACCGGCCAGATTAGTAATCGGTTATAATCAATCCGAGCCCAATCTTTGACCATCACTATTCGGATCCGTATTTATGGTCGGTATAATTTTATGTGGTTATGATCCATGGACTTTATATAAGATTGAGAAATGGGCTTTTTGTGGGCTTTAATTTTGTGGTCAAATTGATATAGTGGGCGCCGGGATATTATTTCGGCGGACATGAACACGTGCGATATTAATGTTTTAGATCACATGTGTCACGTGATACTTATCCAACGACGAAGCTAGCATTTGTTTAAATTTTTTTTAGGGTTATTTTAAGTTAACTTTGGATGGTTTATTTATTCGAATTAAAAATTATTAAACAAAAAGTGGCTTATAAACTTTTTCTTAAAACTAAATGGTTTGATTGAAAGCAGCTTTAACTGGTTTGCAAAATATAATATAGAAAACTAGTTTAAATGGTTGGAGTTTATTATGGGTAGTAGAATAAAGAAAATATAACGTTATCTCATATTTGTAAATTAAAATTCTATAATTATAATATTATTAGATGAACCGATACTGAGTTATAAAAGAAACATTTATTTTTGAAATTTTCTAAATTGGGCAAGTTGGAAAAAAGGTTAGATAAACTCTCTAGTAGATGTTTTCATTTGAGACATTTTGAGCTAGTCTTTGATGATTGGGAATTTTGAATTTTGATTTTTGACAAATTTCAGAAATTTGTCAATTTAGGGAACATGAGCAATTGAGAAGTGAAACTAAAAAGTACATGTTTCGGAACAACTTTTTCTAATTGGATTCTATAAAAGTTGAGTGTATAACCGAAAAACTATATATAATTAATGCATATGTATCTTGATAATCGGCTTGGTCCAAACCACTAAATTAAATGTCCTAATCATAGACCGAACTATATGGTATACTGGTATGGATATTTTTCAAATTGAATGGAATTAGCAAATCACTTAAAATGTCAAAACAATCCAATAAAACCTGATTAAAAAGAACCAAAGAAATATAAAAAAAAAGGGGGGGATCAAAATGGATGTCAATAGTTCTTGTAACTAGTAACTAGAATGGGGTTAAGGAGAATACTAGGGGTATCTCAAGATCATGTATTTACCTTTTATGTGTATATATATATATATATATATATATATATATATTCAATGTTATCAGCCACAACAGACATCTATAATAATTATTTAAAACTCTTCGATCTCATGAAACATGTTGAGACAGACATAATTAAAGATGATTAGATATCACTTTAAACGAAAGTTTTTCTTTTGTTATATATAAAGTGATCGAAGTGGCTTTTTATCAACAAATATTAACATTATAATTTGAATTTTGAAAAGAGAAATATTGATTTTGATAAGACAAAAATTGGTAAAAGCTAAACTCAACAACAAAGTTGATGAGTGAAATAAAGTTTGACAAGTGAGGAAAAAGAAGTTGAAGTGGTAAATAATAAACTTGCATTATTTTGAAAAAATGATAGATTTATAAACATATTTATATGTAATGATATATACACTCTTTTAATGTCAACAATTTTACGGTTTTCTATCTTGACGTTTGAATCCGACTTTGTTTTCATCGGTAGTCATTTGTGTCATGTTTTCCAATATGGATTGCTTTGATCTAGTTTTAAACTCCTCCTTATTGTAATTGTGTTAGTTTTGGATCGTCATTTGTTTGCTTTTTGCTTTGATAGGTATTGCTTATTTTGGTTTTGGTAAAAAAAAAGATTTTTCCTCTTAAAATAAACTTTTCAACCCAAATGCCTACATTTCCAACATATAAACGTAGGGTACAATAAAACTTTAAACAAGAAACACGAAAATGAAAAATCAAATCTCACTAAGATAAAGTGTTTTTGGATAGGGTTTATGGTTCAAGATTTCTTATTGATTTGATCTTGATTGATTCTTATCTAGAACTAAGCTCCCTTTTGTTTTTAATATTGAAATAATGTTATTTTAATTTTTGTATCATTTGAATTAAAATAAACCCAATTATTAGTTCTATATCGGTCTAATATTGAATGAATTCTAAAATGAAAACAAAGAGGCTTAGCTTGGTCCATTCTAGTGATGGCCAAACCCAATCGGTTATAACGGCTCAATCAGTTAATCGATATTCAATCCGACGCGTAACCGGTTATAACTGGCCCGTCTAGTAACCGGTTAAGGGATCAAATATTACCACCAATTACAAATTTTTCGATTATTGCATAACCGGTTATAACCGGACAAGGCCTAGTTACATAACCAGCCCAGGCCTGGTTACATAACCGGTAACCGATTCTTACTGAAAAAATAGTTGTTTTTTATATACAAGTGATGTACTTTTTATATATCTAATCAATGTAACTAGTTTAAAAAGTATAATAAAATGTACTTTTAACCCCAATGGGGCAGCCTACCGGTTAAGGCTTGGTGTTGGGGGAAAACTCACCCAAGTTCGAATCCGGGGGTGAGCAACCAGGGGCCACTGAGTGTTAATCCCAGGGGAGCATGCTTTAGCTCTCGGTAAAAATTGCCAAGGATGTAGTCTGGCCAAAGTCCAGGTGAACCTTCCAAAAAGAATGTACTTTTAAAGTAATTTGAGTGATCCAAAATTTATTTATTTTAAAAGTTTATAGAGTTAATCATTAATTTTATTTAAAAATAGTAAAAAAACGAAAGTCTTACCCGATCTTCACCGGTTATAACCGGTCAAAGTGGTTAAGCCGGTGTATTTTTTTTAAACCGAACCGATCGATAACTGGTTATAATTGGCCCGTAACTGGGATTTGGCCGCCACTAGTCCATAGGGCTAAGAGCTAGGGGTGGCAATTTCTGACACGACCCGCCAACCTGACACGACACGAAGATAAACGAGTTTGAGTTGGGGTTTTTGACTCACAAACCCGCCAAATTTCATGGGTTGACCCGACGGGTTGGCGGGTTGACCTGGGAACCCGTTTATATTTAAATAATTATTTTATATATAGTTTTTAGAGTTAATTACATGTTTGGTCCCTATGATTTGGATCAAATTACGATGGAGGTCCCTGAACCCTAATTTTCATGCCTACGGTCCCTGTGGTTTGATTTTCGTTACCATGGTGGTCCCTTGCCCCAACGTCCGTTAAAAAGCTCCGTTAGGGCAGGGGTATTTTCGTCTTTTCATAAAAAAATTTGTTTTATATTACTTTTTTTGCATCTTCTTCCCAATACCACTAATACCCACCACCACCACCATTACACCACCACCAACCACCACCATTACACCACCACCACCACTACACCACCAGCACCACTACACCACCATCACCACCACTAGAGGTGGGCAAAAATCGGGCCGGGCCGGGCTTTGACCGGGCTTTGAAAAGACCGGGCTTTTCGGGCTTTTGTTTGACCGGGCTTTGACCGGGCTCGGGCCGGGCCGGGCCGGGCTTTGACCGGGCTTTGAAAAGACCGGGCTTTTCGGGCCTTTGTTTGACCGGGTTTTTTCCAACTTAAAAAACACTAAATTATTTTATAATTTCAATAATAATGATAATATACGATATAAACTAGATTTATTTTATAGTTCTAAAGTCTAAACTATATAAAACAAATAAAAAAAATAGATTTATTTTCGGGCCGGGCCGGGCTTTGGCCGGGCCGGGCCGGGCTTTGGCCGGGCCTTGGCCGGGCCGGGCTTTGGTCGGGCCGGGCCGGGCTTTTCATCGGGTCGGGCCCGGGCTTTTTTCGGGCTCGGGCCGGGCCGGGCTTTTTGCCCATCTCTAACCACCACCAACAACACCACCAACACCACCACTACACCACCACCACCACCACTACACCACCACCACCACTAAACCGCTGCTCCAGACGGGATTTCAGACGGGATCTGCCATGGATCTGCTCCAAGCCACCACCACCACCACCACCACTAAATCGCTGCTCCACCGTTGCTCCAGACGGGATTTGCCATGGATCTGCTCCAAATCACCACTGCTCCAAATCGCCATAGATCTGCTCCAAATCGCCATGGATCTCGATTTCAGACGACCACCGCTACCATTGATTTCAGACGACGATTTCAGGCGGAGGCCATGGATCTGCCATGGATCTCGATTTCAGACGACCACCGCTGCCATGGCCCTAGAACCCATCTTGCTTCGGATCTGCGTTCGGAGGTGGAGGATACCGGCGGTGGAGGTTGTGTTCTCCGGCGACGGGTTATCTCCCTTCGATTTCATCTTATTGTCGTATATAATCCCCTGCTCCTCCATCTGTCACCTTTGGTGGAGCTTCCTCCGCCACTGCATCTGATGCAGATCGCCAATTCTCCAGATCGCCTAGGGTTTTGTGGCCTCATCTGATGCAGCCAGCAGCAGCAGCAACAACCGTTAGTGGAAACAGGCGGCGGTGTAGTCGCTGGTGGTGGAAACGGGCGACGATGGAGTCTCCGGCGGTGGAGGTGGCCGAGAAGTGGAGGTTGGAGAGTGCTGCAACTTTTTAGGGTTTGGGTTGGGTTTGGGGAAGAGGGAAGGGAAGGGAAGGGAAATGAAGGGTTGAGTTTATAAGAAGGGCATTTTCGTCTTTTACCTCTTTGTTAACGGAACTTTTTAACGGATGTTAGAACAAGGGACCACCATCGTAACGAAATACAAACCACAGGAACCGTAGGCATGAAAATTAGGGTTCAGGAACCTCCATCGTAATTTGATCCAAACCACAGGGACCAAATATGTAATTAACTCTAGTTTTTATATAATAAAAAAACTAAAAAAATCAATAACTTAAGCGTCTATTCCTAATAACCCTAGTTCGTGTGGACTACTCTCGCTTCACCATTCCAGCCACTTCCATTCCAACTCCAAATCTCTTCTTCTTCTTTCTGATCTGCTGTCGATTCTTATTTCTGAATTCCGATATGCCGACGCCGTCGCCGGCCTGCCAGCACCGTCGCCAACCCCAACCTTCAGTCGCTGGCCTTCAATCGTCGATTTCAACCTTCAATCGTCGATTTCGCCAACCCCAGCCTTCAATCGTTGATTTCGACCTTCAATTTGGTATTAACTTTATCTTTTTTCTAAATTACACCAACCCGTTTATGACCCACCAACCCGTGACACGACCCGCGACATGACCCTTCACGGGTAAGGGTTGAAGAACTCGACACGATTAGCCTAATGGGTCGTGTTAGGGTTGAGGTTTCTGACCCGCCAACCCTCCAACCCGCCAATTGCCACCCCTACTAAGAGCCTAAGATCAAGGTTGAAAAGTCAATGATTATGTTTTTGACTGGTCAAAATTTGCAACTACGTGCAACATCGAGGGGTAATTTTGTAACTGTTACAAGTAGGTCAAAAATGGGTTCATATATGAACTTGTGTAAATCACATACTAACTATTTTTAATTAATGCATATACCTTTCATAGACTTAGGATCAGGTGAGACCAAGCTGTTACCATGGGACCGCGTGAGACCAATACCTAACGTATGAAACTTCACAAAAAAACACCGTGAATGTACATAAAACTCGAATACGCAGACCTAAAAATCTCTTTCGATGCAAAAAAATATCGAAAACAAGCTAAAAAACGAAACGTTCACAGCTCAAGTTCTATGAGGGTTACATATATATAATGCGAACCTTCACAAAAAAAACTGCTGTGAAGGTTTCGTTTTTTAACCTTTTTTTGGAGAAAAAAAATTCGATAGTGTTTTTTAGTATGTTTTAACGATGAATGTTCAATTTTTTTTACCTTCACAAATGTTTTGATGTGAAGTTTCAAGTAAAATATGTTGGTCTCACCGGTCTCACCAAAAAGGCTTGGTCTCACCAGAACTTAACCCTACGTTCATATATGAACTATAGATTCATATATGAACTTGTGTAAAACACATAGTAACTATTTTTAATTGATTCATATACGTTCACACATGAACCTGTGTAATACATATATACGTTTATATAGGAACATGTCTAATATACTAGTTATTTTTAATTGATTCATATATGAACTATACCTTTATACAAGAACCTTGTGTAATTAATATATGCGTTCATATATGAATATTTGTAATTCACATATATTTTTAACTGATTCATATATATAGTATACATTCATATATGAACATGTGTAATTCTTATATGAATCACGAAATTCATATATGAATCTATTGTTGTCTATTTGTAAAGTTTACGATAATATCCTTCGTGTACTACAACCTATGCAAGGAATTATCCGGTGTTTAGCAGTCGAAGCCGCAATATTTGAGAAGGTGAGTGACTGAGATTAATTCTCTATTTGAGATTTTTTACCACTTCTCATTTGAACATTTCGTTATATATATATACACATACATACACACACTAGATATTTACGCACTCGATGCGGTGCAAAACATCTTAAACTATTGATCACTTCACTAAATAATTTTATTTCGTGTCAATTTTATTCTCTGTCAATTGATTCCAATTTTATGGTTTTAGACTTGTTTTGAAAACATTAATTAGATAATTATAATGATATAGTTTGTAATAAAAAATGTGTTTATAGTTAATTTCTAATATGATAATGGTGTAAAATGGAAAATAAAAATGTCAGACATATAAACATATATGAAAATTCAAATATGAACTCATTTTTCATTGTGAACGTGAAGACCACTAAAATCGCGTCACGTGGCATATTCAATCCGAATATTCATGTATTATTTAACCTGAATAACATTGCATTCAGTGTTATTCATTTTGAATAATACATGAATATTCAGATTGAATATGATACGTGTCGCGCTTTCGGCTGCCTCGCGTTCACAATGAAAGACGGGTCCACATTTAAATAAGTTATTTTGTAAACCACAAATAACGTGTAAACCGTGTAAACTCATGGTTGCATATGTAAATTAATGAAAAATCCTTTGTAGAGTTGTTTAATATGATGAAAATGTTTCATATCCTAAATTTTTTGATGACATTGTTTCATATGAAGGTGTTTATTTATGTAGAAATAAAAAAGTTTCATTGAAACCAGAAAAAAGTTTCATATGAATAAAAAACACCAAAATATGAAACAATTTCATCAAAATTTGATGTTTATGAAACATTTTCATCGTATTAAACAACTCTATAAATCAATTTTATTGATTTAATCTATGCAACCATGAGTTTACACGATTTACACGTTATTTGTGGTTTACAAAATAACTTCCTTCTATATATATTTCGATTAATCTAGTTAGCCCATTGGATTGAAAATATAACTTGTATCTAGTATTTAATAACTTGGGTCCATTGAGTTTTGGGTTAACGCCCAATTTCATGTCAAATTTGGGCCAATATGCCTTACCGTGATAATTATTTGTATTTCAAATTTTCAACTAGTGATGGCGAAACCTAAACGGTTATAACCGGTTTGCTCGGTTAATCGATGTCCGGCCTAGTGCATAACCGGTTATAACCGGCCCGTCTAGTAACTAGTTAAGGGACCATATATTATCACTAGTTAAGAATTGTTCCGACTTTTGCATAACCGGTTATAACCGGCCCAGGCCCGGTTACATAACCAGTTACCAATTTTTTTGAAAAAATAATTGTTTTTTATACTTAACTGATATTTTTGTTATAATTAATTTAATTAGTTTAAAAGTATAACAAAATGTATTTTTAAAGTAATTTGAGTGACCCAAAATTTATTTCTTTTAAAAGTTTATAGAAGTAATCATTAATTTTATTAAAAAGATAAGCCTTAATCGATCTTAACCGGTTACAACCAGTCAAGGTTAACCGGTTAAAAATAACCATGACCACTTATACCCCCAAACCCCCTTAACTGTAACCGGTTACGACTTAACCAGTTAAGCCGGTGTACTATTTTTAACCAGACCGGTGGCAGGGTCGTTCCTGACATTTTATAGGCCCTGGCGAGATGTAAAAAAGGACTCTCGTTAAATATGAAAAAAAAACCTTAATATATCGTCTTTATCATAGAAAATAATATATTCTTTAGTTGAAGATGTACTAGTAATTCATATAAAATCGTTCTCCTAGTATTCTTGGACAAAAAATCAATTAATAACTATTTCTAAGTTAATACTATCTACTATGTCATTTTCATATAATATTGTCAATAAATTTCACCGTAAAAAACATCCTATAAAAAAATTATTTAAAATAATGGGTAGTATATTTTCCTACACTTCATAACTGTAAATTTCAATATATTATTGAATGACAAACTACTTGTTGGTTCTTTATCGAGTTTGGTGGTATCCCATGAATATGGAAATGAAAGCCAATATAACTGAAATTATGGCTCCTTGTTTAAAAAGACAAAATCTTACAAAGTATTCGGAAAAATTATCCCATGAAAATTCAACAACAAAAAAACCATGCGGTGACGAGATGATATCTAACATTATTTAAAAGATGGATTCATATAAACACAAGCATGACCATATTAAAGAAGATATCAACGATCTCAGTCCTTTTCAAAAGATCCCCTAGAAATATGTTTGGACATATACCTAGGAAAAAGTAATTGATCTTTATATAATAGAGATGAACAAAGACTTATGCAAAAATGCAAAAATATAGGTTACTTGGATCCAAGATCAGATGTTTCTATGGCTTCTGACCAGCAAACTCAAGAGGCTCAAGACCCTGATGATGAAACCGCTAGTTTTTTTTTAGATGATGCTCTAGAAACGCTAAAGGATTCTCTCAAAGATAATATCGAGAATAGTGGATGAACCTTAAGCTGTCAAAACTTTTAACTTTTTAACAAGCACATGTCAGTTTTATTTGTCAAAATTATCAGGAATCTTTCCGTTTCACTATTGTTTGTCAAATTTGTAGAAATTTTCCTGTTTCACTATTGTTTGTCAAATTTGCCAAATCATGTTTTATTTTAAAAAGTTTGTTGTAGTTTATTTCCTAGTTTTTCTATTTAAGTGTATTCTTTTTCCTTTCATAGGTAGATTTTCAATTACCCTTTAAATTCCATCTTTCTTTCTTTCCTTGTAAGAATCTTGTGGTATTAAATAGAGAAGCTGAAATAGCTGGTGACTACAACTTTTGTAAGTATTTTCCATAGTTCTTCTTACTTCGTCTTGTTAACATAGACTAAAACCCACATAATGGGCTAAGTTTGTTTTTATGTTAAGACATGGTTGATAACCATGCTTTTACAGACTTACATGGATGTTATTTATTATCTCTTTTTATCTAAAATCTATAGTCGAGTACCAACTTCATGGTTGATTTCCACCCTTTAGGCCAATAGAGTCTGTTATAGGGTTTTCTGTCAACACTGTGAAGGTGTTAAATGGTGGCTATAAGACTAAAATATCATAGGGAATATAATGGTATTTAACAAGAGATTTGTTAGTTGTTTGTAAGGAAAAAAACATTTCTTTAACAAAAATTTCCATAATCAATTTCAATATTTAGTCAAATAACTTAGCTTAAGAACATCTGATTCTTAGAGCTATCAATCGTAACTTGTTTGACTTCTTACCTATCCTAATCAGAACTCGTGTTGAACCCTTTCTCAGACAAAAGAAGGACATCTCTTAACAAATGGTCATAACAAGTCTAGATTCTTAATAATAAATGCTAAATCAATTTTAACCGATACACGTATCTGCATCTATTTTTAGTGACTAGTTTCATACAACTACCATGTATTTATTACACTAAGAACAACCAACTACCCATCACTAAATATTTACCTATCTTCCATGGCAAGTCATGTGCAACCATATGTGGCCTATAAACTTGATGGACATATAATGCTATTATTATGGGACACAACTACATGTATAATATCGTCTTTTTACAAACCCAAGTATAAATTTATAAACTAGTTATTGATTTAAAAGAATATATTAATACCTATTAGATCAAATGCCGAATGTACTTAATGCAATCTTAAGATATTTCAAGAATTTTGAAACAAATTTTTACAAGAATATATACTTAAAATTTTGTCTTCTTCTATCTTCCACAAATTTTTGTTCATCAAATTACATAACTTTATGTATCAAAAGCTCCACTTATTTACCTTGTGTGGAACCTATTAATTTTTTTTTTATAACTAAACGTATGATCATTAACCGATTAAGCTCATAAACTATAAGCTATATATTTGTTTTCGTGAAGTGATTAAGCTCATAAAATCATTGTAATTTTCAGAACTTATTATTTTTATAAGTTCTTTTATTTAAAAAAACAATTTTAATAAAACACACGGATATTAATTTTTAAAGCCAACTTATGCTTCTTGTTAACTTTACAAAACCAAAGACAATAAAACCGAATATTCCCTCAAACATCACCATCCATTGTTTTCTACGTATTTATTTTCCAACCTACTTTTAACAACTCATCACCTTTTTTTTTTGTATTCGAGCCTATAAATACCTATACAACTTTTGTTAGCAAACGAAGAAGGACAAATACGAGTAGAGAAATGGAGTCTGTGGCACGACCGATTGCCAACGGGCATCATGCAGACAATCGTTGTGGGCATTTTGAGATGCCATTACACTATCCAAGATATGCTCGGTCAGAATACGAGACCATGCCTGAATGGAAGCTTGACTGCTTATTGAAATCTTATGGTCTCCCGATCAATGGAGATGTGAACCAGAAAAGGCAGTTTGCGATGGGAGCTTTTTTATGGTAGTGTTGAGTTTGTTTTTATGTTAGTATTTAGAAGTTCATGTTTTGAAACAATATCGCTGAATAAAATATGTGTATGTTATATTATTATTTATACTAGTTGTACATTAGTACATATCTCATAATGTCATTACTTTTTCTTTGATGGTTCTAGTTCTTGATCGTAAAGAGACGTTTTTTAACATGATCATTCTTCACAAACATGATTAGGGATGCAAATGGGTCGGGGAATTCCTGCTACCCGCGGAGACCCGACCCGAACGGAGGGGGTAATCCCCGCTTTAGGCGGGTAATGGGTCGGGGATGGAACTTGATTTTCTTACCCGAAGCGGGGACGGGTTGGGGACGAGTATAATGGTATCCGTCCCTTTAAGACCTGAATATATATATATATATATATAGAGAGAGAGAGAGAGAGAGGAGAGGTTCAACCTGACCCTATATATGTATGTATGTATAATTGATGGTTTTTTCTTTAGTTTTTATCAAACTTAATGTTGTAATCATCTTTTTTCTATTTTGTGGTGTTTGCGAAATGAATTATGGAACTTTTACTTATTGTGATTCTTGTTCATTATTCCATGCTTTCAAAATTTAATTTTATATAATAAATGGGTATCCATCGGGATCCCCGAACCCGATGGGAATTTTCTTACCTGACTCCGATGGGGATTTGACGGGGCGGGGATGGGGACGGGTGTGGATATAGGAGGTCTGGACGGGGACGGGTATTATAGTCCCCGCTACTACCCGTCCCCGTTTGCATCCCTGAACATGATCGTGGCATTTTTTTTAATTGCAACAAGTTAACTTTTTATTATTTTGGCCGAAACCAAGAATTCTTAGTCTAAAATACATATATTTAAATGCATATTTATGCTATTTATCATTTATGTATATAAAGTTTGTCATTACCAAAATCATCACTTTCGCACATACATCTAACAATAGTGAAAAAATATGACAGTAGTAAAAAAATAACTATATAATTTAGTTTGCAATGAAAACTAATGAACAATTAACCTTTTAAGTTATTTATCAGATTTTTTGTTGTAAAATATTGCCGTTTCCTAAGAAAATACACAAAAAACAACCATACAATACAAACAAGGGTGATTTTTTTTTTGACAAAAACAATGTTAGGGACGATGGCTGTTGTTCGTAATTATTTTTGCTCACCGGTATTTTTTACGACACGCTGTATTTTTCTCGGACTATTAAAGGAAAGGGAAAAAATCAACCGATCCCAATCGTCCGATCCAATGCAACGGCGCCAAAAACACTGATAAGATTTTAGAAAAAAATGCAAACAAACAGATCTCCGCCCAAGTATAAACCTCAATCTGCTGTCGTTTTGAAATAAAAATTTGCAAGTAATAAAAGTGGTACAAGTACCAGATATCGATCCCACGAACAGAGGCGCGTGTGAATAGTTTCTTAATAATGCCCAGTTTAAAAGAATTTCATGAGATTTTGCGAACGAATTTTGTTTGGTTTTGTTTGTGCGTAAAAAGTAAATGACGAAATCAATTATAAAGAGGCACAAGGGATGCAAAGCTCCGTTAGGATAATTATGTGGGTCGGTCGGATAGTGCTACAACAGTCTTTGTAAAATCCTAAAATCAATATTAAAAGTGATCGCTAAACGGCCAACTCATTTTCATATATATAAATATTAAACTATTAATTCGACGTAATCTTCGATGAAACGGTAAATTCGTAAGCGGCTACTGTCAGACTCAAACAAGCCTGTTGGTGCTGAGACTTAAATATTAAGCTCTTTCGGGTCGAGTTTACTGTTAATTGCAACCGCTGAACGATTGACACATCCAGGGCCGGTCCAATGGTTTTGGATGCCCTGGGCGAAGAGCAAAAAACAATGCCCCTTATCTAATGAACTAAGAACAAAAAAAAAATTAGGGTTTGGAACCTAGTCAAGCTAGGCAGCTCAACCCCACGCCGATTATTATTAACAAAAAAAAGTTATAACGGGGGGACAATAACCAAAACCCCAAACAAGAAAACAAATGCAAAGTTACCTAAAACGTTGTCTTCGTGCATTTCGTGAAGCAAAATCATCAATTAATCTATCATAGTCATTATTTGCTAAAAGTTTACTTTCAATGCTCAAAATTGCTAACCCGTTAAGCCTCTCTTTGTAAGGATTATGTGCAAGATAGTAACAGTAAAAGAGTGTACAATATGCAATATTATAAGACACTAGTGGGTCACACTGCTACACACCCAATTAGAGATAAATTGGATTTACCAAGTGTGTTAGAATAATTAATTAGTTTAATTAGTTATTGTTGAGAGATATAAATAATAAATAGATATTTACTATTTATGGATAAATAATAGTATTTTATGGATAAATTAATTAATTAAAGGTGTTTATATTTAATTAATAGTTTATTAATTAAATGAGTTTAAGTTTATTAAAAAGCTATCGGGTTTTCTTAATTAAACGGGCTTGGGTACTGCCTTAATTAGTTCTATAAATAAGGCAAAACTAAAAGGGTTTTTCATAAAATTTTCATTAGTAGCTTTACCATAAAGAAACCTAGAAAAAACCCTCTAAACCTCTCTCCCTCTCTTTCCCATCGAAAAATACACACACATACACAAATCAATTTGTGTATCCGGGTAAATCCTTAGGCGGACTAGCAGTCAATCTCGCGGTGGTGCAGTAGTGGTGTAATCCTGCCAGTGCCAGCTTTCTAGACGATATACACAACCTAAAGGTATATCTGATAAACACTCTCATATTGTGTCTGTTTTGAATTCGGATGGATCTACGATTGGGAATTGTGGTTTTATTCCGCTGTGCTATATATCTGTTTTTGTACCCACTAATTCCCAACAGTGGTATCAGAGCCACTTCCGTATTCATTCAGATCTGTTTTTGATTGTTTTTGGTAAATAAGGTTTCTTTGAAAACAAGTTTGTGTTTTCATATGAGTATTTTATTAAAAATTGAATTTTTATCAGTTGTGTAAAAGTTTGGATTTTTATCGGATATCCATGGGATAGGGGCAATCGGCGGCGGAACGGCGGCAGTTTGCCGACCGTACCACCAGCCGATCTCCGGCTGAAGTCTGGCCACGGCTATCGCCGGCTAACGAGCGAGGTGGCTGGCCGATAGTTATGGCAGCAACGGTGGTGGCCTTTGGCCAACCGTCGGCTTACGACCGCAAGAAGAAAGGCGGCAGCGGGGCCGTTTGTTGTTCGACCGCCGACTGCCTAGCAGTGACAGTGGCGGTTGTTGTTTTCGGTGATCGCCAGTGGCGGCGATAGCAGCGATTGCTGTTGTTGGCGATGGTGGCGTTGTTGTTGCCGAGGTCGACCGAGGGCGGCGATGGTGGTGGCGTTCTTGCTGCTGCTGTCGTCGCACACCACTGGTGACGGTGGCGGCAGTTAGCTATCGTCAATCGGGTATGGTGGCAGTGGCGGTTGGTTTGCTTGATCGCCGGTAGCGGCGGTGGTGGTGGCGTTTGCTGCTGTTATCGTCGCCCACCGGTGGCGACGGCGACGACAGACTATTGTTGTTGTTGCCGCCGGCAGTGGCAATGATCTTGCGACCATCGTCGACGACGACTCGCGGAGTGACGGCGGGTGACGTCGAAAAAGATTAGGGTTTTAATCCTCGTTAGGCTTCGCGTGGATCAGGTTTGATTTTTGAACCGAAAGGTTTAATTAATTTTAACCCTAGATAAAATTAATTACTTTATTTGGTGATAATTTTTAATTGCCTTATAAAATTAAAATTAATTTTGGTGATAATTATAAAATTCAGATTGGATTTTATAATTTTAAAAAATCTTGTTTTTATCAGAAACAGTGTGTTTTGGTTTAATTGTTTTAAACTGCTTTTGGATGTCATAGCCAAGCCCTTAGACCTGTGGTTGTGTTTGGTTGTTGTTTTTTTATTTTGGTAAGGGAGGCTTGCGTGACATTTACAACCGTTTTTGTAAATTTGTTCTAATTAGATTAGTTGGGAGGCTTGCGTGCCATTTACAACCCACTTTGTAATTAAAGAAAGACGCCAAACAACCGAAGACGGAGATCGGAGAAATAACCATAGATGTTGGAGCCAGTGGGAGCGCCAGAAGATTCATGCCTTGTGTGTTGTTTGTCACATAGGTTTGAGACCGTCGTTTTTCGTGTTGGCTCACGAAACGACAGTAGTTAAGGGGCAACGCTATGACACAATGTTTTATATTTTATCTTGCGTGGTTTGTTATTAATTGCGTGGTTGTGATAAAATATTTTCTTCAAATCTAATGAATCAAATGTTTTAAAAACTAGAGATTCGATTACAGTTTGTTTTTCGAATCAGTCTTTAAAAGTTTTTGAAAAGTTAAAACTGGCTAAAAACCCTTAGGTTTAAATCATAGATCAGTAGTGCGACCCATTCGGGGAAACCTCCGGTGTAAGGTATGCGGGCGTTGGAAGTGCCCAAACCTTAAGCGCCCACGTTCAAACCGAAGCTGGGAGGGGGTGAAAAGACTCTACGATAATCAGGAGGTACCGACCAGAGTACATCCAGTCCCGAGTGTTGCGATCTGTTTTGGTTTTGTTAAATTCACCGGGTGGTACCGGGCCAAAGCGCACTAGATGGACTAAATATGTACGGACTCAAATATTTGATGTCCCGATGATCTAGAAGTCGTGTTTTCATTTAAAAGGCGATTGGTATAAGTGGTTACCTACCAGAAATAGCGTGGGTCGGCTTGTGTGTCCAAACCGCTTGCCGATACATGTGAAATATGGATTCTAGTCTAATAAACTTATTTTGCTAAGGGTGATGATTTTATTAGAAGTTTTATAATCAAATAACTAAATCGGAATTTTATTCTTTCTGTAGATGTCTTATTCTGCTATACTGTTTTATTCACCTGAGGAATCTCTCCGCCTCATTATGGGGAAATGGAAGCTTACAGGCCAAAATTTTCCAGTTTGGAAATTGCACATTGACAATATCTTGAGTGCACAAAGTAAGCTCTATGTGATCGAGAAACCAGTTTCACGACCTAAAAGCAATTCTTCAGAAAAGGAATTTGCTGAATACTTCAAATTTATGGCTGATGAGTCAGACGTTATGTCGATTCTCTCTTTCTCTACTTCGCCCGACTTTATGGTCGATCTAAGAGTTAAGTTTTGCCATGAGGTCATGAAAGATATAGAAAACCAGGTAGGTTTCTATAAGAATTGTGAGAAGTATGGAATCATGCAAGAAATATTCACTCAAGCTGGAAATGGGCCAATCAGTTAAAGACCATCTCATGGAAATGAGGAGGCTCTTTAAATGTTTGTCACGATTGGGATGCAAGATGGCTCAAGAAGAGCTGGTGTACCTAATGTGGTTCTCACTCCCAAAGGAGATACGTGTCACAACTAGTGATTACATGGGAGAGCCCAGGATGGACATGGCAAAAGTTCATGAGGATATTTTGGACAGTTTAGAGCCAAAAGCAGCAGGTGCTAAACTCATGGACACTGATTAGATTGATGAGCTGGGAGATTTGAGTTTCCCAGAATGTGTAGCCAGGATATCTGCGTCCACTCACTGACAGCTGGCCAAATGGACATTGGTATGCCCAATGCACCAGGTATCTTTATGATAGAATGCTTAATCACTTCTTATGAATCATGGGTATTGATAGAGATAGTAGTAATCACATTTGTAATCATTTACAGGGATTCAATAGAAGGGAGACTTTGAGGAAGGATCATTCGAACCTATGAGTTGGCGAAGGCACGACGCTGGTAGCCGAAGCCGTGGGATCTTATAATCTTAGTTTACCCTCGGGTCTAGTTTTGGAACTCGAAAACTGTTATTATGTTCCAAAGATGATTAAGAATATTATTTCTTTTGATTTATTGGTAGACCAAGGTTTTTATTATAAATATGATTATAAATTAATTTCTTGTTTTAAAAGTGATATTTTCTATTTTAAAGCAACCCCGATGAATGATCTATACATATTAAATCTGCAAGAAAATAATAATGAGGTGTATCATATAACTAAACGCTACAACGAAATTGAGGATCAGACTTACCTCTGGCATTGCCGGCTGGGACATATAAACAAGAAAGTCATAGAACAACTCCAGAAAGGAGGACTTCTAGGGTCTTTCGCTTTTAGACCATTTGATAACTACGAATCTTGTTTGTCCGGCAAGATGACAAAGCAGCCTTTCAACAAGGATAATGAAAGGGCCACTGACTTGTTAGGAATCATACACACAGATGTGTGTGTTCCTTCTGAAAGGATTATGTGCAAGACAGTAACTAGGCTTACTGTGTCAAATGTTATAAGACACTAGTGGATCACACTGCTACACAACCGAATAGAGATCAATTGGATTTACTAGTTGTGTGGAATTAATTAATTAAGTAAAATTAATTAATTGAGAGAGAAAATAAATAATAGATAGTTTGTTTATTATTTATTGGATAAATATTAATAGTTAATTAATATTTATATATGGAAAGGTTTAATTAAAGCCTATCGGGCCTGATAATTAAACGGGCTTTTCTATTAGGTTATTACCATATTTAATCCTATAAATATATGGTTATCCTAAAGGTTTATTCATTGAACTCATTAGAAAACTTAGAGAAAAAGAAAAGCCAAAACCCTTCACTCTCTCTCTCCCAAATCGACACACACACACATACTCAAACCAGTTTCGATTTTTGAGTATCCGGGTAATCTTCAGGCGGTCTAGCAGCTGTTCTCGTGGTGGTGCAGTAGCGGTGTATTCCCGTTAGCGTTCCAGTGAATCGTCTGAAAACTAATATAAAGGTATTGTTCTAAACCCTCTCATAATTGTATCTAAACTCGTTTAGGTTGGATCTCATGGTTTGGGAATTCAGTTTTATTCCGCTGTGCATGTTTGTTTTATTTCTTGTAATTCCCAACACCTTCAGTCATGAGGCAAGAGGAGGATACCGGTACTTCATTACCTTTTACTGACGATTTCAGTAGGTATGGATATGCCTATCTTATAAGACATAAGTCTGAGGCCTTTGAGAAATTCAAGGAATATCATAATGAAGTACATAATCAACTTGACAGAAAGATCAAGTTTTTGCGGTCAAATCGTGGGGGCGAATATCTAAGTCAGGAGTTTGACAATCATTTGATGGAATGTCGGATTGTATCACAATTCACTCCTCCGTATACATCTCAGATGAATGGTGTGTCAGAAAGGAGGAACCGTACCTTGCTAGACATGGTGCGATCAATGATGTGTCATTCCATGCTACCAGTATCATTCTTGGGGACACGCGCTCGAGACAACAACACATATGCTGAACAGAATGCCAACAAAGTCGGTAGAAAAGACCCCGTACGATATATGGACATGCAAGAAACCTAAATTGTCATTTCTCAAGATTTGGGGTTGTGAGGCATACGTCAAGCGTACTACCTCAGAAAAACTCAATCCCAAATCAGACAAGTGCATCTTCGTAGGTTATCCCAGAACCACTATGGGATACTACTTCTACAATCCTAGCGAGAACAAAGTCTTTGTGGCTCGCAATGGAGAATTTCTAGAGGACAGGGTTCTCAGTTTTGAGAACACCAGATATGATGTAGATCTACAGGAAGTAGAGGAGGATGTCACTGCACCAAGTGTTGAGCCAGTCATTCAATAAGAACCTATTGAACCTCAACCAGAAACGGTTAAGGAAGTGGAAACACAGAACCTTAACAGATCCACTAGGTTACGACAAGAACCAGATAGGTATCTTGGATTTCTAATCACCTAAGATGACGGGGATTTGAATGAACCTACATCCTATGGAGATGCTGTTTCAGGCAGTGAGTCTGAACAATGGCTGGAAGCCATGAAGGCAGAGATGCAATTCATGTATGACAACCTAGTATGGGAGTTAAAATATTTGCTCCAACACTATAAAGCTGTCGGGAACAAATGGGTTTTCAAGAAGAAGACAAACATGGATGAAAATGTGCACACATTTAAATCAAGGCTAGTTGCAAAAGGTTTCACGCAAACTCATGGCATCGACTATGATGAAACTTTTTCGCCAGTAGCCATGCTAAAGTCTATTAGGATTCCGATGGCCATTTCAGCGTACTTTAACTACGAGATTTGGCAGATGGACGTCAAGACCGCCTTCCTTAATGGGAAGTTAACAGAAGACGTCTACATGCTACAACCAGACAGGTTTGTGGATCCTAAGAATCCTAATAAGGTGTGTAAATTGCTTAAATCTATTTATGAATTGAAGCAAGCATCTAAGAGCTGGAACTTACACTTTGATGAGCGAATTAAAGAATTTGGTTTCACCAAAAGTGAGTTTGAGCCATGTATTTACACCAAGTTCAGTGGGAGCATAGTAACCTTCTTGGTCTTATATGTAGATGATATTCTACTGATAGGGAATGATGTACCAACCTTGCAAGGAGTAAAAGCTTGGTTAAGTAAATGTTTCCAAATGAAAGACCTTGGAGAAGCCACCTATATACTTGGTATAAAGATCTATAGAAATAGATCTAGACGGCTCATCGGACTTAGTCAAAGTACATATATTGACAAGATCCTGAAGAGATTCAAGATGGATGAATCCAATAAAGGATTTATCCGGAGGCAACATGGCATAGTGTTAAGTAAAGCAGTGTCCCGTATCTAGTCAAGATCAGGACAAGATGAAATCGATTCCATATGCTTTAGCAATTGGATCGATCATGTATGCCATGTTATGTACTAGGCCCGATGTTGCTTACTTAGTAAATGTTACAAGCAGATACCAGCAGAACCCAGGTGAAGCCCATTGGGTGGATGTCAAGAACATTCTTAAGTATTTCAGAAGGACCAAAGAAATGTTCTTGGTCTTTGGAGGTGCTGAGGATGAAATTAGTGTCACCTGGGCCCTTGTATGCTTGCGGCCCAACCGGCAGAAAACCTCAACCCAACCCAACCCATTTAACTAATCGTGTCGAGTTCTTCAACCCAACCCATGAAGGGTCGTGTCATGGGTCATGTCACGGGTTGGCAGGTTGGTGGGTCAGTGGCGGGTTGGCGGGTCATAAACGGGTTGACGGGTCACAAACGGGTTGACAGGTCAAAGTTCATACATCATACAGTTCAAATAAAAACAAAGTCCCAATACAATTAAGTGCAAAAACAACCAAATATAACCAAGTTCAAAAGCATCCAAACACAACCAAGTTCAAAAGCAACCAAGTGATAGTAGTCTAGAATATGGTGAAGGCGTGAAGTGGCTGGAAGTTGAAACTAGGGTTATTAGGATTAGCGGATTTGTTTTTTTTAGTTTTTCTAATTTTTATTATATAATAAATATATATAATTTAAATATAAACGGGTTCGCGGGTCAACCCACCAACCCGGCGGGTCAACCCTTGAAATTTGGAGGGTTAGCATGTCAAAAACCTCAACCCAAACCCTTTTATTTTCGTGTCGTGTCGGGTTGGCGGGTCGTGTCGGAAATTGCTAGCCCTACTTGGGCCACGGCTATGGATGGCAAACATGGGCCAATTTACTTGATCTCGTTTTGGACTCGTATTTACAAACACTTCTCTTGGACTTGTTTTATTTCGTTGGATGGGCCGGTGACTTGAACATTTTTTGGAACAACTTTTGGGCTCGTTTTATCACCTAGACTTTGGGCTAACCCGTTAAGTGGAAAATTCTAGAAACGGGCCATGATCCCGAGACTTTTTATATAAATATGTATGCTTGGCTAACTAGTTTAGTCACACATTTCTTACTAAGTTACAATTAAGTTCTGAAATACGTCTTTCTAATTTAGAAGAATTGTCGCTCTGTAGTTATAGTCGGCTATTCATCCCTTGGGTGTCGGGATCGAATCAGTCAAAATAGTTACTTACACCAGAGTTATTACTTTTTCAAGTAGTAATTTAAATTGCTAAACTCTTACGAGTTGCTCTCTCCTCGGGTGTCGGAGTTGAGTTCGGTTACCGGTTACATTTTCATTTTCTCGTAATATATTACTCTAGGTATTAAACCCTTCTACTCTATCATAACTACTTGAGCTAGAAGGTGTCTAGATTAATATATTTACTTGGTTCGATGTCGTTTTCATCTTTACTTTTCTGTTCACATTATTACGCTTTCGTTACTTTAATTATAAGGATTTCGTTACTCTGTTTCGTTATTTTTATAACTAACGAACGTATTGTACGAATCCTTTCATCTTTACTTTTCTTGCAAACTGCTAAACCAACTAACTGCTTTTACATTTCTTGTTATTAAAATTCCAACACATTTACATTTCTGCAATATTTACATTTTATACACCATTTACCGCTTTCGTTTACCGCTTTCATTTACCGCTTTCATTTAGATTTATAAATCTTTTATTTTAAGAAACCTAGCATGACAGGCTGACAACCTGGCTAGGGGTGTAAAATGAAGTTGAGATTTATACGGAGAAAAGTAATATGAAATAATTATAGTTTTCGTCATTAACATCTTATTTTTAAGGTTTCATTGAAGATTATATATAAATATTATATTTTTATTTCGACGTATGAAAATGGGTCAGTCTTCCAAAGATTGCCACTAACGGGAGTTTTGACCCAGTTGGAATCTGAGTCCAGATTTCTCCACTATGGATAATTCAAATGTTTACAACTGGCCGCTTACGAAACGACCGTTACATTGAAGATTACGTCGATTCAATTATATAATTTTATATACATGAAAATGAGTTGGCTTTTCAGAAGTCACTATTAACCTTATAAATAAGATATTAACCACGATATCATTATTTTGGATTAGATATTTCATTAAAGATTATATATGAAATTATTATATTTTTACGTCAATGCATGAAAATGAGTGAATCTTTCAGAGGTTACTTTTAACGAGAGTTTTGACCTGGTTGAGATCTGAGTCCAGATTTCTCCACTATAGACAATTCAAATGTCTACAAGTGGCTGTTTACGAAATAACTGTTACATTAAAGATTGCGTAGATTAAATTATATAATATTCATATATATGAAAATGTGTTAATATTTTAGAGGTTACGCTTAGTATTAAATCCAAAATACATGATGCTATTTTTTATCACCATTTTACTGATTAACCTATATTATCCCAACCAAGTTTTACACCCTTTGCTTCTTAATCTAACTGATTTCTGTCAATTTAATTTTTACGCACCCAAACAAATCAACTTATTGCTTCCAAAACTTCACGGAAATCCTTTTATAACTGGACATCATCGAAAGACTGTTTTCACACACGCCTCCCTGTGGAATCGATATCTGGTACTTGTACCACTTTTATTACTTGCTAATTCTATCTCCAAAACGACAACAGACCGAGGTTTATACTTGGGCCGAGGTCTGTTTGTTTGCATTTATTTCAAAAAATCCTATCAATCTTTTTTTTGGCGCTGCTGTATTGAATCAGACGGTTGGGATCGGTTGACTTTTTCCCGTTCCTTTGATAGTCTGAGATAAGATATAGTGTGTCGTAGAAAACACTGACGGGCAAAGATAAAAACAAAAACCAGAGAAAGGTTGATTAATTTCCCTTGACTAGTTTTTGGGACGAGCAAAGAGCTCGAAGCAAGATACTATAGCAGATTCCACTACAAAGGCAGAGTACATTGCAGCATCAGATGCAGCAAAGGAAGTAGTCTGGCTCAGGAATTTTATATCAGATCTTAGAGTTGTTGTCAGTATCTCTAGATCCATCGATATATTATGTGATAACTCTGGTGTTGTGGCGCAAGCCAAAGAACCCAGAGAACATCACAAGTCGAGACATGTACTCAAGAAGTATCACATCATCCGAGAGATCATTGGAAGAGGAGGCGTGAGAATATGCAAGATTCTGACGGATGATAATGTCGCAGATCCGCTGACAAAGTCGCTAGCTAGAGTAAACCATGAGGTCCATGCTAATTCCATAGGGATGCAGTACCTGGATACTAGTAGCTAGTTTATGTTGTTGATTATTATTGTGGTTTAAATTTTGAAACACTATATCATGTAAGGTTTTATTTCACCGTGTGCTTGAAATAAGGAGGTTTTTTATTCATGATTGTTTCAAATTAACCAATTTTAGCATATTTAAGTTATCCATGATTTTTGCAAAGACTTTGCAAGAAATCAAAATTTTATGTAGCTACTTGTTGTGGTGGGAACTCCAACAGGGTTGTAACGCTATTATGAACATTTGATGATTTATTCAAAGTATAGAATAAAAGCACAAGTGATGTGACCAAATATTCATAGATACTCATCAGAGTGTTTGAGTATTGGAAGTGACTAGCTTCAAATCTGCTCCATAGAGCCTTAGTCATGAGCATTGACTTGATGATAGGTTGTCCTTAGATCTGAGATTTTTGGTCTGGGAATGTGAGGACTGCTGTACCCTTAGGAGTTTTTAGACCTGAGATATTTGGTTTGGAAATATGGGGACTTTTGTACTCTTAGCACGTCCTAACGCTGCACCGTAACAGGGTGGCCATAAGGGGCGTGACTAGATGCAGTGGAAATCGTGTATCGAAATGCAGATAGTCAAGATGAGATTTATACCTCCTTTGCAGGAGAGATATTTCTGGGCCCCTTGACGATTAAGATTGGTAGAAATGCGTGGTCATGCTCGGATAGAATAATATTTGTTATTTGGTAAGTTTCGTTACTGCAGGCAATTGAGATCAGAGTCAAGAAATACTTGAGTTTAAGATTGATGCCTCCGCTCCATGTCTAAAACTCACTTTAGAAATATCTTGTGTAAAAGGAATGAACCTGTGTACAAATTCAAGCGTGAATTGTATATCTGGATATAAGAGATCTTATAACCTGGTTACCCTACATGTCTGGCTAGGGACCTCCTTAGGCTAACGGTAGACAGTTGTGTTACTTATCTGGCACAAGTGGGAGTCTGTAAGGATTATATGCAAGACAGTAACAGTAAAATGGTTTACCATGTCCAATTTTATAAGACACTAGTGGGTCACACTACTACACACCCAATTAGAGATAAATTGGATTTACCAGGTGTGTTAGAATAATTAATTAGTTTAATTAATTATTGTTGAGAGATATAAATAATAGATAGTTATTTATTATTTAATTGAGTTTAATTAAATATTGGTTTAATATTTTATGGATAAATTAATTAATAGATAATTAATTAATTAAAGGGGTTTATATTTAATTAATAGTTTATTAATTAATTGAGTTTAAGTTCGATTAAAAAGCTATCGGGCTTAATTGAACGGGGTTGGGTACTGCCTCAATTAGTTCTATAAATAAGGCAAACCAAAAAGGGTTTTTCATAATTTTTTTTCAGTAGAAAGAAACCCAGAAAAACCCTCTAAATCTCTCTCTCTCTCTCTCCCATCAAAAAACACACACACATACACAAATCAGTTAGATTTGTGTATCTGGGTAAATCCTTAGGCGGTCTAGCAGTCAATCTCGCGATGGTGCAGTAGTGGTGTAATCCTGCCAGCTTTCTAGACGATTTAGACAACCTAAAGGTATATCTGATAAACCCTCTCATATTGTGTCTGTTTTGAATTCGGAGGGATCTACGATTGAGAATTGTGGTTTTATTCCGCTGTGCTATATATCTATTTTTGTACCCACTAATTCCCAACACTCTTGACTCATGGTAGTCCGCAAATATGACTTCAATAGCTTTAGTATTGAAAAACTTCTTTCGGCGGATGCTACCGTGACCGATATGGTTAACAAAATCTTGTAGGCAAGCAACACGTGCGAGAACATGTCTACCTTCCTTACAAACTCCATAACTTGAAGTGATGTGCAAGGCTTTTCTTTCTCATGTGCTTCATTTGGTATCATACCCAGCAAAATTTGTAACTCTGTAAAAAGATATTTTCCATCAATATCAACATTTTCACCATGTATCAAAGCAACCTCATGATTCAAACAACATTTCTTTAATTCATCATCTTTCAATTTAACCAACTTTGAAGCATCAAACGAAAACCCAAATATAGACTCAAAAGTTTTCATTTGTTCAAATCTACTTCTCAATTGAGAAAGTGTCATATCCACTAAAATCATAAAATAATCGGTTCTAAATGATTTTTTGCGGATTGTTGTTCTCTTTCACTATTTGGAATCTCATCAAAGTGCTTTTTTCTACAAGCATGACGCTTTACAGGAAATTTGGGTTTAACTCCAATGTTTTCTGCAATTTCTTTAGCTTCAATAAGAGCCAAGTCAAACCCGTTATTCCTATTTAAAAAAAAAAACAATCCTTCCAAGTTTTGTACAACAACATCTAGAAGCATAGCCTTTGATTATAACTTTTTACTAACCAAATTGATTCTATATAAAATTTCATGCCAAATAACCAAACTCAAAATAAATTCAAAAATTGAAAGCTCGCCATTTATCAATGACTCGGCATCTCTACACACTTTTCCATCATCGCACACATTGGTTAACTTTATCAAAGCATTTTTTATTTGACCAAGTTGAGTTCTTATTGCTTTAACACTTTCAACATGACTTTCCCAACGAGTAGCACATAAAGACTTCAAAGTCAAATCATCAATATATTCAAGTAACATACTCCACCGCTTTGTTGAATTGGAAAACACGGTATAAATTATTTGACCTGTACCAAAAAATGTTTTTGCTTTATAACAAGAGTTAGCCATATCACACAAAACCAAATTAAGACAATGACATCCACATGGCATATAAAAAACTCTAGGGTTTTGATAACTCAAAAATTATACATATTTTACTCGTGCTGATTCCCCACTTTTGTAATTAATTTGAGAGTATTTTTGATACTGTTTGACTTAAAACAGTGTAAATCCTAATCTTGCAGGTTTTGGAGGTGCTTGTGCGTAAAAGTATAAAAAGAGGGTAAAAAGCGTCAAAAAGGAGACTTTTGTGAAGACTTGGAAAAATATGGATTTTTCTTGGCTCCTAGGACTGCTTTCTTGCTCCCTAAGACGGATGACTTCCTCCTAAAACCAGATTTTCAGCAAAGAAGGAAAGAGAATATTCTGGGAAAAGAAAAAAAAAGCTGGAAGCTGGTTTTGTCACCTTCGCTCCGCGAAGAAGGAGTGCTCGCTCCGTGAAGGATTTGCTCGCTCCGCGAAGAGTGCCTGCTCGCGCCGCGAAAGTTTGGATTTTTCTCTCGGAAGCTTCTGGAAGATTAGGGTGTGGGTCGTCGCATGTTTCGCTCTGCGAAGGTGCCGTTTCGCGAACGCGAAACGGGTCTGACGAGTTTTCTTATAAATACAGCATTGGGTCATTCAGTTTTATCCATCCAAGAATCAATTTTTATACAATTCTCTTAGATAGTTAGGTCAGTAGTTAGATGGGAGCCACTTAGGGTTTCCAACCCAAGAAGCCGGAGGCTCGATGTTACGACTACGGAGGAGATGATTCGAGGGGATACTTTCGCAAATCTACCGTTCTATAGTTGGTTTGTGTTTGTGTTTCTTATTAGTATGTCTATGTACTAGTAACCTTGTGTTTTTATTATGGTTTGATACTTTGGATATTTACTTTATTTAATAGATACATGGTTTGTTGAGTGTTTATCTTTGATTCCGACTTGATGTTTTAACTGTGGCTACTTGAACTCGTTGGTTTGGATTATGTTTATTATCTGACAATTAATAAATGTGATTCTTGCCTCCCTTACCTTTCACTCTGGTGACGCGGAGAGACGTGGTAAGTGGTTTGCTCGGACCAAGAGTAGACTAGATTGTAGGGTCCCACGACTTGGCATCGATTAGGGCGACTTTTACTAGACTTGTTTGACAACCAAGTCCCTGTAATTGGTCCGGGCAACCAACCTGGTTTGTAATCTTAGATAATACATGCTTGGGTGCTTTATGCTTAAATTCTAACAACAACCATTAATCTATGTCTTATGAAAAGTAGACCATAATGATTACTGTCATCTCTGATGTATGTGTTCATCTGCTTTCCTACTTCTTGGTTAGGTTTAGTTAATTATTTGTTTTAATCTTTTCGTTATAAAAATCCTTTTCAAAAGCAAAAACCCCCTTTTCTAGATTAACTAATTAATACTTTGGTGGACTCCTAGCTTAACTGTTCCATGTGGTAAGAACGATACCCGGACTTTCCTAAACTATATTGCTTTCGATCAGGTACGCTTGCCTGTGAATGGTGATTGGTTAAGGTTATTTTGTGGTTAAACTTGGTTCTGTTTTAATATATAGTTTTTACACCATCAGGTTTATATCAAGCAACCTTTTTTGAACACCTTGATGTTTTCCTTTCATATTAGCCCCATTATCATACCGTTGTCCTCGCACATAATTAATATCTAAATCAAGAGATATCAAAACATTTTGTAGCACATCAAAAAGACCCTTACCCGATATATCTTCTACAACCAAAAACTCCCAAAAAAACTCTTCTACTTTAATAGAAACACTCGACACATCAACACATCTTATAATCAAAGTCATTTGTTCTTGATGACTTGCATCAGGAGTGCAATCAAGAATGACTGAAAAGTATTTGCTTCTTTGATTGTTGCAATAATAGCACTTTTTACATTCAAAGCCAACATCTCAATCAACTCATTCTGAATTTTATGACTAAGATAATGATGATGAATTTCTTTTTCTTTAATCAAATGAAAATGGTGTTTCATCATAGGGTCAAATTCAACAATCATTTGAAGAATCCCTAAAAAGTTACCATTAGACTTTTCATAAATCTTTTCATTTTTTCCACGAAAAGACAAATTATATGCAGCCAAACATTTCACAACAACAATTATTCGAATAAAAACTTGTTTCCAATAAGTGGTATCTTTCTTGATTAAATCTTGCAAGTTATTGTCAATAGTTTGATTCTTATTAACCTTAATTTCAACTCAGACGATGCTTTTAAATGCAATGCTCATAATTGTTTTCATGTAACGATAATGCATAACTAAGATGTTTCCAATCATTAAATCCTTCACTAGCTAACTGACTTTTTTGATCGAGCAACTTTGAATACTTTGCAACAAAAGCAAAAAAACTTTATCCAAATCTTTTGAGTAAACCAACCATTTCCGATCATGGGAATAATCGTTTCCAATCTTACGAGTATAATGGATATAAGAAAAACGTCTATTTTGTTCATCTTTTGGAAAAACAATGTTGGCTTCTCTAATGGGACCTTTTTCTTTAAGCGAATCTTTCATTTTTGAATCTAAAGAATCCCACACACTTGGCTCAAAAATATTCAAAGCAACATGAGGCTCATCAAAATCATTAGTATTAGGATTACCAACACAAGGCTCATCAACATGATTTTCTACAAGATTTTCATCAACAACATTTTCCATATTATCAACAATTTCCACATCATCAACAAGTTCATCATCAACAATATTTTCAACATCATCATTAGAACTAGGATTTTCAAAGGGTTTTCTTGCCTAACAATAAATTTATTCAATGATCCTTGTAAAGATTTTGCAATTTCTTGTTGTTTTTCTTTTTTTTTTTCTATTTTTAGCACCAGATGGTTGTGACCTAGGAAACATCTTTAACCAAACAACAACAATTTTCAATTAAATGCAAACAGCAAACAATGCCCTAACAGATACTAAGCAAATACCCAAATAGCAAATACTAAGCAAAAACCAAATACCCAAATAGCAATTAGCAAATATCCAGAATTCAGATTGACATATTATTTATTGCAATTAGATAGATGAGAAAGTAAGAAACTGGAAAGAAAACACCTGGATTAGAATTGCAGATGCGAGATGGAATAGTCAGCCCTCAATCATTGAGAATTGAAGCCGGCGTCCGACAACCGTGATTTCGAGAGGCGATGAATAGGGAATCGCCATTCCAAAGCACTAGACAAATCCACACAGCCACAGGGGATCGATGTTTGAGTCTTTGAGAGAGAGAAGAGTTAGATTGTTCGAATGTATGATTTCTGATAGAAAATCATCGCTTGAAATTGAAGATGTGATAGAGAATGAAATTAAGTCTTCCATGAATAATCATGATGGCCATTGTTCGAAACTGTTAAGCGATTGATTGCAGGTGAGAATCGAAGCGTCGCTGGCGTGTGTGAGAGTCGGTCGAAAGAGAGTGAGGGAACGAGCAAAGAAAAAGAGACGTTCTTTTTTTTAATGATAACTGATAATAATTGAACCTAGTATAGCTAAAGTGTGACATGGGCTTTGATACCCTATTGGGCTGTGATGCCCTGGGCGGTTGCCCATTTAGCCCAGCCCATGGGCCGCCCCTGGACACATCTTCATGCGTTGTTTTAACAATTTAACATTAGACATAATTTTCAATGCAATAGCAATTATAAGAAATTATTTGCGACCCTAGAAGCTGTAATAATGCACTACCGACCTTACTACATAATTTCTCAATTTTGTTTCACACCCCTGGCCAGGTTGTCAAATTGTCATGCTAGGTGTCTTTTTACAAAAGATTTATAAAAGTAAATATTGCAGGAACAGTAAATGTGCGTAAAAGTAAATATTGCGAAAAATGTAAATGTGTGTAAAAGTAAATGGGGCGTAAAAGTAAATTGCGTGAAATGTAAATTGCATAAAATTAAATTTGCAGGAAAGTAAATTGCATAAAAGTAAATTGTGATGGAATTTCAATAAGAAGAAATGTAAAAAGATGGTAATTACTACACAATACGTTCTTTATCGTTGGAAATAATTCCAACGCGAAAGAATCAGAGCATAAGTAATCCCAAGAGAGTAGAAATTGTAACCTACAGTGTTATCGGAATGAGTGGCTTAGAACAAAAACAACAAGTATTTTAAATGAATGGATATAAATAAGCCAAGTATATGGATGAGAATGGAACAAGCGTAAGGATTTGTATCCACGTATTTTTGGTAACTAAAGGGGTAGAAAAGAGGTGTTTTACCCCGTTTTTGTTCTTCTTGATCTAATCACGGAGAACGAGTTCAATCAACGTGAAAAGAGAAAATTGCACAAATGCAGTAGAAACGAAAATATAAAAGACAAGACGATAAATGTAAATTTTGCGAATAAAAGTAAAGATATACGAGTTATGAACTAATGAAACCTTCTCGTAACTCTACGATTGCAGAAACAACCTTTCTAGAGAATTTGAAGATAGACGAAAGAAAGTAACGAAAAAGTAAATCAGGAGCTTTGATAAGCTTTTGCGACAAAAGGTAAAGGAGCTTCGATGAGCTTTTGCGATAAAAAGTAAAGGGGCTTCGATGAGCTTTTGCGATAAAAGGTACAAGGAGCTTCGATGAGCTATAATGAAAGCGATAAAAACTAGAGATGGGTTTCACCTACTAGTGAACTACAAACTACGAAAACCACACTTTCCCACACCTTAAAAAAGAGAGTACTAATTTAGCTAGCTTATTGTAATAAGCTAGAGGTGTTGAAGAAATTAAGCATCCCAACTAGCTTATTTATACGGATTAAGATAGGCTCTTGGCCCTTTAAGAGTTTTTGCTAGTTGGATCAAGCCCACTTGGTTTATTGATGAAGCCCAATGAAAATAAGAACAGAAGCCCATGAAATTGGTCCATGTTGTTTGTTGCTTTCGGTCGGTCCAAATTGCAGCTTCGGCCCAAGCGATGGATTTGGCCGATCCATGGTGTCTTCGGCCCAAGACAGCTGTGGCCCAAGTGATGGTTGCGGTCCAATCCGGTCTTCACGTCTCGAGCTTCGAGTCTTCATTGGTTACAAACGACGATTAAAACTAAATGTTACATGCATATATATATATATATATATATATATATATGGTTAAGTTATTTTGTTAACCAATCAAATTGTGTTAACCGTGTTAACCAATCTCAACCATAGATCAAAATCAATCAATGGTTTTAATTTAAATTTACTTTCTATGATTATCACCTCCACAATTATAGGAAACATACTAAATATAAATAGCCGCCCATAATTATCTCAACCATTGATTAGTTTTGATCAATGGCGGAGATTGGTTAACACGGTTAACACAATTTAAGTGGTTAACAAAATAACTTTCCTCTCTATATATATAGTTAGCTAGAGTTAATTAAATAACCAAGTTATAATAAACTAACCGACCGACATGAATAAGTGGTTGGTCCCATGGTGTTACGAGTTTAATGTACTTGATCGTTATACAAACGATCCCAAAGGAAATAAAGTAACATGGAACGTGTTTGGAATATGTATCAATACATAATCGATGGATTCGGAAAATGAGAGTTTGAAAGAATAAAATGTGAAAATGGGCCGTATAAGTAACAACCGGCCCAAATGCAAACTTCGGCTCTATTTCTTCTGCTATGTCCACCCAAAAACGACTATCACCATGTCGTGAGATCTCAAAAACTTGTCCGTGATCATCCTTCCATTCTTATCTACACGACCCGTCCACAAGCTCGGGTTCAAAAACCATGATCTGCAAAAGAGATTATTATTGCGTCAATTTTATACAATTTCTATTGATTTTTAGTGTAAATATACATAAGTTTTGAAATTTGATAAAAATACTAAATATAACTAAAATAACCTAAAAAGCTATAATAATTATATTAAGGGTTAATTTCATATATGCCCTTGTTAAAACCCAAAATATCATATTTACCCAACTTAATTTATAAGTATCATATATGCTCTTCCTAATCTATCAAAATATCATATTTACCCAAATGACAATTTTTATCCATTTTTAATTATTTTAAATCAAATTTAATACTCAAAAATAATTAAATGACTATTATACCCTTTAAAATCTAATTCAAATGACTTTTATCTATTTTCCCATTTCATATCTTCTTCCTTACTTTACTCTGGTTCAAGAAAATTCATAGATTGAAAACCCCATTCTACCACAGATCCAAAAATAGCTTTGAAGTTTGTCAAGCAATCTTGTGTTCTTTATTAATTACTATTATTTTTTTGAAAACCCATTCATTGAACCACCAAAACCAAATCTTAAAATCCGAATCTGTGTATATATATAGTCACAAACATGATATATATATAGGGGTGGGTTCAAATGTGAACCACTTTTTGGTTGTGAACGTGAGGACAACCGAGAGTGCGACACGTGGCGGATGACAAGCCGCCACGTCAGATCCACGGCGGATGACTAGGTGCGATTCATGGGATGGCATTGAATTAAAGAGGGGGACCACACTCAAAGTCGCCACGTGTCGTGCTCTCGGCTGTCTTCACGTTCACAACCAAAAAGTGGTTCACATTTGAACTTCCCTCTATATATATAACAGATAACACAGAGACGATATATATATATAAAGATATTCATGATATATATAAATATATATATATATATATATATAACACAGAAACGATATATATATACATATAAAGATATTCTATGGAAAAGCCTAACCTTCCTTTACTGTATACATATATATAAACTTGATGCGGGAGTGTATCAAGAAAGTTTAATAAAAATATTTTACTTATATATATATGGGTTTCCTTTTACTGAATACATATATATATTTTACATATATATATATACTGCATACATATATTTTACTCACGAATCTTTTGGTGGTTCAATCAATAAATGGGTTTTCAAAAAAAAATTCATAAAGAACGCAAGCTTTCTTGACAAATTTCAAAAATATATATTTTGGATCTAGGGTGGGATTGGGGTTTTGAATCTATGAATTTCTTTGAACTTGAGTGAGGTGAGGAAGAAGACAATGGAAAAATAGATAAAAACTATTTGAATTCTTTTTAAAAGGGTATAATAGTCATTTAGTTATTTTTTATTATTAAATTTGCTTTAAAATAATTAAAAATAGATAAAAATTGATATTTGGGTAAATATGATATTTTGATAGTTTATGAAGGGCATATATGATATTTATAGATTAGGTTGCGTAAATATGATATTTTGAGTTTTAATAAGGGTATATATGAAATTAACCCTTATATTAAACCTATCCTAAAGTTAGCCGAAAATGGTACAAAAAGGGTATATAAGATACCCTTATCACTATTATTGTTACATGTTCAAATTTTTATATAATCAGTTATTATTATTGTTGTTGTAAACACCAGTTGGTTACCCGAGCAATGCGACGGGATGCCAAAACTTTCTGTAAATCGAGTGAATGAAGTTATGATCATCATTAAGTTTAAAGTTTTTATTGGTTGAATGATCAGAGATTTGAAAAGAGAATTGTGAGATTAACGGTTCCAACCACATCTTTTCACATATTGCAACTTATGAATAACAAAAATACCCAACAATAATGTTTAATCAAAACGGAAATACAAATCGATCTTCTTCGTAGATATCACTTGAAGCGCCTCCACTACCCTTTAAGAAAACTCTTATGATTATAACATAATACATACCAAACGTAGTTGAAAAAAATGTAATAATAAGTACTTGTTTTTACCTCATTAATCGCGTAAGACTTCGTGATACACCACATTTGATGTGTAGACTCCGGCACGATTGAATTTTTTTGCATGCATTACCAATACCTTTTATTTTCACGTGATGTCCCTCTTGAGAACGCCACATAAAGTTGTCCGTGCGAAAATAATGACTCTGGTAGATACACACACCTACATTAGGAATGGTCTGTCCTTGAGCTTCATTGATTGTCATCGAAAAACTAAGTCAGATTGGGAACTGTTTTCTCTTCAACTTGAAGGGAAACATGTTATCTTCTGATGGGCAAAGAGGAATTCTCGGTAAAAACACTCTCTTTCCAGCATGCTGACCAACAACAATTTCCGCGTCAATTACATTTTACTGAAAACCTCTACATATCAATCTGGTACCATTACATAAACCATTAGAGGTATCGATATTTCATAGTAGTATTATTGGGCATCCAATTTTAAGCTGAAGGTAATGAGTAGGTAAACCACTGACAGTTAGTGCATTTAACAACTCTATCAGGTAAAAGTTATTCCTGTCGTCTTCTGCTTCATCAAAACTGTAATAAACCTTTTCATCTCCGTAGAATCTATCAATCAACTGGTCATTAATCTCATCGATGGTCTAATTCTTTGTTGATAATATCGCCCTCGAAATGATATAATCTGAATTGGCTCCGTTGATTTCCAGGGATGGAAATATTGCATCAATCAAGTCATTCTTCGACCTAGCTTTATCAGTATACGCAATGGCGATGTTATCAGGTATGCGTATAAAACTTTCTTCCGTCGCTTCCTCAACTTCATCACCCACTCGTAACAGAAAATCCACAAACCGTGGATCAGTTCGTGCTCTCATGTTAAGAGTGAACCGAATTTTTTTTATTAAAGACCAAAGAGGTGACATTTGTAGACTTGAATATACAATTTGAGCTTGGGTTCCTCGTGTCACGACTGGTAATACCTTCTAAAATCACCACCCATAACCATTATCTTTCCACCGAATGGGAGTTTCACCCCTGTGATATCTTGCATTGTTCGATCACGCGCCTCCACTGCTTGTCTCTTAGCCATCGACGCTTCATCCCAAATGATTACTTTTGCATCTCACAGCAATTGAGCAGTCCCACTTTGTTTTTTTATGTTGCACATTGAGTTTTTATCAAAGACTGAGAAGAATCTTGAATCGGGAATGAGTTGTTCTTCCCCCAGGCATATTATTAGCTGCAACACCTGAAGAGGCGGTGGCGAGTGCAATGAGACCATGAAAACGAATGTTGGCAAGCAATGCTTTGTATAAAAATGTTTTACCAGTCCCCCCTGGACCATCTATGAAGAAGACGCCTGGACGATCATCGTCTACATGCTTCATGATCTCATCGTACGCGTATTTTTGGTCAAGATTAAGGGCATCTCGGGCACGTAAGTGTTCGTCTTCCACAAGTATAGAGTATTCGTCTTGTACCTCACGAAAACTTCCAATTTGTAAGTTGGCATCTGCATATATCTTTGGAAGAGCGTAATCATCAATATTTTTACCCATAGACTGTAGAAAGGTTGCGATGCCAGTTAGGACCAGATTTTGCACGTGGTCAACACTTTTGCATTGTCGTCTATAATCTTTTAAAAGTGATTCATAATGCTCATCCCATAGTTTGCAAACATCTTCTGGCTCACAATAAGTTAGTATTGTCGCAAATAGCCTCTTAAGAGCATTGGAAACTGAAACAATAAAGCCTCCACAAGACATTGTAATAAGTTATCGTCTGTCTCTATCAAGCCTCTCTCAAATGCTGCTTTTCGAAATGTCGGGTGTAATATGCCATTGATCGTGTATAGATCCTCAAAAGATGTAGGCCACTACTATGAGACAAAAGTATGCGTAGGTAATATCTCTCTCCTTCGGCGGGATTAGAAGAAACCAAACTTCCTACCATTGATCCTTGTATTCTCGGATTCCAACGACGTGAGCTTGCATTCCATGTGTAATGTTTTGGAAAGTCCTTGTACAAATGATGTATCGCGCTCTTGTCTTCCTTGTTTTTGTCAAAAAATGCAGTCAACATTGTTCGTTTACCTCTCTCTCTAGCAACAATATCGACCATTATATCATCTTCCCTAAACCTAACCATTTGCTTGTTGGGGAGATGGAGTTGCAAAGCCGTCACATAAAGATGAATTTGAGAAAGTGCAAAGCTAAAAATACGCCACATCGCCTTTGGAGGTGAGACATAACGCACATCTTGAAACCTTTTTAATCTCGTTAATCACACTTTGTCCTTCATCTGGATCGATATGCATAACTTGTTTATCATGACCCTTGTAGATATACTTGAAGAGATATTTCACAGATGTAATACTTGAGCAAGCCTCAACATTAATATGACAGTTGAACATCATTAACAACTTTGGGTTATACGTCTATTATCTAGTGTATTACCTCGTACATTCACATCCCTTCTAAGATCTCTCATTTGATACAATGGATATGAGTTCTCAGCATTTGATGTCTTATCATTGAACTGTCTAGGGTATCTAAAACGACATCTCTTCGGCTCACCTTGCATGCAAGGACTGGATGGTCGTAAATGACCACAAGGGGCGTGCATCATGTGTTGAACATCAAATTGGTGCATTTCAGGATACTTAGCTGGGTCTGGAGTTTCAGCACACACAATCTTGTCGTGATGATCTGGATTGGCCATCTTGTCCTCAGCTCTCATTATCAAGAGGAAATGTGCATGCAGCAAATCGCGCTTTTGAAACTCGATTACATAAACATATGCAATGACGGTGCCGATGATGTTCTTTTGGAAAAGTTGGTCTTTGAGATCCTCTAATTTGGCATGAAAAAATCTTGCAACAAGGTCTGGCTATATGCTACAGTCTGACCAGGCAATAGCTCTTTAAGGATTTCAAGCCATTTTGGATTGCACATCATTGTTAGGAAAATATCGGGTTTCCCATCATCTTGAACTAAAGCCATTGCATCCAAAAATCTGCGTCGCATGTCACGTGAGCCTCCTATAAAACTTGCAGGCAACACAACTCGTTGTCCAACTCTACTTGGTTGAACCTCACCAGCATTAACGCAATCCACAATGCCTTGGTACAAATCCGCTCTAATTTTTGTTTGGTTAAGTTCACAAAAAAGTAAACGTGAAGTCTCGATTTTGATATATGTATCAACCACGAATTGTTGTAGTAATTCGCCCCCCCCCCCCCCAATAGAATCACATTATCATTTGAACGGATCTGGAACTTGTAACAATAGTATTCCTACCCCTTCCTGTAGAAGTCTCTGTGTAATGTTTGGAATCATTTAAATTAAGGATATGCATGTTTTTAAAATTATTATTCCTTTCATAAATATGGAAACTTACAACGAAATACGTACCTTCTGAATCTTCCTCCATAATTTCGTCTACATCAACAACTTCATTTATGGACACTCCGTGTCTTGGAATTTTAGAATGCCACCCAGACTCACCGTTAGGAAAGAATAATGGATAAGCCAATGGATCATAACAACCAAAGTGAGCTTGAATTTCTTGGTTATAGTCAGACCTCCCGTACACAATAATTCTTCTTTTATATGCAGTGATATTGTCATTGCCTTCAACCCAAATTCCAGCAACCTAAACGATGATATAATTTCATGTTGTGAAAATATATATATATGTGTGTAAACCTATTATGATACATTTGCTTTTAAAACTCATAAGATAAAATAAAACATTTATATATATATACCTCAGATGTAGTCGGCCGATTGTATACCCTTAGGTATACGATTGTAAATATAATCGTATGGATCCTCTAGGAGCATGTAATTCCGATTTGATGAATTAACAATGGCCTTAGTAGTACCTCCTACACATGCGTTTATCCCTTTTCCCCATCATGTTCTTCTCCTTACGTCGTAGATAATAATTTCTATTATAATTTCTCTTTTTCTCAGCGATGTTCCTTTCGAACACTAAATCATCATGAATTTGTGTTCCACATGGTGTAATATGTTCATGCCTCGTTGCTATCGTAGATTGACTACTTCCTTCGCTATTTGCTTGAATTTTCCTTTTCTTAGTCGCTTTTTGTCGTGCGTGCATAGTACTCTCGATTGTATTCTCTCCTTTTTTTTTCTATGACAAAGACAAAGCTAAGAAACTTTGAAGCAGACATAAGCGTTATTTGATAAACTCCATTTACTTAACATACCTTTTTGAGTATCAATTACACTTTGGGATACACAATTTTTGCAAGTCTTCCTGATTTTTGTTGAACATCAACTTGTGTGACAACACCATTATCACCCTCCCCGTTTATGATCCTCATTTGGCACTATAAATTTACAAAAAAACAACACATATTATCACAAAATTTAACGAATTATCATGTCAAAAATGTATAAAGACAACAATAACATATATCATTACCTTTTCAGTAACTAAATCATTATGAACTTGTGTTACACATGGTGTAATATGTTCTTGCAATGCTCCTATCGTAGATTGACTACTTCCTTCACCATTCGCTTGTAATTGTTTTTTCTTAATATCTTTTCGTCATGCATAGTAGTCTTGATGGTATTGTTTTCTTTTTCCTGTAACAATTTTTTTTGATAAAACATGTATTAAAGACAAATACTATTTTATTAGCTTCATTTACTAAACGTACCTTTTTTTATATCAACTACACTTTGGGATACATTAATATTTGTAGCTTTTCTCGATTTTTGTTGTGCATCATCTTGTGTAACAACACCATTATCACCTTCTTCATTTATAATCCTCATTTGAGACTGGGTTATAACAAATATATATCGTTATTGGTATGTCATACAAATAAGTGTCGCAACACATATTATCATCAAATTTAATCACTACAAATATTTATAAAAACAACAATAACATATATCATTTTCAAATACAATCACATCAAATGTCAAAAAGAAACCATATACAAATTTTCATGAAATGGTCACAAACATGTTCAAAATACAAGTACAACCAATACAACACTAAAGCTACATAATTGTTCCAAAGATTTTCACAACACTCACAAAAGAAAACACAATTCTAATCAACATTAACGACCATATATTTTTAACCCAACATCAGGGGCGGAACTATTCATAGTTCAGGGATAGCCCCCGCGACCCCTGGACTTTTACCCGGTAGTGGATTTATTTTTACGTTTTTCGTTCTACGCGACCCCTGACATGTATTTTTCGCGACCCCTAAGATTATTCTAAGATTATTTTTCGCGACCCCTAAGATTATTTTCGCGACATCTATTATGAGTATTATCTAATATATATATATATGATTGTTTAACAATCAGATTTAATACACTATACACAATACACAACACAGTAACAAAAACTATCCAATAATGAATAGTCTAAAAGAAATAAAGGGTTTAAAGTGTAAAAGTGCAACTATTCCAATAAAGGGATTAAACTATTCCAATAATGAATAGTCAGTAGCTGGAAATTGGAAATTTGGAATGCTGGAAATTGGACTTTCAAGGGTTTAACCTAATCGACGCACGCAGACTCCATACACGTTGTCGCCTCCCACCTTCTCTAAACCTAAATCGACGCACGATGTCGCCTCCTACCATCGACGTCCACGGCGACGACCACCACCGGCGAGTCGGCGACGTCTCTCTCTCTCTCTCTCTCTCTCTCTCTCTCTCCTCTCCGACGATTATTGTAAGTCTCCATGATTCCATCTCGACGGTTTTTGCCCAATTTGGTATCTAATCTATATATAATAAAAGAGTAACTGGCTGACACGTGTCGCGCTCTGGTGAGCCGAATTTCTATTTTTCCCGCCAAAACATGAATCTAGACACTTTTTGGTCTACATTCATGTATGCCTACGTGTCACTTTTTGTCATGTCATGCATACGTGTCATGTGTCATACGTTGACACATGTCACTAATTCAAATTTTAAAATTATTAAATTTTATCTTTATTATTTCAAATTGTAACACCCTCCCTCCCGCGCAGCT
This sequence comes from Centaurea solstitialis, assembly GCA_030169165.1. Lineage (NCBI taxonomy): Eukaryota > Viridiplantae > Streptophyta > Magnoliopsida > Asterales > Asteraceae > Centaurea > Centaurea solstitialis. The sequence goes on along the minus strand of CM058047.1, from coordinate 50,724,259 downwards.
GGGACAAGAGATGTATATATTTCGATAAACGGATCAAACTTAAAATACCATAATTCAGAGCTTTACTATGCTTCCCACAATAACATACATATTAATAAATGAAACTTCAAAAATACTTACGATCCAAAATGTTAACCTCTAATTGTTCCCAAGAATTTATATATCACCGATATACAACAATACGGAACATATGGCTTCAAAAATTAGCTTATTCTCGATCCCTCATCCCGACCTTGGAGTAGTACTTGAACCTGCCGAGGAAACAAAACAGACCTCGGCTGAGCAATTTCGCTCAGTGGGCGGATAATGTATGTAAACAATACCAAGCAATATAAAGTTCAAATATTACTTCGAGCCAAAACAAATCACAGTCGATAGTTCAAAACATTGTAAATGTCGAAATCATAAAAAAATATTAATAAAACCATCGTATTGCAATAATAAGTCGTCTAATCGGATGATCAGTCCAATTAGACTTGGAATGTCGATGCCGGGCACAACACCACCCATCCCCCGATAACCAATTCAATTATGGTATTCGGCTTTATCCGATAATCGGTTCTATCCGGTATTCGGTTCCCGATAACCAGGCATTTTCTGGTATTCGGCTCTTGGATGCATTCTACGTCCTCTATTTGACTTGGCCTAGCCTTTACAAGAACGCCATGGCTATTAATAGCCACCATGGAGGCATCTCAACACCCGTGGTCCAAGTGTTGAGTCTAAATCGAAAACAACAAAACGCTTATCGTTAAAACAATTGTCCATTAATCGTAGAACCAAACTCAATCTCAAAATAATCAATTCAACCGATAACGGATCGTATCATAATATTCAAACAATGAAAATGGTTCAAAGAGTGTTCGTCAAATCAACCGAAAACGGATTGTAACTTCCAAAATTAGTTCATTTAGAAATCATTCAAACTATTTTTAAAATGAAGTCGTGAGGCATAGAGTCAAACTCATCCGAAAACATGCTCATATTGTGAAGTAGAGATGGGCAAAAAGCCCGGCCCGATGAAAAGCCCGGCCCGGCCCGTCCCGACCAAAGCCCGGCCCGGCCCGAAAATAAATCTATTTTTTTATTTGTTTTATATAGTTTAAACTTTAGAACTATAAAATAAATCTAGTTTATATCGTATATTATCATTATTATTGAAATTATAAAATAATTTAGTGTTTTTTAAGTTGGAAAAAACCCGGTCAAACAAAGGCCCGAAAAGCCCGGTCTTTTCAAAGCCCGGTCAAAGCCCGGCCCGGCCCGGCCCGAGCCCGGTCAAACAAAAGCCCGAAAAGCCCGGTCTTTTCAAAGCCCGGTCAAAGCCCGGCCCGGCCCAATTTTTGCCCACCTCTATTGTGAAGTCAATCAATATAATAGGATAAACCAAAATATTGAAATGAAAACAAAGTTTCCTATAAATACTCGAAACCGTCAGGCTTGGAGTCACATCTATCAACATGGATGGGATTTCCGGATGCAACCGGTTACCCTCGAGTCAAAGAAATAAGATATCCGTACCTTGGAAAAGATCAACAAGAAATTGAGGCTTATGAACGGTTCTTTCCTTTCGATACCTACACTTATTAGTAAGATGTCTTTTAGACATTTCTCAGCAACAATTCTCAACAATTGCAAGATCCTACAAGCCCTTTCATTTTAATAAAACCTATGGACCTTCAAAACATGCTTAGGATACCACTTGAACACTTACTAAGCATATACATAATTTTTTAAGACCATAAACAACATTTGCTAAAAATCCATTTTCTTTTACAATTCAGAACAATAACTTCCAACACCATTACCCTTAAAGTTTAAGTATGTTTTTCACACTTAGAAGCTAAATTAGCCTTTGTTGTAAAAATAAACGTTGTAGATATGTCTCTTAGGAAACCATAGCAACTGGATTCACACAATTTGAAGCTCTGGTCTATTCTCTACAACAATTATACCAACAGAACACAAAACCGAGAGATTTCAGACAGGGTCTGGAAGATCGACACTTTCGAGCTACTTAGAGTCGGAAACAGATTTATGTGTAAACTACAAAGTTTTAGTACACTCATAGGTCTCTCTATCTATGTGAAGAACACTCAATTTGGAGAAATGGTTGATTTTATACGAATTTTTAAACTTACTGGAGTAAATCTGCCACTTCTAACAGCACCAATCTTGAAGAAATTTCACCTCTATTCATCATCTTCCACCTTGATTCATGTATAAACCTAGGTTAACCCACATGCATTATAATCTAAGAAATCACAAATCTAAACCACATGCATACCTTGATTTGAGTCCATCCTTCCATTTCTAACATCAATTTTGTAAGAAATCAAACATGCACCAACAAATCTTGAGCCTTTTTGGATGAAGCTTAGAATTCTTAGAGAAAGAAGGATGGAGAGGTGAGAGGTTAGAGAGAGAGAGGGCTGAAGTTTTGAGAGGAAAAAAAAACATCTATTTGATCTTATACAAATTATGAAAATTTGCATCTTAACCCTTAACCTTTAACTTATTCTCAAACAACCCTAGCTTTGCCAAAATCATTATTATTTTGGCCCCAACCAAGATGGTTCCATCCAAAATCATTCTTAAAAAGATAACTTATAAGAACTTGGTCCTAATGAGCAACCCTTAAGGACTAATGCACAAGTTGACAAAAACACGATCTCACAATTCGAAACCCGATTGGGTTTCCGGCTACAAAACTCGATCACAAAGTTCCGGGTATTATACAAATATTAATCTATTTTGTCTTTTTCTCTTTTTCTATAAATCTATTATATCTTTATCTCTTTTTTCTATAACAATAATAAATTATAATATTATAATTTTAATAAATATCTATATCATTTTAATAAATGAATTAATTTAAATATTAAACTAAATAAATATATATATATATATATATCATTTTAATAAATCATTTTTAATACTATATGTTAAATCACAAATATATATATATATAATAAAAAATAAAAAATGATTATTTTATATATATTATACCTACTAAGTTTTTTTTATAATTCATATACAAATTTTATTCAAAATTTGAAAATTAAACTATTCTATCTTTATTAGTTAATTTAAATATTAAACTATTTTATCTTTATATTTCTCTAATATAAGAATATTTAACAACCATAGAGATATGAAATTATCCTCATATTTTCACTTTGCAGTAAATTGTTTCTCTCATTATTTATTCATTGTTTAATTCATATTCATAAATCTTGATGTTATTATTTTTGTTCTCTTTCTCAAATTTGATTTTTTGAGGTCTATATTTTATTGCATTTCATTTCCCTCCATTATCATATTAAAAATACAGAATCATGGATTATAGTAAATAATTTTAATTACGCAAATCGTATTTGTAATATTACTTTTCTGATATGATTTTTTTAAAATTACCCCGTGTATTACACGGGATCAAATCTAGTTTGAATAATAACCTGCTTCCTCATGTGGAAATCCATATTTGGTTTTTCTCTAATTGGTGTTTCCTTTGGAATTTGGAACCTACTATTTCATTATTTGAAGGTTTAATTTTTAGGGTTTATTATGTTTAATTTTAGACTATAAATTCTAAGTGCAATTTTTAATCATTTTTTGTTAGGGACTTGAAAGATGAAAAAACAAGTGCTTATTGGTAATTTTTTTAAAGAAAAATTCAAGAAGACGATGTTAATGACGTTGGTTCAAACAATGTTAATGATAATGTTGGTTCAAATAATGTTCGGGTTCAATTCCTTCGGGCTCAACTTCTGTTGGTCCCAAATAGGTGACCTTCAAGTAAGGATAGTGATTGGGATTATAGAAGGGGGGGGGTTGAATATAATCACACAATTTTCTCACTTTTAAATTCTTGTTTTATAAACAATATGAATTTACAGATTGTTGCGGAAATAGAAAAGACAATTAGTCTAAACTAAACAATCTAAGTTCTTTCACTATGCACTAAGTGAGAAGAGAATAAAGAAAGAAGATAGAGGGAAAAAGAGAGAAAGGACTTGAGTAATTTAGGATGAAGAAGAAGTATGGAGAACATCTCTTCACGTCCTATTTATACTCCATGCATTAAATGCATGCAGACCTACTATTGCAACGTGTCACAATGTGAGAGGTCTGTTGTACTATTTACTATAAACAAATACTCTTTGCATGGTGTGCAAAAGAGGATGTTTGTAAACAGTTGCCTTATGGTCTGATAAGTACGGAGGGAACAGTAAAGTAACTGCCCTTATGTACTATTGTGTCAGAAAAGGCGTGTAATCCTTTTGTGCATTAGACTAAGACATTATTCTAATCCTTCAGGATCAGGATACTGATCAATGACTAGAGTCCTGAAACTGGGGATGTTCAGGGTCACTTGTATCCTGATGAGTCTTCAGGATGTCATACGATGGTGAACAGATTGCTATCACTGAGTTCCGTCTTCAGATCACGAGCATGCTGTTCCTGTCATCAGCTATTTCTTCGACGTCGCTGATGGTTCTATGTGTATGATCTTAATGTCTTCAGGAGGAGGTCTTCACTTCAGTGGACAGGATCAGTAGACTGCAGAACAGACTCTTTAGTCTCCTGATCCTGATCCTGAAATCTATAAAGTTAAGTTACAGCATAAGTAACATGGAATAACACTGAACAGACTCAGTGATAATTCCTCAAGCTATAACAGAAGTAAAAACCTATTCACTAAGTAAAGATTCAGGATCATTATCATTTCATCAGGTCTTAGGAGAGCTGGATCAACAATCTCCCCCTAAATGATAATGATAAGACAACAGAGTAATTGTCTTAAACTAGAAAAGTTAGAAATAAATCTAAGTCTAGAATTAAACAGTAAGAAATAGAACTCATAAAGGTACATGTCCCATTTACTGTTTTGAGGGATCTTTTTCAGTACTATGATGGAATGAAGTACAATGCACTGAATTGCATTCTCATTAATCTCATTAAAAATTACAAGAGTAAGGAAAATACAAAAGTACATTACAGTAGTACTGAAAGAAAAATTACAAGACAACTAACTATCAGATTCTTCGCTAATATATTCAGTCTTGACGCAAACAGGAACATGAGTGTCGCTGAAGGCAAGTCTGTGATCAAGTATAGCTCTGACAGTGCGAATGATCTCTTTGTTGTCTGGATTTTTCTTGTCTTGTTGTGCAGTGAAGAGAACTGTCAAAAGATGTTCATAAGGCGCTAAGTGTAGCTCACTGAAGCGTTGAAAGCGTAGGATTGAGTTATTGCTAACACAAATGCCATGAACAGGTTCTCTGATTACTTGTCCTTCAGAAAGAGTGATTCCTTGAGGGAATGAAAGATCAAGCATCGAGAGGTCCAGAGGTTTAACAACCATTCTGGGAAGACAGGGAGTTGGTCTTCTTGTAGAGGTGCCTGCAGATCTTCGAACAGGCTGCTGAGTTGGGAGTGGAGAGTAATGGAGTAGGTCATCAGGTATTTCAGTTGTCCTTCTGATGCGAGCAATAAGTCCTTCAATGACTTCTTCTACTTCAGCCCGATAATTCCTGTTGGCTTTGGGAAGCAGGGATCTGATTTCGTTCCACTCTGACAAGTTGTAGCGATCTAACTTGTCCAGAGTGTGCTCTACGTCCTTTACTCCAGAGCGTTTGACTGTTATCCAGGTTTTGCCAGGATTGTTTTTCTTGCCTCTGGATCGGCGAAGATGGATTCCTGAGATGGCAGCACCATGCTTTCGAAGGTGTAACCTATCTCTGCACCAGTCAAGTTCAGCATTCACTTCTCCAGTCTGTATCTCAGCATTTTTGTTGAAGACCTTCAGAACAGCCTTCTGTGCAAGGATAGGATCCGCACTTATTTCGGCATCTTGATCAACAAAATCCGATGCAAGCCTTCGAGCGGCTTGGGCAGAGAGGAAAGCTTCCTTCTGCCTTTTATTATGCTCTAGTTGAGCCTGTACAGCCTCGGTGTACTCCTCCTGCGAGAGATAGGCGAACTCAGAGTCACAAGAGGTACGAAGAGGAATTTTTACTCTTGTACTCTCGAGTCGCTCTATCACGGCGTCTAAGCGCCCATCCCAGAGGATTCAGGGTTCTCCCCCTGAGGTTGTGCTTGCCCTGGAATGGGCGCAGAATCAGTAGGGATCTTCTCGATGAAGATGTCATCGTCAGCATCATCATCATCTTCATCATCATCATCGTCGTCTTCATTATTCCCCCCTGCTTCAGTAGTTCTCCAGTTGGTGGAGGGGGAATATGCTGACTGGTCTCGGGGCTGTCTCTCCCCCTCAGCAGGTGCCTGTAGTAAGGCAGCTGCTGTAACACTCCTTTGGAGGAGAGAGGCCATGTCACCCAGCACCTTGCGCTGGATGAAGGACGATGTGATCAGGGACTGCAACATGTCCCTGTCCGCCATGGTGAAGGACGGAGATGGCGCAGGAGCAGCGGTGAGGGCGTTGACAGCAGTGGAGAGCCCTTGCACCTGCTCCTGGATGGCTCGGAGAGCAGCTTCCTGAGCATCCAACCTCTGAACCACCGTTGTTTGAAAGGTGGTGAGAGAGGTGGTGCTGTTGATGATATCGGTGGAGAGCGCAGGAAGTGCTGTGGCCTTCAGGTCATCAATCGATGCCTGAAGGTTGGTGGAGGAGGAGGCAACTTGAGACACCTTGTCATGGATATTATCCAGACAAGGGATGGAGAGGGTGACGGCCGTGGGCGGCGGAGTCGCGGCGACGGCGGCAGCAGTGGCACTGGCGGCGGCGGCTTCAGCAGCGGCTGCAGCAGCTTTAGCAGCAACAAGCTCCTGTTGTAAGGACTGGAGCTGTGCTGATTGCTCGGCCTCCTTCTGTTCGAAGGCAGTGCGGGCCTCCTGCAGGGTCCTCTCAGCGGATTGCCTGCGGAGCTCAGCTGCGGTCAGCTGATGCTCGGCATCCGTGAGGACGAAGTCGTTGAAGGGGTCGTCGTGGAGCCCTTCAGAACCTGCTCCTAAAGAACCTGAGGCTTGGAGGGTATCAGGATGATTACCCACCAGATTCTCTGAGGGTTCGAGTTGAACCACCTCAGGTTCTTGTAAAACAGGGGCAGATGCAGGAGTATCGGCCGCCTGCGTCTTTTTCTTTTGCGCCCTTGCTTTGGCGCGTTTTGGAGGAGGTGGAGGAGTAGCAGATGATGGTTGGGGGCGCTTCTGGAGCGCAGAAGTAGTGGTTGCAGCTGCAGTGGGAGCGGTGGACGGTTCAGCATCCTCCTGATCCTGATCCTGAGCAGGTTCAGGAACGACCAGGACGTCGGAGAGAGGGACGTCCTCAGGATGATGAACAACTTGGTCCAGGAACCTAGGCCCCAGAGAGTAGTTGTTGGAGTTTCCAACCTTGGGGTAGTTTTCCCCCATATGCAGCTCCAGGATAGCTGAGAAGAACCTGGTGAAGGCAACGTTGACGACTCTGTTCTTTTGTCGCACCTTCCTCACCATGTCGTCCCAGATGGAGCGAGCATAATCGAACTCGCGATTCTTGATCGCAGAGTAGACCATCTGCTGGATGACCATCGGGAACTGCTCCGTGCTCCCTGTTTTGCCCGTCAAGCACAGGCCAAACGTGTTCCATATGTAATAGAACACGGCGTTGAGCCCTGACTTGTGGACAGTGGCTCCTGTCTTCGGTAGCAGGACGCCTTCCTTGTTGACAGGCCATCTGTAGCCGATGGCGTCCAGGAACTCGACGATCTCTTCGGCGGTGGGGGCAGGAGGGAAGCGCTTCTTCTTGGGGAAGTTAAGCACGTTCCTGAGAGTTCCGAATCCGAAGGAAATGAGGTTGTCCCTGATTTGGAACTTAATCACCTCCCTCAGGACTCCCCTGGAGTTCTTTTCCTTGGTGACCATGGCTGTGGACCACAGTTGCTGAAGCATGGGCTTGTTTGGTTTGGGGTCCAGGGAGAACGCCGTCTTCAGAGGGCTTCGCATCAGGAAGTCCTTGGCTGGAATAAGATATTCCTTGTCATCAGGAATATCAAACAGAGCAAGAACGTTGTTCTGTTTGAATTGAACGTCATGAGCAGGGATGACGATTGGCAGGCTTTCAGAAGAGGATAGTGGAGTAGCCTCGGAGGAGAGTTGAGCATCCAGAGAAGACGTAGTAGCAGCCATCCTGTTAGAAACATAAAAATAACATATATGGATGATTAAGAGTCCAAAATATGCATTTTTCTTCATTTTTAATGAACACAAAATATGTTCATAAAAATGGTGAAATCCTTTATACTTAGAATAGATTAGATACCAAAATACACAAAAGGAATGTGTTTTGGTATTAAAGAGAACTTCCATTTTGATGAAAAGATATCAAAATGGGAGTTTATGACTGTTTCTTAAAAGAAATAGGAAAAGTCATGTTAAACAGTTTTAACAAAAATCTTTGAAGATTTTAGGAAAACTAAGATCAAACGAAGTGATCTTAGGGTTTTTGGAAAAACGTTTATCAAAATAAGTTGTTTTTAAGGAAGAATACCAACTTAGATTGTGGAAAGAACGAAGAACAAAAGGAAACTTACGTTGATCTTGTTAAAAGAAGTGGTAAGTGTGTGTTCTTGATGTTCTTGAGGAAGAAAGTTCTTGCTTTTTCTTGCTTGAATGCTTAGAGAGTGTAATGTGAGCGTAAAGAGTGAAAAGGATTACGAATGGGGTTTTTATACCTCGTGGTAGGAGAGAGAAAAAAGATGAGAAAGAAAAGAGCGGCTAAATTCAAACGTAATGATGAAAAAGAAGCTCGACGCGCGTTCACGCGCCAGACACACGTAGTGGGGAACAGGAAACGTCCCATTACGTGTCAGTCCAGATGAAAAGTTTGTTTTATTTGAAAAACTAAAAACCACCTTTTCAGGGGATGATTCCAAATTGGTGAAAGATATGTTTTATGGGAATCGGAGTACTTATCAGATAAGTACTGTTTTGGGAAAATCCTCTTATCACATTTAATGCGATAAGGTTTCAGTAGCAGAGGGAAGAATTACTTACCTGAGAATCATCAGTATTCGGATATTGAACAATAGATTTTGTAAGTACTGAACAGAGTTATCCTCTGAAGAAGAGTTATTCAGGAGTTGTTAAGAAAAGATGTCCTGAGTGAATATTTTCACAAGGACTTTAACAACTGTTTGTCCTGAGAACTTCTATTCTTCAGGATTTAACATCCCAAGTTCACTGAGGAGCATATTAAAACGCGTCACATCCAGTGGTTTAGTAAAGAGGTCAGCAAGCTGATATTCAGTAGGGACAAAATGGAGTTCAATATCACCATTCATCACATGATCCCTGATGAAGTGATATCTCACTTCAATGTGCTTTGTCTTAGAGTGTAAGACAGGATTGTTAGCGATGGCTATTGCTGAAGTGTTGTCACAGTAGATAGGAATTTTGGAGAGTTGTATGTCATAGTCCTGAAGTTGATTTCTCAGCCACAGGACCTGAGCACAACATATTCCTGCTGCAACATATTCAGCTTCAGCAGTTGATGTGGACACAGAGTTCTGCTTTTTGCTAGTCCAACTCACCAACTTGCCACCTAAAAGGTGACAACCACCAGTGGTGCTTTTCCTGTCGATCTTACATCCTGCAAAGTCACTATCAGAATAAGCTGTTAGATCGAACCCTGAGTCCTTGGAATACCAAAGACCCATGTTAGGAGTTCCCTTCAGGTATCTGAAGATCCGCTTTACAGCGGTCAGATGGGATTCTTTGGGTTCAGCCTGATAACGAGCACAGAGACATGTAGAATACATGATATCAGGACGACTCGCTGTAAGATACAGCAGTGAGCCAATCATTCCTCTATAGAGAGTCACATCAACAGGTTTCCCTTTGGAATCCTTGTCAAGAGACAGAGGAGGAGCCATTGGAGTCTTCATCGGTGTACAGGATGTGAGATCAAATTTCTTCAGCATCTCATGTACATATTTACCTTGATTGATGAAAATTCCCTTTTCAGATTGCTTGATCTGAAGTCCTAAAAAGAATGTTAGTTCGCCCATCATAGACATTTTATATTCAGATTTCATGAGCAACTCAAACTTTTCGCAGAGTTTGGGATTTGTGGATCCAAAGATAATGTCATCGACATATATCTGGACAAGAAGGATATGCTTAGGATATTTCTTCAGAAATAAAGTGCTATCAATCTTTCCACGAACAAAACCTTTAGAGAGAAGAAAGGTTGAGAGGGTATCATACCAGGCACGAGGAGCCTGTTTTAACCCATAGAGAGCCTTGTTTAACTTGTAGACGTGATCAGGGAACTTAGGATCTACAAAGCCAGGAGGCTGAGCCACATAGACTTCTTCATTAAGTTTTCCATTCAGAAAGGCATTTTTAATGTCCATCTGATAAACTTTGAAGTTCATATGTGCTGCAAAAGCTAGGAAGAGTCGAATTGCTTCGAGTCTAGCAACAGGAGCAAAAGTTTCATCGTAATCAATGCCCTCTTCCTGTCAGTATCCCTGAGCCACAAGGCGAGCCTTGTTTCGAATGATTGTACCAATCTCATCAAGTTTATTTCGAAAAATCCACTTGGAACCAATGATTGTACGTTTTCGAGGCCTAGGGACGAGAAGCCAGACATTGTTTCTGATGAACTCTGCTAGCTCTTCCTGCATGGCTGAGACCCAGGCAGGATCACGCAAAGCATCATCTATTTCTTTAGGTTCATTTTCAGAGATAAAATTTACATAAAGACAGACGTTACCAGCCTGACGTCTGGTTTTTACACCAGAAGAAGGGTTTCCAAGAACTTGATCAATGGGATGATCTTTGGTCCATCGGAAAGCAGGTGGTTGATACACCTGTCCTGAAGTAGATGCTTCATTGGATGATGGATCAGGAAGAAGATTTGTAGGAGAAGGTTCACTAACAGTGGTTTGAGAGAAGTCTTCACTGTTAGTGGGTTGATCAGGTTCAGGGGGTGTGATTTGAGTGATAGGGGTGGCATTTATGAGAGGTGGAGTGGTGGTTAAATCAGAGGGTGGTATAGGATTTTCTTCAAAACCATCAGGAAGGTCTTGAGGAGAGGGATCAGCAATAGGAGGTTCAGGGACTTGAAAGAAAGAGTCAGCCCACTGATTGATTTCAGAATTATCATTTGGGTGAGGAAAGGTAGGACCCGATTCATCAAACTTGACATGAATCGTTTCCTCAATTGCTTGTCTTCGTTTGTTGAACACACGGAAGGTTTTAGAAATGGATGAGTATCCGAGGAAAATTCCATCATCAGATTTGGAATCAAACTTTCCAAGACTATCTTTGTTGTTCAGGATGTAGCAGACACAACCAAAGATATGGAGATGTTTGATTGATGGTTTCCTGTTACGAAAAAGTTCGTAAGCAGTCCTTCTGAAACGCTTGACAATCAGAGATCTGTTCTGAGTATAGCAAGCAGTATTTACAGCTTCAGCCCAGAACTGAGTGGCAAGGTTGGCTTCACTCAGCATAGATCTCGCAGCTTCAATCAGCGTTCTGTTCCGTCTTTCAGCAACACCATTTTGCTGAGGTGTTCTCACAGAAGAGAAGTTTTGAGAGATACCTTTCTGTTCAAAGAAAGATTCCAGGGTACTGTTTTTGAACTCAGTCCCATGGTCACTCCTTATTGATCGAACAGTAAGGTTGTTGAGTTTTTCCATCTTCCTGACGAACAGGATGATTTCTTCAGGAGCATCACTCTTGGCACGTAGGAAGAAAACCCAAGTATATCTGGAATATTCATCTACGATTACCAGAGTGTATTTCTTTCCACCAATGGATTGGACATTAACAGGTCCAAAGAGATCCATGTGGAGAAGTTGTAGAGGAGAACTGATGGAGGATATCTGCTTGGATTTGAAACTGGCCCTGGTCTGTTTCCCTTTCTCACATGCTGAACAAAGAGATTCCTTTGTGTAGCGATAGTCAGGAAGACCAATTACCAGGTTGTTGATGCAGAGTTGATTCAGCGTCTTGAAGTTGAGATGAGAGAGACGCTTGTGCCAGAGCCAATTCATATCAGTGGAAGCACGTGATACGAAACAGAAATTATCAGTGGAAGTATTCATGTTGATGATGTAGATATCAGCATGTCTTACACCAGTGAGAATGACTTCCTTTTTCCTGTTCTTGACTTTGCACTTTTTCTTAGAGAAAGAAACTTTGTGACTCTTATCACAGAGTTGACTGATGCTCAGAAGATTATGCATCAGGCCTTCAACATAAGCAACTCTTTTGAAGGTAGTTACTCCGTTGGTCAGAGTGCCATACCCTCGGGTTTGGCCTTTACCGTTTCCGCCAAAGGTCACAGCAGGACCTCTTTCTTCACGGTAGTTAATGAGGACAGATTTAGAACCAGTCATATGTCGAGAGCATCCACTGTCCAAGTACCAGATGCCCTTATCCTGTAAAATACAGAGTTTAAGTTTTCTTTGGTACCCATAGAACTATGGATCCAGAAGTATCAGTAGGACTGGTTGAGTCAGTGTCAGCCTTTACTGAAGTATCAGTACAGTAGGCTGGAGTCTTGACTGAAGAAACAGTCTTGACAACCTTCTTTCCTTTGACTGATTTCTCAGTCTTGGGAGTTTTCTTTACCTTAGCAGATTTTTCAGCTTTGGTAGCAACAGAACACTTACTCGCAATATGGTCATTTAATCCACAGTGATAACATTTGCGATATTGAAAGCGTTTAGTGTGGTCCAGAAAGTTTTTGAACTTTAGGTGAGCAGGACCTGCACCAAGTATGCCTTTAGCGTTTGACATAGGAGGAATTGGAGTCTTCTCCTTAGTCGTTTGCTTCAGGTCAATCTTCAGTCTGGGAGCAGGACTCTGAGAAAGAGACTTAGTTCCAGAGACTGAAGGACCACCACCCAGAACTTTGTTCTTGGGTTTAGGACCCTTGGTCTTTGAAGGTGTTTCAGTTTTGGACTTATCCTTAACTGTTTTCTTTTTGCTCTTAGGAGCACCTTCAGGGTGAGTGTTAGAAGAAGAAGAAGGGGTGTTTTCAGAGGCATTAGGAAGAGGAATAGAAGAGACAAATTTTCCAAATTTGAGCATGGAACTATCAGACTTAGTCTCATCTTTCTTGTATCCACGAGTGAATCCAAGACCTCTTTTGCTTTTGTCAGACCTTCCTGAAGCTAATATTTCATCAACTTTTTCAGAGGCATCACTCCATCCTTTGATGGTGACTTTCTCAGCATTTAATTGAGCAAGGGCCTTTTCTTTGGCAGCAAGAGCCAATTCTCTTTCAATGCAAAGAGTTTTGTTTACAGTGACCTGGTCCTTATAATTTTCTTCCATAATGGTAAGCTGTTTTAATTTTTCTTGACATTCTTTAAGTTGTCCTCTGAGATTAATATTCATTTTTTCAGCAGAGGTTTTACCATTAAGGGCTTTGTAAAGATCTAGAGTGACCAGGTCCAACTGAGTTAAGCTTTCTAGAGGGATAAGAGGAATAGGTACCTGACTGGAAGAATCAGTCGCAGAGGTGGAAGCTTCAGGAGTGGTGGAAGAAGAAGCTTCAGGATCCTGAGGAGGAATCTCTTCAGGAACCTCTTCTATCTTAGCCATGAGAGCTAACATAGGTTCCTCAATAATGGCCATCAGTGCCACTTGAGTGTCTTCCTCATCAGATGAGTCATCAGAGGAGACATCATCCCAGTCGCAGTCTTCTGCGATTAGACCTTTGCCTTTACGCTGAGTTTTCATCTTCTTGTACTTTTCTTTCAGGCGTTGGTACTTGGGATTCTTAGAAGAAGACTTAGCAGAGGAAGGAGCAAACTGACTTTTTCTGTACCTGCAATCATTAGCAAAGTGTCCTTTGCCCTGACAGTTGTAGCAGATAGCAGTGGCCTTGTCAATAGGATCTGACTTAGGCTTGTCAGTAATAGAAAGATGTTTCTTTTTATGGAAGTTTCCCTTTTTGGCAAACTTCTTAAAAGATCTGGTTAAAAGAGCAAGAGACTCATTGAATTCAGGATCTTCTGACATGTCAGAGTCAGAAGATTCTAATTCAGTAATAGTTACTGAAGAAGAAGTGGCAGCAACAGGAGGAACTGAATCAGAAACCAATGCAACAGATGTGCTTTTGGATTCTTTAGAATCTCTTATGAGATTCTTTTTCAGTTTCTTCTGTTGTTCACGGTTTAGAAGAATACCGTACAACTCACTTAATGTGAGTGTCTTTATGTCCTTTGACATAGTTAAACAGGAGGTGTAAATTTCCCAATGTTCAGGAAGAGCTTCCATGAACTTGGTAACCACCTCAGAGTTAGAGTAGGTAGTACCGATGGTCTTCAGATCAATCAGAAAACAGTTGAATCTCTGATGTAGCTGGGAGAGAGTTTCATCCTTCTGATGAATAAAGCTTTCGTACTGACGAACCAAGAAAATCTTTCTTGATTCCATGAGTACGGCAGTACCTTCATATTGAACACAGAGAGTGTCCCATATCTCCTTAGCAGAGCGAAGGTGACAGACAGAATGAAAGACATCGTCAGGGAGTGACATGGCGATGAGAGACCTTGCCTTGGTGTCAATGTTGACCAGGCGTCTGTCTTCATCATTCCAGTCAGTTACGGGCTTCACCAGCTGTCTTTCAGGAACAGCAGGTTGGCCACCAGCAGCAGGAATGGGGTGGACGGTTTGTGTAGGCACATGTGGTCCGTTTTCCAGAAAGTAAGGAATCTGGGGATCAGAACCAGAGAGGAAAAGTTCCATCCTGGTTTTCCAAAGAGAGAAGTTGTCTTTGTTAAACCGAGGAGGCTTTCCAGCAGAGCCGGTATCAAAGTAGTTATCCTTAGCTTGAAGAGCCATAGAATAATAAGAGAGAGGATCACAAGATTTTTCTTAAGAAGAAAATGAGAGCTTGTATCTGCTCTGATACCACTTGTTGGTCCCAAATAGGTGACCTTCAAGTAAGGATAGTGATTGGGATTATAGAAGGGGGGGGTTGAATATAATCACACAATTTTCTCACTTTTAAATTCTTGTTTTATAAACAATATGAATTTACAGATTGTTGCGGAAATAGAAAAGACAATTAGTCTAAACTAAACAATCTAAGTTCTTTCACTATGCACTAAGTGAGAAGAGAATAAAGAAAGAAGATAGAGGGAAAAAGAGAGAAAGGACTTGAGTAATTTAGGATGAAGAAGAAGTATGGAGAACATCTCTTCACGTCCTATTTATACTCCATGCATTAAATGCATGCAGACCTACTATTGCAACGTGTCACAATGTGAGAGGTCTGTTGTACTATTTACTATAAACAAATACTCTTTGCATGGTGTGCAAAAGAGGATGTTTGTAAACAGTTGCCTTATGGTCTGATAAGTACGGAGGGAACAGTAAAGTAACTGCCCTTATGTACTATTGTGTCAGAAAAGGCGTGTAATCCTTTTGTGCATTAGACTAAGACATTATTCTAATCCTTCAGGATCAGGATACTGATCAATGACTAGAGTCCTGAAACTGGGGATGTTCAGGGTCACTTGTATCCTGATGAGTCTTCAGGATGTCATACGATGGTGAACAGATTGCTATCACTGAGTTCCGTCTTCAGATCACGAGCATGCTGTTCCTGTCATCAGCTATTTCTTCGACGTCGCTGATGGTTCTATGTGTATGATCTTAATGTCTTCAGGAGGAGGTCTTCACTTCAGTGGACAGGATCAGTAGACTGCAGAACAGACTCTTTAGTCTCCTGATCCTGATCCTGAAATCTATAAAGTTAAGTTACAGCATAAGTAACATGGAATAACACTGAACAGACTCAGTGATAATTCCTCAAGCTATAACAGAAGTAAAAACCTATTCACTAAGTAAAGATTCAGGATCATTATCATTTCATCAGGTCTTAGGAGAGCTGGATCAACAACTTCTACGGGTTCAATTGCTACGGGTTCAATTGCTTCGGGTTCAACTCCTTCGGGTTCAACTCCTTCACTCCCAAATGGGTTTGATTTGAATGATCTACCTTTGGACCCCTTTGATAGGCCACATATTGCTAGTTATCATCCTAATCAAAGGGATGATATAAAAAGACACTATCTTGTCAAGAAGGCTTTTCAACCCCGTAGTCATAAATTTCCATATAAAGAGTATTCTAGTGGGAAGAGACGTTTTAGTGTACAATGGTTTGATTCATTCCTGTGGTTAGAGTATAGTGTTAAAGCAAACAAAGCTTATTGTTTATATTGTTATTTGTTTAAAGATGACGTTGGAAATCAAGGTAGAAAAATGTTTTTTTCAAGTGAAGGCTTTGGTAATTGGAGTAAATTGGGTGTCTTCAAAGAACATGTTGGATTAGTAAACAGTCATCATAATAAGGCGATGCAAAAGTGTGATGATCTCTTGAAACAAAAGCAAGCTATTAATGTGAAGTTAAATACGATTACTAATAAAGAGAAGCTTGCAAATCGGTACAGATTATTAGGGTCTGTTATTAGTGCTAGTCATTGCCTAGAGAATACATTATCATTTCGAGCTCACGATGAATCGGAGACATCACGTTCTAAGGGTTGTTTTCTTTCAACTTTAAAGTTGGTTAGTGAAATGAGCCCGGATATTGGTAAACACACGTTGGGAAATGCAAAGAAGAATAATAAATTGACGTCTCCATTAATTCAAAAGGACATTATTGATTGCTTTGCGAAAGAAGTAAGCAAAAGGATTTGTGAAGAAATTAATAATAATGTGTTTGGCTTGTTAGTGGATGAGTCTAGTGATGTATCTTTAAATGAACAAATGGCTATTGTTTTGAGATATGTTGATAAACTCGGAGTTGTTAGAGAGAGTTTTATTGGAATAAGTTTGAACATCTTAACAAATAAACTTTAATAAAAATTAGTTGATTTTGGCTAATTGCTTTTTAATTTATTTAAACAGGTAAGGGGTCAAGGTTATGATGGTGCAAGCAATATGCGCGGAGAGTTTAATGGCTTAAGAGCTATGATTTTGAGAGATAATCCTTCGGCCCATTATATACATTGTTTTGCTCATCAACTACAGTTAGTGATTGTGGCGGTTGCAAAAAAGCATGAGGGTGTTAAAGATTTTTTTGAATACGTTAACATGGTTGTTACTACCGTTTCCGCTTCTTGCAAACGAAAAGATATGATACGAGAGGCAAAAAGAAAGAGAGTAGCAGACATAATTCGTTCAGGTGAAATTAAGACCGAAAAAGGATTAAACCAAGAGAGTTCACTACTACGATCCGGAGATACAAGATGGGGTTCTCATCAAGCAACAATCGTCAGTGTGTTAAAATTATTTTCGGAAGTTGTTGACGTGCTTTGTTATGTTAAAGAAGAAGGAGATAGCACTCAACAACGAAGTAGTGCAAAAGGTATTTTATCCTATTTTAAAAACCTTGAGTTTATTTTTTATGCACTCTTAATGGAAGAAATTTTAGGGCTCACAAATAGTCTCTCAAAACATCTTTAAAAAAAGAACCAAGACTTGTTAGCAGCGAGTAAGTTGATAAATGGAACAAAACAAGCCTTGAATGACTTAAGACAAAATGGGTTTGAGGATTTGTTGAAAAAAGTCACTTCTTTTTGTGAAACCAACCATATTGAAGTATTGGAAATGATGGAAAGTTATGGTAACCCAAGGAAGCGGAGGAATGTCGTGTTACTAATCGACATCATTTTGAGGTTGAGATTTTTAATACAGTTTTGGATATGCAAATTTAAGAGTTGGGAAACCGGTTCAATGAGGTATCAACTACATTGGTAGGAAATATGTCGGGTTTAAATCCTTGTAATGGGCTTTCTAAGTTTGACATATCTAAGATAGTAGCCTTTTCTGAGATGTATCCGGTTGATTTTACTATGAACGAAAGAGCATGTATTTTGGGTGAGCTTAAGGTCTTCTATTACTCTATAAAGGAAGACGAAAGATTTGCAAAATTGGATGGAATGGGTCACCTAGCTCGGCTAATGGTGGAGACCGGAAAAGATCTTTCTTTCCCTTTATTTTATCGGATTTTGAAGCTGGCATTGGTTTTACCGGTTTCAACTGCAACAGTTGAGAGATGCTTTTTCTAAAATGAAGCTTATCAAAACGGACTTGTGGAATCGAATGGGGGACGAGTATTTGAACAATGCTATGGTATGTGCGGTTAAAAGAGAGACATTTGACGAAGTAACGAATGAGGATGTCATGGAACGTTTTAAAAACATGAAGGACCGAAGAGGAGTTTCTAAGATCGATTAGGTATTTGTTTAACTTCTTTTATTATAGTGTTTTTTCTTTTATTTATATAATTGCACGGTAAAAAAAAATTACGCGACCCCTGAATTTGATGTCTGGTTCCGCCACTGCCCAACATGAGCCTAATGATGTGTGCTTCCGACATATCTGGATCAACAACAATATTGGTTAAAGCCGTAGAATGCAATACGTTCATTGAAAAATTTAGAAAATACAATGTTAGTAAATTATGTAATTTAAATTTAAATACTAAGTAAAATCATAACATTTAACATACTTGACTTTAGATGGATAAGTTTAACTCGAGATGCAAAAAAGTATGGCTTTTGTCCCTGCAGCGCGTGCAATCTTCACAATACGTGTTTCATCGGTATCATACACCCTCAACTTTATTATGCAACCCCTATTCAAGATAGTTAAGTTATTAATTTTCTTCTTTACAATATGTGTTTTGAGTAATTTGTTAAAAAAAATAGATTTAATTTGTTACAAATGCAAGCTTAAGTTTCATCTTGTAAAAATAATTCATACGAACTCATACGAAATAAATCGTCATCTCGAACATAGGTAACTCGTCCTTTCATGATGATCTTCCCAACATCTAAAACAAATATATTTATACCTAAATTAAAAACTATATATATATATATTTATTGATTTGATAAAGAAACTTAAAAAAATTTACCAATTAACATCTTTCGCGTAGTCCTTTCTTCAACAATGTTTTTTATGGAAGCCACCCTCGGATATAATGCTAACCCTCTTTCAACATCACTTGTCAGTGGGATAAACTTTGTGTTTTTACTGATCAAAATGACTATCTCATCGCGAACGAAGCTATAGTTTTCATATCTTGGATATTCATAATATGTCCCCTCACATTGGAAATGCTCTAAGGTGAAAACACCCCCTAACAAATTTTGTTGCTTGTAGAAATTTATTAAACTACAAGGAACAACTGCATCCAATTTGTCACTCTAATATACACAATATAAAATTACTTATAAGCATCATAAAAAATTATGACACTAAATTTAATACTTAAAATATGAAAATTTTACTTACATTTTTATCAAGTAAGATGATATATAGTCTTTTTTGTTCGACATCCTCTCAAACAAACTCAACTCGAACAGTTGAAAACTTCCACCAAGCAGGAGAATCGTTTAGTGAATCAAACATTTCAGTATAAAAATGGTAATTCATTTTCTACAAACACATTTATTTAAAGTTCAATAAAACAAAAGAATATCATTATAGTTATAATATGTTTATTATAAATGTTATAAAAAGATCAGTATAAACTTACTCCCTAAAGCCAAACTAATTTTATTTATGATCATTTGTAAACATTTTTTATTATTATATATAGTACTGTTATTTCTATATTTAATAGAAACAAAGCACAATTTGCAAGTATAAAAATGTTTATTTTATATGTTATAAAAAGATCAATACAATAAAATGTCAATACAGAAACAAAGCACAATGTTTATTAATATGTTATAAAATATAAAAACTATAAGTTTTTTAATCAATCACGTCTTCTTTATCAAGTACATCTATATATCAAAAATAATGAAAGTTGCCATAGTAATTCAAATTATCTTTCGTCTAATTCAACTTTAATTACAAACCAATTTAATGTTTTATGTATTAATTCATTATTATTTTATATGGTTTTGGAAAACACGGTAAATCCCTATCCAGATCTGTAATTGAAAATAAAGAAGAATTGTGATATAAGTTGTTGTACAATGTGCATAAAGATGTATACATTAGTGTGTATGTAAGTTAGAGGTTGTTTACCAAATCTTGTTTGTCTGTCTGTATGGATAAATTTGTCTGTCTGGATAAATTTGTCTGTCTGGATAAATTGATGCTGGTGTTTACCTTTTTATCTGAATGAATAGTCTAAATGTCAGAAATGACCAATTTACCCCTGACTATGAATTATAAGCTGTTTTTATATATTGTTGTTTATTTGTTAAGCAAAATTATATATCTGAAACACAAAATTCAAATTTAAAACATAAATTCATAAAGTACTTAAAAATCCAAGTTCCAACATAAAGTAACAAAGTTCAAACACAAATAGTTCAAATTTAATTTTGATTAACCAAACTATTGGCAATTCCATCACGTAAAGTAGCCAAATATGCAGTGCTATTAGCACCCCATTGAGATACATCCAATTCTTCTTCTCCAGTTCCTTCGACTTCTTCTTCGTTGTTAAATATAGTGTCCTCGTTGCTCTCCATAAATAGTTGGTCTTGCATATTATATTTTCTGATATAGTTATGTATCGCAAAGCAAGCAATTACCACATTTCTTTGTATTGTGAATGGAAAAGGAGCCATTTGCTTTAGGATGGGAAATCTCGCTTTCAACACACCGTAAGCACGTTCAATAACATTCCTGAGTTGGTATGTGCATGATTAAACTTTTCTTCTTTAGTCAAAGCACGTCGACGTCGAAAATCTGCTAACCAATATCTTGTGTTACGATATGGCGCCAAAAATCCACGAGCATTCGCGTACACAGCATCGCAAAGATAATATTTATCTGAAAAATCACAAAGATATCATTTGACAATATATATATATATATATATATTAATGAATGAAAAGAGAAAATACGAATTGACAATATACCTTGTGGTGGAAAGGGAGTACCCGATCTAGGTTAAAAGCAACTTCTCTAAGTATTCTCGAATCATGCGCTATACCTTCCCATCCTGCCCAAAAAAATGTGAATATCATGTTGAAATCACATATTCGTAGAATATCTTGATAGCAGCGAGCCACCGACCGCCTCCTCTTCCCCTCAAAGCAGTTTGATGACTAGCCGGAATAACTGCATGTATAAGAGTACCGTCTAGCGCACCTATTGCACCCTTCATAGGCGACAAAAATAAATAAATAAATAGTTCTTTTTACCGGAAAGAAATATGAATAAAGTATAAATTACCGGAAATATCTCTCTCAAAAGTCTATAATTACTCGACATATTTGAAGTTGTATCAGATGTTGTCGGCACCACCATTTCTTTTGCGAATTCAAACATACCTAATAAAACTTCATGGAAACATTTATGAACGGTTCTTGTAGAGCGTTGAAATCTACGTTTAATCACTCTATAACGCTCATTGTGCCCAATCATCGTCAAAAACATTGCCATCGTAAAAAACATTACATAATAGTATATATGCTTCACATGAGAGGCGCATCAACTCTTGACATTGCATACTAGATCCGGTTAATAGCTCTTGGGTGTATGCATATCCACTTAACGCCGAAGTTTTATCGGCATTCTCTCAATTCTTTCCGAAGCAATTCTTCTTCGTCTCACACACACACACACATATATATATATAAGAACTATCATGATCATTTCTTCCTCAAAAGTCAACATGTATTTAAATAAAAATACATATTATAAATTAATAAATAACATGTATAACATTAATAAATAAATAACGACATGCATATCATAAATCCAAAATCTGCATGTTACAAATCCATATAAACCCAAAAAGTGCATATTATAAATTCAATTCCAAAATATGCATCCAAAACGTGGTACTTATATCCATAATGTGGCATCAAAAAACAAGTTCAAAACATGACCACATATCCAAAAAAACAAGTCCAAAATATTGCACCGTATGTCCTAACAAAACCCACATAAAACAAGTCCTAACAAACACCAAAATATTGCTATTGATATCCTTGTTGCTTCCCAACTGCTTTCACCCACACTTTGGCAGTTGCTTCCGGTATCGCTATCCAAGCTTCTCTATTACGATTGTTAGTAAGAAGGGCAATTGCAATGCCGTACAAAGGATCGTCTTTTTCCCATCCAATGTCGTCCAACTTCTTTAGGCATATTTCATAAGAAACAATCTCGGGGTTATATTTCGACGACATGTGATCTAAAAACTTTATAAGCTTATCATCAAGGTCCGAATTGACGTTTGCATTTCCCTTTGGTTTTGCAACCGGAGGACGTGATGTAGGTGTAGGTGTTGATGACATTGGAGCTTGATCACTTGATGCCGGGGACTCATCATTAATGACGACAAAAGGCTCGGTAGTTGGCAAATGGTTTTTTGATCCCGGACCATGACCTTCAAGACCTACGGACATCCCACCTCAAACAATCGTGCACACAAGTTGGGAAATAGAAGATTTGTAGTCCTCAAAGGTTCAACATACCTATTTGACTATATTAAAAAAACATCTATAAATATACAAAAAAAAGACAACAAATAAAAGAAAATCTAAAGTTAGAAAGAGACCTCTATTTCCAACTCCTATTCTTCCGGCGTCAAGTTAAAAGTGTTTGTAGAAGGATCATAGACGTTGCCGGTTTTGTTTTTTAACTTCAACCACGCCCCATACTCAGTGGTGGAGGATAGCTTAGGCAGTGGGGGGCCAAGGCCCCCCTGATTTTTTTCTACTAAGTGATGGTGTATGCATATAATAATTTTATACAATTGGTTTTTTACATGGGCCCCTCCACTACTAAACCTTGTCCATCAATAAAAACCCAATTTAAATATTCCATAATATTCCGTAAGTGGTAACCATTGAATGCCCATATTTAATATGCCATATAATAATCCCATAGATAACTATTTAAAGCCCAAATCAGTAAATACAGTAAACTAAAATAAGAATTTTTTGTACTTCAAAGAAAAGGAACATCCTAAAAAATAACCCTAAAAGTCGTCGATCCGTCCCTGTCGAAATTGTTTTTTTCTTTAACAATGAAACTCTAGTACCCAAACCCTCACATCTCTCCCGACATCGTATCCCACAAACTCATGCCTCTTATTTCCACCCTTATTTCACATACATAATTCGATAATTCTATAACTTTTAACGGTTAGGCTATATACCGCAAGTCGGAACTTCGTTGCCCGTTGGTACGTCTAAGCTCTAACCCTTATTTTTATTATATTTTTTGAGTTCTTTTTGAGTTTTAGTATATTTGAACTCTGATTAGAGATTTTTTTATCGTGATTTATAACATTTATGTTTATTTTATTGAAACATATTAGAGTTTCGTATATCTATACTATTGTATAAAGAGAATAACTCAAAAAGTTGGTTATTTTGTTCAACAAATTTTACACATTTACACTTTGTACCCCTATAGTTAGTTATTAAATCTTATTTTAGTCATTCACTTTTTCATTTTCTATTTTAAACTTTTATCATATAATCTAAATAATCATATATTATGAACTAAAATATATTAAAATTGCATTTCGTTTTTTACAAATTATACTATCATAATCGTCTCGTCAATACCTTCGAAATGAGCCCAATATTGAATATTTTTTATGCAATTATATTATATATTCTATTATATAAAGATAATAATTTTATTTCAATTTTCAAGATTGCCTATTCAATTTTTCAAGATGCCCCTTTATTAAATATTCATTCTATCATTTTTAATTTATAACTTACGCTTAATACCCATATAATTAATTAATTTAATTTACATTAAATGTATTACTTTTTCATTTTTCGCTTACATTTTATTATATTAACACAAATAATGTATATGAACTAAAGTAAAATGTATTAAAATATTCATTTTTCTTTTTAGCTAATAATACAATTGTAATCGTCTCGACAATACCTTCAAAATAAGTCTAATATTGAATATTTTTTAATTTAACCATATTATTTAATATCAAGAATACATGCAAATTAATTTATTTTATAGTTTTACATTTTTGTTTTTCAGTTATGTTTTAATCTATACTATCTATATGTATATCTATACTATATATTAAAGAAAAATAAGTCTTGAAAACGGTTATTTTCAAGATTTCAATATTCAACTTTACTTTCTTTATGCACCATGTATAACAGTGTAAAACACAATCAACAGTGTTGTGGCGGATTGGTTATCGCTCGGGGGGTTCATAGCGACCTAACCGAGTTCGAACCTTCCTGTGCGCATAATACCCACTTAATTATACGGGGTATTTAAGTGGGTCCATGTTTAGCCCCAAAATTATCGGGGATTAGTCGGACTTTATATATATATATATATATTTTTTTTTTTGAGAGAGAGAGAGAGAGTCAGGGGCGATCTATATTGTTTAGTTGCTTACAACCCTTTTGAGTTGCTAATTTATATGTTATTGATCTACACTAACTTTTTACACCCGCTGCATCGCGCGGGTATTGGACTAGTTATACATTTATATGAACGATTAGGCTTGGCCCCTCGGCTTCTAAAGCCCGTGTTCCTCCACTGCCCATATTTTCCTTTTAGATAATCAAA
Organism: Centaurea solstitialis; assembly: GCA_030169165.1. Taxonomy (NCBI): domain Eukaryota; kingdom Viridiplantae; phylum Streptophyta; class Magnoliopsida; order Asterales; family Asteraceae; genus Centaurea; species Centaurea solstitialis. The sequence goes on along the minus strand of CM058047.1, from coordinate 50,699,737 downwards.
GTGGTTGCGCATTTGCTTACGATCAACCGTAAAGTTGTGTGTGGTTTTTAAAGTCTCGGCAACTTTCTTCCATGAAAGTGCCTTCAAACTAGTACCCTCTTTACCATTCAATCCCACCTCTAGAATACAAGCCTCTAGAAAAGTTTTTACAACATTGAGATCTTTCCAACTTATCCTAGCTCTCTTTTGTTGGTTAGATTCACCGGATTGTTCCATACCTTACATAAAGAATTAAGTAAAAATGTAATTATAATCGTTTATTCCTAACATACACACATCAAACTAATTCCTATCAAGGATTTTAAAAACATATATATACACACACAATACATATAAAGACATGTATATACCCAATACATATAACAAAACATGTATATACCCAAATATAATTCTACATATATACACTACATATAATATCGTATATACACAATATATTAAAAAGAAATCACAAAAAAAACATGTATATAACTACATACTGTATCATAACAGAAGTGAAATTACATATATAAAACACAAAGTAAACACAAAAAAACCATGTATATACCTACATACATTATCACAACAGAAGTGAAATCACATATATAAAACACAAAGAAATCACAAAAAATTAAAAAAATTAATAGATGTGGTGGTGAAATCACATATCCAAATCATGAACAGAAGGTGAAATTGCATCAGAAATAACATGTAGATTTTTAATTTATAGGAAGAAAACACAATAGAAGAAAGAAATCTCAAAAGAAATTAGAGAAGGGATGTACCTCAGAAGAATGGTAGCCGGTCGGAGAAAAAGCAAGTAGCAGCGCTGGTCGGAGAAGAAGCAAGTAGCAGCATCGGTCGGAGAAGAAGCAAGTAAAGACGCCGACAACAGGGCTGACGGCGGCAAGATGGCCGGGGCAACTATAGAGATGAAGTGGAGGTTGAATGTAGAGATGGAGGCTAGGGTTTTTGTTTGAGAGATATTGACATGAAGGGGAAAGAATTTGTATCAGGCTTCTTTTTTTGTTTAAACCCTTGCACAAAGGAAGGGCAATTTTGTCCAAAAATGGGCTGAATGAGGACAAGTGCAGCCCCCATCACTGTGCGAATAAGCCACCTTCTGAGTGATTAAGTCGTAAGTAAACACTCCTTGCGTCTGTGCGAATAAGCCAGAAATCCCATTAATCCCCATTAAGTCATTAGTAAACAACCCCTTATACTGTAAAGCCATTTAGTCTATACCTACTCCAGTTGTTAACTAAACATTGCAACTATGTGTATAAATCTACTCCTGTTCTACATAAAACAAAACAAAATTCAATATATAAACCTACTCCTATTCTATAAAAAACAAAAAAAAAATTCTATAGAAAAAGAAAAGGCACAACATGCATTTTGATGATCACACATATAATAAAACAAAAGAAATTATAAGTAATGGTTCACAAATTAGAATCAAGTTGTTAGAATTCATTCAAAAACCCACAAAAAAAGTAAGGAGTAACGAACCAAGTTTACAACCAACAAAATACTCAGAATACCAAACCAAGTTTACGGTTGAAAATATCCAAAACACCCTAACCAAGAAAACTATCTCCGCTCCTCACTCATCCAATATCGGCATGTCCGCGGGGTAATAATTGGTCCTCACAAAATCTTCATAAGAGTCATCTGGACGGTAATTCCAGATGAATCCTAAACTTGGACCATTGCAGTAATGGTGTGCCCAATTGGAAATATATCCCTTGATCAAGCCCACATACTCTGAGGCTGCTCCCTGATAATAGAGAGCTCGATCTCCTAAACGCCTCTTCCAAGATCGGGCAATAATCCTCCTATCCCACTCAATTTCTTTGCATTTCCAAACCAAACTGTGGACCAACTCAAACAGGTCCTCTTTTTCTTGCTCCACTTTGTTCTTCTTTTCTCAAACTTCATCATTTTCAGATCGAGCCCTAGACAATTCAGATTTTAACTCGACATTCTCTCCTTTCAAATTCTCTATGGTGTCTTGTAAGTCCATAATTATCACCTCCGCAATTATAGGAAACATACTAAATATAAATAACCGCCCATAATTGTCTCAACCATTGATTAGTTTTGATCAATGGTGGAGATTAGTTAACACTGTTAACACAATTTAAGTGGTTAACAAATTAACTTTCCTCTCTCTCTCTCTCTCTCTCTCTATATATATATATATATAGTTAGCTAGAGTTAATTAAATAACCAAGTAATAATAAACTAACCGACCGGCATAAATACAACAAAAGTGGTCGGTCCCATGCAGGGGTGTAAATGAGCCGACACAACTCGTGAGCTACTCGAGATCGACTCGGTCAAAACTCGATCAAAACTCGACTCGAATGAACCCGGTCAAAACTCGACTCGAATAAAACTCGACTCGAGATACTAACAACTCGACTCAAACTACCTGATACTCGGCTCGACTCGGCCTTAATGCAAGAAAACTCGCGAGCTACTCGAAATCGACTCGGTCAAAACTCGATTAAAACTCGACTCGAATGAACCCGATCAAAACTCGACTCGAATAAAACTCGACTCGAGATACTAACGACTCGACTCGAACTACCTAATACTCGACTCGGCTCGGCTCGTTTACACCCCTAGTCCCATGGTGTTACGAGTTTAATGTACTTGATCATTATACAAACGATCCCAAAGGAAATAAAGTAACGTGGAACGTGTTTGGAATATGTATCAATACATAATCGATGGATTAGGAAAATGAGAGTTTGAAAGTATAAAGTGTGAAATGGGCCGTATGAGTAACAACTGGCCCAAATGCAAACTTCGCCTCTATTTCTTCCGCTATGTCCATCCAAAAACGACTATCACCATGTCGTAAGATCTCAAAAACTTGTCCACGATCATCCTTCCATTTTTATCTACACGGCTCGTCCACAAGCTCGGGTTCATAAACCATGATCTGCAAAAGAGATTATTATTGCGTCAATTTTATACGGTTTTTATTGATTTTTAGTGTAAATATATAAAAGTTTTGGAATTTGATAAAAATACTGAATATAACCAAAATAACCTAAAAAGCTATAATAATTATATTAAAATTATCCTAAAGTTAGCCGAAAATGGTACAAAAAGGGTATATAAAATACCCTTATCACTATTATTGTTACATGTTCAAATTTATATATAATCAGTTATTATTATTATTGTAAACATTAGCAAACTTATTGAAGATCGAACAGATTTTCAAGTTGTCACACACTTAATTATCTATACTATATATTAAAGAGAATAACTCAATTTGACAGTTTTTTGTTCAACAATTACTTTACACATTTACACTTTATACCCTCATAGTTAGTTATTAAATCTTATTTTAGTCCTTTACTTTTTCATTTTCTATTTTAAACCCTTATTATATAATCTAACTAATCATATATTATGAACTAAAATTTATATTAAAATTACGTTTTTTTAACAAATTATACCATCATAATCGTCTCGTCAATACCTTCGAAATAAGCCCAATATTGAATATTTTTTATTCAATTATATTATATATTCTATTATATAAAGATAATATTTTTATTTCAATTTTCGAAATTGACTATTCAATAAACCATTAGGAGGTTAATTGATTGAACACATATGATTAAATTGATGTTTACAATGATGTATATAAAAATCGGACAATTGATACATACTTCGCGCTGCAACGCGCGCGGGTATATTTCTAGTTATAAAAGAAAAGAAAATTAAACACTTTAAAAGTGCATCCGCTTAGTTGTAGAAAGTAATTTTTAATATTTTCAAACACTTTTAAAAAAAAAATGAAGACGTCAAAAGAAGTAATTAGTTTATAGTGTCATAATTTATGTATTTTTAATTCTGTGGTTAATTAGTTTTCAATTATATGAATGTCTGCTTTTTATAAAAAAATAATTCTTCACTTCATTCTTTTATATGCATATTTGCTATAAAAAAGAAGTTTTTTCGGCCAATGAGTTAACGCAAGCTTGGTACCTTTTTGGCCCAAATTTTTATTTTGACTTAAAAGGACAGATCTTTTTAGGCCCATTTTACAAGCTGCAAGCATCTCCATCGACAACGATATACTATCATTTGAATATTAAATGCACGATTATTTGATTCTGAATAAAAGCAAGATATTTCCATAATAGTTTGTTAATCATCATTAACCAGTGTTTCATATAAAACAATAGAAGAAAACATGGCATGTATAACCTTTTTTCAACTCCATAGTTTTATAAAATTATATTCACCGGCCGAACTATTATACACAAAAAGTCCTTCTGTTCGTACCAACCAATAACAATGTTGATGAGCATCTTCGGGTACACTGCATATATTCCGAATGTTTTCATCGTACAAAGCCAAGCTCTGAGATTTTGAACCCCACCAAAAGTAGCCATAGAAAAGTGTGCGACCGTCAAACCTTTCACAAAATGACCAGTGGTAATTTTCATTGAACGCAATGAGATGACTTCCAAGGTCATCATCTCCGGATTTGACATGAACGCGGATCTCATTTGATATTGCATTCGCAATATAAATATCCCATTTAGCAGTCAAAAAACACGCATGTATTGTGGCAAATGGGTTTATTAGGATGCCAAAGATGAACAGATAATACATCTTACAAGACCTAAAGTCTGTTTCCAAGTTTTGAACTTGAATTCTCCAAATTATTGTAGGTCTTTATGACCTATGGGTACCTATATATAATTTTGGATGGACATTAATAAATTTCTTGTTTTAGACGATCTTGATAATAACAATTATATACTTTTATTTGTTAAGTGTATTAATTTTATCATTATTAATATATTTTAGAGTAAATTAAGTTTTCCATACCTGGGATTTGTCAAAAAGCTACTTTTTTCGTCTATGTGATTTTAATATTATGTTTTTTGTCTATGTGATCTACAGTTCATTTCATTTTTCGTCTTTCTAATCCGTTAATGTGTTTAAGTCACACGTATTTTATGTTATTTTATTATACTTATAAAATAATACATTGTTTTATTATATTATATTATGTAATCATGTATAAAATCAGTTTTTGACGCTATCATTGATACTTTTAACCTAAAATCAATAATTTTAAGTTGAAAATAAGTAAGTTAAGGTATTATTTATAATATATTACATGTATACGCTCAGATGATATAACACTTGTAACATCCCCATTCCACGATATAATAAACGAGACATGTTACAACTGAAAGCGAATCAAAAGCTAACTGTTCACGTAACAGAGCTCAAACTAAGCTCCCCAAAAGATAATACTATAAGTCTATAACCATCAGTAATCATATACTTCGCAAGTTTACACATTTACATAGCAAAATCCTTAATTATAACTACTAGCTAGTCTTTTTGCATTCTAAGCCATTTCTATAAGCTCGCCCCGATCTTGCAATAGATCCTGAACCTGCCGAGGCAAAATCAAACAAACCTCGACTGAGCAAAGTTGCCCAGTGAACGAATAACAATACAAGAAGTATCGAATAGGAAATAGATAACAAAAAAGAAACATTGCGATATAAGTTAAAATCAATTTAAATATAAGTTTCAAAAATTGAATTCATGTCATTAAAATTCAAGGTAAGAAAGTCATCTGTATCATCACGATACGTTGTTCCGAATGGATGATCAGTTCAATCAGGCTTCTTAATGGAATGGAAGTGTTAGAGCACTACACTGTCTCATTCCTTGGTAACCAGAGATATCTGGTATTCGGCTTTATCCGGTATTTGGCTATTATCCAGTAATCGGCTCTATCCGGTAACTAGGCATTTTCTGGTATTCGGTTCTAAGGATGCATTCAATGTTCTCTATTTGGCTTGGCCATAGCCTTTACGAGAACGCCATGACTATTTTAACCATTATGGAGGCATCTCAACACCCGTGCCCGGGCGTTAAGCCTATTCAAAGTCATATCCAAATAGTTCAAACTTAAATAATCAAATCCAGATAACAGACTTTAGATAACAAGTTCAATATTCCCATTGAGGTTTACAAATCAAATATCCGAAAAGGATTTTTAGACATACCGGTCTCGGATCAAAGTCAAAAGTATTCAAAGTCATCAAACAAAACATCATATAAACACAAAAGTATTTCGAATAACAATTTGAAAACATCCACTTTTGTGGGTGTATGTCATGATCAAGAGTTCGCGGAATGGATAATCACAACGATTGATTACCCACGTATCGAATGAAGTAGATATTCGTACCTTGAAGGCGTTTTAGAAATGATTCACAAAAGAATCGAGGCTTATGAACGGTTCTCTCCTTCCGCGGATTTTAAAATTCGGTATCCGCGGGTACCTGCCCTTCCCCGCATGCTTTTAACTTATTTAAAAATATATATTTATTAATATGTAATAACAAAAACAATTCTTTTTTGAACATAAGAAAAGTCATTTGACGTCAATCCCTCAAAACTCTGCCTAAACTTACCTCTAGCAGCTCCCCTCCCCCAATTCTTTTTTTGTTTTGTTTCGAAATCGAGTGTTTGAATAATGAACCGTTGAACTTTGGTATGTAGTCCGAGTCATGAACTATTGAACTTAGGTGTTTTGTGTTTAAATCTATAAAAGTTCTTGTTGAAAAACAGTAAAAACGAAAAAAGGTCGATTTTCGGGTAACCGCAACCCGGACCGCAGATACCTGCCTCCCTGCCGGTACCCGTAACCTGCGGGTTGGTTTCGGTTATTAAAACAGGGTACCCGCCCCGCGGTTTGCGGTTCACAAAATCCTACTACCCGCCCCGCCCCGTGAACACCCCTACTTCTGATTACTGGAGTGAATCTGTCACTTCTAAAAGCACCAACTTGAAGCAATTTCACCTCAAATACCCACTCTTCAACCTTATCTTGAGTCCCTAATCCCGTTTCTTGCATCAATTTTGTAAGAAATCAAACATGTACCAAGAAGAAATTTCATCTCTTTTTAGGATGAGCCTTAGGGTTTCTTAGAGAAAGAATGAAGAAGAAGTGAGATGATAGAGAGACAAAGAGAAATCTGATTATGAGGTGCTTGATTAGAAAAAAAAAAGAATTAAACTTATATAATTATTAGAATTTACAAACTAGTCCTTAAACATTAGCTATTTTTTAACAACGCTAACTTCACTAAAATTTCTTTACAATTTTGGTTCTAACCAAGATGGTTTCATCCAACACGATTCCTAAGAATAATTTATAAGAATTTGGTCTTAATGAACAACTCTTAAAGACTAAGGTACTAGTCAAAAAGACGATTTCATAAATTGAAACACGGTTAGATTTATGGCCACAAGATTACTAAGTGCAAGGTATTATAACACTAGTGAAAAATATAAGTGTGTTTAAATATTTATAATCATATAATTAGTATGCAATGAAAAATAATCAATAATTAACTTTTTAAACTATTTTCTTTGGGTTTTTGCTATAAAAATATTGTCAGATTTTAAAGAAAACATAAAAAAGAACTATATTACATATGGTGGTATTCAGATTTACTTTAAATCAACTATTGCTATTTATTACTCCTATTATCATTACTAATGCTACTACAATTCTACAAACAAGTATTATCATGTTATTAGAGTATCTCCAACACCTTTCCCATAATGAAGATTTTAAGGATTTATTGTTTCATCATATTCGCCAAATTCTTCTCCAAAATAGAGAAAGTAAGAGAGAAAATATGAAAATTTCCAAATTTGAAGATATCTCCAAAAATATTACCTTAGAAGAGATAATGCATTTTTTATTCAGTTTACCAATAAAATTGTTTTATATTAAATATTTAGAAGAGAGAAATGGTATTTTATTAGTTGTATTGATTATTTTAATAATATAATTGATGGCTTAATCTCCAAAATAAAGAATTTGTTGGAGATGAAGATCATTTTTTATAGAGATTTTGACGTTTTATTTCTCCAAAATAGAGAAACTGTTGGAGATGCTCTTACTCACTTGATTATCTAAAGAGGAAAAAGAATAGACGTTTTAAAATCTCATCAACACCCAAGTTTATTACTTCTCAAAGTTCTTGTGGCAATGGAGGTTCACATGTAATGACTTTAGACTGTTTGTAATCAGCCAATAAATTAGTCGATGTATGTAAGCTGCCCTAATAACCCACAGTTATAAAAATAAATCCCGATTCATTCTTTATTTTATTATTTGTTCATTTCGATTTAATTTCATTTTTTTTTGTAGTTTTAAGATAGCAAAAGAGTTTTCAATTGGTTATCATCTATTTATAACTGTAAGTTATTATATGGTTACGACCCGTGTCACACAAGAACACTACCAATCAGTATATGTCAACATATAGGGTCACGCACAATTGAATATGTTTGCCTGCATTGGAAAGATACCCACAAAAAGTCATGTTTGACGGTTAAATCGTTATTTTTGAAGAATATTTATAAAATATGTGTAAAAGTCTAATCATGATAGTTACATGATTTATGTAGAAATAAGTATAATTTTTTAACCCTCTTTGAATTGTGGACTAAAATACTGGTCCATATAAATAGGGTGATAGACTGATAGGCCATATAATTTTTTTAACTAATCCCATTATCTTGATATGGTTTATAAATTATAACACGCATATTAGATTTACAGTTACTCTTGAGCTACCTGTAACACCCTAAAAATCGGGGAGAACAAAAACTTTCTAATTGCACAAAAGGTGGTATACAATGTACGCCAAAGCGTGAGCTCTTCCCAAAAACAGGGGTATAGTAATGTACAATTAATTACAATGTTTGTAATCAAAGGAGAAATACAATAACCAAACTAGTCTAGTTCTGTCTAAGAAGAAGATTACAAAAGGGTTATCGCTCTACAGTAAGTCTCGCGGTCATAGTAGACCGGTATCTCCAAAATTCCCCCAAGCTCACTCTACGCCCGAGGCCTTGGACTTCGAGTATGAGAAACAACGTCCCGAAGCAATTGTAGGCAAAGGACACCAAGAAGTGTCAATTAGCTAAAGGAGCATAGAGTTGTACAATTATATCACGCATAGATATATGAAGACATACGAGTCGTACACAATTATACCAACCATATAATTAGCATATTAAACCGGTTCATTATTATCTTTGGAAACAATGGGAGCGACCCATTTCCCCCAACCAATACCCCGACATTCGTTACTTCCAAACACCTCGATGTCCCGAATTTAGCATGGCAACATCATCCGAGGCCCGCGCCCAAGGAGCAACCCGAGGGCCGGCGACATAGGTACAAACCCCAAGACTGTTTGGTGTGAAAATATTGCGTTGGTTCGTCCATGTTATTATCATTTAGGATCGTGAGACGGAATTTAGCATCGCGTCACGTCCATATCATTTCCACGCAAGACCTAGATACTGAATTTAGCATAGCATCTAGTCCATATCATTTACATATAAACCTCGACACTGAATTCAGCATAGCGTCATTTATAGAGGTATACATCGGGGTCTCAAGCCCTTTATATCATTTCGGGTATGCCCCATTTCGGATATCAATTCTATTCTTACATAATCCCAAGTCATGTATCATGTCGTGCATTTTGTATAAATACATTTATCATACAACCCGTAGGTTTAACACATACGAAATAGCATACGGTAATTTCATCTCATATAAGGGGTAACCTCATCCAAGTCATTCATACTAGTCTAGCACTTCATACATAACATGAGTATCCTCGACTAAACATGAGAAGTAATCTATACCAAATTCACATATATCCACATAATAAAGCAAGGAATAGACTTCATCAAAATGATGTGCTCTCAGTTTTAACAAAATAGTTTTAGCAACTCACCTTAGGGTTTTGTGATAAAACCCCCAAATTCCAAGATTAGGTCAAATACGAGCACGAACCTAAAATCAAGTAAATCGAACCCTAGGTTAGTTCGTAACCCTCATTATGTGCATAGATCCAACCTACAAGGGTTTAATCGAAGCTTACAGGATGAGATCCAACTAAAACCCTAGGATTGGAGCTTTCCTTTCTTCGAGCAACAATGGTGGTGAAAGGAAGAGTGGAGAAGATGAGGTAGGTGAAGTGTGGTCCCCCAATCGAGCTAGCTCCAAGTGTAGATCCAACCTCAAGATCTTGAAGGGCTTTGAAAATGAAGAATGTAGGAAGAAAAATCGCCAAAATCGGACAAGGGATGAGAGAGTTGTGGCCAAATGAAGTGAGGAAGGGTTTAAAACCCGTTTCCTGAAAATAGCAGCTGCCTAGCGATTGCTAGGCTTGAGGGCTAGCGATCGCTAGCCTACCTTTTGTGTGGTCGTTAGCCTGATCGCGAGCAAGAACAGCAGCCTTGTGTTTTGTGCCTAGCGATCGCTAGGGTGATGGCTAGCGATCGCTAGCACCTGATCGTTTTAGTCCCATTTTTGTTTTGGCCATAACTTCTTCGTTATAGCTCCGTTTTTGATTCCAAAAGAACCGTTGGACTCGTAATTGAATTTCCTAACATATTAGACCATAAAATGCATAATTTGATCTAAAATTCTAAATTCCATATTTCATCAAAGAGTCGTTATTACACCGAAATTACGGGTGTTACACTACCACCAGTGGAACAACGCGCGTTCGTGTATGGATGATACCGCTAGAAGAAATCTACATTGATTTCTAAGTGCTCAGTTTAACTACAATTGATCTCGAAAGGTACATCAATAAACATCCTATGGTGTGTTATCTAGAGTTTGTCATCATTGGGTCCAACATGGTTTTAATATTGAAAAGATTTCTATTTGGTAACCAAATTATTGTTTATCGTTGGCATTTAATCAGTTACGGCTCATATTAAAATCCTACAATAACTTAAAACCCATGTAATCTAGATAAGGTGACAAATATATCGAACTTAATTTTAATAACAACTAGGTGAAGGAAATATACAAAATGCCAAAGAATCTTGTAATCATCATTAAACTTAGGATCAGGTGAGAACAAACTATTTCTGTGAGACCGCGTGAGACAAAACCTAGCGTATGAAACTTCACACAAAAAAAACACCATGAAGGTAAATAAAAGTCGAATGTGCAGACCTAAAAATCAGTTTCGGTGCAAAAAAAATATCCAAAACAAGGTAAAAAACGAAACCTTCACAGCTCAAATGTTGTGAAGGTTACAAATAAATAATGTAAACCTTCACAACGGAAATGCTGCGAAGGTTTTGTTTTTTTTTTTTTACCTTTTTTGGATTTTTTTCTTCGATTGTGTTTTTTGTATGTTTTTACGATGAATGTTCAATTTTTTTTACCTTCACAAATGTTTTGATATAAAGTTTCATGTAAAATATGTTTGTCTCACTGGTCTCATGAAAACAGCTTGATCTCACCAGAACTTAACCCATCATCATTATTCATGTTTCATTTAGTACAATATTAGAAAACATGACATGTAGATATTTTTCAACCCCAAGGTTTTATTAAATTATAATCACCAGACGATCTATTATATGCGTAAAACCCATCCGGTAGTATCAACCACTGACAATATTGGTCAGTGTCTTTGAGTATAGCACATATATTTCGAATGTTGTTATCATACAAAACCAAACTCTAAAATCTCGCACCCTACCAGGAGTAGCCATAAAACAATGTTCGACCATTAAACCTTTCACAAAATGACCAGTGGTATTTTTTATTGAAAGAAATGATGTATTTTCCAACATCATCATCTCCAGATTTTACATGAGCGACGATCTCATCCGAGATATAGTTTTTGATATACATATCCTATTTAGTAGTCAAGCATGCATGTATCGTGGAAAATGGGTAGGTTAGGATGACAAAGATGAATTGATAGTAAGCATAAGACCTAAATTTTGTTAAGAGTTAATATGAATTCCCAAGTTGTAGTTCTTCATGACCTATGGATACATATATATAATTTCGATGAACATTAATAAATTTCTTGTTTTAGAGGATCCTAATATTAATACAAATATTTTTTTATTTGTTAAGTGTATCAACTCTTTCATGATTAATATAATTAAGTGAATCTATATATATATATATATATTAAAAGAAGGTTTTGGCTGACATCATCAATACGAAATTGAACAATTTCATTGGCCAATTAATTAAAATACAACAATTGATGATGTCATCATGTATGGAAAAATTATTTTCCAAAATTCACTTACCTAAAATCTCTCATTAATTTATTAATTTTCCTTTTATAATTTACACTTTGTATCCTTAGAATTATTTGATTAATTACTTTTTACCTCTTAGTTTTTCAATTTTCACTTTACATCCTTATCATATTAACCTAAATAATATACATGAATTAAAACCATTTAATTTTTTTGTTTTTGTTTTCTATAAATTACGCCATTATAATCATCTCAACGCTACCTTCAAAATGAGTATAATATTGAATATTTTTTTAATTTATTTATATTATTAAATATTAAAAATAGATATAAATTAACTTGTTTACATTTCATTACAATTGTTGATATTTTTGAAACGTAAGAGCATCTCCAACAGCTTTTCCATTTTGTTCTCCAAAATATAGAACCAAACTACAAAATCTCTATAATAAAATGTTTTCAACTACAATAGATTCTCTATTTTGGAGATAACATCATTACTTATATTATTAAAATATTACATATATTTAATAAAATATTATTTCTTTCTCTTAAACATTTTATTTCAAAAACTCCTATTGGTAGAACACAATAAAAAACACCATTTTGCTCTCATAGTAATCATTTTTTGGGATTTTGGAGAGTTCTCCAAAATTGGAGATTTTTACTCTCTCTCTCTCTCTCTCCCCTACTTCCTCCAAAATGGAGAAAGTTTTGGAGAATCTGTTGGAGACCAAATTCATGTAAAATCTCATTTTTCTCCATTTTGGAGAATCTGTTGGAGATGCTCTAAAAATTGCTATTTTTAATCTAACAATTTTTATAGATTATTTATAAATAATGAAAAATTATTTTATTTAAAACCCTATTGTTGACATTCTTGAAATTTAAAGATTTCAACCTTTTAATCTTACTAATTTTATAGATCATTTATTGTGAATCCCAGATTGTAGAGGATGAGAGATGGAGAGAAAGCTAAGACAAATGATTAAGCAATGATGAACAAATAGTGGTGAGAATGTTGGTAGAATAATGTTGAGAAGACAAGAGAAAAGGAATACTTCTTGGGATTGCTTCTCATTCAATATGGTAGGCTACAAAACATCTACTAACATCTACCCTAAACCCTAGGCTATAACAATGTTTATATAGCACTAGGAATAGGGAAATTACAAAACAAGCCCTTAGAGTCTATGACTCTTTACAAAAGAGGGCAAACATAAACTAAAGCTAATACTAGATAAAGGAAAATACAGGATAGACCCTTGACTTCTTCACAACCTCAAAGTAGGGTCTAACAATCTTCCCCTTTGGGAAGAAGTCAGAAGGGTGGTGGAAGCTCAAGCGCCGGTTCCCACTTTGACATCTGAAGGAACTCCTCCCATTCACCGATGATCCTAGCACGCATCTGCATAGCCGCTTCCACTCGTCTGTACATGAGCCTCTCCTTGAGCTTTCTCTCGATCAGGTTCATCGCCTCCAAAATCTTTCCCTTTCCGTCCACGAACTTCCGACTCGGTACCTGATCAGCCAAGAGTCTGCTCTGCATCCCGTTGAAGACGTAGAGAAGGGTTCCGTCGCAGAATTTAGCAAGTTCGCTAAATCGCATGAATCTTCGCTCCCTCTTCTTCATCGTCACATAAAGGACCCCGTGCTCCGGTATCCTGGTTGGCATGTATGGAAGATAAGCATCGATACCAGGTACGAGCAGGTTCGGGCAGAGCAGGTTGACCTTCGGCTGGCGGCTCTCAATAGCAAGCTGGTAGTCCGTCACACGCGCGAGAGTGATCGCATGACGAACATACTTCTTCAAGATTTCGGTGCCGTCTCTGTAGTGCTCAGGTCGGAGTATCGGGCCCTGGAGGTACTTGATGAGCGTCAGAAGGTCTTCAAGGTGAATTCGGTCCAGATCTGCTTCCGTGAAGGTCCAGTCTTGCAACACACCACGAGGAATGCCGGTCCCGTACATACGGACGTCGTACTCAAGGAACACCTGATGGCCATGTCTGTAGGGGCGCATAGCAGTTACCTTGATGAAACGACGTCTGATTCTTTGACGTCCGTGGGTGGCCCAGTTGCACATCCTCTGGTGCACGTATGCAGTCCTTCTCCTCTTGTTCTTGATGTGCGAGATCCCGAAATAAACCTTTCTTGACCAGACGTGCAGGTTCTCCTGCTGGAAGATGCGGCTGAAGGATTCTTCAAGGAATGGCCTGAATATGACGGAGTGGTTCCAGTTGAGCTGGATGACCACTGGAGCGGAGGTCTCTGGATCGGTCGAGTGAACGGTGCGAGGAGCGTCCGGAGTGGGAAACTCGAACGCTGACAAAAAGCTGGTGTAGTCGGTGTTTTGGAGAATGTCGTCCCCCTTCTTGTAAATCCTGAGGCTCTGAGCGAGCGACCGAAGAATCTTCCGGGCTTCCTCCGGAATCTGAAAATCTGAAGGGTCTGTCGGTGCTGCTTCCGGGGGAACGACCTCTATCCCTGCTGTCTCGGTCAGATGAGGAAACTCAACTACCTCACCTGCCGGAATTGGCTCGTAGCGCCAGCTCCCCATGTCGGGAATCGCCTCGGTATCTGAGTCTATGAACGAAGTATCGGCGGCGGCTGATTCTGACGGGGCACTCGAGCCAGCAGATCGTGAAGCTGTAGTAGCAGGCGCGGAACCCGAGGCTTGAGCGAGGCCGATGCGAGGTCGTTTGGCTCCTTGCATCTCCCCCTCATGAGGACCTGCGCCCGGGTCAGTGTCATCATGTCCCCGTTTTGAGGACTGAGCCTGAGGCCGACACGCTGCCTCGAGTTCGCGGATACGTCTGTTGGCGGCCTCCAACTGTGCGTCCCTCTCTCGCAACTGAGCATCCCTGGCGGCTAGACGTTCTTCCGCGCGCTTGAGTTTGGCCGAAAGCTTGTCGTTCTGAGTCGTTAGCGCGGAGACCGTCATGTTGAGTTCGTCTTCATGAACGTAGCCCGGAATGGCTCCCTAAGGTGCTGGTTGCGGAGGCTGTAGGCGGAGGACAGGCTCGGTACGAGGAGGAGCCACTGACTGGTGCATCTGAAGCTCGGTCGACTTGCCCTTTGCTTGGCGTCGTAGCTCGTGCAGTTCTTCCTCCCGTTCGGCGTCGCGAGACTTCAGTGTCTCGATCTCTCCCCTTTGCTCGTTAAGAGCACTCTCGAACGCCTCAAGTTTGGCATTACGAGAGGCCTCGGCGCGGTCGAGCTCCGCGAATCTGGCTTGGACGACTTTAAGGATGTCGCCCGAATCCGTCGGACCCGGTCCCGGTAGTACAGTACCCGGTGCCACTTGGGCTCCGGTTGACGAGAAGAGTCCTACTGAGGTGCTCTCTCGGCCTGAAGTCATCGCTGGTGTAAGGTTGACGATGTCAGGACTTCCGGTGGATCCTCGAAGGGCGTCATCAGACGCACCGACTCCCCCCGTTCCGGCCAGGCCACTCGAGCCGGCGGATGATGCTCCAAACAGTGTCCTATCCAAATGAATGACGGTAAACGTCTCAGTAAGTGGATCTAAGACTACTGGTGCACGAAAAGAAGTCGAGAAGGGGGGCAGCTCCTCTCTGATATCAACACCGGCAGACTCCGAGTGAGTGGCCGGTGGAAGTTGTGCTAAATCCCCGTGCGAAGATGAAACGACCATCTGTTGAGAGATGGCCGAGTGGGTGGCTTTGGAGTGCAAATGCGCTGGTTGGCTGCCAGCGTCTTGACCCGACGTCACTAGGTGACCGGTCTGAATGTGGGTAGCCTCTGAGTGGGAATGACTCGGGGTAGACGGGAGTCCTAGGGTGTCTAACCTAGTGGGTTCTTCTTCTCCTCCCTGTTCTTCTATCCTTAGCCATTCTTCATCTAAATGGACCTCTTCGTCGACGGTCTCTTTTCGCTTACCCTCACTTACGCCCTCAAGGTCTTCATCACCTTGTCTCTCCACTGCCGTTTCCCCTTCATCTTCTTCACCAACACGACCTTCAGTTCGGCCGTCTGAATCAACATCATCTTGCTTGAGGACGTCCACGGAGTAGTCTCCGTTGAAGGATGACGTCTCCTCATCTTCTTCTCTTAGAGCCTTGCCGCTCTTAAGGTTGTCCACCTCCTCGGAAGAACCATCACCGAAGTCCACTTGTTCGGACTCGGTGGCCTCTACATCAACAACCTCACGGTTGGACGGAATGTGCTCGGAGGAGGACTCATCACGGTCTTCATCACGACCGGTAGCATCACTGGAATCGTCTCCGGAAGGTTCGCCTTCTGGATCTCCTTGTGGTACAGGAGCAGCGTCGGTTTGAGGAGGCGAAGGGACGTGTGCTTGTTCTTGTGGGGAAGCTTCCACGTCCCCACCCTGTACTGCTGGTGATAGTGCTGACGGCTGCTCCGGTTCGTCAGACTGGTATGGAGAAGGCGGAGAGTACCTCTGAGCGCCGGTGTACCTCTTTGTTCTGGCGCGAATGTAGTACTCGTCGGATTGCTCATCTATCAACTCCCGACGCGTGCAACGACCTCTCGCTTGACGCACCCGTTGGTAAAGCGCGCTCGGACCGACCTGTGGCACATGAGGAACCGCGGAAGTACCGACTACTCTACCCGGCGACCCCCTCACGTCCACTCGAACCACACCCGATCCGGAGGCACCCCTAGTGGCACCCCGGGGCTCGGCACCTAAGGCCCGAGCCGACTGACGGACGGTTTGCACGTCCTGGGCAGGGCTCCTCGGCTCTGAGGAGTCCATGGACGTGTCTCCTAGACCTATGGACGCCCTATATAGTCCAACGCTCGCTGCTTCCCTATCCGCGGTGGCCAACACATGGCGAGGTATCGGCATCTCCTCTTGACCGGGTTTGAGTTCCCGAGTCTTGGATCTGGTGATCTGTTTGCTCTTGAAGAGCGGGTGACGAGATCGAGGGTTGACCTCTGGATGACGGTTCATGTGGTCGCGAATCATCAGGGCAAAGAAACGCATCCACGGGATGGATGAGTGTTTGCTGCGCTGGTCGTTCGGATCTACGTCCCGTGTGACGTCAGTCCAAAGCTGGGCCGCAGTGTCGATCCTTCGACCGTAGATGATAGAGTGGATGATTTGCCACAGATGGGTCGAGGCTTTGTCTATGCCCTTGACCTTGGCAGATAGACATCTGTTCAAGATGTTGAACAGAGTCGCCCAGAGAGGTGGCAACATGTTGTTTGTTACCTGAGAAATGCCGTTCAGCTTCTGACCCGGATTTGCCATGACACCGATGGCGAGGATTTCGCTGAACAGGATCGGTATTTCGACTATCTGGTCGAATGGGGCTTTAGTAGTCTCAGTAGGCAGATGCAGGATGCGACGGAAGTCATCAAGTGTGACAGACATCTCCGTCTGATCAACGCGTCCCACAAGTGTTCGTCCGCCACCATGATGGACAATTCTGGAAGTGTTCCAGAACTGTTGAAGGTAGATCATTGGCACGCTGGCAGTGGCCTCGAGAGCATAGGCCAGAGGGTGCACCTTCAGGATTTCCAGGATGACAGGCTCCTGGGCGGGGAAGTTGGTCAGATCCACATACTCGTTGTTCTGAGTAATAGGCTTCAGATCCTCCGCGGAGATCAGTGCAAGGTCAGCAGCTCCGTTGATTGGTAGGGCCATCTCTGTTTAAAGAAAAGGCATAAACGAAGTTAGAATGGTCAACGAGCTATCAAGTGTTAGGAAAAACTGGAGAAATACTAGTGTCCCAAACCCGATTCGGGTTTTGGCAAAACCCGAATCGGGAATGTGTCAAACCCGAATCGGGTAAGACAACACTCATGATCATCCAATTTTCTAACACTTGAAAAATTTTGGGCAAGACCTCGACTCAACGCGAGACGAGAAACACGAGTACCCGAATCGGGTTACTCAGTTTCCCGAGTCGGGAATTGAGATCAATTAAGATGAGTGAATTTCCTTGAGAAACCCGATTCGGGAATGGTGTATACCCGAATCGGTAAAGAGAGTAAAAACACTTAACATAAATTTGAAACGAGTTCAAAAGGTCCACCCTTACACGGATGCGGGGAACTTGGATACCCGAATCGGGTTAACCATTTTCCCGGATCGGGATTTTGAAAACGAGATAACAAGGGTTCCATGATGGATCGATGCGGGAAACCCGAATACCCGAATCGGGTTATTAGGTTTCCCGAATCGGGACAAATAACACCAAGAACATTCAATAAACCCGATTCGGGTATTATGAATATTCAAAGAACATTCAAAGAACCCGATTCGGGTAATTTGAATGCCCGAGTCGGGAAACCGCGACTGTCAGTTTTCCACGACTCCAAATCGGCCAAAAACACGATCTACGAACTTTTAGACTAGCACATTATGATCTAAAGTAGTTCTAAACAAGTTTTTAACCAACAAACGATCGATTGGACGTCCCGAAAACCCATTCCAAAGAGTTTGGGTTTCGGGTTTATCCAAGAAGCTTTAGGCTTCGATTCGGTAACGAAAACGCAACAGATAGGTGTTAAGATTAGTATCATTGTGTCTGAAATCTTACCGTGATCGTCTGGATGTAGTCGGATCGTAGAACGGAGGTCGGAAAATGCCGGAAAGTGGCCGGAAGCGGGACGGTGAGTTTGGCGGTTCGAAGTAAGAGAGAGAGAGAATTTGAAATTCTTTGACAGTTATGAAAGCATAAGTTGAAAAGGACAAAAGATCCTTTTTATATTTTTGGAGTCAACTTATCTGTTTAAGGATAAGTGAACCCACTTTTCACTCTCAACATTCGAAAATGGCACAAACACCCCCTGGACTTCAAGTTTCGTGAACGTTGCAAAACGAGTCCCTGAACTTGAGTTTTATAAAATTTTCAAAAATAGCCCCTGAACTTATGTTCCAGGAGATGACAAATTTAGTCCCCGAACTTGTAAGTTCAGAAACTTGACACATCCACCCCCTGAACTTGCAAGTTCACAAAAATACACAAGTTCAGTCCCTAGACCTCAACGTAACGACTAACCTGGATATGTTTTCATCGGGTATTAATTGTCTAATCCCGGTATCGGATTTAGCTCGAGTCCTGATCTGATTTAATCAGAAGTCGTTGTGAATGTCCACACCTACAAAACAAAGACCAGGAAGGTATCCATTGTACTGTGGATCCGAGAACGTTAGCACAAACTATTATATGATTATACATACACTCCCCCTCGAAAGATGCTATAATTCAAGTCTCCCCCTATACACATGCATCCTAATAGATCCCTAGCTCCCCCTAGACTTTAGGCGGGAGGTCTAACATTCCTAACTTGCTCAGAAGGAAGAAATGGCGTTTCTCATCAAAGGCCTTAGTGAACAGATCAGCAAGCTGAAGGTCACTTTCCACAAAATACAGTTCAATATTACCTTTTTCGACATGATCCTTGATGAAGTGGTATCGGATGTCGATATGCTTTGTTTTGGAGTGCTGTACTGGATTTGCGGTAATCAGAATGGCACTTTGAGAGTCGCAGTAGATTGGGATCCGGTTCATGGTGTATCCGAAGTCCGCCAGTTGGGTTTTCATCCATAGAACTTGTGAGCAACAACACGCGGCCGCAATGTATTCAGCTTCGGCCGTGGAAAGTGACACACAGTTCTGTTTGCGTGACGACCAACTTACCAACTTGTCCCCGAGGAATTGGCAGGCTCCGGATGTACTCTTCCTGTCCAACTTGCAACCTGCATGATCAGAATCTGTGTAGCCAATTAGCTCAAAACTAGAACCCTTTGGGTACCAAAGGCCAAAGTCTGGCGTGCCCTTCAGGTACCTAAGGATTCTTTTCACAGCCTTAAGGTGTGAATCACGCGGGTCGCACTGATAACGAGCACAGACACCCGTGGAGAAAACAATGTCAGGTCTACTGGCCGTGAGGTATAGCAACGAACCAATCATGGCCCGATATTTCTTTAGATCAACCGGCTTGCCAGACAAGTCGGCGTCCATTTGAAATGATCTGGACATTGGTGTAGCAGCAGAGTTTGAGCCAACCACATCAAAACGTTTTAATAAATCGTGAACATATTTTGATTGGTTTATGAAAATGCCTTCAGGGCACTGACGGACTTGTAGTCCCAAAAAGAATGTCAGTTCTCCCATCATACTCATCTGAAATTGTGATTTCATAGTGTGCTCAAACTCTGTGCACATCTCAGGCTTTGTAGAAGCAAAGATGATGTCATCCACGTATATCTGTACAATAATTAAATCATCACCTGATTTACGAAGGAATAAGGTGGGGTCGATTGTACCTTTCTTGAAGCCAGCTCCTAGCAGATAGACAGTAAGAGTTTCATACCATGCTCGTGGAGCTTGCTTGAGACCATAAAGTGCCTTGTCTAATGCATAGACATGGTTGGGAAACCTCGGATCGACAAACCCCTCGGGTTGTTCAACATACACCTCCTCATGAAGGACACCATTCAGGAACGCACACTTGACGTCCATTTGGTATACCATCATATTCTTGTGAGCGGCGTACGCGAGAAAGATCCGTATGGCTTCTATCCTTGCAACCGGCGCAAACGTCTCGTCGTAATCGATACCCTCTTGTTGGCGAAATCCCTTGGCGACCAAACGAGCCTTGTTGCGAATAACAAGGTTGTTTTCATCCTTTTTGTTCCGGAAAATCCATTTTAAGCCGATGATGGACTTCCCCCATGGTCGTTTTACCAGGCGCCAAACCTTGTTCCTTTCAAACTCTGCCAGTTCGTCTTGCATGGCTCTTACCCAGTCCGGTCTGACAGGGCTTGATCTATTTCAGATGGCTCAAATTCGCTTAAGAAACAGGCGAAGAGACCTAAGTTATCAGATTTCTTCGATGATCTAGTTTGGACATTCCGAGAAGGACTCCCGATGATCTGGGATGGAGGATGACTTCTTGACCACTTTCTTGAGTGAGGAAGAGTGACATAGGACTCTTGGTTGTTCGTTGCGTCGTTCTCATCTTGCACGACAAAGTTGCTTGACTGGATTCCTCCGGAAGGACCACCTGTATTCCTTCCCAGAGCCTCAATATTCAGAACAACTTCCAGTCTGGGCTCCCGAACCACTTGAGCATATGATCTTTGAGATGTGCTTGGAGATGGTTGCGGAGCGGCTTCAGCGACCGGAGCACGAACAGGTGTGGAATTCTGTGCTACAACGGGTTCTTGTGAAGCTTCTGAAGGTTGCTCGTTAGATGAATTCTGAGGTGACGATACCACTGGTTCTGTAATCGTATTCTGAGCGGAAGTAGTTGCTTCAGATGTGCTTTCCGTCACGAAAGCATCGGACGATACAGACGTCGTGGAGTTTCCAGGTGCAGCAGGTACGATGATTGGACCAGTTAAGATCGGCAAATCATAGTCTGAAGGATCTATAAAATCTGAATCAAAGGTGTTAGGTCTAAAATCTGTGCGCGGTGGTGCATTAGGTAAGTCAGGCAGAATGGCACCAGGATTACTAGAGCTAGCATCAGAAAGAGTTTCGGTTTCAGAGAAATCTACATTGGTACTTTCCAGGATGGTTTGGGATCGTTTGTTGTAAACCCGATAGGCCTTTGAGTGTGGAGAGTATCCTATGAAGATAGACTCATCAGCCTTGGGATCAAACTTTCCCAAATCGTCCCGGTCATTCAGAATATAACACTTACAACCAAATACCCGTAGATGCTTGATGTCAGGCTTACGCTTCTCAATCATCTCATAAGCGGTCTTTCCGGTTCGCTTTACGATGAGAGTACGATTCTGTGTGTAGCATGCCGTTGCAACTGCTTCAGCCCAGAATGATTTAGGTACGCCTGAATGAGCCATCATGGATCTTGCTGCCTCGACTAACGTCCGATTCTTCCTTTCCACTACCCCGTTTTGTTGAGGGGTACGCACGGCAGCGAAATTGTGAGAGATCCCCACATGTTCAAGGAAGGATTGCAACTTCGAGTTGCGAAACTCGGTTCCGTTGTCGCTTCTCAACTTCTTCACCTTTAGATTCAAGGAAACTTGGATCCGTTTGATGAAGGCAATGATTCGATCCGCAGCATTAGATTTGGCACGAAGAAATTCAAGCCAAGTGAACCGAGAGAATTCGTCGACCATGACTAGCATGTATTTCTTTCTTGCTAGACTTTCAATCCTCATCGGCCCACAAAGATCCATGTGTATCATGTCGAGTGGACTTCGACAATTAGTTTCCAACTTGGGAGGATGGGAACTTCTCTTCATTTTTCCTAACGCACATGCAGGACAAAGTGTGTCCTTGGAGAGGCGTGTCTCAGGAAGTCCACTGACCAAGCCTCTTGAAACCAGCTTGTTCATGTCTTTGAAGTTCTGATGACATAGTCGTTGATGCCATAACCAACTGTCCGCCTTGGTAGCTTTCGCGAGCAAACAGATTTTGTTGTCTGGTTTTGATAGATCTTCAAACTGAGGATGTGATTGGGGAATGCATCTGAAGACGGTGGTGTACAGATTCCCAGTTCGTCGTGCAACTAGAACGGGATCCTCATCTTCCGTGTTCACCGTAGCTCCGTACATGAATTGTTTGCACCAGTAGCCATTATCACAGAATTGGCTTGAGCTGAACATGTTGTATGCCAAACCCCTCACATACCTCACCTGCTTGATTATATACTTCCCATCTGTGATGCTTCCATACCCCTCTATCCTTTTTGGTCTTGAATCAGCCATCTTGACGTATCCCTCAAACTTTTCAACGAAGTCAAAAAGGAAGGACCGATGACCAGTCATGTGTCGATGGGCTCCTGAATCTATGTACCACACATGACTGACCTGCAAAAGGATTAAGCTAGTTTAGGGGCCCATTGCCCAATGGGTTCCTTAGGGTTAGATGAAGCAGGTAAAACACTCGGTGCAGTCTCCTTTTCGGATTGCTCCTTAGGCATAGGGGACTGTACTGAGGAGGAGGTTTTAGAGTTTCTTCTTCGCCTCCTTCGTCTCTTGTGAGACTTGGCATTCAAATTATGAGCATTTAAAGAATTGGCCACACCAAAGCGCAAGAGATTGTCAAACATAGTACACATGTCATTCCTAAAAGTAGCAAAAACAGTGTTCAAATTCCCATTACGGGTTACAGACAAGTTTGAATCAAATCCTACGCTAGGTGGGGCATGGCCTAGACCCGCACGGTTAGGACCACGCCACTTAGGGAAAGCAGAAATGGGGTTGTTCCTTCCTTGATTCTTTCTTGGTGGCTTCACATCTTGTCCACCATCTTCTTTCCTCCCAACTGCATTAGAAGCAATGTGTGAGTTAGAGGACGGTTTGTGTGAAATGGATTTACCACCTTTTCCAGATGACGGTTTTTGAAAATTAGGTTTTGTGGAAATGAAAGGTTGTTTCTGATTATGTTTGGCCCGAGAGTTCTCACCCACTTCAAAGGAGCTTGAATTGAGCTCAAGACTTTTTATGGGTTTCGCTGAGACACAAGCATCAGTAGATTTGGAATTCTTGTTCTGGAGACCTTTGGGTGCGTGGGGTTTAACTGACTTCCCTTTGTCAGTACCATCACATTTTCCACCCGTGGGTTTGTTTATCTCAGAACTGGATGCAGGTGTAACAGTAGGCTCATCGGGTTTGGTTGGAACGCTTACCCTTTTCTTAGGAACGAATCCGGAAGGATCATCACCCTCATCCAAGAATATCTTAAGGTTATAATCAACAGTAGGGTCTTGAACTGTCTTAGGGACACTGATCCTATGGTGTGAACTAAGGACAGTCTCATCATCATCTGATTCTATCGAGCAAAGATTTTCAAAATCAAGGACTTTCTTTTTCAATAGGGAATTGGACACCAGTTGGTTGTTTAAAGCTTGACGATACTTAATCCTCTCATCATGAAAAACTTCTTTTGTTATTTCAAGGCGAATGTCTGTGAGGATGTACCGAGTTTGAAGATCTGCAACCTTCGATTTGAAGAAAGAAAATGAAGAGGTTGCAGTTTCACACTCAGAAGAGAGCCTAATTCTTTCGGCATTAGCCTCAAGAAGGTCCTTTTCAAGTGTGAGAACCAATGTGTCCTTTTCCGAGACAATCGCTCTTAGATTCAGAATCTGATGTTGACAGGCATCTAAGTCCATGGCCTTCAACCTAAGCTCAAAAATCTCCTTCTCCAGCTTGACTAGGTCCGGACTCTTAGTTGCGGAAACATCCTTTGGGGGGATAACTAAGACATCCTCTGATAATTCCATCTCCCTAGAGTCATAGCTTGAGTTCAGGTTGGAATAATCTATGGGAGGCATCGCTACCTTAGGAGTTCTGGCTTTGATACTTTCCCAGTCTGATTTGGTATTCCTAGGGTCCTTAGCTGGAGTGAAGATAGGTCCTATGGGAGTGGGACTGGTGGGAGGACTAATGGAGGCATTATCAGATAGACTAGTAGTCCTAGTTATGACTTCTCCATTGATCACTTCACTAAAGGTCACAGATTGTCTAACAAACTCTTCAGTAGTGATTCCTCCTACAAAAGCTGGTTTAGGCTTAGATGCAGACATGTTCTCATAGGTGTACAGGTTGGACGGTGCTTTATCTAGGATGTTCTTCTCTGAGTGTCCTAGTCCGGGCTTAGCATGATAGAAAGGATTGTTATTGGCATGAGCAGTGAGAATATGCAGAGTCTGTTCAGATTGACCCCTCTTGAGATTGTTGTCTTCGAGCTCTTTGATTTTTGAAAACAGTTTGGTTCTTTCTTCCGAAAGCAATTTAAATTTGAGCTCGAGTTCTCCATGACTACTTTTCAGTTCGTCGTGAGATGTATTGAGGGACAACATTTTGTTCACAAGATTGGTTTCTCTGATGCTAGACTCGAGAGTTTCACGATTATAACACATTAACAAGTCCTCGTAGGAGCTCTTGTACACGGCACTGTCGGTTCTGAATTTCGTGACGAGAGTTCTCTCCGTTTGGAGATCTCTTTCAAGCGCACTAATTTTAGACTCCAACAGCGCTGTGCAGTCAGATATATCGGGAATAGAGGATACCTCGAAAGCGTCGTTGTTGTATTGAAGGCCGGCTTCAGTATCAAAGTCGACCACTTCGGTGTTGCCACTGTCTGGCGCTTCAAAGTCAGCCATCAAACACGGTCCATTGACCATGTGATCTTCTTCATCCGAACTTTCTCCCTCAATCACCCAGTTCTCCTCTTCCACTAACAGGGCCACTCCTCTCTCCTTCTTCCTCATGAGAGCAGCCTTCCTCTCAAAGTAAGCGGCATCTTTATACACCGCTTTGCAGTCTTTAGCATAGTGGCCAGGCATCCCGCACTTAAAGCAGGTGGGTCCATGGCCAGTAGCTTTGCCTTGAGATGACGGTGGGGGTTGAGGATTCTGGATTTGAGCACTGTTTGCTCCCGACTGCTGTTCACTGATCTGAACTCCTTTCCCATGTGGAGGTTGCTTGGAGTGACTCCCACTGCTGAAGTTTCCACCGTGGTTGTTCTGATCACCTTGCCCGGTCCTTCCTTGATCATAGCTCCCAGAATGCTGATTGTGACCTTGTCCAGAAAGGTTTTGTCTGTATCCACCATCTTGGTTGTTGAAGTTAGAACCATGCTGATTGTATCCAGTCCCTTGAAAGTTGCCCTGATAGATGCTTCCATTTCCTGAGTTTCCTTGATACTCCAAAAAGGTGTTGTCAGGCCTGAAGTTGTTCCCGAATCTTCCACGACCGCCTCTTCCACGATCAGATGACTGAAATCTACCTCCTTGTGGGTAGTGACCTCTTCCTTGGGCAAATGAAGGTTGTCCGCCTCTTCCCGGACCAAAACGGTTTCCACCATGAGAGTTTGAACGGTTGAATCCCCGATTAGCTGTTAATCGTTGCATTTTGTGTGAGATCAATGCAAGGGATTCATTCATGTTGTGCAGTTCTTCATCAGTGACGGTGATGATCGTTGGATCATTGTAGTTATCACCGTGTGGATAGTAGTCTTGGCTCACATCATAGTGGTAGTCTTGGTAGAGTTCTTCCGGGTAGGAATTCACCGGTAAGTTTGATCCTCCATGGTGCACTGCAGCTAGTGCAAGAGGGTCAATAGCTTTCCTTGGTTTGTTGCCGGTGATGTATTCCTCATGTTGGACCATCATGCTGAACAGATCATGGAGACCCATTTGTCCAAGGTTCCTGCTGAGTTGGATGTTAATGGCCAGGTTTCGCCATTCTGGATTCAAGTTCTTCAAGAACTTCACATTCACCTCATAGCGTGATTTCTCAACCTTCAGTCTTCGAAGATCGTTGACTAGGGAGTTCAAACGCTGATATGATTCGTGCAGCAATTCACCTTCTCTCGCATGAAACCCTTCGTAGGCATTCATGGCTGATTCCTTCTGGAATTCTGAAGCAGTGTCTCCCCCTTGCATTTGTTGTTCAATTTCGATCCAGATGTCCCGAGCATTGTCGAAGCTGTCGACGCGGGAATACATGTCATTTGGGAGAGACATGATGAGAAGAGACATAGCACGTTTGTCGATTTCGTGACGTTCGCGTTGTTCTTGACTATACAGGTGATAAGGTTTCTCCACCGTGTATGAGGGCAGAAGTGGACAGGTGTCGGTTTCAGGTACTTCGGCGATAGTGACTGTAGGTCTTACTGGACCTTCTCTGATTGATTTCATAAGATTTCTATCAAGTTGATCGAGAAAATGGATCATTCTAAGTTTCCATTGAGCGTATTCTCCCATGACGAGCACTGGGGGACGTGATTCAGACCCCATGCTGACAATTTCTCTCGACATCATATCCTCACAAATAAAGATCCCCTTCGAGTGGATAACTTGGTTTTGGAAAAGTTTTCGAAAAAGACTGTTCGGGCGAGCACTCGTGACACAACTAGCCTAGAAAGATTAACGGTTTAGTAAAATGGCTAAGTATCGGATTCGACGCGAAAATTGAAAATTTCCGGGTCAAAGAGTGCGAGACCCAATTCGGGATCGTGAGATTCCCGATTTGGATCTGGCCGCGAAACCCGATTCGGGTATTGTGAAAACCCGAATTGGGTGAACAGTGGAGTCCCGATTCGGGTATTGGTAAAACCCGAATTGGACTAGTTTGAGCAAAACCCGGTTCGGGAAACCCGTTGCCCGATTCGGGAAACCGAGGTTTTCCTGATTGGGTAACGTGCAATTCCCGGATCGGGTATGGTACACTTACCCGATTCGGGTTTCGAGCTGATGAATCAGTTCAAAATACCCGATTCGGGAAAGGTGACCAGGAGCTCCGAAAAACAGCTAAAAATCATCAAAAACCACTTTTTGAATCAGTGAAAAATGCTCCAATTTGTGTAAAACAAGTACAAAAACCTTTTGAAAACACTTATCACTTAAAAACAATAAGAGTGGAGTGGATTTAAGGCTCAAAGTGAGCAAAAGTTGGTAAAACCAAGTTTTTCAAAAACTTTTCAAACCATTTCAAATAAGCTAAAATCTCCAAGAAATCCACCAAAGGCACTGCTCTGATACCAAATGTGAATCCCAGATTGTAGAGGATGAGAGATGGAGAGAAAGCTAAGACAAATGATTAAGCAATGATGAACAAATAGTGGTGAGAATGTTGGTAGAATAATGTTGAGAAGACAAGAGAAAAGGAATACTTCTTGGGATTGCTTCTCATTCAATATGGTAGGCTACAAAACATCTACTAACATCTACCCTAAACCCTAGGCTATAACAATGTTTATATAGCACTAGGAATAGGGAAATTACAAAACAAGCCCTTAGAGTCTATGACTCTTTACAAAAGAGGGCAAACATAAACTAAAGCTAATACTAGATAAAGGAAAATACAGGATAGACCCTTGACTTCTTCACAACCTCAAAGTAGGGTCTAACATTTATAAATATTGATTTTTAAAAACCCTACAAATAAAAAACACTACATAATATAATTCTGAATCCCTCCCATTTTAAAATCATTCACGAAATCCGAATCTTTCGACAAAAGGATTATAAATTTTCAATTTCAGATATTTTATCAACTATTAGATAACTAAAATATTTAATACTAAATCAAGGGTAATTTCTTATTTTCCATTTAAATCGTTGATTAATTATAATTATTTTTACTAAATTATTATTTTCCACTTACTCAATTTAAAAAAAAAAGCTTTAAATAAACGATTGAAAAAAATTTAATTTAAATGTTGTATATATAATTTCCTAAATGGCTATGATTAAACTAAATCATTAATGTTATTTTATCAACTAAGTCATATTTATATTATTAATTGGATATTACGTTTGATTTATGGTAAATTATTTGTGAACTTTATAATGCAAATGTTAATTCTGATTAGAAACTAAAACAATATGTTTAAATCGTCCGTGTATTACACGGGCCATTAACTAGTATTAATTATAAAAGTGATTTACACTAATCCTTATAGTTTGTCCAAGACTAATTTGTCCCTTCTAACAACCCATAACTAAGACCTTATTTGTATTTTGGTTTTCAGCTTTTATTTGTTACTTATGTCTGATTCAGTCAGATATAAGACAATTCAGACCGATTGTTCTTTTTTCTTCTTCAGAACCTCTTAACACTTAATGTCCTCTTATAAATTAAGTGATAACGTAGCCAGTTAATTACCTTTTATTTCCATCCAACACCATTATGTTGATTTCAACGTTGGTTTTAGCCCGTATGCATTCCTAACTTCCAAAAACAAAAACATATAAGCAAGAAAATTGTAGATCTCTATCGCTTAAGTCGGGGCTTTGGTGTGTGAGATATGATTAAAACTCTACAACCTCGCAAATCTGCTAATTTCCTTCTTTACCCCTTTTTTCGTTCTGTCTTTTTGATTATCAATGCTCACTCCAATTGATATATTTAAATTGAACTCTTAAGTGATAAAATAGACAATTTTACATATTCAAACGTTTGTCAGTTCACAAAAACAAACAATCCACTTGATTCATATTCCACACTTCAACACTATCTCTTATAAATCAAAATTGAAATCAGACTTACAACACCTCTTAAAAAACAAACACCACCTAACAGTATTAGCTCTAGGGACCTTGAGAATGATATAAAAGTTAAAAAAGTTAAGGACAACCAGTGAATATAATTTGTTTTAGGGACCGAATCCATAACTTTAGCAATACCACAAGGACCACCAGCGTAATTAATTAAACTCTTTTTCAAAAGATACGTTTCGATTGACAACGACGTCGTTTGGTAGACAACCCCGCCTTACACCAATACACACAGTGAGTGTATGTATACACACAGAGAGAGAATTTTGAAACCCTAATTAAGAAGGAAAGGAAGTGAAGTGAGATTGGTGAAAAAGAAAGTTGATCGAAGAAGAAGGAAGAGAAGAGAAGAAGAAGAGATGCCTCGTGAAATCATAACACTTCAAGTAGGACAATGCGGAAATCAGATCGGAATGGAGTTCTGGAAACAGCTTTGTTTGGAGCACGGCATCTCTAAGGACGGCATTCTTGAAGATTTTGCTACTCAGGTTGCTTTACTACTTATATAAACTTCTATTTCTATGCTACTTTTTTTTTTAATGAAGTTCTATGTTCAATTTTAAGTTAAAGTTGAATTTGGTGCTAAAGTTGACATTTTGCTAAAAGCTGATGTTTCCATGGAGATTTAGTGTGAATTTGAGTACCTATGAGTTTATTGTATCTTAATTATGTGATATGTTCAATGTAGAGTATGAGTTGTTTGTGTGATTGGTGCTAATGTTAACATTTTGCTAAACGTTTATGTTTCCATGGAAATTTAGTGTGAATTTGGATACATGGAATCATGGGGACAAGTAACCAATTGAATACTTTATGCTTTTCATGGCAATTAATGATTGTGGTTTTTTCATTTCTTCACGATACCATGTGTTGTTTACTGTTTGATTATATTTTCGTGCTGTGATTACTCTAAACTATCGGGTTCTAGGTGCTTTCTTT
The DNA here is from genome assembly GCA_030169165.1 of Centaurea solstitialis. Lineage (NCBI taxonomy): Eukaryota > Viridiplantae > Streptophyta > Magnoliopsida > Asterales > Asteraceae > Centaurea > Centaurea solstitialis. Next base: position 50,669,716 of record CM058047.1, on the reverse strand, counting down.
GTTTGGAACTCTGGATTCCAGGTTTATCAAATGGCACAGATATGTTTAGGACCTAGTCAAATGTGGTATTATGCTATATGCATACGTTTGTGTCTTTGTGATTTTCACTCTAGTATTATTGCATTACAAAGATGATGGTTATGGGTTTCTTTTAAGAGTAATTTATGTAGGGTTGTTTGTTTTGTACTATGTGTCCCGTGTTAGTTGGTTATGAATTGTGAGTCCTGTTTTTTGTAGTGGGATATTGGAACTTAGGTAAGAGAGTTTGCACATCCTGTCTCGTATCAGTTGTGATTGTGACTTGTGATTCCTTTACAAGCTCTCTATTAGGGGTACAAATGACTTCTCACCATGATTTTGGTTGAGCTAGATGTTATCAGAGCAAGCTTGTAGTTTTGAGTTTGGGGAATTATATGTAATGTGCAATGATTTCATGAGACTCGAAGTCGTTGACTATAATTGAAGCATGTTTGACCAACTTGACTTTGATCCAGTTTCAAATCCAAGCGGCCAACTTACAGTTCTATACACACCTCGTACACACAGAGTTCACTGCTGCTATTTTCTCACTTGATCATGCAACTGATTTGTTTCTGGATGGGAAAGAATGTTATTTCCCATGCTTCATTTGAATATTCTGTGTACCAAACCTGCTGCAGGGAGGTGACAGGAAAGATGTATTTTTCTATCAAGCTGATGATCAACACTACATACCACGAGCGTTGCTTATGGATTTGGAGCCCAGGGTGATTAATGGAATCCAAACTGGTGAATACAGAAATCTTTACAATCACGAGAATATATTTACATCAAGGGAAGGAGGGGGTGCAGGAAATAACTGGGCTAGTGGATATCATCAGGTTCAAAACCCTCTTCTCGTCATCACACTACTTTATACAATTTGCAAGTAATGAGTTGTTATCGTGATCCTGAAACCTCTTCTCACTCATTATTATCACGAATTTGTGATTATGCTTGTTCCTTGGAACGAGAACGATTTCAATGGAAATATTTTGTTATCAACCACATCATGTGCAACTCTGTGCTCACAGAACAGACTTTTGCAGTGTGGATCCAACTCTTTATTCTGTCGTTGAATTTATATTCAGTTTATTCACTTGGGTTAGGTTTTTCCAAAATCCCTTATTTGTTGGGACGTATCATGATTTTGTATATTGTTTTGGCAGGGTAAGGATTTTGAGGAGGACTTGATGGACATGATTGATAGAGAAGCAGATGGGAGTGATAGCCTTGAAGGATTTGTTTTATGTCATTCAATTGCTGGAGGAACTGGCTCAGGTTTTGACTTTATAGCTGATGTTATATTTCAGTTTCCATATCTAGTTTTTGCGTACTTTCTTGTCTTGCTATGCTGCTATCGTTGAGACATGAGATAAATGATTTCACCTTTTTAACTTCATATGCATGCAAAATGTTGTCATTATGAATTACTTTCTCATACACTAACTTCTTCTGTACGACTAAGATCAACTTTGGTATTGTTTGGTAAACCCAAAGTACCTTATAAGCTAGCTTACTCTTTGTGTACATGTTTGGATGGACAAAAAAGTAGCTGATAAGCTAGCTTTTTGATAAGCTACTTGGAGGTAGCTTTTTAGACTTTTTCTAATTATACCCTTCTTAATATTAATTATTATATGACAATATACCCTTTTTAGTCATTTTACATACCCATAAGCTAATTTTTGCCAAACATAATTTGTTCATAAGCTAGCTTATCAGTCAACAGCTAGCTTATCAGCTATCAGCTAGTTTACCAAACATAGCCTTTACCTTTGATCAGTTTCCCGAATGGAAATACCTGTCATATAGACTTCATTGTTTAAATTTCCACCCTCTAACTAGCATTAAGTGGCTTATATTGTGTAATCTTATTATGATTTGATTCATTTTGCTGTAGGTATGGGTTCATACCTTCTGGAGACTTTAAATGATCGCTACAGCAAAAAACTTGTTCAGACATACAGTGTGTTCCCTAACCAGAATGAGACAAGTGATGTGGTGGTCCAGCCGTACAACTCCCTTTTGACTCTCAAACGACTTACACTAAATGCTGATTGTGTCGTTGTTCTTGATAACACTGCACTTAATAGAATTGCGGTAGAACGCCTGCATATACAAAATCCTTCGGTTTCTCAGACAAATTCTTTAGTTTCTACTGTAATGTCGGCCAGTACTACCACCCTGCGCTACCCAGGATATATGAACAATGATTTGGTTGGCCTTCTTGCTTCTTTGATCCCTACTCCAAGGTGCCACTTTCTTATGACTGGATATACACCATTGACAGTGGAGCGCCAGGTAAGTCTCAATATCTATGTTTTCTTGTTTCTATCATTATATATATATATATATATATATATATATAGAGGAAAGTTCAAATGTGAACCAATTTTTGGTTGTGAACGTGAGGACAACCAAGAGCGCGACACGTGGCGGATGACTAGGCGCCACGTCGGCTTTGAGTGTGGTCCCCCCCTTTAAATCAATGCCCTCCCCATGAATTGCGCCTAGTCATCCGCCGTGGACTTGACGTGGCGCCTAGTCATCTACCACGTGTCGCGCTCTCGGTTGTCCTCACGTTCACAACCAAAAAGTGGTTCACATTTGAACCCACCCCTGTATATATATATATATATATATATATATATATATAGATAGATAGATAGAGAGGAAAGTTCAAATGTGCACCACTTTTTCATTGTAAACATCAATTAATTCCAAAAAACCCCATATTTCAACACAACCAAAATTGATTTCACATTTGAACCTAGCCCTATATACTAGAACGATGTCAATTTAAGAAAACGCGAGGACGAATCTCAGCCACAAATCTTCAGTTATGGTGGATGCGATCACGGAGGATTGACGCGATTCATGGGAGGGTGGAGATTATTAAGGGGGGGGGGACCGGTTAAAGCCGCCTTTATTGACCGGATGAGTGGCTGAGATTCGTCTTCACGTTTTCTTATAAAGTTATGTTTCTCATTTGAACCTTTCTCTCTCTCTCTCTCTCTCTCTATATATATATATATATATAGTTTTAGGTTCAAATGAGAAGTGCTAAAAAAATGAGAAGTAGAGAAGTGATCTCCACCACTCATTCGGTCAACAAAGACGGCTTTGACCGGGTCACACGGGTTTTCACTAATAAAATGGTTTTCAATTTTCATAGGATTTAACCCCTATATATACATACATACAGAGGAAAGTTCAAATGAAAACTCAATTTTCATTGTGAACGTGAGGACCACTAAATGGCAATAATCACTCTGAATATCATGCATTATTCAGAGTGAATAAAGGCGCCTAAGATTTATTCACTCTGAATAATGCATAATATTCAGAGTGAATATTGCCACGTGACTCGATTTTAGTGGTTCTCACGTTCACAACCAAAATTGAGTTCACATTTGAACCTAACCTTATATATATGTATTGTATGTTATAATTATTCCCGGGGTCTTAATGAAAACTACCGCTCTACTCTTTGGCTAGAGGTTAGGCTTATTGTATGTTATAATTATTCTCCTTAATATGCTAACTAATGAATTCAACTTCCTTTTATTCTTAATTTTTTTTCTTGTCAGCTAGCTATGTGTATAAGTAATAAAAATCATCTTATTGGAACTAGAGGTATTTTTCAAAATTTTTAGATCCTTCCAAAACTCCTTTGGTGTACACTTATAACAATATTTCTATAGACAAATGCAAACAATTTGAAAATTCAATTATACTGGAAGGGTTATGTTTGAGAATTGCAAGTGGGAACGGTTAACTGGTTATGGAGTGTGTTCATAGATGATGTAGGAAATTATAAGTAAACAGAAGTCGAACAAACTTGTAGGTAAGATTTAAGAAGTACAATAATTTCTTCTATCTATAAGGAAGGGATTTTTTGACTTTATGATGTGTTACGTGACATAAATATCCAATGCTCTAAGATGAAAGTATGACCGCAATGTGATGTCCTGCATCCTTCTTGGCAGGCTAATATGATCCGAAAAACCACTGTACTGGATGTGATGAGAAGACTTCTCCAGGCAAGAACACTAAAAATATCTGTTTTGATAATTAAAGCATGGATTGTCATGTGTGCTAACAAATTTTATGTTTTGCAGACTAAGAATATCATGGTTTCCTCACATGCTAGAACAAAAGAAGCTAGTCAGGCAAAATATATATCAATACTGAACATTATCCAAGGAGAAGTTGATCCTACTCAGGTGAGCCAACATACGTTTTGAATCTACAATTTTGTAGTCTGGAACACTTCCACTTGCACACGTCTTTGAATTTTCGGAGATTGCTATGGATGGTGCATATAATTTTGTGCTTTAAAAAGTATCTAATAAATCTGACTTCCTAAGAGCTTGTATTCATCTTCTTTGTAAATCTTCTTGTGAAGACTCATTACAGGCAGAACCAGTGTTACTGAATTTACCCCTATCCCAACGAAAGTATTCTAGCAGACAAAAAATGTTGCTTACGTGAACCACAAATCTTGCACAGTTTGCACATGTGTTGGTGTTTGCAACATACATACATACATACACACACACACACACACACACACACACACACACACACACACACACACACACACACACATATATATATATATTATAGAAGGAAGGTCAAACGAGAATAGTAACTACATAAGAGAACACAAAAACTGCCAAATCAAATGCAAAATCGCATGTGATTTTACACTAACGGTAAACGCAAGGCTACGCGGTGGCATAGCTCGCGACTAGCGGCTAAAGTCGATTGAAGCACATGTGATTTTAATGTTAAATACATGTGATTCGACAGTTTGCTTATTCTCTTATTCTTAAAGGAACCCTTTGAAGGCTTTGCCCTACAACGAACTTAATTTTACTTAAACATAGTTGCTTTCTTTCCCATCTACACCTTTGTTTTGGGGGAGTTACTCGAAAATGCCATCATTTAGTATACCAGACGTTCCATGGATGGCATTGTGATGCTTTTTGGTCTTTTTGTTAGGTTCATGATAGTCTGCAGAGAATACGTGAAAGAAAGCTTGTTAATTTCATTGAATGGGGCCCTGCTAGCATTCAGGTATGTCTCATAGCCGCAGTCAGGTGTTACAACCATCTAGTTTTCTCTTCTTTTAGTTTAATGATCCTTTTTGCCTTTACTCATGAGACAGGTTGCTCTCTCAAGGAAGTCTCCATATGTTCAAACTGCCCACAGGGTAAGACTTCTGAGAACATTAGTGTATATTGATGATAATGATGGATGTCTGGATATACTAATCATATTATCATATACATATATATTCTTTTATACTCTTCAGGTCAGTGGGCTTATGCTAGCAAGTTACACTGGAATTCGGCATCTATTCTCCAAATGTTTGCAGCAGTATTCTCAATTAAGAAAGAGGCAAGCCTTTCTCGACAAATACAGGGGTTATGCGTTGTTTGATGTAAGTTATTCACTGCTCTAGTCGTTTCTTCCGCTTAGGTGATTCCCAAACAACAGTTGCGTTAAGTCTCAATTAGATCTTAATCCCATAAAATGATTCTAATGTCAAGTGCTTATACCAAATTGGAAGAATATATCCAATGACTAGGGGCCTGTTTGTTAGCAGCTTAATGAGCATAATGGGACTCGTAGCTTATTCGGTCAGCTATGCATGACTGCTTGGTAGTGACTTATTTGGTAAGCTTCTAGGGGGAGCTTTATGGAGAAAGCGAAGTTTTTTTTTACTTGTCACTCCCAAGTCCCAATTAAAAAACATGCTCCTTCCGTCTGCAAAAAAACCCTCCCAAATAAAAACGTTCTCAATCCATACGGACGTATTAATCCACACAGACAACTTTATCTATACAGGACTTAATGGCCCCAAAGTCCATAATAATGGTGATCCGAAGTGTTACGTGTATTTTATCAAAACAATAGGAAAGATGATTATATATGAAGCTCAACTCATAATTTTCTTTCGGAGTGTTAAAGCAAATAGCTATGCAGTTTGTACTTTTGAAGTTAAAACGAGCAATGGATTTTGTAAAAGTCATTGCTTAATTATTCAGTAGTCGTACATTTTCTAACAGTAGTAACCTGTCATCTGACCAGATGACGATTTACGCTATTTACTATGTTTCATCCTTTTCTATTAATGTAATAATTCAAGTTTCAAACCACTTACGTTTCATGAGATGTTATGAAAGTTTCAACCCCACTGACCAGGCCCAACCTTGTTTAGATGCCTTCATCCCGACCAAACCAACCCGTGTTCACCTCAAACTGTGAGGCTAGGATGGTAATTTTATCCCTTGTGCTTATTGTGAACCTTTGTACAGGACAACGATCTTTCGGAATTTGACGAGTCCAGGGACATAATTGAGAGCTTGGTTGATGAATATAAGGCTTGTGAATCCCCGGATTATATAAAATGGGGAATGGAGGTATGCCTGATCATTTTAATTTTCCGGATTTTGTAATTCTCGTAACTTTTTGGTAACGGGTTCGTGTGTTGTGTTCTTCAGGATCCGGACCATATCCTAACGGGGGAAGGAAACGCTACAGGGACCGTGGATCCTAGGTTGGCGATGTGAACAAGCCAAGTATGTTACAATCTCACCTATTCTTTACCGTTGTTTCTTAACACCAAACTATTCACTGAGGTCCCATTTGGTTTGTACGATTGGATGGGATTTGGATTTGAATTCCATTCCAATCCCATGTTTGTTTTGAAGGATTGCTTGGATTTGAAATCCCGGGATTTCATTGAAATCCCACAAACATGGGATTCAGAATCCCATGAGGGTTGTTGGTATTTTGCGGGATGTGTAATAATGTGTTAAAATATGCTGAAAACATTTGTTTTATAATAATCAATTATTAAAGACGTATTTTTTTAATAATAAATTTACATATAAAAAATGGAATTCAATTCCTTTCTAAATCCTACAAACCAAACACACCATAGATTTTAAATCCAATTCCAAATGCTTTCACGAAATCCACATCCCTCAAAAACTATTCCATTAAACCAAATGCCCCCTGAAGAGTTTCTTAGTCAATGTCAATACAACTGGATCTTTCGATGCAATCTTGCGTGCAACTTAACTGATAGATATAGTCTAGGCCTTGGGCTTCTACGCATATGTTGCTAGTTCGAGTCTCCTTAGGGCCACTGACATTTTCCTGGCAGTTAATATCAGGGCCCATGGGATTATTCGAGGTGCGTGCAAATTGGCTTGGACACTCACGGTTAGAAAAGAACCACACATGCATGCATTCATTAAGAACCATGGTTAGGAGCTGGTACTAGATCTAGTGACCACCTTGTGTTTTTTAGGCTTCAAATGTAAAGCCAGGAGTTCATGGCCCTATGGTCGGCTTTTATGGAAATTTCGTAGGAGGTTTTCAACGAAATTTTTGTAAGTAGATCGTGGGTAGGGGATAAGGCAATTTGCTTGTGGCCAAAAGTATCGACTTTGGAGCGCTCAAAGGGATGGTAGAAAGAAACAATTGTAGAGATTATAGAAGCCTTGAATGCCCACTTTATGTTTGGTAATCACCTCTTATAGGAAAGATGTACAAAATGAAACCGACCCAGTAAATTCCACTCGAAAGTCTGGTCTTGGGAGTTGGTAGTGACCTCTGTTTAGATGTATGTGGAGACTAGCACACAATTTCTCTTTTACTAAGAGGGTGTTTGGGATTGAGTTTTGAAACTCCTTATTGACTAATTGGCTTTTTGAAGAAGTCAATAAGTTAATAAGCATGTTTGGGTAATGTAAAAGCACTTTTAAAACTCCATTTTGAGAAGGCATGAAATGGAGTTTTTGAAAAGTAACTCCTACCTGACTTATTGATTTATTAACACAAACCCTTCCAAAAAGTTGATAAGCTAACCCAAACACCACAACTTATTGACTTATTAACACAAACCCTTCTCAAAAAGTTAATAAGCTAACCCAAAACACTTTTTTTAAAAACTCATTTTTCCACCACCATAAGTCAATAAGCTCAAAAAGAAATCCCAAACACCCTCTAAGGGTGAAATTGTCATTATATAATTAAAAGGGTTTAATAATTACATGTTTCTGAAACTGTCTTTTTCATCGTGGACATTTATCTGAAACATAGGGAGTATAGATAATCTTGCATCCTCTCCTGTATTTTGTTTCACCTATTTAAATTTCATCTTTTTCTTACTCGGTCTCATCCGCTCTTAGTCTAGCCAAAAGTGGGACAAAAGAGTTCCTGTTCTGTTCCGTTCTGTCCCAAGCAAAATAACTGTCATGGTTTATCACATTCTTGATTTACACATGATCATGATATTATTTAATGTTTTTATTTGAAGCATATAATATATTATGAGTAAATTATGTTTTTCGTTCTTGTGGTTTTGGAAATTTCGCTTTACATTCCTTTGGTTTATAATTCTTACTATTTGTCTCTATGATTAAACTTGATTGCTTTCTTCGTCCTTATGGTTTTAAGTTCATTTCTATTTTGATCTCTCATACTTCAAAATAGTAATTAGACCTGGAGAAGGAAATAAAAATAAATTGCAAAACCATAGAGACGAAAACCGAAGTTTGAACACATTAACAAACCACACGGACAAAAAACGTAATTTACTTCATATATACAGCAAATGCAACAAATAAACTCACACATCTTCCATGCTTTTGGTGAGGTTTGAACCTTTGATCTCCCGTTAGGCCAAATGTTGAACTCATACCTGCACCTTACTGTTTCTATTAAATCAAATATGTTTGCTTTCTAACGAATGAAATATCTTCACTTCACAGATTATCACGGGGCATGTTGCGTGTACGATGATTATGTAGAAAATAGGGTGCATGAATGGTTCAGTCTTTTTGCTTACCGCATTGCCGCGTGGTGTGTGTATCCTGATTCGTGTGCATTACAATGATGATTGTAAATTTGGTGTTAAATTTGACTTCACGGTTTATCTTTTGATCAATGAAACCGTTTTGAGGCATGATTTTGTTAATCTTCGTTTGTTATTATGAGAAAAACGATTAGGTGGTGTTTGTTTTTTAAGAAGTCTGAAATCTAATTCACGTCTAAAAAATAAGAGGTGGATGTTGCATCTCTTAAAATTTCAGAGGATGGTAAGGAGGTTTTCAAGTCTTTTCTTTAAAGTAAAACAAACGGTCTTAAGCCTGCAACCCTCTTAATTTTCAGACTTAGCAGGTTCGAGGTAACTTACAAAAAACAAACGGCCCTTAGCAGGATCTCCTAGTTGGCTGGGATTCCATTGTGATGAAGCATGTGGTGTAGTTTTATTATATGTAGGATGAGGGAGGATGATGTGCGTGTACCCCGCCCACATGCGTAGAGTTTTTTTAATGGGTTAGGTGGCCAAAAGTCAAACCAAACACGAACCTAAAGATATCTCAAAACTCGGGTTTCAGATTTTCGGGTTTTAGGGCATTCGGATTTTGCACAAACAACTCATTCTCACCATGGGTTTGACTTGAGTTTTTGAACAATTTAAGTTTTGCACACCCCTAAGTAACTTGAGTTTTTGAACAATTTAAGTTTTGCACACCCCTACTTAGGGTGCACTTGATATGCAATATTGAATGAAACAAAAACTACGTCCTGCATCTGGCACAATACTAGACTGTAACAAGACCTGATCTAAGAGAAATATTTTTCTTTTGTCCAAATCAAAACAGGTTAAACTAAATTGAAGGATATATAATAACATTGATAAATTACTAAACTATTCATGTTAATTTAAAACCTTTAAGAGTGTGTTTGGTACACTGGACATAACATAACAGATACGGACAATGTGTCATGTTTGGCAGGACTTGTGTAAAACATACAGGAATAATGTAAAACAAAAGTGGAACAGGCTTGTTCCACCTCATCTTTGAAACAAACTGGAACAAGGTTGAACATACTCAAGTTTTACTATTATAATGTCAAACTAAAACATAATTCTCTTCTAAAATATTTTATTCATTTTTAAATTTTATTTATTGTACTTTATCCTCTTTAAACTTTCACTTTACTATAAAAAAACATTATTTTTATACAGTTACTATAGTTTAATTAATTTTTTAATTCATTAAATGTTAATAATGAAAAAATATAAAAAAAACTGAAAACCAATTAAAACCTTTTGTTTTGATGTCATTTTAATTATTTTTACAAAAACATTCTAATTTTATATTAACCCATAAAATATACATTTCACTATATTACAAGTTAATTAATTTTGTAATTAATCAAAATATATAAATAACTCATCAGATGCAAATCAGTTTTTTTATCTGTTTTGTTTTATTCAATTTTAAATTGTTATATCTATCCTGTTCTGTTCTATCTAAATGCCAAACACACCCTTTATAGCTACACATCTTTCATTTGCATACCTAACTATCACTCATTCGCTCCTATCAAGTCTACATAAACGCACCCATATAAAATCATGCCAAGACAAAAATACGGGAAACAAAGTGTATTAGGGTGTGTTTAGTTGTGGAAAAATTTCTTGTTTTCTAGAAAAATTTTCCATGGAAAATGAAAATTTAGAAAACTTGTTTAGTTGGTTCAATTTAGAAAACTTTTTTCAAGAAAACAAAATTTTCATTTTCAAAATTTACACTTGAATTAGAAAACTATTTTTTATAGTTTTCCAATTCTCATTTTCATTTTCCATTTTCAATTGTCGTCCCCTTCTCGTCTCCGGCCACCGCCACCACCGCCACCACCGCCGCCACCGCCGCACCTGCCGCTGCCGGCCGCCACCACTACCGCCGCTGCCACCAGCCACCGCCATGGCCGCTCGCCGCCACCGTCGTCGTCACGCTACCGCCGTCCCCTTCTCGTCGCCGCGACCACCGTCGTCCCCTTCTCGTCGCCGCGACCACCGTCGCCGCCGTCGCCGAGGCCACCGCCGTCGCCGCCGAGGCCACCGCCGTCGCCGCCGAGGCCACCGCCATCGCCGTCGAAGCCACCGCCGTCGCCATCGAGGCCACCGCCACCATCGCCATCGCCGTCGAGGCCTCCAAGGCCACCGCCCCCACCGCCGAGGCCGCCGAGGCCACCGCCACCACCGTCGAGGCCGCCGAGACCACCGCCACCACCGTCGAGGCCGCCGAGGCCACCGCCACCGCCGCCGTGGCCACCGCCTCCACCGTCGAGGCCGCCGAGGCCACCGCCACCGCCGCCGTGGCCACCGAGGCCACCGCCGCCGCCTCCGTGGCCACCGCCATCGCAGCCGAGGCCACCGCCGCCACCGCCGCCACCGCCGCCAAGCCCACCGCCTCCGCTACCGTCGCCGTTGTGACCACTGTCACCGCCGCCGTTGCAATATTTGGAAAAATGAAAAATGGAAAATGAAAAGTGATGAAAAATGCACAACTAAACGAGTTTTCTAATTTTCTAAAAATGGAAAATGAAAACTCCATGATTTCAAGTAAACAAGTTTTCTAAAATTTTCTTAGAAAACTGAAAATGAAAAATGAACTCCATTTTCTGTTTTCATTTTCTTGGAAAACAAAAACAGTTTTCCACAACTAAACACAACCTTAATTTTTTATTGTACAAAAATAAGACAATGGGATTATATTGATAAATTATTAAACTATCTTTGTTAACATAAGACCTTCCCATTAGTAAATTACCAAACTATCCCTACCAACTTAAAACTTTTCCCATTTCTTTTACCTGTCGACTTCACTATGACTTCACTATCGCCCGTTTAGTCCTGTTTGTGTACAAAATGCACCCTTACATAACCATGCCAAAAAAATAATCTAGCTGAAAAAATGGATCCATTGGGCATAAAAATTTGTATCGATTGTTCTAGAGTTTGTTTTCAGTAATCTGTCGTTTTCACTTGGATTTTTGAATGAACTCCATCTTTTTTAATCACGAGGCCGATGTCTGCTATTTTGGAGAGCGTACTTAACGACTTCATAGAATGATACTACGATCCCGACCGACGGGCCTGTGCGTGCCACACGAGGACCGACTCCTGTGAAAAGCCCCTTCATTCCTCCATCCCTGCTCCATAAACCGTAACTCCGTAACCATCCTGTACAATTTATAATCGATACGACCGAAACAATGTAAGTAGCAAGATACATACCTCCATATCTCGATTAGTGTTTGTCTTGTGGTCATTGTTAGTGCCCGAACTCGATCTTTCTGAAAGAATCAATTGAACGACAGAGTAAATACCCGCCAATTGCATGCAACCAAGGAGGGGTATTTTAGTAAATTGCTGACAACCTCTTTTGTTTAGCGTACATTTTGACCAACAAATGATGTTGACTTAGCAAGAAAAGAAAGACGCTCTTTACCTGTAAGTGCTTACTCGGTCCTAACCTTTAGAGAGACTGAGACTTAGGTTCAGTTAAATACCACAAAAAATAGAAAACTGATAAACAACTAAATAACAAGTCATTTATCCGGCATGCACATGTGAAAAAACAGTAATTCAAATTGTTTCCTGGTTTCTGTCCACATGTGCAAACCGAATAAATGAATGGTTAACAGTTATCAAGGTGTTCTTCAATTTTCCAAAATTTGAGGTTTTTTCATGAATCCAACTCTATATGTGTGTGTATATGTAGATAGAGGGAGGTTCATACGAAAAATATAACTTTTTAAAAAAACGCGAGGAGCAATCTCAACCACCCATCTCGGTCAACAAAGGCGGCTTTGACCGGTCCCCCCCTTTAATAATCTCTACCCCTCCCATGAATCGCGTCAATCCTCCATGATCACGTCCACCGTAACCGCGAGATGAGTGGCTGAGATTGCTCCTCACTTTTTCTTAAATTGACATGCTTCTCGTTTGAACCTTCCCCTATGTATATATATTGGGGGCCATCCATGGGAGAACTCAATGTTTTGTGGGAACTGTGAAAACCAATATGGGCCACTAATTTCAATAATTGACTTAAAAGAAAAATAAAAAAATTCCTAAAAAAACTACGTGGCGGTTGTCCCCATATTAAACAAACAAAAGTGATTAAATTAAATAAAATGAGTGGTCCATATTGGTTCTTACAGTTCTCACAAAACACCGAGTTCTCTTCCTATATATATATTTACATATATAGAGAAAGGTTCAAATGAGAAGTGCGAAGTAGAGAAATGATCTCCACCACTCATCCGGGCAATAAAGGTGGCTTTGACCGATTACGGTGGATGCGATCACAGGGGATTGACGCGATTCATGGGAGGGTAGAGATTACTGAAGGAAGTGACCCGGTCAAAGCCGCCTTTATTGACCGAATGAGTGGTAGAGATCACTTCTCTACTTCTCATTTTTTTAGCACTTCTCATTTGAACCAAATACTACATATATAATATATATATATATATATATATATATATAGGTATAGTATTAGGTTCAAATGAGAAGTGCTAAAAAAATACGAAGTAGAGAAGTGACTCCATCTCTCATCCAGTCAGTAAAGACGACTTTGACTAGTCAAAAATTGCGGCTTTTGACTAGTCAACCACTCATCCGGTCAATAAAGACGGCTTTGACCGGGTCACCCTCCTTTAATCATCTCCACCCTCCATGAATCGTGAAATCCTCCGTGATCGCGTCCACCGTACCCGAAAATGTGTGGCCGAGAATCGTCTTCGCGTTTTCTTAAATTGACATCGTTCTCGTATGAACCCACCTCTCTCTCTCTCTCTCTCTCTCTCTCTATATATATATATATATATATAGGTTTGATAATATGTGTCTAGCTGACATTCCAACAAAGAATAAAGACGTACCTCAATTTGACGTCGAGTCTTTGCAACGTCTAAAGGACATGTAGATGCACCCGCAAGGGACCCCGCAACAAAACCGGCTGTGAAATTTGCACCAAGAACAGCGATAGGGCTAGTTTCATTTCCTGACATGGCTAGTAGTCGCCTCCTAACCTACAACACGGATAACCAAGGTTAGTTTAGTCACGACCTTTCTACATCCATACACACTTATAAAAATCAACAACCGAATCTTGTTACTTTACAGCTCTTACCGGTTCAAGGGTTGCCCAACAAACCGCGGAAAATGGAACATCACGAGATAGTTGTGCCCCAAGGCCCGTCCATAAAAACCGAAAGCTACGAAATGCTGCACGAGATTAACATGACGCACAACTTATTGTAGATGACAAATAAGTTGTACGGTGCCTTTGGTATGTGGGACAGGACATGACTATTTCTAGACAAGTGCATTTTTTGCAGAACAAAAATCAAGGAGACGGGATATGATTAGTAAAATTACTAAAATACCCATGCCAAATTAAAAAAAAACACGCTAGAACCGTGCACAATTCTTTCATATGCCTACCTAACTCTCGTCTGTACAGTCTTGTCCTGTCGCACGCATCACAGAAACCCGAGTGTTGCAACATTAAACACGAGTAACTTACAACTATGGGGTTTCTTCGTGCTTGTGTCTGCATCGACAACCCCGACTAGCGTCTTCCACACTCCGGGAAGCTTCGTACCCTGTTGGGCATCTTTAAATGCCTATACACAAATGGGAAATAATTTCAATCGTAAACAGGTATCCACGTCATCAAATATTACAAGATCAACATGTTGCCGGTCAACATAAGTAGAAAATGTGAAAATTTAAACAAAAAAGAGTAAACTTCACTTTTGGTCCCTAACATTTGGCAATTTTAACAAATATCAGGCCTAATCTTTATAAATTCAGGTTTGGTCGAGGATGTTTGCCATTTCATAACGTTTTTGGTCCCGCTCCCAAATCCAATTAAATGATGGGTATTTTAGTCATTTTAAACATTTTCCGATGACCAAAATACTCATTTAACTGGGTGTTGATGGGTTTCACAGAAAATTGTTAAAAATGACCAAATACCCCTCATTTAATTGGACAACGGTCGTTAGCTGGAGGGACTAAAACCGTTATGAAATGACAAACATGAGGACCCAAATCCAAGTTTTCAAAGTTTTGGGACGATATCCATTGAAATTGACAGACGTTAGGAACCAAAAGTGAAGCTTACCTCTATGAAAAAACTAAGCTGAACTTTATTACATTTTAATGCATTTTGCATATATATCAATGAACAAAGGCAGCTATAAGCATATAATTACCTGCATACGAGTTCTCGCAAGTTCAACAGGGTAACAAGTAATACACGCCAACGAACGAGAAACGGAACCTGCAACGAGCGGGACATAAGGTGTCATACTCGGAGCGTTTTGCGATGAATATTCTTCCATATAGTTTCGTAAAACGTCGTAGCAAGGCATGTAGATACCCACCTAGTAACAAGTGCATACCGATCGTAAACAATGAAATCTACAACTAAACACCCACAAATAATTTGTTGAACTCGACTTACCGTGGGTACCGCCAATGCTAAACTGGCGTTCGTCCCTCTCCAAAGTCGTCCAAATCCCTCCTACGCACACGAACATTGGTTTTTAGAGCATTTGATGACTAGGAATTCTAGCTTCGTTATAAAAGTAGTTCATAACCAATATAACAAAATGATCGTTTGAAAATGGATCTCATGGTTATCACAAACTACCATGTTCTCATTTGACTAGGACACACACATAGAGAGAGAGAGAGAGGCCAAAAAACTGAAAAGTTGAGAAACACCCCATCATCTGGACGGTATACACATGTGCATGCGTGTAATTGAAGTTGTTTTTTGGTTTTTATGCATGTTATGCACATGTGCATCCTGTACATATTGCTTACAAATTACTTGTATGCACATGTGCATACCATTCACATGATGTTCCTCAAGATGCACATGCACATGTGCATCCTGGACATATTGCTTACAAATTACTTTCGCGATTTTCCCTAAACCCGACCAATATAAATAGTCTCACGAACCTGACGAATGACTTTGTGGAAAACATCTAGAGTGCCCTTATACGAGGAATTCGAAACGCAAGCTTGTTTGCCAAGTAACGAACGGTAACATGACGGAAAGCATCTTGATTCCGATACCATCTGAATGAACAAATCCATAGTTATTATTACTAGTTTCTTTAGATGGTGAACATATAGAAACACCAAGTGAAGTCGAATGCAAGCTTAACATACGGGGTTCGTTTCAAAGCGACATGTGGAGTAGAGATCCTGATACGGAACACCCGCAGCTTGTGCTTGCAACCTTGTCTACAAAATCAAATATCGTAACAGTGTTAGATCAATCCACAAATACATATATAATTCACGTATAAAATCACATATGTTTCATGTACAAAATCACATATAAAAAAAATAAAGAATAATACCTTGGCGACATCGAGAGGATTTACTATTATGGCAGATAGAAAAGCAGCACCGGCGGCGGAGAATGCCCTCTCCGGGAAACCCAGATCGGAATCCGAAGACATCTTAACCAACTCTGATTTCTTCAAATCAGGTAACCTAATTCTCAAGGAATTATGTAATAAATGGAAAAGATATGATGCAGATCAAGTGTTCGACGAAATTCCCCAAAGAAATTTGAAGGAAATTGGGGTTTTTGGTAACGATGTCGGTTTTATTTGCATGCTAATCAAGGCAAGCCGATGGAACAAGGAAAGATCAGATTCGTAGCGTGAAACCAAAGCCCCCAAACGTAGGGCTATTTTCGGTATTTTCTTATTTTATACCAAAAATGTCTATTATTCAGTAGGCCAAATTGTCGAAAAAGGTAACATAAATGTCCAAAAAATCCAATCAAGGGAACGAACATTTTTCTTTTCCGAAAAATGTAACATAAATATCAAAAAAATCAAATCACGGGAACGTACATTTTTTGCCGAGAAAGGACTATACATTTGATTTTGTCAAAAAAAGGGGAAGAGTAACCGGTTGTACAAGTTACCGGTTACTCTTCCCCCTTTTTCTTTTGACAAAATCAAATGTATAGTCCTTTCTCGGCAAAAGAAATGTACGTTCCCCTGATTGGATTTTTTGGACATATATGTTACCTTTTTCGGCAATTCACCCTATTGAGTAATGGTACTGATATCTTTTTCATATAGTCAAAATAAATAAATAAAATCTCAATTGCAACCGTTTTTATTTTCTACATAGTAAATTACGATTTTGCCTTTATGATTCGTTGATGATTTTCAATTCGTTGTGGTTTAGATATTCCAACTTTCGTTTATACGGTGTTTTTAGTTAGTGTTATTTTCAACTTTTCATATCTATATATAATAAAAGAGTAGACTTAGGATCAGGTGAGACCAAGCTGTTACCGTGAGACCGCGTGAGACCAATACCTAACGTATGAAACTTCATAAAAAAACACCGTGAATGTACATAAAACTCGAATACGCAGACCTAAAATTCACTTTCGATGCAAAAAAATATCGAAAACTAGCTAAAAAACGAAACCTTCACAGCTCAAGTTCTGTGAAGGTTACATATATATAATGCGAACCTTTACAAAAAAAACTGCTGTGAAGGTTTCGTTTTTTAACCTTTTTTGGATTTTTTTTTCAATAGTGTTTTTTTAGTATGTTTTAACGATGAATGTTCAATTTTTTTTACCTTCACAATTGTTTTGATGTGAAGTTTCAAGTAAAATATGTTGGTCTCACCGGTCTCACAAAAAAGGCTTGGTCTCACCGGAACTTAACTCTAAAAGAGTAATTGGGCTGTCACGTGTCAACATATGGTGAGTCGGTTTCAGGATTTTCCGGCCTAAACGTGTATCTAGACGCATTTTATAATTTCGGTTCATTTAGGTTTATCTGATTGACATGTGTCCTTCTATTTATGTACTTTTTAGTTATTTATTTTACTTTTAATCTTCTATTTTTTACTTAATACCAATATAATTGGTTATTTATCATATAACATAATAATCGTATATTATGAACTAAAATGCATTAAAATTACGTTTCTCTTTTTACAATTTATATCACTATAATCGCCGCATCAATACCTTCGAAATGAACCCAATATTGAATATTTTTTTATTTAATCTTATTATTAAATATTAAGAATATATATGAAGTAATATATTTCACATTTTCTTACGTTTTCATTTTTCGTTTTTCACCCTTATCACATTAAAAATACAAAATAATGGATTAACTAAGAGACGTTTATTGTTTTTTTAAATAAATTATACCACTATATTTTAGATTTGAGAAACTTTGTGCCGCATTACGCGCATGTATAGTCTAGTGTATGTATATATATATAGGGACGGGTTCAAACGAGAACGACATCAATTTAAAAGAGTACGCAAATGATTCTTAGCCACCAATTCTTCTCTTTCAAATACATTACCTACACCACCTCCATTGGTCGCCACCACCATCCATACCACCCCTGCTACCACCAACCACACCACTTCCGCCACTGCCACCGCCGCCACTACCGCCTCCGCCACCTCCACCACCACCGCCAATAGCAGCACCAAAACCTAGGCCGTCGCCACCACCACTTATGCCGTCGCCACCGCCACCTATGCCACCACCAACACCACCAATACCACCAACAACCATTGACGGATCTACACTATAAAAGGTGGGGGCATGGGCCCCCACTAAAAAATCAAAAACATTTTTTTCTTAGCTTAAATACAATTTTTTTTTGTAAGTAGTATTATTGTTCCCCCCGGTGTTTTTCTATCAGTGCCCCCGTAAACAAAAAAATCTAATAGAGTACCTCAAAATTAATCATCCAAACCAAAAAAAGTCGCTTGAAATCAACCAAAAAGCCTGAAAAAAGCATCTCAAAATCGAGAAAAAAGCTTAAAGTTTTTTCGAAATAAACCAAAAAACATAAAAATATCTCAAAATTGTGGAAATAGGTTAAAAACACACCAGCCGACTTTGTTGACCTTTAATCTGGCTTAAAAGTGCCCCCACTAAACAAAAATCCTAGATCCGCCACTGCCAGCAACAGCAAGACCACCGACACCCGCACCACCGGCACCAGCACCACCTCCATTGGTGGTGGTGCCTGAGCTGGTGGTGGTGGTGGTGGTGGTGGCGGTGTTGTTGGTGGTGGCAGAGCTGGTGATAGAGGTGGCGGCGATGGTGTTGTGGGTGGTGGCAGAGGTGGTGTGGATGGTGGTGGTGCTGTAGGTGGTGGTGGTGGTGGTGGTGGTGGCAAAGGTGGTTGTGATGGTTGTAGTATCGTATGTGATTTCGGTGGATAATCATATGTGTTTTAATATAATCTGATTGGTTAACATGTGATTTCAATGCATAATCATGTTTGATCACAAGATCATATGTGATTGCAACGAAGAATCGTATGTAATTTCAATGCAAAATCATATGTGATTTAATATAAGCTGATTGGTTAACATGTGATTTCAATGCATAATCATGTGTAATCACAAGATCATATGTGATTCCGATGCAGAATAATATGTGATTTCAATGCAAAATCATATGTAAAATCATCAATACAAAATGGTGGTGGTGAAGGTGGTGTAGGTGGTGGCAGAGGTAATGGTGGTGCTGCTAGCGGGGGGTGGTGGTGTTGCTTCTGCTAGCAGGGGTGGTGATGGCGGTGGTGATGACGGAGGTGACGGGTTTTTGATGACCTGGCCAAGAACACGATAAATGCAAACTGGATTATCCGTGACTCTAACCTTACTAAACAATTTTTATTTTTAGAGTAAAATAACGGAAACGGTTTTGACAAGAGATTGTGATTCATCAAAACCATAAAACAAGACTTTTATCGTTTTTCTCAAAGATTTGATTTTTTACTAAAACTAGGGTTTAGAAGATTACCTTAGTTGCTCAAGAATTAGTCCACGAGTGATTATATCATACGAGGATCTTCTAGTTGATCTGTGATCACGAACTAACGATTCACGAACTTGAAACCGTTGATCTTCCAATCTGAAATTTACCAAGAAACCAAGCTCCTCTCGGTTTCTTTTCCTTGGTCGAAGTCGACGAAAGAGATGGGGGGAGAGAGAGAGAAGGATTTTTGGGTTATTGAATAATGAATCAACGAATTGAATAACCCTAAACCTTTAACCTTATTTATATAGATAGACTTATCTAGTTAAGGTAAAGATTTATCTTGTTTTCCAAGGTTTAAATCTAAACCATTTATTATTTATTTGTAATTATTGAATTATATATATCTATATATTTTTTGAATTTTAATAAACAAATAAATATACATGATAATCTTGAAAAATAACTAATTTTTTTCTTGATTTACTTATTAATTAATACTGTATATATTTATTGAACTAATAAAATATACAACTACTTATTAATTAATAATTTCAACAAATAAATCTCTATTTTATTATCTGATTTATAATAGACTATTATAAATGATGTGATTACATTTCTTCTCGGATTACAGGCACTCATAAGTGTGAACTTTGAGTGTCTTATGGTATTGAACGTGACATCTTTGTTTGCTGATTGTGCACATAATCCTGACAAACTTCCACTTGTGCAAGTCGGCAACACTATCTAGATGGCACTGGTCTAAGGAGACCCCTAAACAGGTACTTAGGGTAACAAGACCATAAGAACTCTTATACCCAGGTAATGTGATAAGATTAAATAAAACTATTACGAAACAATTGTTTCATAAATGGGTATACTTTTAGGTTTTTCCCTTTGCAGCGCAATATTTCAATTATGAGTATGAGCATGGAAAACTTGTCAACTCTAAATACTCAAAATTATTTTCCTGACTACTTAATTTCAACTGTTGTGATAAACGACAAAGAACAGATCAGTTCGTTTGGGCATGGCCATGCACTTTATCTGTTTAGATCAATCTGGGGGCCCAAAAATATCTCTCTTCTTGCGAAGAGGTGGAAATCCCATCTTGCAATTTGCATTTGGAAACATGGCTCCCGCTGGCTCTAGATACGCCTCTTATAACCATCCTGTTACGATGTGTTAGAACGCACTAAGTAACTAGAAGTCCCCACATCCCAAACCAAATACCTCAAGTTTAAGGATAACCTCTATGAGGAAATACTTGTGGCTAAATCCCTAAAGTATTTTTCATTGTGGGTCAATCTAACATTCGTAACTCTAACGAATATCTGTAAATTTTGGCATGCAGTACTTATGCAGCTATATCCAAAATTTTCTTTATTGAATCTCCACGAAAATTTACGATGACGTTACCTTATCGAGGTTCCCACCAAGATAAGTGGTCACAGACGAGATTTTGAACAAAATGAATCTATTCCTAGATTTACTTAAAACATACAAAATTGTGAAGAGTAATTAAACTAATTCTATATTATCTATATTCTACCGTAATAAAATATAGAATTATTATGTTTCATTTCATCGATTCACGATGTTTATTCGAACTATTCTTGGTTTTAATTGTAACCATCACTGATTACAACTTAAACCATCTAGTTAATTAACCAAAGGAAAACACAAGTCTAGTATTGTAAATGATACTCTTACTTGGGTTTTGCTAAAACTGTCTTGCAACCCTTAAGATAATTTTAGGCTTTCTATTTTACAATATTCCTTAAACATGGAGGACTAGATTAACTCCGGTGGTTTTTGAATTTGTAAAATGTTTGTGTACCTTTACTTAGTTACTATGTAGATATGACATGCCTTAAATAAAATACCGTTTACATAACTTGCAAACTTAAAACTAGGCCTTTGGTTTTACTATATTAAGAATCATTATAAAAGATACTAAGTATCTTATTTTACATGCAACACTTTATATTAATATTTATGACATTGAACTTTTAATATGAATCACTTTTAAGTCATGTCAAAGTTTTTAATATGTATACTAGATAATCTAGTATACATATTAAAAACTTTGACATGACTTAAAAGTGATTCATATTAAAAGTTCAATGTTTCAATCTGGTATATATGACTTAAAAACTTTGACATCACTTTTAAGTCATGTCAACGTTTTAATATGTCACTTTTAAGTCTAGTATACAGAAAATTCCTAATAAATCTAGTATGCCCATACAATACTGATTTATTGTCTAGTATACAGAAAATTCCTAATAAATCTAGTATACAGATTTCTGGGTATTAAAACCGGTCTTGGATTTTGTATATCCGTAATTTCATTTATGAAATCTAGCTTTAATAAACCTTTACAAGTATGAAATTTTCTTGTAATATAAAATTCCTATTAGAATTCATGAGTATTGTTGGATCCCTTTTATGGGATTGTAAAATTGATTAACACAAACTAATGCTCAAAATTTGTATAAATGCAGCGAAAGAACTAGATTAGAGTACTTAGATGTGTGTGATACAATAAACAATGATCAATAGATATATAATCGATAGTATGATCAACTGCAAATATAAGAACACCAAGAACATGTTTAAGTGTGTGAAAGATGAAGAGAGAATTTCTCAAATGTATTGTATTTGATTGATCGCACACGATTACAAAGGGGAAAACGGGTATTTATACATGTTGCAAACTAACTAAAGCAAACAAGAAAATGACACATAGCAGTCTAGGATTCGCTCAAGCTTAAGTCGGTTGCAACCGCTATACGTGAGAAGCACATGTCTTTGATAAACCCCTTGAATCTGTTAAGTCTTCATCCCTCAGAGGTCTTTAGCCTCAGATCCTCTGTGACACTTCACAGAGCCTCTAACGACCCTTCCTTATATCTTCTGATGTCTTCTACCGAATACCCTCTGAAGACCTCTGTGAAGACCATCTTCTATCACATCTATACTTAGCATTTTTCAATACTTCTTAAAGCTAAATGTTAGAGCTAACAATCTCCCCTAAGTATTGAAAAATAAAAATGCTAAGGTTAAAGGAACAATGAGAACTTTGACAGAAACTTACAAGAGGTGAAAAGGATTCGACCTCTGCAAAAATGATTACATCAAAGCTTTAAACAAAATTACATGAGTTATAAAGTAAACCTAATCTATTATAGAATTAGGGAAGTCATTGACTTTGTACAAAACGTCATTCTTAACAAGTACATGCAATCTAAAGATCATGTGAGTCCGTGATTCAGTGAGGAATCGATGTACAAATCACTGCAAGCGATTACAGACAATAGTATTGCTCGAACAATGAGTTGCTTTTGGAGATCCGCAAACTTAATTTTAAAAGTTGTACATGAAAATTTTTCGGTCTCACATTGGCTCGACATACTTATCTGTTCGGCATTTGCCTCAAGATAATTATGTTCCAATGAATTAATCAGGTTGTCTTTTTCGGAGAGAATCGATTCTAAGTTCTTGATTTTATGGCGACAAGCATCAAGTTCTATGGCTTTGGATCTTAGATGGAACATTTATCTTTCTAGACACACTTGGGCAGGAGGCTGAGTTGCGGAAACATCCAAAGGTTGGATAACATCAGCGTCCACAGATGTATCTATTTCCCTAGTGTCGTAACTAGAGTTCAGATTGGCATAGTTGATGGGAGGCATGGCTTCCTTAGGTGTTCTAGCTTTGATGCCATCCCAATTTGAGAAAGTGTTCTCAGGATCACTTGCAGGGGTGAAAATAGGACCGGTTGCAACAGAACTGGAAGGAGGACTATTTGGTGAACTAGTAAATGGACTGGTGGTAAAGGATACAACTTTTCCATCTATAATCTCAGTAAAGGTCACAGTCTGCATCACATAGTTGTCATTGTCTTGTCCTTTAACTAACCTAGGTTCAGGTTTGGAAGCACTCATATTGTCAAAATTGTATAGATGTGCAGGTGCTTTTTCAAGAACATGATTATCTACATGTCCCAACCCAGGTTTGGCTTGATAAAAGGGATGTTGAGTGGTTTGCTTGGTAAGCAGACTCAAGGTATGTTCAGATTGTCCTCTTTTTAGATTGTTCTCCTCAAGCTTTTCTATTTTTATAAAGAGTTTTGTTCTTTCCTTGGAAAGAATGTGAAATTTGAGCTTGTGTTCCTCACGACTACTTTCAATTTCATCTTGAGATCTTTGGAGGATTAAGAGCTTGTTTTCTAGGTTAGATTCTCTAATCCCACACTCAAGCTCCAATCTGTCATAATTCAGGGTAAGGTCCTCTAAGGAACTTTTGTAAACAACACTCTCAATTCTGAATCTTGCGACTAGAGCTCTTTCCATTTGGAGTTTGCTCTCAAGTCTCAGGATTTCAGATTCTAACAGTTCAATAGAATTTAAAAAATTTGAATTTGAAGTTACCTCAGCTTCTTCCTCAGTTGAATTGTTTGGGGAACCAGATATGCAGGGTTCCTCAAAGTCTGCCATGAGGCAGTGACCTTGAACGGCAGGCGGACCTTCATCATTTGAGTCCGCTGGCTCCTGAATCCAGTTCTCTTCGTCAGCCATCAGTACTTTCCCGAGCTCTTTCTTCTTCATGATGGCAGCATTTTTCTCAAAGTAAGTTGAGTCTTTGAGTTTTATCTTGCAGTCTGATGCATAGTGACCCGGAGTTCTGTAGTTGTAGCAGGTTGGAAGTTGAGCTGGGTTCCTGTTTTGGTTGGCTGCAGATGGAGCTTCTAGAGCTGGTAGTTTGTTCTGTTGTGGTGGTTCAGTTCCACCGGTGTTGTTGTACTGACGACCTCCGTCATTGGATTGCTGGTTTTGGTTGTTGCTGTTGCTGTTTTTGTTCCAGTTGTTGTTGTTGTTAGGACCAGATTGGTTGTTCCACCTTTGATTGTAACCACCTCCCTGATAGCCTCCGGAGTTGCCTCTGTTTCCGTGGTAGTTGTTGGTGTTGTAATCTTGATCCCTTTGCTGTTGCTGGTTGTTGTTGTTGTAACCTTGGCCACGATCTTGATAAGATCCTTGATTGTGATGATTTTGGTGGTTGTACCCAGAACTATCTCGTTGTTGATAGTTGTTCGATCTCCCCTGATCGTTTCTCTGAAAGCTTTCTCTTGATTGGTAACCGCCTTGGCTAGATTGACCTCCCACAAACTGAGGTCCTTGTCTAAATCTATTGAAGCGTTGGGGATTTCCCCGAAATTTAGCCATTAAGGCGAAAGAGTTTTCCAGCTGATACATCTCCTCTTCGGTAAGTCCATCATCAGGAACTACAGGTTCTTCTACCGTGTAGTTGTCATGTGAGGATGAGGATTGATGGAAGTTTGATCCTCTGTTGGACATCAAAGCTAGTGCAGGAGGATCGATCTTCTTTTCGGTTTTACCGAATAAGGTCTCCTCATGAGTAAGCATCATGCTGTATAGATCATGAAGTCCAAGTTGGCCAAGATTCTGCCTCACTTGAATGCTGATAGTGACTGACTGCCAGAGTTTGCTTAACCGCTTGATGAATTTCACATTCACCTCATATCGGTTCTTTTCCAGTCCAAGTCTCCGTAAATCGTTTACACAGGTGTTTAAACGATTGTAGGTATCCGTTAGTGATTCTCCTTCACGAGCACAGAAGCTTTCATACGCATTCATTGTGTTTTCCTTCTGGCCTTCCAGTGCTTTGTCTCCTCCCTGCATTTGTTGTTCAATGCCCAGCCACATTGATTTTGCATCTTTACAACTGTCAACTCTCGCGAACATGTCATTTGGCAGTGCCATTGTGAGTAAAGTGAGGGCACGTTTGTCGATGGCTGCCTGAGTACGTTGCTCATGAGAGAACATGTCATAATGTTTTTCAACCTCATATGCAGGTAGATATGGAGTGAATTCGGTTCTGGCTACTTCAGCTACAGTAACCGTTGGTCTGATAGAGACCATGAGTTTGTCATCCAGTAGATCAAGAAAGTTGATCATTCGGCGTTTCCATTGCTGGTATTCGCCAACGACTAAAACTGGAGGTCGAGTTTCAGAACCAATACTAATTATTTCTTTAGACATCGTATCCTCACGAAATGGATGTAGACAGTGTTTTCTCTTTGAACAGAACTTCCACACTTAAAGCCCCTTTTCAGAAATTCGAAAATTTCAAAAAGTAAGGCCAAGGAGGGAAAAATATCCCGATTCAGAATATCAATCCCGATTTGGGAATTGACAAGTCCCGATTTGGGGTGTTCAAGATCCGATTCGGGAAAGGTGTAAGTCCCGGTTCGGAAAAAGCTTAAGGCTGATGCGGGCAAGTTCAAAGTCCCGGTTCGGGGAATAAGTTTCCCGATTCGGGAAACAAAGTTCACCGATTCGGGAAACGAATAATCTGATACGGGGTTTTATAATGTTTCGATTCGGGATTCAAGTTCACCGAATCGGGATACTAATATCCAATTCGGGAAACAAGAGTTCTGATTCGGGAGTTTTGCCAAAGTTCTAAAAACAGCCTCTAAGAATCGATCAAATCTACCAAAGCGAGAGCTCTGATACCAATTGTGAGTCCATGATTCAGTGAGGAATCGATGTACAAATCACTGCAAGCGATTACAGACAATAGTAATGCTCGAACAATGAGAAACAAGCTAATACACGCAAAGAGAAGTATAGATGAAGATTACGTAATATTGCATGTAGTGAAAGTTGTAAGATGCTTGATTATTATAAAACGTAGCTAGCGACAGGAATATATAGTGCCATATTTACAAGAACGGTCCTTAAAGTCTATGACTCTTTTCATACAACACCCAAAAGATAACTAACTATTAATTAAAGACAAAAGTAGCCCCTGACTTCTTTACAACCAAAAATACGATCTAACAGATCAGTATTCTGTAACAGACTTGACCATCAATGGCTTCCAGAACCTCCTTGGCCTCTTCTCTGGAAATATGTCCTTTTTGTATTTCTTTGTTTACACTTAGAAGGATCCTCATCAGAGTCTGATATGAAAACTTATGCGCTTCCAGAGGATTGAAGAACTTGTGAATACCATCTTCATCCATATAGATAAAGCTGTGAAGAGAAATGTGGATCAAGTGTTCACATGTTTGTTGAGAATCCAATATGGCTGATTTGCTGGAGCAAATAACCTTAGATCTTTAGAGCTTAGCCGCAGAGCTATCTCGACGTCTTTCTTGCTATTGTAAATAACTTGTGTCCTCATTACCTCTACTATCCTTCTGAGAGAAATTAAGTAGAGTGACCTCTTTTCCATTTGCCTGTTCAGCATGTTGTAGAGGAATGGTAGATCGTAAGCACAAAGGTTATGTAGATCTGCATCTGTGAACTTGTACTTCCTCAAATCCTCTCTGATGACTTCATACTTTGTGTAGTAGAGAGACTTGTTGACTAAAGTACCAATCTTGATTCCAGAGAGCTTTGTGATCCCAAGTGGAGAGAAGACTTGATGCATAGGCTTTGTTTTCTGTACAAATTTCATCTTCGCTTCCTCACTAGGACTGCCTATAAGTTCTGGATCATACAGAGGCTCCGAATTGGATGTGTACATATAACTGTGAACTTCTTCAATAGAGGTGAGTACGAGTGTACGAAGAGAATCGGCTCGTGAAATCTTGTTCATACTCTCTATGATGTCATCGACTCTCCTCTTTACCAAACTTTCAGAAGCAGTTGCGTCTACCACTTCTAGGATTCTCTAAGTAGACCCCTCTAGGAGTATGGGGTTGATGGTTCCTGCCAAAGTACCAAAGGTACCTGTGGAGGTGTCATTTGATGTATCTTCTTCAACGATTACAGGCATTCTAAAGAAGGATCCTTGTTCTAACCCAAACTGCTTCATTAGCCATGATCCAGAGACAGAAGCAGCTTTGGTTTCCTTTGCAGAAATTTTCAGCGCTTGAAGGAGAGCAGTATCCTCATCGTCCTCAATCTTACTGTCAGAGCTTGTTACCTCTAGCTCTTCGCTTTTGACAGGAGAGGTTTCTTCAACAACCTTTCCATTACCCTTGTCCTGTCTAGAGGAAGGGCCTTTAGAAGGAGTACTCCCTGTGAACAAGTCAGTGGCAAAGGTCATGATTTGAAGAGGCTTCTGCGATGGTGCCTTCTTCTCCCCCTCATAGTGATCATGATCATCAACACCCTGATCATCATGTTGCATAGGCGGGTTGTGTTGGGTTTTTGTGAGCCCTCGTATCAAACTGACACGAGTAAACTGTGAATCTCAAACCTAACTGGAATGACATACACGAAACAAACCTTGTGATCAAACTGATCCTAAAGTTCAATCAAACCTAACTGGTTTGATTAGCGGAAGCAAATATGTGACAAAACCCAAAAAACACGAGATCTATTGTTTATCTAAAATCTACATATACAATAGGATTAGAATAATTACCTTAGTTGCTTGATATTACCCCACCCGTGATGAGACCACACGAAAATCCTTCTAGCCGGATAAAAAACCCTGAGTTCACGAACAAGCTGTTACGTGATAATTGATTGAATAAACTCGAAACGGGAATTGGTTTCGAGTTTATGGCAGAAATCAATCAAGGGAGGAGAGAGAGAGAATTGGGAGGATTTCAGGTTTCTTTTTGGTTGAGAAAACAATTGTAATTTCAGGTTAACCCTAACTGTCTATTTATATGGAAAAAAGTTTTCTGATTTCAGACAGTTTCCTTAACCTCAATATTTATCTATTTGAAAATTATTAACATTACTTTTCTTTTCCACCAAGAAAATAATATTCCTATATATATAGGGGTGGGTTTAAATGTGAACCACTTTTCGGTTGTGAACGTGAGGACAGCCGAGAGCACGATATGTGGCGGATGACTAGGCACCACGTCAGGTCCACGGTGGATGACTAGACGCGATTCAGGGGAGGGCATTGAATTAAAGGGGGGGGGACCACACTCAAAGCCGCCTTTATTGACTAGTCTCCGCCACATGTCGCGCTCTCGGCTGTCCTCACGTTCACAACCAAAAAGTGGTTCACATTTGAACTTTTCCCTATATATATATTTGTATATAATAATTTCCATATTATTTTCTAGATAAATATTAAATCTGTTATATATTTATTTTAACGAATAAATATATAAACCAATTAATTAAATCTCTTATATATATATTTATTTAACTAATAAATGTATATAATCCATTTTAATTAATTCCAGAAACCTTTAACTTTAGAGTTTCTTACAGAAAACACCTAACTGATTTATAATTAACTATTATAAATCCAACCTCTCCAAATTGGGGTTATTTTACTTATTTGAATTACAGGTCCTCACATGTGTGACCTTCAAGTGTCTTATAACGTTGGATGTGCAATCATTGGTTTGCCAACTTTTGCACATAATTACTTACAGGTTGGCTTCTGCGGCACAAGTAGTTGTGGCTCTACAACGGAGTCTGCGAAGACAACTCTTAGTGGTATCCTCTAGCTTTTCGTTCACGTTCTCTGCAAAAATGATCGTTGCATTCATGTTCAGGTTGGCCCTAAACTTGACTGTGTTGATGGAGTTTCGCATAGTAGAGCAAAAGAGATGGCCTTCTGCTCAGTTATTATCTTTGCCCATCGGTATTATCTATGACATGCTGTATTTCTCTCGAACTATCAAAGGAACGGGAAAAAGTCAACCGATCCCAACCATCTGATCAAATGCAACAACTCCAAAAACACTGATAAGATTTTAAAGAAAAATGAAAACAAACAGATCTCGGCCCAAGTATAAACCTCGATTTGCTGTCGTTTTGAGATAAAAGTTTAACAAGTAATAAAATGGTACAAGTACCAGATATCAATCCCACGAGGAGGCGTGTGTGAATAGCTTTTTAATAATGCCCAGTCTAAAAGGATTTCATGAGGTTTTGCAAACAAATTTTGTTTGGTTGGATTGTTTTGTGTGTAAAAAATAAATGACGAACTCAATTATAAAGAGACACAAAGGGTGTAAAACTCCGCTAGGATAATTATGTGGGTTTGTCGAATAGTGCTACAACAGTCTTAGTAAAATCCTACAATCCATATTAAAAGTGACCGCTGAACGGCCAATCATTTTCATATATATAAATATTAAACTATTAATTCGACGTAATCTTCGATGAAACGGTAAATTCGTAAGCGGCCACAGTCAGACTCAAACAAGCCTATTAATGGTGAAACTTAAATATTAAACTCCATTCGGGTCGAATTTACTGTTAGTTGCAACCACTGAACGGTTGACACATCTTCATATGCCGTTTTAACAATTTAACAAGTATACATAATCTTCAATGTAATAGTAATTATAAAAAATTAGTTGTGACCCTAAAAGCTGTAATAATGCACTACCGACCTTACCACATAATATCTTTACTTTGTTTTACACCCCTAGCCAGGTTGTCAGGCTGTCATGCTAGGTGTCTTTTTACAAAAGATTTATAAAGGTAAATATTGCAAGAAAAGTAAATGTGCATAAAAGTAAATTGCAGGAAAGTAAATTGCAAGAAATGTAAATATGCGTAAAAGTAAATGATTCGTAAAAGTAAATGATGCGTAAAAGTAAATGATAAAAAATGGAACAAGCGTGAGCCTTTGTATCCATGTATTTTTAATAACTAGAGGGTTAGAAAAAGAGGTGTTTTACTTTGTTTATGTTCTTCTCAATCTAGTCACGAAGAACGAGTTCAATCGACGTGAAAATAGAAAATTGCATAAACGCGTAGAAATGGAAAGATAAAAGACTTTTTGCAAATAAATGTAAAGGTGTGTGAGATACGAACTAACGTTACTTTCTCGTAACTCTATGGCTGCAAACTCGAACCTTTGTAGATTACTTGAAAAAATACGAAAGAAAGTAACAGAAAAGTAAAGATGGCTTCGATGAGCCTTTGCGATTGAAAAGTAAAGAAAGCTTCTATGAGCTTGATATTGAAAGGTAAAGAAAGCTTCTATGAGATTGATTTTGAAAGAGAATCCTAACTCCAACACCTAAGAAGTATCGGTAAACTAAGTTAGCTAAGTACTTGGAAGGGATTATTCATTAAGCTAGCTTAACAAGCCTTACAGGTGCTTAAGAAAATGGCTACCCCAACCATCTTATTTACAGCCAAGGTAATGGGCTCTTGGCCTTTTAGGTGGTTGACAGATTAGGCTTCGGTCCAACCGAATAGTTGTAGGTAGCCCAACGAAATAAACTTGTAAGCCTAATGAATTTGAAGAGGAAGCCCAAGATTTTGGTCCATGTTTGTAGTCTTCGGCCAACCCAAGAGTGGCTACGGCCCGACAGCTGGCTTCAAGTGAGGTTTTCAAGTGGTCTTGTAACGCCCCATTTCCCAAGTTGGTTATTTAACTGGTTTTGGTTAACTTTAGCTAACTTTTGGTTCTTTTGTGTAAATTTCAGGTAGGAAGACTTAAAGGTTATTGTAGAAAGTGAAGGGTGTTGTGTGTTATGTAAATAAGGGTGTTAAGAACCCCAAGCCCCCTTTTTGTTTTGTCAGTTATCGAATTAGGGGAAAAGGGAGAGGGTTTGGGTGATCTTGGAGATTTCAAGGGAGGAACCTTCAATTCAAGCAAGCAAAGTGTTAGTGTTTGATTCTCAGTGCTAGAATCGTAAGGTAATCACCCATTACATCCTTGTTGATGTCTTTTTTGCAAGTTTAGTTCAAGAGTTAGGGTTTTGGTTGATTGTGGATGAAATTGGTGATCTTTGGATCACCAATTGAGTGTTATGATGTTGATTAGTGTTAGAATGGTTTTTTTAATCTTGTATATCTTGAAAATACGAAACCATGGCTTTTTGAATCGGTCGAATCGGACTTGGGATGTGAAAGTTATGCCAAAAAGAAGAAATTGCGTTTTTGGCTTCGATTGCTGATTTTGACGCCTAGCGATCGCTAGGGGGAAAGGCTATCACTAGCCTCCTTGAAAACCCTCTCAAGATCATAAGATGATAGTGAGCTCGAGCAGAAGTTGGGAATTTGATAGCTAGCGATCGCTAGCCTGGACCTAGCGATCGCTAGCACCCTGTTTTGTGTTGAAAACTTGTTTGGCCATAACTTTTGCGTTTTAGCTCCAATTTTGATTCCGTAAAGACCATTGGGTTCGTAATTGAATTACCTACCCTTCTAGAGAGTCTAGTTTAGCTATAGACTAAGTGTTTGGTTATGAGCCTTAAGTTTTTTGGTTATGAGTCTTAAGGTGTCGTTGTGAATGTTATTCATGTGTGCCATGCTTTAATGTGATATATAGGTGATTGATATACAACCTTGTGGTGTGAAGTGAACCAAGGTGAGTACATTAACCCTTTATATGTGGCTTTATGTACGAATTGCATGTGATACGTATGTGGGTATGAGACTAGCTTGCTTGTGTCTGTGCTCATCGTAGTGGTGGTGGCCATCGTGAGTATCGTTAGTGTAGTAACCTGATATCAGTGTTATGGTCCTTGATGGTGGGTGCCGTAAGGACGTATATGGTGGAATGACTAGTTCTCATTACGTTGTGTGGTTTGTGATATATTGTGGTTTGTGCTCACTAAGCTTTCAAGCTTACCCGTTGTGGATTTCCTTTTTAGTTGCAGGTTCCTCCGGGAAGGATAAAGGGAAAGGACCCGCTTGAAGCTTCGATCATGGGACGGCTCAGTTCTGATAGTTTGAGAGGAGAACATTATTTTAAAAATTGGAGTTATTTTGGGAATTAAAACTTGTTTTGGATATTATAAAGTGGGACCTCAGTTTGAGGATTTTAGTTTGAATGTTGGATTTTCTTTTGTACTAAATTTCAAAGTTGAGTTCAAAGTTTAAATCTTTAAATCTTTCCCTGAAATGGTTACTTGTAGTTGTTTTCATTAATTATAACCGTTAAATCTATTAAAATTGATTTGAGTCGTTACAGGTCTTCTTATATAAGAGGTTTTCAAGTGAGGTGCACGATCCAAGTGGTCTTCGGTCCAAGTGAGGTCTTCAAGTCTCGAGTCTTCGAGCTCCGGGTCTTCGTTAGTTACAAACGATTAATAAAACTAATTATTACATATATAAATAGTTAACTATAAATTACTAAAGCATCCAAGTGATTTAACCGACCGGCCTGAATTAACGCAAAAGTGATCGGTCCCGTGGGTGGTACTGTTGGGATTATTTGAACAGTTAATGATTAACGCAGCAGAATAAAACTTAATCGCAATTGTAGATCCAACCAAAACTTTAACAGATACAATAAAGTCAGTTTATCTAATTACCTCTTTGATGATACAAAAAACGATTCCGGAAAACTAGCGAGGGATACACCGCTACTCTACCACCGTGAGATAGGCTGCTAGACCGCCAAGGGTTTCTTATTGGATACTGCCTTATTTACTCCTATAAATAAAGGCATTATTCAGTTAATTGATTAATCTGATTCATTAGTAGCTTATACACCAAGAAAACCTTCCTCCCTTTTCTCTCTCTCTCTCTCTCTCTCTCTCTCTCTCTCTGCGCCGATCTCACACCCACACGAATCAGTTCCGATTTTTTGTTCAATCCACGACGGTCTAGCAGCCTATCTCACGGTGGTGCAGTAGCGGTGTATCCCTCGCTAGCTTTCGGAGTTGTTTTTAGTATCACTGAAAAGGTAAATTTGCTAAAACCCTCTTGATGTAGTATTTGATAAGTTTTGGTTGGATCTTTGTCGGGATTGTTGTTTTGTTTCCGCTGCTTAATTGTTTTAGTTAAATAATCCCAACAATGGTATCAGCGCCACTTCCTATAACTTATCAGATCTGGTAATTCGTAGGTTTTGATAAAATTGGATTTTGTTTATAAAAATCTGAAATTTATACCTCGTTTCCTAAAAATTGGATTTTTATCGAATTCCCGTGAGTTCGTGGCAATCAGCGCCGGAACGGCGGAGATCGCCGGCCGAACCGCCGGACCGATCGCCGCACGAAACGCAAACGGCCCAATCGACAACCACCGCGATTCGGTGGCCGCTCGATGGAATTAAAACCACCAAACCACCATAGCCGTAAGCGGCGATGGTGGTGTTTAGTTTGATCGCCGGCCACGGCGGCATGGCAGCCGCTTGCTGCTGTCGCCGATGGCCACCGATGGCGATGGGGGTGCTTTGGCGCTGCCGTTGCTGCCGAGACGATGGCGATGGTGGTGGCTGTTTGTTGAAGCCGTGGCGATGGCGGTGGCGTTAGCCATCGTTGTCGTCGCAAGGGCTGTTGGTGGTGGCGGCTGTTGCCGTTGCCGCCAGTCGAACCCTAATCTGCCCAGCCGCCTGCCGGCTACCTTACGGCCAACCCTGGCGGCGGCGGTGGTCACACCTTGCTCCATCGGTCGCCGTGAGGGCAACGATGGTGGTTGTAGTTTGATTTGATCGCCGGCGAGACGATGGTGGTGGCGTTTCACGCCGCCGCTGTTGCCGATGGATAACGCCGCCGGTCGACGATCTCAATTAGACTGGAAGCGATGGCGGTGGTGCTTGCGCCGCTGCTGTCGCGGGTGTTTTCCGATCACCAGATGAAAGCCGCAAGGGTGAACGGCGGCGGCGGTTGTAGCTTTAAAAGTTGCCGTTAAGGCGATGGTGGTGGCGTTCGCGCCGTCGCCGGTGATTCAGTGGTGGTTAGTTACACAACCGCCGGCGGCGCTGGCTTTATGGCGGCAGATGGTGGCGATGTGGTGGTTAGTGGTGGCCGTGTGCTACAAATCACCGTATCACGATAAGGTTTCACGAATGGAACTTGGGTTACCAGTTAGGTAACGGTATTAGGCCACGGTATCAGTTCGAATAATGTCAGGCTTCGATCTGATAAGGGTTTAATTTTTACCCTAAAATAAAATTATTTTTTTGAATATTATTTTTCAGTTAAATAATTATTAATTCCTTTTGGTTTTATAATTATTTGGAAATCCAGTTTTATCAAACCAATATTTATATTTATTAGTTTAATTATTAAACTGTTTTGAGTTGTCATAGCTAAGCCCCTAGACCTGTGGTTGTGTTTTTTAATTTTTGTTTTATCACGTTTTGGTAAGGGAGGCCTGCGTGCCATTTACAACCCTATTGTAATTTTAAAATTAATTAATTTAGACGGGAGGCCTGCGTGCCACTTACAACCCGATTTCATTGTAATTAAAATATTTGAGACGGTCGAAATTTGAAGACAGAGTTATGAAGACACAACCGAAGATGTTGGAGCCAGTGGGAGCACCAAGATTACATGCCTTGTGGTTGTTCAGTCACATAGGATTTAGACCGTCAGTTCTCGTGTTAGCTCACGAAACTGACATTAGTTTTGGGCAAAGGTATGACACTGTTTTGTTTTATCTGCGTGGTTTGTTATAGTTACCTATTTTAGATAAAACAAATTATTTTTAAAATCTAATGAATAAAAGGAGTTCGATTACAGTTGTTTTAAAAGAAATTAAAACTGGCTAAAATCCTTAGGAAATTTTTAGATCAGTTAGTGTGATCCATTTATGGACACCTTTGGCATAAGGTACGCTGGGGCTCGAAGAGCTCAAACCTTGGGCACCTGCGTTCAAACCCCAAGCCGAAGGGGGTGAAAAGACTCTGCGATAATCAGGTGGTACCGACCAGAGTACATCCAGTTCAAAATGGTGCAGTCTATTTTCGTTTTTGTCATAATTCACCGGGTGGTACCGGGCCAAAACACACTAGAGGGACTAAATATGCATGGAATTTGTCATCCGATGTCCCGATGATCTAGAAGTCGTATCTTCGTTTAAAGACACGATTGGTATAAGTTGTTACCTACCAGAAATAGCATGAGTTGACTTGTGTGATCAAACCGCTTGTCAAATCATGTGAAATATGCATTCTAGTCTAATAAAATTATTGTTCTAAGGTAATAATTTATTAGAATTATGTAATCAGATAACTAAATCGAAATTTCATTTTTCTGTAGATGTCTTATACTGCTATTCCGTTTTATTCATTTGAGGAATCTCTCCGCCTTATAATGGGGAAATGGAAGCTTACAGACCAAAATTTTCCAGTTTAGAGAAAGGAACCTTTTTCGTTAGAAGAAGGTATCCTGCAAGAGGAAAGTAAAGGGGAATGGAACATCCCTTTTAGAAGAAGGTGTCCTGCAAGACTTTCTCCCCCTCAGATACAGCACCAGGTGCTGTAGCTGAGATGCAGGACCTTCCTTCATTAGAGCTGAGATTTGTGCTGTAGAAACAGTAGAGTAGAAGAGAATCTGCATAGAAGGGAAAAAAAGGAGAACATAAGTTAGAGCACAATAAGATAGAAGAAAGATTTATTGTTAGAGAACTTATGTTCTTAAAGATGTACTCAAGTGAGTTATTATCTTTGAGAGAAGAGAGAAGAAAAGATCCTTGTAACAAGGATGAACTTACCAAACGAGGAAGAAGATCTTCAAAGGAGGAAGAAAGAGTTGAACACACTGTGAAGCAAATCTTTAGAGAGAAGATGTGGTAAGTTGTGAAGAAAGAAGTAATCCAAGAGTGGATTTATATAGAGAGGAGGGATACCAAAATGTGCGATATTGGCGCCCAAAGAAGATGGGACGTGGAGCAAGTTTCAAGATGTGATTATGACGGTTATTAAATGCGCCGAATCAGTTCAGATTACGCGCTTAAAACCGTCTTTAAATTTACTGCCACGCGCCTGACACACGTTAAGATGTAACGTATGGTGCCAAAACGTCAACTCTACTAGATAGAGTTGGTAAAAGATAAGTAAAAAGATAACTTATCTAGTTACATATTCAAAAGATTTTGAAAATGTAGTCAGAAAATCTTCTTAACACAATAAATGTTTTAAGGTAGGTTTATCACTGATAATTGATCATAAGGACAAAAATAAATGCAATATATCAGAGAGAAACATCATCAGTGACTGATAAAGATCAGCAAGATCTTTATATTCATTCAAGGGGAATAAATAGTACAATGGAAAAGAAAAATACATAATTAATGTACAAGAATAGTAAGAGCCATGAGCTTGCTGTAGATCAAGCGTCAGGGTTTAGCATGCCTAGCTCGCTGATGAGTTGATTGAACCTCTTCTCATCAAGGGGTTTAGTGAAGAGATCAGCGAGCTGGTATTCAATAGGTATGAAATGGAGTTCAACATCTCCATTCATCACATGATCTCTGATAAAATGATATCATATCTCAATGTGCTTTGTCTTCGAGTGTAAAACAGGATTGTTGGCGATGGCAATAGCTGAGGTATTGTCGCAGAATATGGGAATTTTGGACAGCTGAAAACCGTAGTCCAGCAGCTGATTCCTCATCCATAATACTTGAGCACATCAGCTTCCAGCGGCGACATATTCAGCCTCAGTGGTTGATGTGGACACGGAGTTTTGCTTCTTGCTTGTCCAACTCACCAACTTGCCACCAAGAAGATGACACCCACTAGTGGTGCTCTTTCGATCTAATTTGCAGCCTGCAAAATCACTATCTGAAAAAGCAGTTAGATCGAAACCTGAGTCCCTGGGGTACCAGAGACCAAGGTTGGGAGTCCCTTTTAGATATCTGAAGATGCGCTTTACAGCCTTCAGATGGGACTCCTTTGGGTTAGCCTGATATCGTGCGCATAGACAGGTGGCATACATGATATCAGGACGGCTCGCTGTAAGATACAGCAGTGAGCCTATCATTCCTCTATAGGCAGAAACATCGACAGATTTTCCATTGGAATCCTTGTCTAGTTTTAGAGGAGGAGCCATGGGTGTTTTCATTTCAGAGCAAGTAGTAAGATCAAATTTCTTCAGCATATCTCGAACATACTTGCCTTGAGAGATGAAAATCCCCTTTTCAGATTGTTTAACCTGAAGACCTAAGAAATAGGTTAGTTCACCCATCATAGACATCTTGTACTGAGATTGCATGAGTGACTCAAACTTTTTGCAAAGTTTGGCTTTCGTGGATCCAAAATAATGTCATCAACATAAATTTCAGCAAGGAAAACATGATCCTTGTAAGACTTGACAAACAGAGTGCTGTCAATCTTTCCACGAGTGAAACCTTCAGCGATAAGAAAAGTAGATAAGGTTTCATACCAGGCTCTAGGTGCCTGCTTTAGACCATACAAAGCCTTGTTTAGCTTGTAAACATGGTTTGGATGCTTAGGATCAGTGAATCCTGGAGGTTGGATGACATAGACTTCTTCAGCGAGTTTCCCATTTAGAAACGCACTTTTGACGTCCATTTGGTAGACCTGAAAGTTCATGTGAGCAGCATAGGCAAGAAATAGCCTTATGGCTTCTAGTCTAGCAACAGGGGTAAAAGTTTCGTCGTAGTCTATCCCTTCTTCTTGTCTATAGCCTTGTGCAACAAGTCTAGCCTTGTTACAAATGACTATACCATGCTCATCTAGTTTGTTTCGAAAAACCTATTTGAGACCAATGATGGTCTTTCTAGATGGCTTGTGAACAAGTATCCAGACAAGGTTTCTTTCGAACTCAGCGAGTTCTTCTTGCATCGCTGAGACCCAAGATGGATCAGCGAGCGCTTCATCTACTTTTGTAGGTTCATGTTCAGATAGAAAGCTGACATAAAGACAGTGGTTAACTGACTGTTGTCGAGTTTTGACTCCAGTAGAAGGATCACCAAGTACCTGATCAATTGGATGATCTCTGGTCCATCTGAGAGCAGGAGGCTGAGGAATAGCCTGTAGAGGTTCAGCATTTGTTGATGAAGTAGATTCATCAGCGATGACCTGAATAGGTTCAGCAGCTGAAAGGATAGAAGCCTCAGGGACATCATTAAGTTGAAGAGGACTGTCAGCATCTTGTACAACTTCAGTAGAGCCTGAAGTTGACGGAATATCTTCCTGAGAAATAGTGGGAGATACTTGATTCAAAGGAATCGCTGAGTAGATAGGGGTTTTCTGTGGGATATTAGGTTCTTCAAATCCATCAGGGATGTATGATGAAGATCCTGCAACAGGAGTGCTAACCATAGGAATGTCATTTTCAGGGACCTGAAAGTAAGAGTTAGCCCATTGATCTATATCATCACTATCAGTAAAAGAAGGAGCGGATGAACATGGATCAATTTCGTCAAACTTGACATGGATGGTTTCTTCTAGAGTTTGCCTACGTTTGTTAAAAACGCGATAGGCCTTGGATACAGTGGAGTATCCAACAAGGAAACCATCGTCAGCTTTGGCATCAAACTTTCCAAGATTATCTCTGTCGTTTTTGATATAACAATTACAACCAAAGATATGAGAGTAGGAAATGTTTGGCTTTCTTCCCCTGAAGAGTTCATAGGCTATTTTCTTGAATCGTTTCACGATCAGCGTCCTGTTCTGGGTATAACAGGCCGTGTTGACAGCTCCAGCCCAGAATTGAAGAGGTAGACGTGCTTTAATCAGCATCGACCTTGCAGCTTCAAATAGCGTGCGATTTCTTCGTTCAGCGACCCCGTTTTGCTGAGGAGTTCGAATGAATGAGAAGTTTTGAGAGATTCCCTTGCTAACAAGAAAATCATCAAGAACACTGTTTTTGAATTCAGTGTCGTGATCACTTCTTAGAGAACGAACGGTGATCTGATTGTATTTCTCCATCTGAAGAATGAAGTTGATAATCTCTTGAGAGGCATCGCTCTTGGATCTAAGGAAGAACACCCAAGTGTATCTTGAGTATTCGTCCACAATCACAAGTGTATAGCGCTTTCCACCAATAGACTGAGTATTGACAGGTCCGAAGAGATCCATGTGCAATAGCTGTAGTGGATAGGAGATAGAGGAGACCTGCATCGATTTGAAAGAAGCTCTGGTCTGCTTTCCCTTTTCACATGCTGAGCAAAGAGATTCCTTTGCAAAGCTCTTTTCAGGGAGACCATCAACCAGATTGCTGATAGAGAGTTGATTGATGGTTTTGAAGTTAAGGTGAGAGTGTTAACTCAGTCAAGGACTGATTTCGTAAAAAGTTTTATAAATTTAAGCAATTTATGTGTATGTATTGAAATATATTGTAATGGGCTTGGGAATTCAAAATGTAAAGGGCTTGGGCTTAGGATCCATGCTTAGACTTATATATAGGAGTGATTGATGTAATTAGGGTAACAATCTTCATTCTTTGTAATCCGTATTCAGCCGTACACCCTTTCAAGGTAATACATGAGAGTCGTTTGAATTTTTACCGTTCTTCGTTTTTGTTTTTGTTCATTTTCATTTCTGTTGTTAATAATCTCTCTGTATTTCTTGTTATTCAATCAGTTTTTGTTTAAATCCCATTGTAAAACTTGGTTCTACATTTCTTTCAATTGGTATCAAAGCAGGAACGAATCAACAGTATTCGTTTTCGATCCTTTTAGAACAAGTTTTCAAGGGAAATTTTCTGGAAATTTAGTGTTTAGATATGTATCGTTTCATTTCTGAGTCCGTTCTTCAAACAGTTTCGTCTTCGAAATTTGTTTCTTCGAAGACTGTTGGTTTTGGATTTAGAAATTTCTTTTCGAAATCGTTCTTCAACGTGTTTTTGAGTTTCAGATGCTGATAAAATTGTTCAAATCAGAGTTGTTCCAGGTTCTGATTCTGTGTGATTTTCAAAAAGGCTATCACACAAGGTGGTCTATCCCTCAACAGGGATACTAAGGTTGGTTTCCAAGAGTCAATAGGTGGTTTACCCCAAATGAGTGTCACCACCTACTCGAATGTGTCAAATTCAGACTAGAACCAACCTCAGAGGCAAATAAATCACAGAACCTCTGGCGGACATCACAGAGCCTCTTGGTTGCTCGCTCTTACAATCTCTAGTAAAAATCAAAAGAGAGGCCATGTGATGGACTTGTCAGAACCTCTGCCAGTTGTTCTCATAAGCCTCTGACACCACCGCAGGGTCTCTGTCCATTTCATTTTCAAAGTTGAGATAACTTTTTGGTCTAATCAACCTGTTAGAGATATAGCTCCCGAATTCTCTGCTCACTGTCTATGACCTGTTGAAAAGATCTCGTAAAAGTGAAATCTATATCCTCCCTCATAGAGACTCTGTTCAATCTTATTTGTTCTATCCTTTTTAATTCACAGAACCTCTATTCTGGTATTTCCTCTGATCCCAATTAAAGTCTTCAGATGTTTCTCAAATCTATTAAGATTTTTCTGAAAGACAATATCCAAATCCACAAAGGACTTATTTCAGTTTCGAACGCTGAACTTCCCTGAACTTCACAGAAGACAAAAACCACTCCTACATCAACCTCCATGCCCACCCATCTGAACCCAGCCACATTTAAAATACAACACCATGTCAACCTTCCCAGCAGAGCTCTTAAAAGTCAACAAAAGTTTCCTAATCAATCCACCATGAACGACACTCCTATTTCTCTGCCCTCTGTTGAGATATAGAGAGTCTGAAGACTTTACTTGACGGAACTTGTTTACAGAGCTGGGAAAAGAATCTTCTGCTACTTCTCTTTGTCCAATATGAAGAATCGAAGATCCATCACTTGTTTATCTACTACGTCTAAACTCTACAGGAAGCAGAACCTCTGTCATTCACGCTGAGTTGCTTGGGATGCAGTCAGTTGAGGCAAAAGTCGAAAGAGAAATGTTTCTTGACAAGTGAAGAAATCACAGAGCACAAGTTGAGGGGGAGTTCGTCATTCATATAAATCTCAGAAGATGAACATCCGGATAAAGTAGAAGTATCACAAAGCCTCTGCAACATATTTCAGAGCTTCTGTAACAATTCGTCACAGAGCCTCTGCAACATATTTCAGAGCCTCTGTACTCTTATGAACTCAGATGAAGATTCAGAGTCGCACAAGTCAAAAGTGACAGAGCTTATGTCGATCATCTTAGAGACTCTGTAAAACATCACAGAGCCTCTGATGCATTCAAAGTTATAAGACGATTCTGCTGCCATTCTGCTCAACTTGCTACAAGCATAGCTACACCAATTATCTGCTCACTGCCTGTTCCTGTTGATAAGTTCTGCAGAGGATGAACCTATGCATTCGAATACATGATCTCTGTCGACACATGTCTCTGATGGTAAAGCTTTGAAGGTTAATACAAGTCAAAACTCTACAGAGCCTCTGACGAAAGCTACAGAGCCTCTGCAGTGCAATTCTCTGAGGAGTTAACCTTTAAGCTCTGCTAATATCATCTGAAGTTGGAAAAAAGATTCAAGACATGCTTCATTTATAAAACTTAGGGGGAGATTGTTAACTCAGTCAAGGACTGATTTTGTAAAAAGTTTTATAAATGTAAGCAATTTATGTGTATGTATTGAAATATATTGTAATGGGCTTGGGAATTCAAAATGTTAAGGGCTTGGGCTTAGGATCCATGCTTAGACGTATATATAGGAGTGATTGATGTAATTAGGGTAACAATCTTCATTCTTTGTAATCCCTATTCAGCCGTACACCCTTTCAAGGTAATACATGAGAGTCGTTTGAATTTATACTATTCTTCGTTTTTGTTTTTGTTCATTTTCATTTCTGTTGTTAATAATCTCTCTGTATTTCTTGTTATTCAATAAGATTTTGTTTAAATCCCATTGTAAAACTTGGTTCTACATTTCTTTCAGAGAGAGACGCTTGTGCCAGAGCCAGTTGATGTCAGAAGAGGCCCTGGACATGAAGCACAATTTTCAGTGGAAGTGTCCATGTTGATAGTGTAGACATCACGAAAACGTTGTCCTTTGAGAATGACTATCTTGTGCCTATTCTTCACCTTGCAGTCCTTCTTGGAGAAAGAGACTTTGTGATCCTTATCACAAAGTTGACTGATACTCAGCTAGTTGTGAGTCAGTCCTTCAACATAAGATACCTTCTTCAAGGTAGTCTTACATTGGTTAAGGTACCATAACCTTTAGTGATACCTCTTCCTTCACCGCCAAATTTGACTGAAGGGCCTGCTTCTTCTTTGAAGTCTACCAGCACATGCTTGTTTCCAGTCATGTGCTTTGAGCATCCACTATCAAGATACCAGATGCCCTTTCCCTGAAATAAGAAGATAAGTTAAGTGGTCTTGGGGACCCACATAAAGTTAAGTCCAGTTGGGTCAGCAATTGATGAAACATCAGGGACATAGAATATCATTGCATTTGAGGTAGAGGCAACGTCATCTGTCATTTCTGATTTCTCAGAATTGACAGGATCAGGGATGCTTGAAGCATCAGGGATGCTAGACGCATCAGGGATTAAAGGATTCTTTCCTTTGACTGATTTTCCAGCCATGGGACCTTTCTTTACCTTAGCTGCCTTTTCAGCTTTGGTAGCATTTGGACAATTACTAGCAATATGATCGTTTTGACCACAATGATAGCAACTTCTCAAGGTCTTAGCCTTAGAGAGACTACCCTTAGGATGTTTAAACCTAAGATGGGTTGGTCCTTGTCCAAGAAAGCCCTTTTCAACGGTATGAGGAGGAATTTGTGTCTTCTCCTCAGGCTTAGATATAACATCTACTTTAAGTCTGGGAACAGGGTTTTGTCCTGTTTTCAGCTTCCCTGACCTAGGAGGTCCACCACCTAAGACTTTAGGAGTCTTAAATTGAGATTTAGAAGGTTTTGGTGGTTGGAGAGAGAATTTCTTGTCCTTGGAGGGCTGGTCAGAGGTAGAGTCATTTTCATCAGTAGGACAAGAGTTAGAAGAGAGAAACATGCCAAACTTTAAACTAGATTTATCAGGGATATCATCAGCATGCAAATTGTCTTTATTAAAACCTAGACAGGTTCTAATCTTAGGATGTCGCTGAGAGGAGATTATTTTGTCAACAGTTTCAGAAGCATCAACCCAACTTTTGACAATAACCTTCTCAGAGTAGAGTTCAGCAAGAACTTTCTCTTTCTCAGCGATAGCCTGTTCTCTTTCAAGATAAAGGATTTGGTTCACATGAACCTGGTCCTTGTAACTTGCTTCATAAATGGCAAGCTTTTTGAGTTTCTCATGACACTCTTTGAGCTCAGTCCTAAGATCAAGATTGATCTTTTCACCAGAGGACTTGCCGTTTAAGGCATTATGAAGATCGATGGTAAGAGCGTCCATCGCTAACATAGTATCAGAAGGAGAGGGAGCAGATACCTGAAAAGGTAGGAGTGAGGCTGAAGTAGGTGTAGCAGGAACCTCTTCAGGGATGTCCTCAAGCTGCGCCATGAGAATTGGTTCAGCTTCTTCAATGATAGCCATCAGACATGTGGCCTCAGTGGTGTCTTCCTCGTCTGAGGAATCATCAGAGGAATCGTCCCATCCTTTGCCTTTAGCGATTAGACCTTTGCCCTTTCGCTGGTATTTCAACTTGCGATATTTTGCCTTCAGCTAGTATTTGTCCTCCTTGGAAGCTGTGTTGGTCCCAATGAGGTGACCTTCAAGTAAGGATAGTGTATG
Organism: Centaurea solstitialis; assembly: GCA_030169165.1. Lineage (NCBI taxonomy): Eukaryota > Viridiplantae > Streptophyta > Magnoliopsida > Asterales > Asteraceae > Centaurea > Centaurea solstitialis. The sequence continues at coordinate 50,625,677 of CM058047.1, read as the reverse complement.
GGATTATAGAAGGGGGGGGGTTGAATATAATCACACAAATTTCACTTTTAAATTCTTTGTTGTATTAACAATATGAATTTACAGATTGTTGCGGAAATAGAAAAGACAACAAGTCTAACTAAACAATCTAAGTTCTTTCACTATGCACTAGAGTGAGAAGATAAGAAAAGAAAGAAACTGGAGGAAATAAGAAAGAAAGGATTAGGGGATATTTAGGATGAAGAAGAAGTATGGAGAACATCTCTTCAAGTCCTATTTATACCCAATGCATTAAATGCATCCAGACTCACTTTTGTGTACGTGTCACAATCTAAGTGGTCCTATATACTATTTACTATAAACAAATACCCTTTGCATGGTGTGCAAAAGAGGATGTGAGTAAACAGTTGCCTTGAGGTCTGATAAGTACGGAGGGAACAGAAAAGAGACTGTCCTTATGTACTTTTGTGTCAGTAAAGGCGGATAATCCTTTTGTGCATTAGACTAAGACATTGTGCTAATCCTTCAGGATCAGGATACTGATCAGTGAGAAGAGCTCTGATACTGAGGATGATCAGAGGTCACTGTATCTTGATGCGTCTTCAGGATGTCATACGAATTTGAGCAGCCTGCTATCACTGAGTTCCGTCTTCAGATCACGAGCATGCTGGTCCTGTCATCAGCTAATTCTTCGACTTCGCTGATGGTTCTTTGAGTATGACTTGAGTGTCTTCAGGAGGTCTTCACTTCAATGGTCAGGATCAGTAGACTGCAGAACAGACTCGTTCGTCTCCTGATCCTGATCCTGATTACAAAAATAAGTTACAGCATAAGTAACATGGAAAATCACTGAACAATCTGACTGATAATTCCTCAAGCTATAACAGAAGCAAAAACCTCTTCACTAAGTTAAGATTCAGGATCATTATCATTTCATCAGGTCTTAGGAGAGTTGGATCAACAATCTCCCCCTAAATGATAATGATAAGACAACAGAGGAATTGTCTTAATCTAGAAAGGTTTAGAAATAAATCTTAAGTCTAGAATTTAACAGTGGGAAATAGAACTCATAAAGGTACATGTCTGATAACACCAAAATTATACATGTTTTGGTTGCGCGTAATCGTATGACTTTGCCCCATTTCTCACCTGTTTATGATAATTTCATGCACTAATTGAGCTTGTTATTGATTATGAAGGATTTGGAGGCCGTGGAACGGAAAAGTACGGAAAAAGGCGAGAAAACGAGAAAAATGCACAAGGTCAACACAGAAGACACTTGGCGATCACGAAGTGCCCAATTTGGCGCCGCCAAGTGCGACTGAAGTGGAGATTAGGGTTTTATTTAGTGTTTGGCGACGCCAAGAGAGCAGTTTGGCGATCGCCAGATGACGTTTGGTCGTTTTTCTTTAAATATCAGCCTCCTCCTTCAGTTTTAGACATGAGTTTTGAGGTGCAACACACAAAGGGAAGTCAGAGGAACGAGAGTGAGAATACGAAAGGTGCCGATACGCTGCGGAAGTCGATCTCTGATCATCTATCGTTGTACTGTCGGTATCATGTCGGTGTCTACTCTTGTTTATGTTTTTGTGTTTATTATGAGTGAGTAGTTTATTAGTAGTGCTTGTCATGATAGATGAACCATTATGGATGATGTTTTGCACTTAATGTTTATTGGTTTGTTTTTGATTAATTGAATGTCGTTTATGGTTCTTTCTTGATTATTGTTGTTATGGCGATTTGAAATCACTTGGTTGGGTGTATTTGTTGGACCAAGACAGATAGACTCCGAGAGGATAATCAACCTACCTTAGCTTGACTTGGACCGTAGAGTTATGTTAAGGGGTTACTTTGACCATTAGTGACCGAGAGTAAAAGAGCCGTCACAATAATTGATTGGGAAGGTTTTACCGATTCTAGATTGTGGACCAAACGATTTGGGATTAGAACTAGGAGGACCGTGTCCTGGTTTAACCATAAATTGCACATGTTAGGGTGTCCCAGACTTAAATTCCTACAATAGTCAAAACAACCAAACTTTTGATCTATTCATGTCATCCATATTGGGGATTCGTTTTATCATGATAAGTGCTGCTGTTTTCTTTTATTATAAACTTAAATCGTAGTTTCAATTGCTTTCTTAGTTTTACTTAGTTAATTGTCTTTTTAAGTAATTAAACCTTTTTCATACAAAACCCCCCCTTTTTGATTAATTAAACAAATTCGACTTTAGTCTACAATAACTTGACCGTTCCCAGTGGTAGATACGATACCTGGACTTTCCTACACTATATTACTCACGATCAGGTACGCTTGCCTGCATATGTGGTAAGACGGTGGCTAGGCATTAGAGGTTAAAACTTGTTACGCTTTTTATATATGATAATTACCGCATCAATGTCCCATTTACTGTTTTGAGGGATCTTTTTCAGTACTGTGATGGAATAAAGTACGATGCACTGAATTGCATTTCTATTAATCTCATATAGGATTTTACAATAGTAAAGGAAATACATAAGTACATAAACGAAGTACTGAAAGAAAATTACAAAAATTCCTAACTATCAGAGTCTTCACTAACTACCTCAGTCTTGACTTGAATGGGTAAAGGAGTTTCACCGAAGGCAATTCTTTGATCGAGGATAGCTCTGACAGTACGAATAATTTCTTTATTGTCTTTGTTTTTCTTTTCTTTTTGAGCGATAAAGAGAACTGATACCAAATGTTCATAGGGTGCTTTGTGTAGCTCGCGGAAGCGCTGAAAGCGAAGGATTTTAGAGTTGTCGCTTACACAAATACCATGAACAGGTTCTCTAATGACTTGACCTTCAGAGAGAGATACTCCTGAGGGAAAAGAAAGATCAAGCATCGAGAGATCCAGTGGCTTGATAATAGTCCTGGGCATGCAAGGAGTGGGTCTCCTTGTTGAAGTGCCTGCAGATCTTCGAACTGGAGGCTTTGGCAGAGCAGAGGGAGGCTGGAGCAGGACATCAGGTATTTCAGTTGTTCTTCTGATTCGAGCAATAAGTCCATCAATGACTTCTTCTACTTCAGCTTTGTAGTTTTTGTTGGCTTTCGGAAGTAGGCTTCTTATTTCGTTCCACTCTGACAGGTTGTAACGATCTATTTTGTCCAGAGTGTGCTCTACGTCCTTCACTCCTGAGCGTTTGACGGTGAGCCAGGTTTTGCCAGGAACTCCTTTCTTGCCGCGGTTTCGACGAAGATGGATTCCTATTATTCTGGCACCGTGCTTCCTGAGATGAAGTCGGTCTCTGCACCAGTCAAGCTCTTTGTCTGCTTCCTCTGTCTCTTCCTCTGTCCTCTTGTTGTAGACCTTCAGAGCCGCCTTCTGTGCAAGAATTGGATCTGCACTTATTTCTTCGTCTTCTTCAACGAAGTCAAAAGCTAGTTTCTTTGCAGCTTGAGCAGAGAGGAATGCTTCCTTCTGCTTTCTGTTGTGCTCCTCCTGAGCTTTTATTGTGAGGTCGTACTCCTCCTGTGATAGATAGGCGAACTCGGAGTCCTAAGAGGTACGAAGAGGAATTTTTACTCTTGTACTCTCGAGTCGCTCTATCACGGCGTCTAAACGCCCATCCCTGTTCATAGCAGTAGAAGTGTCAGGGTAGTTTTCTCCTTCAGATCTAGGAGAATTAGAGGGAGGAGATCTAGGAGAAGAAGCAGGGGTTGAGAAGTCATCAGAGATGAATTCATCATCTGACGATAGGTAGACAGTTTCAGGAGGGGCTTGGATTTCAGGGGTTCTGGATGAGGAAGCTTCAGAATTGAAACGGGTTGGGTTTAAAGGAGTGGTCTCATGGTTTAAAGGGGTTACTCTGAATGTCATTTTGCTTAGTTCAATCCTGACAGCTTCTGATCGACTATTCTCCATGAGGTGAATAATCTCACCAGTGACTGAACCAAAGTTTACATCCTGAAATTCAGAGTCGGCTTGGTTTTCAAGTTCAGAGGTAGGTTGAGGTGTTGGTTGATAGACAACTAGTTGTAGGTTGTTTGTGGGTGAATCTTCAGAGGAGGTGTCAGTAAGGGTAATGGTTTCAGGGGTAGGTTTAGATTTTAGGATAGAAGATATGGGGAGGTTATCAGAAGATGAGGGAGAGGATGGTTGAGTTAACATACCAGATGCACCGGGGTTCTCCCCTGAGACTGTGCAGGCCCTGGAGTGGGCGTTGAAGCAGGGATCTTTTCGACGATGAAATCGTTGTCTTCATCATCATCATCATCTTCATCATCATCATCATCATCCTCGTTTGTTCCCTCCTCTTCAGTTGTTCTCCAGTTAGTGAGGGGGGAATAAACGGAATGGTCCTTCTGAGGAGGCTGTCTCTCCCCCTCAACAGGTGCCTGAGCCAGGGCGGCTGTTGAAACACACCTCTGAAGGAGAGAGGGCATGTTTGTCTGAAGCTTGCGCGTGATGAAGGAAGATGTGATCAGGGACTATAGAATGTCCCTGTCAGCGCTCGTGAACGCTGGCGGTGGTGGAGGAGCAGTAGTGATGGCGGTGACAGCGTTGGAGAGATCAGACACCTTCTCCTGTAGAGCTCGGAGCCCTGCCTCCTGAGCATCCAACCTCTGCACCACTGCACGTTGAAAAGTGGTGAGAGAGTTGGAGCTGTTGTTGACAGCTGTGGAGAGAGCGGGCAGGGCGGTGGCCTTCAGGTCCTCAATAGATGCCTGAAGGGAGTTGGAGGAAGAGGCCACTTGGGATACCTTGTCATGGATATTATCCAGACAAGGTATGGTGAGAGTAACGCCAGTTGGTGGCGGAGCTGCAGCTGTGGCGGCAGCAGTGGCAGTGGCGGCGGTGGCGGCGGCTTCAGCGGGTAGCGGCAGCAGCCTTGGCAGAGGCTAGCTCCAGTTCCAAAGCTTGGTGTCGGGCCTTGTGCTCATCCTCCTGCTGTTGCAGGGCAGCTTTGGCGTCCTGGAGTTGTTTCTCCGCGGACTGTCTCCTGAGCTCAGCAGTGCTCAGTTGACGTTCATAGTCCGTGAAGATAAACTCGTCGAAAGGATCATCCTGTTGTAGTTGAGGATGTCCTTGAGAAGTAGCTCCAAAAGAACCTGTAGCAAAAGTAGCTAAATGAGTACTAGAGGACTCAATAGCTTTCTCAGAAGAAGGAATGGCAATAATATGCTTAGTAATATTACCTGAGGCTAGGAGGGCATCAGAGCGATTGCCCTCCACATTCTCTAAGCGTTCGAGTAGAACTACCTCAGGTTCTTGTGATTGCTGAGCAGGAGAATCTGTGGGTAGAGAAGTTTTAGATAAAGGGGAAGGTCTATTAAATATTTGAGGCAGGGTAAGATAGTATTTCTTACCAGCAGCAGGAGCCTTCTTTTTCTTCTGCGCCTTTGATTTGGCGCGTTTTGGTTGGGGAGGAGGAGTAGAGCCAGATGGAGGTGGGCGCTTCAGGAGCGCGGAAGATGTTGCAGCTGGGGAAGTCAGTAAGGGGTTAGCTATTGACATAGCATGCAGAGAAAGAGAAGAAGATGGTTTGGATGAGAAGGAAGAAAACATACCTTGAGCAGGAGGAGAGGCGGGTTGCTCTTCTGCTTCTGGATCTGGGTCAGGGACAACCAGAACGGCAGAGAGAAGAACGTCCTCAGGTTTTGGAGAAACCTGTTCCAGGAACTTTACACCCAAAGCGTAGTTGTTGAAGTTGCCTTCAGTAGGGTAGGCAGCACCCATGTGTAGTTCCAGGACTGCTGAGAAGAACCTGGTGTAGGGAACGTTGACCACCCGGTTTTTCTTCTTGATCTTCAGCACCATGTCGTCCCAGATGTGTTTAACATAGTCAAACTTGCGATTTTTGATCTCAGAGTAGACCATGTTTTGAATGACAGTGGGGAACTGTTCTGTGCTCCCTATCTTTCCCGTCAAGCAGAGGCCGAACGTGTTCCAGATGTAGTAGAACGTGGCAGTCCTGACTTGTGGACAGTGGCGTTGGACTTCACAGGGACACCTTCCTTCTCTGGCCAGCGGTAGCCAATGTCATCGACCAGGGTGATGACTTCTTCAGCAGATGGAGGAGGAGGATAACGTTTCTTCTTGGGGATCTAAAGAACGTTGCGAAGAGTCCAAATTCCAAAGGAGATGATATCCTCCTTAATTTGGACTTTAAGCACCTCACACAGTTTGCCCTTAGAGTTCCTCTCCTGGGCCATAGTAGCAGTCGACCAAAGTTGGAGAAGAAGGGGCTTGTTTGGCCTGGGGCTTATGGTGAAGGCAGTCTTCAGGGGACTGTTGAGGAGAAAGTCCCTGGCAGGTGTGAGATATGCCTTGTTCGTTGGTATGTCGAACAGGCCAATAAGGTTGTTGGCCTTGAATTGGATGTCATGTTGAGGAATGACAACCGGAAGGCTTCCAGCGGCGTTGAGCAAAGTGGTTGCCTCAGAGGAGAGCTGAGCGTCGAGTGATGTGGACGTAGTAGCAGCCATCCTGTTAAACACAAAAATAACATATGTGGATGATTAAGAATCCATAATATGCATTTTTCTTCACTTTTCAATGAACACAGAATATGTTCATAAAAGTGCTGAAATCCTTTATACTTGGAATAGATTGGATACCAAAATGCACAAAAGGAATGTGTTTTGGTATTAAAGAGAACTTCTATTTTGATGAAGATATATCAAAATAGGAGTTTATTATTGTTCTTAAAAGAAATAAGAAAAATCATATAAACTGTTTTAACAAAAATCTAAGAAGATTTTGGGAAAACTAAGATCAAACGAAGTGATCTTAGGGTTTTTGGAAAAACGTTTATCAAAATAAGTTGTTTTAAGGAAGAAGATCAACTTAGTTTGTAGAAAGAACAAAGAATATAGAGATACTTACGATGATTCTGTTAAGAATATGGTGAGTGTGTGTTCTTGGTGTTCTTGAGAATGCAGATTCGAGAGTAAAATCCTTTCTTGCTTTGAATTCTTTGAGAGAGAAATGTGAGCGTAAAGAGTGAAATGGATTACGAGTGAGGTTTTTATACCTCGTGGTAGGAGAGAGAAAATGGATGAGAGAGAAAAGAGCAGCTAATTTCAAACGTAATGATGAAAAAAAAAGAAGTTCTACGCGTGTTCATGCGCCTGACACATGTCGTGGGGAACAGGAAACGTCCCATTACGTGTCAGTGCAGATGAAAAGTTTGTTTTATTCAAAAAGCTTAAAAACCACCTTTTCAGGGGATAATTCCATTTTGATGAAATAAGAGTTTTCTAGGAATTAGAGTACTTATCAGATAAGTACTGTTTTGGGAAAATCCTCTTCACATTTAATGCGATAAGGTTTCAGGAACAGAGATACTTACCTGAGAATCATCAGTATTCGGATGTTGAACAAAGATTTTGTAAGTACTGAATAGAGTTATCTCCTGATAGATGCGTTATTCAGGAGTTGTTAATGAAAGAGTGTCCTGAGAAAATATTTTCTAAAGGACTTAACAACTGTTTGTCCTGATAAACTTCATTCGTCAGGATTTAACATCCCAAGTTCACTGATGAGCATATTAAAGCGCGCTACATCCAGTGGTTTGGTAAAGAGGTCAGCGAGCTGATATTCAGTAGGGACAAAATGGAGTTCAATATCACCATTCATCACATGATCCCTGATGAAGTGATATCTCACTTCAATGTGCTTTGTCTTGGAGTGTAAGACAGGATTGTTAGCGATGGCTATCGCTGAAGTGTTGTCACAGTATATAGGAATTTTAGAAAGTTGTATGTCATAGTCCTGAAGTTGATTTCTCAGCCACAGGACTTGAGCACAACAGATTCCTGCTGCAACATATTCAGCTTCAACAGTTGATGTGGACTCAGAATTCTGTTTCTTTCTAGTCCAACTCACCAACTTTCCACCAAGTAGGTGACACCCACCAGTGGTACTTTTCCTGTCGATCTTACATCCTGCAAAGTCACTATCAGAATAAGCTGTTAGATCGAACCCTGAGTCCTTGGAGTACCAAAGACCCAGATTAGGAGTTCCCTTCAGATATATGAAAATTCGCTTTACAGCGGTCAGATGGGATTCTTTGGGTTCAGCCTGATAACGAGCACATAAACACGTAGAATACATGATATCAGGGCGACTAGCTGTGAGATACAGCAGAGAGCCGATCATTCCTCTATAGAGGGTCACATCAACAGGTTTCCCTTTGGAATCCTCGTCAAGTGATAGAGGAGGAGCCATTGGAGTCTTCATCGGTGTACATGATGTGAGATCAAATTTCTTCAGCATCTCATGTACATATTTACCTTGATTGATAAAGATTCCTTTTTCAGATTTCTTGATCTGAAGTCCTAAAAAGAATGTTAGTTCACCCATCATAGACATTTTATATTCAGATTTCATGAGCAACTCAAACTTTTCGCAGAGTTTGGGATTGGTTGATCCAAAGATAATGTCATCGACATATATCTGGACAAGAAGGATATGCTTAGGATATTTCTTAAGAAATAAAGTGCTATCAATCTTACCACGAACAAAACCTTTAGAAAGAAGAAAGGTTGAGAGGGTATCATACCAGGCACGAGGAGCCTGTTTTAACCCATAGAGAGCCTTGTTTAACTTCTAGACGTGATCAGGAAACTTAGGATCTACAAAGCCAGGAGGCTGAGCCACATAGACTTCTTCATTAAGTTTTCCATTCAGAAAGGCATTTTTGATGTCTATCCGATAAACTTTGAAGTTCATATGTGCTGCAAAGGCCAGGAAAAGTCGAATTGCTTCGAGCCTAGCAACAGGAGCAAAAGTTTCATCGTAATCAATGCCCTCTTCCTGCCTGTATCCCTGAGCCACAAGGCGAGCCTTGTTTCGAATAATCGTACCAATCTCATCAAGCTTATTCCTGAAGATCCACTTGGATCCTATGATTGTACGTTTTCGAGGCCTAGGGACGAGAAGCCAGACATTGTTTCTGATGAACTCTGCTAGCTCTTCCTGCATGGCTGAGACCCAGGTAGGATCACGCAAGGCATCATCTATTTCTTTAGGTTCATTTTCAGAGATGAAATTTACATAAAGACAGATGTTACCAGATTGGCGTCGAGTTTTAACACCAGAGGAAGGATTTCCGAGGACTTGATCAATTGGATGATCTTTAGTCCATCGAAGAGCAGGTGGTTGATACACTTGTCCTGAAGTAGAGGCTTCATTCACTGATGGATCAGGAAGAAGATTAGTAGGAACAGGTTCACTAACAGTGGTTTGAGAAAAGTCTTCACTGTTAGTGGGCTGATCAGGTTCAGGTGGTGTGACTTGGGTGATAGGGGTGGCATTTATTATATGAGGTATGGATATTTGAGTGGGTGGAGTAGGAGGATCTTCTTCAAAACCATCAGGAAGGTCTTGAGGAGATGGATCAGCAATAGGAATATCAGGGACTTGAAAGAAAGAGTCAGCCCACTGATTTATTTCAGAATTTTCATGAGGGTGAGGAAAGGTAGGACCCAATTCATCAAACTTGACATGAATCGTTTCTTCTATGGTTTGTCTTCGTTTGTTGAACACACGGTAGGTTTTAGAAATAGAGGAATATCCAAGGAAGATTCCATCATCAGACTTGGAATCGAACTTTCCAAGGTTATCTTTGTTGTTCAGGATGTAGCAGACACAACCAAAGATATGGAGATGTTCGATTGAAGGTTTCCTGTTACGAAAGAGTTCGTAAGGGGTTCTCCTGAAGCGCTTTACTATCAGGGATCTGTTCTGAGTATAGCAAGCAGTGTTAACGGCTTCAGCCCAGAATTGAGTGGCAAGGTTGGCTTCACTCAACATAGATCGAGCAGCTTCAATCAGGGTTCTGTTTCATCTGTCAGCAACACCGTTTTGCTGAGGAGTTCTTACAGATGAGAAGTTCTGAGAGATACCTTTCTGATCGAAGAAGGTTTCCAGGGTACTGTTTTTGAACTCAGTTCCGTGGTCACTTCTGATTGATTGAACAGTAAGGTTGTTGAGTCTTTCCATCTTCCTGACGAACATAATGATTTCTTCAGGAGCATCACTCTTGGATCGAAGAAAGAATACCCAAGTATATCTGGAATATTCGTCAACGATTACCAGAGTATATTTCTTTCCAGCAATGGATTGGACATTGACAGGTCCAAAGAGATCCATGTGGAGAAGTTGTAGAGGAGAGCTGATGGAGGAAATCTGCTTGGACTTAAAGCTAGCCCTGGTCTATTTTCCTTTCTCACATGCTCAACAAAGAGATACCTTTGTATAGCGAAAGTCAGGAAGACCAACAACAAGATTGTTGATGCAGAGTTGATTTAGCGTCTTGAAGTTGAGATGAGAGAGACGCTTGTGCCATAGCCAATTTGTATCAGAGGAAGCACGAGATACAAAACAGAAGTTGTCAGTGGAAGTATTCATGTTGATGATGTAGATATCAGCATGTCTAACACCAGTGAGAATAACCTCCTTGCGTCTGTTCTTGACTTTGCACTTTTTCTTCGAGAAAGAAACTTTCTGATTCTTATCACACAGTTGACTGATGCTCAGAAGATTATGCATCAGGCCTTCAACATAAGCAACTCTTTTGAACGTAGTTACTCCGTTGGTCAGTGTGCCATACCCTCGGGTTTGGCCTTTACCGTTTCCACCAAAAGTCACAGCAGGACCTCTTTCTTCACGGTAGTTGGAGAGGACAGATTTAGAACCAGTCATATGTCGAGAGCATCCACTGTCCAGGTACCAGATGCCCTTGTCCTGTAAGATTTAGAGTTTAAGTTTTTCTTGGTACCCATAGAACTATGGATCCAGAATTATCAGTAGGACTGGTGGAGTTAGTGACAGCCTTAACTGAGTTATCAGTTCTTGAGGCTGGAGTCTTGACTGAAGAAACAATCTTGACAACCTTCTTTCCTTTGACTGAGTTATCAGTCTTAGGAGTTTTCTTTACCTTAGCTGATTTTTCAGTTTTGGTAGCATCAGGACACTTACTCGCAATATGGTCGTTAAATCCACAGTGATAACATTTGCGATATAGAAATCGTTTCGTGGGGTCCAGGAAGTCTTTAAACTTCAAGTGAGCAGGAACAGTACCAAGTATGCCTTTAGCATTGGACAGAGGAGGAATAGGTTTCTTCTCCTTAGTCTTTTGCTTTAGGTCAATCTTCAGTCTAGGAGCAGAACTTTGAGAAAAAGATTTTGTTCCTGAGACTGAAGGACCACCACCCAGAACTTTGTTCTTGGGTTTAGGACTCTTGGTCTTTGAAGGTGTTACAGTTTTGGATTTTTCCTTGGCTGTTTTCCTTTTGCTCTTAGGAGCACCTTCAGTGTGTCTGTTGGAAGAAGAAGGGATGTTTTCAGGGGCATTAGGATCAGGGATAGAAGAAACAAACATTCCAAATTTAAGCATGGAACGATCAGGCCTAGTACATCCACTAGTGAATCCAAGACCCTTTTTGTTTTTAACATTTCTCCCTGAGGCTAATATTTCGTCAACCTTTTCAGAGGCGTCACTCCATCCTTTGATGGTGACTTTTTCAGCATTGAGTTCGGCCAAGGCTCTTTCTTTAGCAGCAAGAGCCTTTTCTCTTTCAATACAGAGAGTTTGATTAACTATGACCTGATCCTTATAACTTTCTTCCAGAATGGTAAGTTGTTTAATCTTTTCTTGACACTCTTTGAGTTGATCACGAAGATCAATGTTCATTTTCTCAGCAGAGGTTTTACCATTCAGGGCTTTATAAAGATCAAGGGTTACAAGGTCTAGTTGAGTTAGACTTTCAAGAGGAATAACAGGAGTAGATACCTGACTGGCAGATTCAGTCGCAGAAGTAGAAGCTTCAGGAGTTGTAGAGAAAGAAGCTTCAGGAGCTTGAGTAGGAACCTCTTCAGGGACCTCTTCTATCTTAGCCATGAGAGCTAAGGTAGGTTCCTCAATAATGGCCATCAGTGCCACTTGAGTATCTTCCTCATCAGATGAGTCATCAGAGGAGACATCATCCCAGTCGCAGTCTTCTGTGATAAGACCTTTACCTTTGTGCTGGAATTTCATCTTTTTTTATTTTTCCTTCAGGCGCTGGTATTTGGGGTTTTTCGAGGAAGATTTTGCAGAAGAGGGAGCAAACTGACTTTTCCTGTACCTGCAATCATTGGCAAAGTGTCCTTTGCCCTGACAGTTGTAGCAGATAGCAGTAGCCTTATCAACAGGTTCTGTTTTCGGCTTGTCAGTTAAAGTAAGAGGTTTCTTTTTTTTGAAAGTTTCTCTTTTTGGCAAACTTTTTGAAAGATCTAGTCAGTAAAGCTAGAGATTCATTGAAATCAGGATCTTCCGACATGTCAGAGTCAGAAGATTCTATTTCAGTAATAGTTACAGAAGAGGAAGGAGTGGCGACAGGAGGAACTGAATCAGAGACCAGAGCAATAGACGTGCTTTTGGAATCTTTGGTGTCTCTTATGAGATTCTTTTTCAGTTTCTTCTGTTGTTCGCGGTTTAGAAGAATACCGTACAACTCACTTAGTGTGAGTGTCTTTATGTCCTTTGACATAGTTAAGCAGGAGGTGTAAATTTCCCAATGTTCAGGAAAAGCTTCCATGAACTTGGTAACCACCTCAGAGTTAGGATAGATAGTACCAATAGTCTTCAGGTCGATCAGGAGACAGTTGAATCTCTGATGTAGCTGGGAGAGAGTTTCATCCTTCTGATGAATAAAGCTTTCGTACTGCCGAACCAAGAAAATCTTTCTTGATTCCATGAGAACAGCAGTACCTTCGTATTGAACACAGAGGGTGTCACAAATCTCTTTAGCAGAGCGAAGGTGACAGACAGAGTGGAAGACGTCATCAGGGAGTGACATGGCAATGAGAGACCTAGCCTTAGTGTCAATGTTGACAAGGAGTCTGTCCTCATCATTCCAATCCGTCACTGGTTTAACCAGTTCCCTTGCGGGTATTCCTGGTTGGTCACCAGCAGGAGGCACAACATGGACAGGTTGTGTAGGCACATGTGGTCCATTTTCCAAGAAGTATGGAATCTGGGGATCAGAACCAGATAGGAAAAGTTCCATCTTGGTTTTCCAAAGAGAGAAGTTGTATTTGTTAAATCTTGGAGGTTTTCCAGCAGAGCCGGTATCAAAGTAGTTATCCTTAGCTTGAAGAGCCATGGATTAAGAGAGAGAGAGGATCACAATATTTTTCTAAGAGAAGAAAATGAGAGCTTGTATCTGCTCTGATACCACTTGTTGGTCCCAATGAGGTGACCTTCAAGTAAGGATAGTGTATGGGATTATAGAAGGGGGGTTGAATATAATCACACAAATTTCACTTTTAAATTCTTTGTTGTATTAACAATATGAATTTACAGATTGTTGCGGAAATAGAAAAGACAGCAAGTCTAACTAAACAATCTAAGTTCTTTCACTATGCACTAGAGTGAGAAGATAAGAAAAGAAAGAAACTGGAGGAAATAAGAAAGAAAGGATTAGGGGATATTTAGGATGAAGAAGAAGTATGGAGAACATCTCTTCAAGTCCTATTTATACCCATTGCATTAAATGCATGCAGACTCACTTTTGTGTATGTGTCACAATCTAAGTGGTCCAATGTACTATTTACTATAAACAAATACCCTTTGCATGGTGTGCAAAAGAGGATGTGAGTAAACAGTTTCCTTGAGGTCTGATAAGTACGGAGGGAACAGAAAAGAGACTGTCCTTATGTACTTTTGTGTTAGTAAAGGCGGATAATCCTTTTGTGCATTAGACTAAGACATTGTGCTAATCCTTCAGGATCAGGATACTGATCAGTGAGAAGAGCTCTGATACTGAGGATGATCAGAGGTCACTGTATCCTGATGCGTCTTCAGGATGTCATACGAATTTGAGCAGCCTGCTATCACTGAGTTCCGTCTTCAGATCACGAGCATGCTGGTCCTGTCATCAGCTAATTCTTCGACTTCGCTGATGGTTCTTTGAGTATGACTTGAGTGTCTTCAGGAGGTCTTCACTTCAATGGTCAGGATCAGTAGACTGCAGAACAGACTCGTTCGTCTCCTGATCCTGATCCTGATTACAAAAATAAGTTACAACATAAGTAACATGGAAAATCACTGAAAATCTCAGTGATAATTCCTCAAGCTATAACAGAAGAAAAAACCTATTCACTAAGTAAAGATTCAGGATCATTATCATTTCATTAGGTCTTAGGAGAGCTGGATCAACAAGCTGGAGAGGAAGATTCAGCCAACTGATTCTTCTTGTACCTGCATTCAGTAGCATAGTGTCCCTTTCCCTGACACTTGAAGGAAGTAGCAGAGGCCTTATCACCAGAAGGTGTTTCAGCCTTCTTAGTAAGAGAGAGGGGTTTGGACTTTCGAAAGTTTCCTTTTCGTCCAAACTTCTTGAAATGCTTAGAAAGAAGAGCAAGGGACTCATTGAGCTCAGTCTCAGTATCAGAGACGTGGTCAGAGTTAGAATCTTCTATCTCAGTGATGGTCACTGTTGAGACAGGATTAGAGGGTTGAGGAGAGTCAGAAATTAAAGCAAGAGAGGTGCTTTTGACATCCTTAGTATCTCTTATGAGATTAGACTTAAGGGTCTTGTGCTGTTCATGGTTGAGCATCATACCATATAACTCGCTGAGAGTTATAGTCTTTATGTCCTTTGACATTTTAAGACACATGGTGTAATTTTCCCAGTGATCCGGGAGAGCTTCCATGAACTTAGTGATTACCTGCGAGTTGGAGTAGGAGACGTCGTATGTCTTCAGATCTATCAAGAGGCAGTTAAACCTCTGATGGGTCTGGGAGAGAGTTTCACCTTTAACAGCGATGAACTTCTCATAATGACGTATGAGGTGAATCTTTCTAGATTCCATGACAGCATTAGCGCCCTCGTATTGGAGACACAGAGTGTCCCATATCTCCTTAGCTGATTTAAGCTTGTTGATGGAGTGAAATACTTCATCAGGAAGAGACATAGCTATCAGAGATCTTGCCTTGGTGTCAATATTCACCAGACGTCTATCTTCATCAGACCAGTTAGCAACTAGTTTGACAAAGCTTCTTTCCTGTACTGTAGGAGTGTTTTCAGTAGCAGCAACGGAAGGGATTATAGAAGTGGGAACGTGTGGTCCATGCTCTATAAAGTAAGGGATTTGAGAATCAGCACCAGCTAAGAATAGTTCCATCCGAGATTTCCAGAGAGTGAAATTTTCGGGCATGAATCTAGGTGGCTTTGCCAGAGATCCAGAATTGAAGTAAGAATCTTTAGAAGGAATTGTGGCCATAGTGTGGATCTAGAAACTATGTTTCTTTTGTGAACAGTTAGATAGAAGAAAGAGTTTCTAACCGCTCTGATACCACTTGTTGGTCCTCTTTCGATGGCCAACTATGTAAATTGTATTGTAGAAGGGGGGGGGGTTGAATACAATCAACACAGTTTCTTCTACTTAATTTAATTCACAACCCCTATGGAGTTTTTGTGTGAACTAAAGTAGATTGTTTGTTGAAGCGGATCTAGACTATGTCATGATCCAAACAATCCATAAGTATTTCACGAAGCATTTGCTTATGCACAAAGCAAGAATAGAGAAGGATAGAATGAACCTTGATAGAGAGAGAAGGGATTGGGGTATAGAAGCATGAACAAAGGTTGGTTTAAAGAACAAACCTAATACTCATGTTTATACCCCATGCATTAAATGCATGGCAGAACCACTTTTGCACGTGGCAAACTAAGAGTGGTTATATTGTACTATATACTACAAACGACGACCCATACTTGGTAGGGTTATGGTCTATAGTGTACAGTTGCCTTATGGTTGACAAGCAAAGAGGGAGTAGTGAAGAGACATCCCCTTTTGTACTTTTGTCAGAAAGGCAAATCAAATCCTTTGCGTGCATATAGGAGGGAAAGACAAATCTTGAATTCGTAAAGAGCAAGTCACTGATCGGGCCTTAGAATCGCTGATCTATGGGAAAGATCAGGGAGGCACTGTGACTTGTCTTCAGCAGAACGTCATGCAGAGTAGTCAGCTCGCTATCACTGATTTCAACTTCAAATCACAAGCTCGCTGACTCTTTCATTCAGCTTACATCAATAGATGGTGCTAATGGTTTTCTTATGGCATGACTATTTGTCTTTCAGGGGATACTTAGCTGATGTCAGCTCTTGCTTATACTGAACGGAGTTAGTGATCAGCAATCGCTGATTGTCCAAACTATCAGCGATAAAGAATCGCTGAAGTAGTGAACTTCATCTTTCAGCAGTGCTAAGTATTTACAGAAATTAGATAAAGGATCATTGATATTTCACAAAGTCTTAGGAAGACTGGATCAACACGAAATTTGGACGGGTAAGAAACCTAAATTGTCTTTCCTGAATATTTGGGGTTGTGAGGTTTACGTCAAACGACCAACCTCTAAAAAACTCAAACCCAAATCTGACAAGTGCATTTTCATAGGTTATCCCAAGACTACTGTGGGATACTACTTCTACAATCCTACCGAGAACAAAGTCTTTGTGGCTCGGAATGGAGAATTTCTGGAGGATAAGTTTCTCAACACTGAGAATACCAGAAATGATGTAGAACTACAGGAAGTAGAGGAAGATGTTACTTTACTGATAGTTGAGCCAGTCACTCAACAAGAACATGTTGAGACTCAACCGGAAACGGTTGAGGAAGTGCAAACACAGGACCTTCACAGATCCACTAGGGTAAGGCAAGAACCAGATAGGTATCTTAGGTTCCTAGTCTCTCAGGATGGTGGAGACTTGAATGAACCAACATCCTATGGAGAAGCTGTATCAGGCAGTGAGTCTGAACAATGGCAGGAAGCCATGGAGGCAGAGATGCAGTCCATGTACGACAAGCAAGTATGGGAGTTGACAGATTTACCCCAACACTGTTGGGCTGTTTGACGTAAATGGGTTTTCAAGAAGAAAACTGACATGGATGGAAATGTGCACACTTTTAAGGATAGACTGGTAGCAAAAGGTTTCACGCAAACTCATGGTATTGACTATGATGAAACTTTTTCACCGGTAGCAATGTTAAAATCCATTAGGATTCCGATGGCCATCTCAACGTACTTCAACTATGAGATTTGGCAGATGGATGTTAAGACAGCCTTCCTGAATGGGAAGTTAACAGAGGACGTCTATATGCAACAACCGGAAGGTTTTGTAGATCCAAAAAATCCTAATAAAGTGCGCAAATTGCTAAAATCCATATATGGATTAAAGCAGGCATCAAGGAGCTGTAACTTACACTTTGATGTACGAATCAAAGAATTTGGTTTTACTAAAAGTGAGTTTGAGCCATGTGTTTACACAAAGTTCAGTGGGAGCATAGTAACCTTCTTGGTCTTATGTGTAGATGATATTCTACTCATTGGAAATGACGTACCAACTCTACAGAGTGTAAAGGGTTGGTTAAGCAGATGTTTCCAAATGAAAGACCTTGGAGAAGCCGCCTATATACTTGGTATAAAGATATATAGAAACAGATCTAGACGGCTTATCGGGCTTAGTCAAAGTACATACATTGACAAAATCTTGAAACGATTCAGGATGGATGAATCCAAGAAAGGATTTATTCCAATGCAGCATGGCATAGTGCTAAGCAAAGCATAGCGTCCTGTATCTAGTGAAGAGCAGGACAAAATGAAGTCGGTTCCATATGCTTCTGCAATTGGATCAATCATGTATGCCATGCTATGTACAAGGCCTGATGTTGCCTACTCAGTAAGTGTTATGAGCAGATACCAGCAGAACCCAGATGAAGCCCATTGGGTGGCTGTCAAGAACATTCTCAAGTATATGAGACGAACTAAAGAAATGTTCTTGGTCTTTGGAGGATCTGAGGATGAGATTAGTGTCACAGGCTATACTGACGCTAGTTTCCAGACCGACAGAGATGATTTTAAATCATAGTCAGGATACGTATTTACCCTAAACGGAAGCGCGATCTCGTGGAAGAGTTTGAAGCAGGACACCATAGCAGATTCCACTACAGAAGCAGAGTACATTGCAGCATCAGATGCAGCAAAGGAAGCAGTCTGGCTTAGGAATTTTATCTCGGATCTAAGAGTTGTAGCCAGTATCTCTAGACCCATAGATATCTACTGTGATAACTCTGGAGCTGTAGCACAAGCAAAGGATCCTAGAGAACATCACAAGTCGAGACATGTACTCAGGAAATATCACCTCATCCGAGAGATCATTGGAAGAGGAGACGTGAGAATATGCAAGATTCTGACGGACGAGAATGTCGCAGATCCGCCAACAAAGCCGCTAGCTAGAGCAAAGCATGAGGGCCATGCTAGTTCCATAGGGATGCAGTACTTGGATACTAGTAGTTAGTTTATGTTATCGATTATTAATGTGATATTTTGAAACGTTATATATGAATTTATTATTTCACAGTGTGTTTGAAATAACGAGATTTTATTATTCATGAAATGCTTCAAAAATCACTTTTTGCATATTTAAAGTTGTCCATGATTTTTACTAAGTTTTGTGAAAAATCTAAATGTCCATAGCTACTTATTGAGGTGGGAACCTCAGTGAGGTTATAACGCTATTATGAATGTTTTATGTTGATATGATCAAACATTCATAATACTTATCAGAGTGTATGAGTATTGGAGGTGACCAGTTTCAAGTCTGCTTCATGGAGCCTATGTCATAAGCATTGACTTGATGATAGGTTGTCCTTAGACCTGAGATATCTGGTCTGTGAGCATGAGGACTACTGTACTCTTAGCATGTCCTAACGCTGCACCGTAATTGGGTGGCTATTAGGGGCATGACTAGATGCAGCGGAAGCCATGTTTACAGATGCAGATAGTCAATATGGGATTTACACCTCCTTTATAGGAGAGATATTTTCGGGCCCCTGATGATTAAGATTGGCAGAAATGCGTGGCCACGCTCGGATAGAATAACATTTGTTATTTGGAAAGTTCCTTAACTGCAGGCAATCGAAATCAGTGTCAGGAAATACTTGAGTTAATGATTGAAAATTCTCAGCTCCATGTCTAAAACTCATTTTAGAAATATCGTGTGTAAAAGGAATGAACTTGTGTACAATTCAAATATGAATCGTATCTCTGGATATAAGAGATCTTATAACCTGGTTGAAAGAAACGTAGAACCAAGTTTTCTAATGGAATTTTAAACAAAAACCGATTGAATAAAAGGAATATAGAGAGATTATTGAAACAGAAATGAAAATGAACAAGAACAAAACGAAGAACAGTAAAAACTTCAAACGACTCTCATGTATTACCTTGAAAGGGTGTTTACGGCTGAACCGTGATTATAAAATTGAAGATTGTTACCCTAATTACATCAATCACTCCTATTTATACGTCTAAACATGGATCCTAAGCCCAAGCCCTTAACATTTTAACTTCCCAAGCCCATTACAATATAATTTAATACATACACACAAAATGCTTACATTTATAAAACTTTATACAAAATCAGTCCTTGACTGAGTTAACAATCTCCCCCTAAGTTTTATAAATAAAGCATGCCTTGAATCTTCTTTCCAACTTCAGATGATATTAGCAGAGCTTAAAGGTTAACTCATCAGAGAATTATACTGCAGAGGCTCTGTGGCTTTCGGCAGAGGCTCTATAGAGTTTTGACTTGTATTATCCTTTAAAGCTTTACCATCAGAGACATGTGTCAACAGAGATCATGTATTCGAATGCATAGGTTTATCCTCTGCAGAACTTTTCAACAGGAACAGGCAGTGAGCAGAGAATTGGTGTAGCTATGCATGTAGCAAGTTGAGCAGAATGGTAGAAGAATCATCTTATAACTTTGAATGCATCAGAGGCTCTGTGATGTTTTACAGAATCTCTGAGATGATTGACAGAAGCTCTGTGACATTTGACTTGTGAATATCTGAATCTCCATCTAAGTTCATGAGATTATAGAAGCTCTGAAATATGTTGCAGAGGCTCTGTGACTAAGGGGTTGTTTGTTTGCCTCTTAATGGTTACATTAAGAGGCCACCTCTGAATCGCGCAGAGGCTGAAGCTGTTTGGCAAAAATAATTGATCCTCTTAATGGTCACAAACACCTCTGCACCATTTTGCATCTAGGGTGAAGAGATAACATTCAGAGGCAAATTTTTCCCACATTGCTCCTCTCATTTTCTTTCCCCATCGTCTCCTTCTCCACATTGATTCCTAAGAGCTTCATCTCCACCCACACTTCTACCTTCTCCAGCCATCTCCACCTACAACCGTCGTTGCCTTCTCCGGCCATCTCCACCCACGACCGCCGCTGCCTTCTCCGGCCATCTCCACCCACGACCGCTGCCTTCTCCGGCCATCTCCACCCACTGCCGCTACCTTCTCCGGCCATCTCTTCCGACGTTATCTCCGACGATCTTTCAAGCACACTCGATTTCTTATTCTCCAGCCATCGATTCTTGTTTGTATTTCCAAATCGGCCATCGTTTTTTTGTTATGTTTCGAAATCGACAAATCAATTTATGTTTTCCGGCATAACGATTTCAAGCTTGGGTTTTCCAGAAATCGATTTATGTTCTATGAACAAAATCAAAAATCGATTTTAGTTTCTGTTTTTCCAGATCCAATCAATTTCATGGGTTGCTTTTCCAAAAGCATTCGATTTCTATATGTTTCCAAAAGCATTCGATTTTGTTTTTCAGCAAATAAATTTATGTTTTTTCAGCTTTGTGTGTATGAACACAAAATCAGAAATCAATTTATGTTTATGTTTCCAAATGCAATCGATTTCAGTTTCTATTTATCCAGCAAATCAATTTATGTTTTTCCATCTTTCAATTTATGAACACATAATCAGAAATCCATTTCTGATTATGTTTCCTTACTTGTGTTGGGTGATTTTTTCTATATGTGCTCATAACTGTTTTCCTTAGCTGTGTTCATGGTCAATGGTTGAAGGTTAAAATGGTAATTTGCTGTTATTCAGAGTTTTCATTCAGAAGGATTACCAAACAACCACATTTCATTCTGCACTATATCATACAGAACCTCTCAACCATTCTGACCTCTTAACCATTCTGCATAAAATCATTCAGCAACTACCAAACAGCCCCTAATTGTTACAGAAGCTCTGAAATATGTTGCAGAGGCTCTGTGGTACTTTACTTTGTCCGGATCTTCATCTTCTGAAAATCATATGAATGACGAACTCCCCCTCGACTTGTGCTCTGTGATTTCTTCACTTGTCAAGAAGCATTGCTCTTTCGACTTTTGCCTCAACTGACTGCATCCTAAGCAACTCAGCGTGAATGACAGAGGTTCTGCTTCCTGTAGAGTTTAGACTTAGCAGATAAACAAGTGATGGATCTTCGATTCTTCATATTGGACAAAGAGAAGTAACAGAAGGTTCTTTTCCCAGCTCTGTAAACAAGTTCCGTCCAGTGAAGTCTTCAGACTCTCTATATCTCAACAGAGGGCAGAGAAATAGGAGTGTAGTTCATGCTGGCTTAATTAGGAAACTTTTGTGGACTTTTAAGAGCTCTGCTGGGAAGGTTGACATGGTGTTGTATTTTAAATGTGGCTGGGTTCAGAGGGGTGGGCATGGAGGTTAATGTAGGAGTGGTTTTTGTCTTTCTGTGAAATTCAGGGATGTTCAGTGTTCGAGACTGAACTAAATCCTCTGTGGATTTGGATATTGTCTTTCAGAAAATATTCTTATAGATTTGAGAATCATCTGAAGACCTAATTTGGGATCAGAGGAAATACCAGAATGGAGGTTATGTGAATTAAAAAGGATAGAGCGAATAAGATCGAACAGAGTCTCTGTGAAAAAGAATAGAAATTTAACTTTTACAAGATCTTTTCAACAAGTTATAGACAGTGAGCAGAGAGTTCGGGAGCTATGTCTTTAACAATTCATCAGACCAAAAAGTTATCTCAACGTTAAAAAGAAAACGGACAGAGACTCCGCGGTGGTGTCAGAGGCTTATGAGAACAACTGGCAGAAGTTCTGACAAGTTCATCACATGGCCTCTCTTTTGATAGAGACTGTAAGAGCAAGCGACCAAGAGGCTCTGTGATGTCCGCCAGAGGTTCTGTGACGACTGCCAGAGGTTCTATGGTTTATTTGCCTCTGAGGTTGGTTCTAGTCAAAATTTGACACTTACGAGTAGGTGGTGGCACTCATTTGGGGTAAACCACCTATTGACTCTAGGAAACCAACCTTAGTATCCCTGTTGAGGGATTGACCACCTTGTGTGATATCCTTTTTGAAAATCACACAGAATAAGAACCTGGAACAACTCTGATCTGAACAATTTTATCAACATCTGAAACTCAAGAACACATTGAAGAACGATTTTCGAAAAGAAATTCCTGCATCCAAAACCAACAGTCTTCGAAGAAACAAATTTCGAAGACGAAATTGTTCGAAGAATAGACTCATAAATGAAACGATACATATCAAAACACTAAATATCCAGATAATTTCCCACGAAAACTTGTTCTAAAAGGATCGAAAATAGATACTTTTGATCTGTTCCCGCTCTGATACCAATTGACAGAAACGTAGAACCAAGTTTTCAAATGGAATTTTAAACAAAAACCGATTGAATAAAAGGAATATAGAGAGATTATTGAAACAGAAATGAAAATGAACAAGAACAAAACGAAGAACAGTAAAAACTTCAAACGACTCTCATGTATTACCTTGAAAGGGTGTTTACGGCTGAACCGTGATTACAAAATTGAAGATTGTTACCCTAATTACATCAATCACTCCTATTTATACGTCTAAACATGGATCCTAAGCCCAAGCCCTTAACATTTTAACTTCCCAAGCCCATTACAATATAATTTAATACATACACACAAAATGCTTACATTTATAAAACTTTTTACAAAATCAGTCCTTGACTTAGTTAACATTGGTTAACCTAAGTGTCTGGCTAGGGACCTCCTTAGGCTAATGGTAACGGTTAGGTTACTTGTCTGGCACAAGTGGGAGTCTGAAAGGATTATGTGCAAGACAGTAACTAGGATTACCGTGTCCAATGTTATAAGACACAAGTGGGTCGCACTGCTACACACCCGATTCGAGATCATTTAGATAATAGGTGTGAGAAATAATTAATTAAGTTTAATTATTAAAAGAGAGAAAGAATAAATAATAAATAATAAATTGATTATTTATTATTTATTATTTATTAAATTAATAATTAAAAGAGTTATAGTTGGGTTGGGTTTCTTATTGGATACTGCCTTATTTACTCCTATAAATAAAGGCATTATTCAGTTAATTGATTAATCTGATTCATTAGTAGCTTATACACCAAGAAAACCTTCCTCCCTTTCTCTCTCTCTCTCTCTCTCTGCGCCGATCTCACACCCACACGAATCAGTTCCAGTTTTTTGTTCAATCCACGGCGGTCTAGCAGCCTATCTCACGGTGGTGCAGTAGTGGTGTATCCCTTGCTAGCTTCCGGAGTTGTTTTTAGTATCACTGAAAAGGTAAATTTGCTAAAACCCTTTTGATGTAGTATATGATAAGTTTTGGTTGGATCTCTGCTGGGATTGTTGTTTTGTTTCCGCTGCTTAATTGTTTTAGTTAAATAATCCCAACAGCCTGTAGTTACGGAGCTTTCCAAACAACAAACGTTATTCTATCCGAGCGTGGCCACGCATTTCTGCCAATCTTAATCGTCAAGGGGCCCGGAAATATCTCTCCTATAGAGGAGGTGTAAATCCCATCTTGACTACCTGCATCTGTAAACACGGCTTCCGCTGCATCTAGTCACGCCCTTTATAGCTACCCAGTTACAGTGCAGCGTTAGAACGTGCTAAGAGTACATTAGTCCTCATGCTCGCAGACCAGATATCTCAGGTCTAAGGACAACCTATCATCAAGTCAATGCTCATGACAAAGGCTCCATGAAGCAGACTCGAAACTGGTCACTTCCAATACTCAAACACACTGATGAGTATCTATGAGTGTTTGATCACATCAACTTCACATATGCTCTTTACTTAGAGTATTATATCAAAGATTCATAATATATAGCGTCATAACCCCATTAAGGTTCCCACATCAACAAGTAGCTATGGATATTTATATTTCTTTACAAAGTCTTAGTAAAAATCATGGATAACTTTAAATATGCCAAAAGTGATTAGTTTTGAAACAATCATGAAAAATAAAATAAAACCTACTTATTTCAAACACACTATGAAATAAAATTTTACATGACATAGTGTTTCAAAAATATCACAGTAATAATCAATAACACAAACTAGCTACTAGTATCCAAGTACTGCATTCCTATGGAACTAGCATGTATCTCATGCTTTACTCTAGCTAGCGGCTTTGTCAGCGGATTTGCGACATTCTCATCCGTCGGAATCTTGCATATTATCACGTCTCCTCTTCCAATGATCTCTCGGATGAGGTGGTACTTCCTGAGTACATGTCTTGACTTGTGATATTCTCTGGGCTCCTTTGCTTGTGCTATAGCTCCAGAGTTATCAAAATAGATATCTACGGGTCTAGAGATACTAGCAACAACTCTTAGATCCGAGATAAAATTCTTGAGCCAGACTGCTTCCTTTGCTGCATCTGATGCTGCAATGTACTCTGCCTCTGTAGTCGAATCTGCTATAGTATCATACTTCGAGCTCTTCCACGAGATCGCGCCTCCGTTTAGGGTAAATACGTACCCTGACTGTGATTTAAAATCATCTCTGTCGGTCTGGAAACTAGCGTCAGTATTGCCTGTAACACTAAACTCATCCTCAGATCCTCCAAAGACCAAGAACATTTCCTTAGTTCATCTCAAATACTTGAGAATGTTCTTGACAACCACCCAATGGGCTTCACCTGGGTTTTGCTGGTATCTGCTCGTAACACTTATCGAGTAAGCAACATCAGGCCTAGTACATAACATGGCATACATAATCGATCCAATTACAGAAGCATATGGAATCGATTTCATCATGTCCTGTTCTTTGCTAGATACAGGACACTGTGCTTTACTTAACACTATGCCATGTTGCATTGGGATAAATCCTTTCTTGGATTCGTCCATCCTGAATCGCTTCAAGATTTTGTCAATATATGTACTCTGACTAAGCCCGATAAGCCGTCTGGATCTATTTCTATAGATCTTTATACCAAGTATATAGGCGGCTTCCACTAAGTCATAGGCTCCTAATGAGTTAATGGTAGTGTATATTCTAAGGGGCAAAATTTACTCGCACATATCATCACAATGCATATTCACTTGCTAGAAAGCAATACTTGTACACAATTCACATAACATTTGCTAGAAGGCATACGTGTACACAATTCATATAACCTTGCTAACAAGCATACGTGTACACAATTCATATAACTTTGCTAAAAAGCATACGTGTACACAATTCATATAACTTTGCTAAAAAGCATACGTGTACACAAATACACAATTCACAAAATCTTTTATTATCAACACGCTTTTCACCCCAAAACACGTAAAAACGGTAAAAACGGGGGCTGTGAATACTCACCTTGTGGTTAAGCGTTTCTAAGCGATTGATTAGTGCGAGGTTAAGTCCCGGCTCTGATTCTACCAAAGCCATAATACAAGCGTAGATGTCGTAAGTTCTAAATTTTTCGGTCCGTAAATAATAAATCAATTCCGATATCCATATAATGCCTTTACTATATTTTAATAAGTTCATTTTAATATAAAAATAAGTTTTGTTAATTTAATTAATGTCCAAAAAGGTGGGGATTTCTTGATAAGAGCAAAATATCACTTTCTAAGAAATCTGATTTTGGGCAGATTTGTAGTATTTCAAAAATACCATCATTTTGTCTTGTTCCAAAAAGAGTTAAACCACCAAATTTTTATCCAGTAGTATTAGGGGTTTTAACAATAATCCCACCAATTTTCATGATTTTTGGAGATCATTAACATATTTTAAAAATTATGGAGAAATCAGTGTGCATGCAATAATTCTGAAATGACATGTCTGTGGTGTTTGGGTCATGGGGAAATCATTTCAACACCAAAATTCGAATTTCAAAAGGGGTTTGAAAGTTAACTCAAATATCTAACATATGAAACTTGTTTCACACTATTTGGATACTTTTTGAATGAGATATGACCTCAAGAACTCAAGTAAATGAATCTGCCATGGTTGGACAGATTGCATACCGATTTCTTTTTCATTGGTTGAACATCTAAAACTTCCCCAAATCATGTGTTTTCGGAGTCTTTGGAAAGCTAACTCATTAAACTTGATTGTTGACTCAAGAATCATGTATTTTGAACAATCCATCAAAGAGTTATGCATGCATGAAGTTAACATAAATTTCTGACCAGGAACTGATGCACATTAAAATGTTTAATCATGGTTAAGGGTTCGAATCTTGGAGTTTTTACACGATTCCAGTGGTGTTTGAACCCTAACACATAAAATATTGTTCCATAAAAAATTCAAAGAAAAATGAGTTCGAGAAAACCCTTTTTGGGTCGTATAAAACACATGCAAAAATCGGACAGATTCTGTCCAGAATCAAAACCCCTTTTTAATTCACCAAAACACATAAAATCACAAGATTTTTGGGGGTTTCTTGCTAATAAACCAAAAACTCATATTATCCAACAAATAAATAGATGAAGTATGTATTATCACCATCAATATACATGCATGAACTATCAATAAAGTCCAGCCCCAAAATGATGATCAAAAACATCAAACAAAAAGATTTTACATCCATACTTGTGTTCTTATGGGGGATTCACGGATTTTCACCTCCATAGAATGTTTAAACACATTTCTAAGGCTCTATCTCATCCCCAAACATCAAGATGATCATCAAAGAATAAAAGAGGGATTAAACCTCAAGGAAAATGGAAGAAAACTCAAGAATGAGCCAAAATCGAAGCTATACAAGCCTACAATGCTCTTACCTTTGATGAACAATAATAAAACTTCCAAAAACTTGTTTTAATCTTCAAGAACTTCAGATTTCAAGTGGAAATGTGGCTGGAAAATGGAGGGAGATGAGAGAGTTTAGAGAGAGAAAGAGGCTAGAGAGAGAGAGGAGTTTTGAAAATGAAGAGGTGAATGATTATTATCTTGGTAATTAAAAAAAAATAAAGAGAGAGAGTTATGGGGGGGGGGGGTGGCCGGCCATGTGGGCTCACCCAACCCAATTTCATTTTTTTAACTAAATGTTTAAAAAGGTTTAATTTAAACAGCTTAATTTAACGTAGTATCGGTTTTTAGCGCGTTTTCGGTAGAAACCGATTTTTCGAGGGAAATTTTGGGTCATTTAAATTAATTTACTTATTTTTGAATAAAATAACTTAATTTTTCTAAAAGTCAACTTTAATTTGGCATTATAGGATTATCGGGTGACTTCGAGCCGGTTCGGGCTTTTCGGGCAGTTTTCGGGACTTTTAGGTTTTAGCCTAAACTTTTCACGCAAACTAACCTACTTTCATTTAAAAACTTAAATGACTAATTTTTAACCTACGGAAACGCTACTGAGTGAATTAACGAGTAGCTAACCTGAAGGTCAAAAATGTCAGTTGTCACATTTACCCCCGGTTGAAAGAAATTTCGTCCCGAAATTTAATTCTTGCTACTACCGCAGGGGTCTTTTGTGAAGAGATGCGGGTATTTGTCTTTCATGAAAGCCTCCCGCTCCCAGGTGAACTCAGGTCCGTGCCTGGAGTTCCATCGCACCTTGACGATTGGTAATTTACTGCGCCGGAGTTGCTTGATTTCTCGATCAAGGATCTCAATTGGTTCCTCCGCGGCGCGCAACTGTTCATCAATTTGTATTTCCCCTAAAGGCAAGATCACTGTCTCTTCCGACAGGCATTTCTTTAGATTGGACACATGAAACGTGTCGTGAATAGAGCTGAGCTCCGAGGGTAAGTCCAATCTGTAGGCGACTGGCCCAATTCTTTCCAAGATTTTGAACGGCCCAATAAATCGGGGGCTCAACTTCCCTTTCTTTCCAAATCTTATCAATCCTTTCCAAGGTGATACCTTTAGTAGCACTCTATCGCCAACTTGGAATTCTAACAGCTTCCGCCGATTATCAGCGTAGCTTTTCTGGCGATCCCTGGCTGCTTTAAGCTTCTCCTGCACCAGCTTAATCTTATCAGTCGTCTCCTGTACGATGTCGGGTCTAAACAGTCGACTCTCTTCCACTTCCAACCAATTGAGTGGGGATCTACACTTGCGTCCATACAGTGCTTCGTACGGAGCACACTGAATACTTGCATGATAACTGTTGTTGTAGGAGAACTCGACTAAAGGTAGGTGATCATCCCAGCTGCCTCCGAATTCCAGTACACATGCGCGCAGCATATCCTCCAACGTTTGTATGGTCCTTTCTGTCTGACCGTCGGTTTGTGGATGATAGGCGGTGCTCAAATCCACGCTGGTACCCAATGCTGCCTGTAGTGATTGCCAAAATCGCGAAGTGAACCT
This sequence comes from Centaurea solstitialis, assembly GCA_030169165.1. Taxonomy (NCBI): domain Eukaryota; kingdom Viridiplantae; phylum Streptophyta; class Magnoliopsida; order Asterales; family Asteraceae; genus Centaurea; species Centaurea solstitialis. Next base: position 50,597,265 of record CM058047.1, on the reverse strand, counting down.
GCTGTCTCTGTCAGAGATGATCGAGATCGGCACTCCATGTCGCATAACTATCTCATCGACATACAATTGTGTGAGTCTATCAATGCTGTAAGTTTCTCTTATTGGCAAAAAGTGTGCAGATTTCGTGAGTCGGTCAACGATTACCCAAATCGAATCATGGCCCTTCTTAGTCTTGGGTAACTTAGTCACGAAATCCATTGATATCCGCTCCCATTTTCATTCTGGGATTTCCGGTTGCTGTAATAGTCCAGACGGTTTCTGGTGTTCTGCCTTGATTCTTGCATAGGTTAGACATTTGCTCACATAGGTGGCGATATCCTTCTTCATTCCAGGCCACCAATAGTGTTCCTTCAGTCCTTTATACATCTTGTCCGAACCTGGGTGTATCGAGTACCTTGATTGATGAGCTTCATCCAGGATCATTTTCCTTATCTGATCGGCCTTTGGAATCCAAATTCTATCCTTGAAATAACGCACTCCATCCGCTTTCTCCTCAAACTCTTTCTCCATCTGGTGTAGAGTTTCTTTCTTCGAGTCATCAGCCTTTAGAGCTTCTCTCTGAGCTTCCAGTATCTGACTTTTCAGGCTGGTCTGCACTATCACTCCCATTGCTCGTGTCCTTGTAGGCTTCACCCGTTCCTTCCTGCTTAGTGCATCAGCTACAACATTCGCCTTCCCTGGATGATATTTAATCTCGCAGTCGTAATCGCTGAGCAACTCAACCCATCTTCTCTGCCTCATGTTCAGCATTTTCTGATCGAGAATGTGCTGGAGGCTCTTATGATCCGTAAAAATGGTGCATTTGGTGCCGTAAAGATAATGTCTCCAAATCTTAAGGGCAAACACCACTGCTCCGAGCTCCAAGTCATGAGTGGTGTAGTTCTTCTCGTGGACCTTTAGTTGTCTAGATGCATAGGCAATGACTTTCTCGTTCTGCATCAAAACACATCCTAAGCCTTGATGTGAAGCATCGCAATACACCACGAAGTTATCCGTTCCCTCGGGTAACGCTAGAATGGGTGCATTGCACAACTTATGCTTGAGCAGTTGGAATGCTTCTTCCTGCTTCTCTCCCCAAATAAACTTCTTGTCTTTTTGCGTTAAGGTTGTCAGCGGCTGCGCAATCTTGGAGAAATTTGCATTGAATCGCCGGTAGTAGCCTGCCAAACCGAGAAATTGTCGAATTTCTGTCGGTGTCTTCGGGGCTTCCCATTTCTTTATGGCCTCAATCTTGGCTGGATCGACGTGTATTCCTTCTTTGTTCACCACATGACCTAAAAAGTGAACTTCTCGGATCCAAAATTCGCACTTTGAGAATTTGGCATAAAGCTTTTCAGCTTTGAGTAACTCCAGTATCAGCCTCAAATGATGCTCGTGGTCCTCCTTGCTTTGCGAGTAAATCAAGATGTCGTCTATGAAGACAATCACGAACTTATCTAAATACGGTCGACACACTCGGTTCATCAGATCCATAAATACTGCTGGAGCGTTTGTCAAACCAAAAGGCATGACCAAGAACTCATAATGACCATAACGAGTTCTGAACGCCGTCTTTGCAACATCTTCCTCACGAACTCGCATTTGATGGTATCCGGATCGAAGATCGATCTTGGAGAAGTACGTAGCTCCTTGCAATTGATCGAACAGATCATCGATGCGTGGAAGAGGGTATCGGTTCTTGATGGTGATCTTGTTCAGCTCCCTATAATCGATGCACATGCGAAAAGATCCATCCTTCTTCTTAACGAACAACACGGGGGCTCCCCACGGCGAAGAGCTGGGTCGAATGAATCTTTTGTCTAGTAGCTCTTGAAGTTGGCTTGAAAGCTCCTGCATCTCGGACGGTGCTAGACGATAAGGCGATTTTGCTATGGGGCCTGCTCTAGGAATTAAGTCGATGTGGAATTCTACTTGTCGTGGTGGAGGTAATCCAGGTAGCTCTTCCGGGAATACCTCGGGAAATTCCCGCACCACTGGAATATCCTGGATTTGCTTCTCCTCTGCTTTCTTATCCACCACGTGCGCCATGAATGCCACACATTCCTTCCGTAGATGGCTACGCATTTTCATAAACGACACTAACTTAATGTCTCTCTTCGGTTTCTCTCCGTGCACTTCGAGTACACCTCCATCGGGTAATGCTAGTCTAACTATCTTCTCCGCACAACATATCGTCGCTCGGTGGTTGGACATCCAATCCATACCAACTATTATGTCAAAACTCCCTATCTTGATCGGGATTAAGTCTATACTAAAGTCCTTTCCTGCTAAGCCTAGAGTGCATTTCCTGACTACCTTGCTGGCCTTAACTAACTCCCCGTTAGAATATTCAATTAAATGCTTCTCTTTCAAATTCTGTGACTTCTTGTTTATCTTAGGCCTGAATTCTAACGACACATAACTTCTATCGGCTCCGGAATCAAAAAGCACAGTAGCAGGATAGTTGTTGAGAAGAAACGTACCTGTGACCACATCAGGGTTCTGCCTTGCTTTCTCCGCTCCAATCACGAAAGCTCTTCCTCTAGCCAATCCTCCACGATTTTCTTGGTTTGCCGGCTGCGCCTGATTCGCGTAAGGCCTCTGATGTCGCTTGGGGCACGCGTTTTGGTAGTGATCGGGGCTTCCACACTCAAAGCAGGCTCGACTTCCTCCTACTCTACAGTCTTGTGCAACATGTCCTGCTCGGTTGCACCTTGAACAGATCAAGCATCTCCCTACATGTTGTCGGTGGCACCTATCACACGCACGCTGCGGCCCTTTCCCTTTTTCTAGGGTCGGTGCCTGGATTCCAAAGTTCCTTGCCACCCTCCGATCCTTGTTAAATCTCTGTCCCGGCTTGCTCCTTGCCGGCTCTTCTATCTTCCTTTTTCCCTTTGCACTACTACTTGAGAATGCTCCCGATCGGACAACGTTGTTGGTGAGACGGTTTGCTAGATTGACTGCTTCCTGCAGAGTCTTTGGGTCGGCTGCCGTTACGCCTCCTCTGATCTCAGGAGATAATCCCCAAACGTATCTATCGACTCGATTCTGCTCCGGCGTTACCAGGTGTGGCACTAATTTGGCCAACTCGTGAAATCGAGTAGTGTACGTGGTGATGTCGCTTCCTTTCATCTCATGGTGCCATAACTCAGCTTCCAGCTTTTGGATCTCGCTTCTTGGGCAGAATTCCTACTTGAGAATCTTTTTGAAATCTTCCCAGGTAATCTGGCCGGTTGCGTCACGGCCGCGGGTTTGAACTTGGGTGTTCCACCAGGTTAGAGCTCGTCCTTGGAGCAGACAAGCGGCATACTCAACTTTGTTCCTTTCGAGACACTTACTAATGTGAAGGACAGACTCCATGCCTTCAATCCATGCTAATAGACCGCCTGCTCCCTCGGTTCCGTGGAATTCCTTAGGGTTACAGCTCCGAAAGGTTTTGTACGTGCAATCCCTTTCTCTCGTTGCTTGATTGTTGTTTTGGTTAGTGTTAAACCCAGCTGCCACTTGGCTGACTATGTTGGGTAACGAGGCCATTACTTGTTCCGACACAAGTCTTGCAAGCTCCGGGTCTTGTCTTCTTGGAGGCATTTTTCTAAAACAATACCATTTTCAACCGTTTTAGTGACTTCTACGCAACCTAAATGTAGTTACGCTTCTACCTACTTTTCACAATTTAAGTGCCATCACTTTAACATAGTGCTTTCAATCATTTCAAGCAACCACAATAAGCATGCAATCAAAACATTAATAGTAAATAACCATCGCATAAAATTTTGGGTTTCAAAATAACCACCCAAAAATACCCAAAATATTGTAGCAGTTACAACCATCCAAATAAAACATAATTGTCCAACAACTAGGCATCACGCCTCAAAATAATCAGTTCATAAAAGAGAGTTCAATAAACGGTCTATCAAAAGATCCCACATCCTAGAACCTAACCCCCCAGACAGCCCAGCCACACAGGATGATAGCCAAAGCAATCACCATATACACAAGAGTGTACAGGTGACGGAGTGAGTCCATAGTGTGACCTAGGAGGGCCACGACTCGAGATAGCTGCTGGCTATCAGCTCCAGCCACACCAAGGAGAGAATCGATCATATGTTCATGGTGATCGATCATATGCTCGTGAATATCCTGGCCCCGAGCTAAACGTGCGACCTCCTGGCGCTCAGTCGGGGTCATGCCTCTCAGGCAAAGGACAGGGGCACGAGCCATGTGTGGGTGTCTAGGGATCGGAGCTATCGGCGGTGGTCGGGCGACGGGCGGTGGTTGGGCGACGGGCGGCGGTCGGGCGACTCGAGCTATCGGCGACGATGGTCGGTAAGGCGGTGGGGATGTCGACGACGTAGACGATGACGACGAGGATGAGGATCCGCCCCGACCCCTCACCCGGGATGGTCCCGCCCCGTCCCCAGCGGGGGCGCGCAGAGTCATCCGGATGGGCAAAGGCACGCTCTTTCGAGTGGTGGTGCGGATCCGGAGTCCGGTCCGGGCAGCAGGGACAGGTCGGTGTGAGTCAGCGTCATCATCGCTGTAGGGGTCACGTTCCCGGTCAATGGTCTGGGAACGGGGAGCGACACTCCTACTCCTAGAGGGCTCGTGGGACCCCAGGGACTGGTTCTCGGACGGGTCGGTTTCCTGTGACATGGTAACTGCGATAAAAAGATTTAAGTTAATATACAAGAAACACTTTCGAAAATTTGTACATACCAATGCGAACTCACAAAAATACATTTTTCAGGGAATTGCTAGAAAGTTTCGTCTTTTAATTTATAAGGGCATGATTAGTTCATAAGTCTTATCCTACTTATATCATGGCTATGCGTAGGTGATCAGGCTCCGCATTTCTATGATATACCAGAATAGCACCTATTCTAATCACACGAGTATTTAAATTCTCCTATACCTCGAAATCTTTTAATTAAAAGTTTTAGCTTCTTTTCGAAAAAGGTTGGTTATAGTACTTGGTTTTTATGAAAAACCGATGTTCTCTATAACCTATGGCTCTGATACCAAGTCAGTAACACCCCGCTAAAGCGGAAACGCGGGATGCAACAGCACATATCTCATAGCGATAGGAGATAAACAACACCAATCATTCATAATCAAAATTAAATAGCGTTTACGAAGTTTACAATCCAACCATAATTCAAGGTGTTTTACAAACATAACAAAATAATAATAATAAAGTCTTGATTGGTGATTTCATAACAACAAAAACTAAGCTTTATCGGCCACCTTCTGATTTCCTGAAAAGCATGTTAAAAAGAAACGTTAACTACGAGAGTTGGTGAGTTCACAGGTTTTTATATGCACAAAAAGTTTCACACGCAGTCTTATTATCGAAAACTTTCGAACCACATTAAACGATCAAAACCACGTGTATACATGGACGTTCGCTCACGCCAAAATACACATTTATGCATAAGATATGTAAATTCGAGCCACTACCAATCCGTTAATCCCCAACGAATACCTCAGAGGTGGTAGCGGACCACATGGGCAGAGCGTTCATGCGAGCTACCTCAGCGGTGGAATTTTCTTCCACATGGGTAGGTCGTCTTCCAACGAGTACCTTAGCGGTGGGGATCTTTTGCCCCACATGGGTAGTCGTCAATTCCGAAATAGTGCACCCTCAACTCGTCAGTCATTAGGGTGGGTATTGGTACCAAATAGCGCTATCCACTAAGTCATAGGCTCCTAATGAGTTAATGGTAGTGTATATTCTAAGGGGCAAAATTTACTCGCACATATCATCACAATGCATATTCACTTGCTAGAAAGCAATACTTGTACACAATTCACATAACATTTGCTAGAAGGCATACGTGTACACAATTCATATAACCTTGCTAACAAGCATACGTGTACACAATTCATATAACTTTGCTAAAAAGCATACGTGTACACAATTCATATAACTTTGCTAAAAAGCATACGTATACACAATTCACAAAATCTTTTATTATCAACACGCTTTTCACCCCAAAACACGTAAAAACGGTAAAAATGGGGGCTGTGAATACTCACCTTGTGGTTAAGCGTTTCTAAGCGATTGATTAGTGCGAGGTTAAGTCCCGGCTCCGATTCTACCAATGCCCTAATACAAGCGTAGATGTCGTAAGTTCTAAATTTTTCGGTCCGTAAATAATAAATCAATTCCGATATCCATATAATGCCTTTACTATATTTTAATAAGTTCATTTTAATATAAAAATAAGTTTTGTTAATTTAATTAATGTCCAAAAAGGTGGGGATTTCTTGATAAGAGCAAAATATCACTTTCTAAGAAATCTGATTTTGGGCAGATTTGTAGTATTTCAAAAATACCATCATTTTGTCTTGTTCCAAAAAGAGTTAAACCACCAAATTTTTATCCAGTAATATTAGGGGTTTTAACAATAATCCCACCAATTTTCATGATTTTTGGAGATCATTAACATATTTTAAAAATTATGGAGAAATCAGTGTGCATGCAATAATTCTGAAATGACATGTCTGTGGTGTTTGGGTCATGGGGAAATCATTTCAACACCAAAATTCGAATTTCAAAAGCGGTTTGAAAGTTAACTCAAATATCTAACATATGAAACTTGTTTCACACTATTTGGATACTTTTTGAATGAGATATGACCTCAAGAACTCAATTAAATGAATCTGCCATGGTTGGACATATTGCATACCGATTTCTTTTTCATTGGTTGAACATCTAAAACTTCCCCAAATCATGTGTTTTCGGAGTCTTTGGAAAGCTAACTCATTAAACTTGATTTTTGACTCAAGAAGCATGTATTTTGAACAATCCATCAAAGAGTTATGCATGCATGAAGTTAACATAAATTTCTGACCAGGAACTGATGCACATTAAAATGTTTAATCATGGTTAAGGGTTCGAATCTTGGAGTTTTTACACGATTCCAGTGGGGTTCGAACCCTAACACATAAAATATTGTTCCATAAAAATTTCAAAGAAAAATGAGTTCGAGAAAACCCTTTTTGGGTCGTATAAAACACATGCAAAAATCGGACAGATTCTGTCCAGAATCAAAACCCCTTTTTCATTCACCAAAACAGATAAAATCACAAGATTTTTGGGGGTTTCTTGCTAATAAACCAAAAACTCATATTATACAACAAATAAATAGATGAAGTATGTATTATTACCATCAATATACATGCATGAACTATCAATAAAGTCCAGCCCCAAAATGATGATCAAAAACATCAAACAAAAAGATTTTACATCCAAACTTGTGTTCTTATGGGGGATTCACGGATTTTCACCTCCATAGAATGTTTAAACACATTTCTAAGGTTCTATCTCATCCCCAAACATCAAGATGATTATCAAAGCATAAAAGAGGGATTAAACCTCAAGGAAAATGGAAGAAAACTCAAGAATGAGCCAAAAATCGAAGCTATACAAGCCTACAATGCTCTTACCTTTGATGAACAATAATAAAACTTCCAAAAACTTGTTTTAATCTTCAAGAACTTCAGATTTCAAGTGGAAATTTGGCTGGAAAATGGAGGGAGATGAGAGAGTTTAGAGAGAGAAAGAGGCTAGAGAGAGAGAGGAGTTTTGAAAATGAAGAGGTGAATGATTATTATCTTGGTAATTAAAAAAAAATAAAGAGAGAGAGTTACTGGGGGGGGGGTGGCCGGCCATGTGGGCCCACCCAACCCAATTTCATTTTTTTTAACTAAATGTTTAAAAAGGTTTAATTTACACAGCTTAATTTAACGCAGTATCGGTTTTTAGCGCGTTTTCGGTAGAAACCGATTTTTCGAGGGAAATTTTGGGTCAATTAAATTAATTTACTTATTTTTAAATAAAATAACTTAATTATTCTAAAAGTCAACTTTAATTTGGCATTATAGGATTATCAGGTGACTTCGAGCCGGTTCGGGCTTTTCGGGCAGTTTTCGGGACTTTTAGGTTTTAGCCTAAACTTTTCATGCAAACTAACCTACTTTCATTTAAAAACTTAAATGACTAATTTTTAACCTACGGAAACGCTACTGAGTGAATTAACGAGTAGCTAACCTGAAGGTCAAAAATGTCAGTTGTCACAGGGCAAATCTGTCAACTCCCATACCAGGTTGTCGTACATGGATTGTATCTCTGCCTTCATGGCTTCCAGCCATTGTTCAGACTCATTGCCTGAGACAGCTTCTCCATAGGATGTAGGCTCATTCAGGTCTCTACTGTCTTGGGAGATTAGAAATCCAAGATACCTATCAGGCTCTTGCCTAACCCTAGTGGATCTGCAAAGGTCCTGTGTTTGCACTTCCTCAACCAATTCTGGTTGAGTCTCAACATGTTCTTGTTGAGTAACTGGCTCAACAATCGGTAAAGTAGCATCTTTTTCTACCTCCTGTAGTTCTACATCATTTCCGGTATTCTCAGTACAAAGAAACTTGTCCTCCAGAAATTCCCCATTCCGAGCCAGAAACACTTTGTTCTTGGTAGGATTGTAGAAATAGTATCCCACATTAGTCTAGGGATAACTTACGAAAATGCACTTGTCTGATTTGGGTTTGAGTTTTTCAGAGGTTGGTCGCTTGACGTATTCCTCACAACCCCAAATCTTTAGAAAAGACAATTTAGGTTTCTTTCCCATCCAAATCTCGTACGGGGTCTTTTCCACCGATTTAGTTGGCACTCTGTTCAGTATATGAGCTGTCGTTTCGAGCGCGTGTCCCCAGAATGACACTGGTAGAGTGGACCGACACATCATTGATCGTACCATGTCCAGTAAGGTACGATTCCTCCTTTCTGACACACCATTCATCTGAGCTATGTACGGAGGTGTGAGCTGTGAAACAATCCCACAGTCCATCAAATGATTGTCGAATTCCTGACTAAGATATTCTCCACCTCGATCTGACCGTAGAAACTTGATCTTTCTGTCAAGTTGGTTTTGTACTTCATTATGAAATTCCTTAAATCTTTCAAAGGCTTCAGATTTATGTCTTATCAAGTAGACATAACCATACCTACTAAAATCGTCAGTAAAGGTAATGAAGTACCGGTATCCTCCCCTAGCTTCATGACTGAAAGGTCCACATACATCTGTGTTATTATTCCTAACAATTTCACTTGCCCTTTCATTATCTTTGTTGAAAGGCTGTTTTGTCATCTTGCCGGAGAAACAAGACTCGCAATTGTTAAATGGTCTAAAATCGAAAGACCCCAGAAGTCCTCCTTTCTGGAGTTGTTCTATCTTGTTTATGTGTCCGAGAAGACAATGCCAGAGGTAAGTCTGATCCTCAATATCTTTGGATCGTTTACTTATATGATAGACTTCTTTATTCTCTTGTAGATTTAACACATATAGACCATTAGTGGGAGTTGCTTTGAAATAAAAGATATCATTTTTAAAGCAAGAAATCAATTTATAATCATATTTATAATAAAAACCTTGGTCTATTAATAAATCAAAAGAAACAATGTTTTTGATCATTTTGGGAGCATAGTAGCAATTCTCAAGTTCCAAAACTAGACCCGAGGGTAAACTAAGATTGTAAGACCCCACGGCTTCAGCTACAAGCATCGTGCCTTCACCGACTCGTAGGTTCGAACGATCCTTCCTCAAAGTCTCCCTTCTTTTGAATCCCTGTAAATGATTACAATTGTGGTTACCACTGCCTGTATCAAGTACCCATGATTCATAAGAAGTGATCAAACAGTCTATCATAAAGATACCTGGTGCATTGGGTGAACCAATGTCTAGCTGGTCGATGTCCATCGAGTGAGCACAAATATCTTAAATATCTTTGCTACCGCATTCTGGGCATCTTAGAACTCCCAGCTCGTCAATCTAATCACTGTCCATGAGCTTAGTAGCTGTTGTCGGTTTTCGCTCCAGACTGGCCAAAATATCCTCATGAACCTTTGCCACGTCCATCTTTGGCTCTCGCATGTACTCACTAGCTGTGACGCGTATCTCCTTCGGGAGTGAGAACCACATGAGATATACTAGCTCTTCCTGAACCATCTTGTATCCCATACACGACAAACTCTTAAAGAGTCTCCTCATTTCTAGGAGGTGATCTTTAACGGATTGACCTTCCTCCAGTTTCAGTGAATAAATTTCCTGCATGATTAGATACTTCCCACAGTTCTTATAGAAACCTAACCGGTTTTCTATATTCTTTATGACCTCATGGCAGTACTTATCTCTTAAATCAGCCGTGAACTCGGGTGAAGTAGAAAAAGATAGGATCGACATCACATCTGATTCTTCAGCCATAAATTTTATATATTCCACAAAATCCTTTTCAGGAGAATTGCATTTGGGTCGTGAGATGGGTTTCTCAATCACGTAACGCTTACCCTGTGCATTCAAGACATTGTCAAGATGCATTTTCCAAACTGGAAAATTTTGGCCTGTAAGCTTCCATTTCCCCATTATAAGGCGGAGAGATTCCTCGGGTGTATAAAACGGAATAGCAGTATAAGACATCTACAGAAAATAAAATTCCGATTTAGTTATTTGATTATAAAATTCTAATAAATTATTACCTTAGTACAATAAATTTATTAGACTAGAATCCATATTTCACATGAATTGACAAGCGGTTTGAGCACACAAGTCAACTCATGCTATTTCTGGTAGGTAAAAACTTATACCAATCGCATCTTAAAACGAAGATACGACTTCTAGATCGTCGGGACATCGGATACAAAAGTCCGTGAATATTTAGTCTCTCTAGTGTGTTTTGGCCCAGTACCACCCGGTGAATTGTAACAAAACCAAAATAGACTGCACCATTTTGAACTGGATGTACTCTGGTCGATATCACCCGATTATCACAGAGTCTTTTCACCCCCTTTGACTTGGGGTTTGAACGCAGGCGCCCAAGGTTTGAGCTCTTCGAACGCCCACGTACCTTACGCCAAAGGTGCCCACAAATGGATCACACTAACTGATCTAAGATTTTTCTAAGGATTTTAGCCAGTTTTAATTTCAAAAACTTAGATTGACTGATTCGAAACAAACTGTAATCGAACCCCCTTATATAATTCATTAGATTTTTGAAAAATATGTTTTATCTAAATTAGGTAACTATAACAAACCACACAAGATAAAACAAAAACAATGTCATAGCTTTACCCATAACTAATGTCAGTTTCGTGAGCCAACACGAGAACCGACGGTCTTAATCCTATGTGACCAAACAAACCACAAGGCATGAAGTCTTGGCGCTCCCACTGGCTCCGACATCTTTGGTTGTGTTCCCAAACTCCGTCTTCAGGTTTCCTTCGTCTTTACAATAAATTACAATAAATCGGGTTGTAAGTGGCATGCAGGCCTCCCGTTAAAATTAAAATTACAAGAGGGTTGTAAATGGCACGCAGGCCTCCCTTAAAAGAACGATATGAAACAACACAAATAAAACACAACCATAGGCCTATGGGCTTGGCTATGACAATCACAAGCATTTAATAATTAAACTAAATTATTAAAACCAACGGTTTTGATGAAAATTGGATTTCCAAAAAATTATAAAACCCAAAAGAATTTTATAACTATCAATAATTTTTATCAAGATAAATCGTCATCTAAAAATTATAATTATCCGGGATTAATTAATCCCTTTATCGTCGAAGCCTTTCGTGAATCAATCTTATCGTTGCGCAACTGATAACTTTCGTTTGTGGATAAGAAGATCCGTGTTGATCCAGCTCTCCTAAGACCTGATGAAATGATAATGATCCTGAATCTTTACTTAGTGAATAGGTTTTTACTTCTGTTATAGCTTGAGGAATTATCACTGAGATTGTTCAGTGTTATTCCATGTTACTTATGCTGCAACTTATTTTTACAACGATCAGGATCAGGATCAGGAGACGAACGAATCTGATCTGCAGTCTACTGATCCTGACCACCGAAGTGAAGACCTCCTGAAGACATCAAGATCATACTCAAAGAACGATCAGCGACGTCGAAGAATTAGCTGATGACAGGAACAGCATGCTCGTGATCTGAAGACGGAACTCAGTGATAGCAGGCTGCTCAATTTCGTATGACATCCTGAAGATTCATCAGGATACAAGTGACCCTGAACAACATCAGTTTCAGGACTCTACTCACTGATCAGTATCCTGATCCTGAAGGATTAGTGTAATGTCTTAGTCTAATGCACAAAAGGATTATCCGCCTTTACTGACACAAAAGTACATAAGGACAGTCTCTTTACTGTTCCCTCCGTACTTATCAGACCTCAAGGCAACTGTTTACACACTTCCTCTTTTGCACACCATGCAAAGAGTATTTGTTTATAGTAAATAGTACAAAGGACCACTTACATTGTTAGACGTACACAAAAGTGAGTCTGCATGCATTTAATGCATTGGGTATAAATAGGACTTGAAGAGATGTTCTCCATACTTCTTCTGCATCCTAAAAATACCCTAATCCTTTCTTTCTTATTCCCTCTATCTTCTTTCTTTTCTTATCTTCTCACTTTAGTGCATAGTGAAAGAAAGCTTAGATTGTTTAGTTTAGACTTATTGTCTTTTCTATTTCCGCAACAATCTGTAAATTCATATTGTTAATACAACAAAGAATTTAAAAGTGAAATTTTGTGTGATTTTATTCAACCCCCCCCCTTCTATAATCCCATACACTATCCTTACTTAAAGGTCACCTCATTGGGACCAACAAGTGGTATCAGAGCAGATACAAGCTCTCATTTTCTTCTCTAAGAAAAATCTTGTGATCCTCTCTTCTCTTATTCATGGCTCTTCAAGCTAAGGATAACTACTTTGATACCGGCTCTGCTGGAAAACCTCCAAGGTTTAACAAAGATAACTTCTCTCTTTGGAAAACCAGGATGGAACTCTTTCTTTCTGGTTCTGATCCCCAGATTCCTTACTTTCTGGAAAATGGACCACATGTGCCCACATAAACCGTTCATGCTATTCCTGCTGCAGGCAACCAACCAGCTTTACCTGAAAGGGAACTGGTAAAGCCAGTGACTGACTGGAATGATGAAGACAGACGCCTGGTCAATATTGACACTAAGGCTAGGTCTCTCATCGCCATGTCACTCCCTGATGATGTATTCCACTCTGTCTGTCACCTTCGCTCTGCTAAAGAGATTTGGGACACCCTCTGTGTTCAATATGAAGGTACTGCTGTTCTCATGGAATCAAGAAAGATTTTCTTGGTTCGTCAGTACGAAAGCTTTATTCATCAGAAGGATGAAACTCTCTCCCAGCTACATCAGAGATTTAACTGTCTCCTGATTGACCTGAAGACTATCGGTACTACCTATCCTAACTCTGAGGTGGTTACCAAGTTCATGGAAGCTCTTCCTGAACATTGGGAAATCTACACCTCCTGCTTAACTATGTCAAAAGACATAAAGACACTCACACTAAGTTAGTTGTACGGTATTCTTCTAAACCGTGAACAACAGAAGAAACTGAAAAAGAATCTCATAAGAGATACTAAAGATGCCAAAAGTAACTCTGTTGCACTGGTCTCTGATTCAGTTCCTACTGTTGCTACTCCTTCTTCGGTAACTATTACTGAATTAGAATCCTCTGACTCTGACATGTCAGAAGATCCAGAATTCAATGAATCTCTTGCTTTATTAACCAGATCTTTTAAAAAGTTTGCCAAAAAGGGAAACTTCCATAAAAAGAAACCTCTTTCTATAACTGACAAGCCTAAATCATAACCTGTTGATAAGGCTACTGCTATCTGCTACAACTGTCAGGGCAAAGGACACTTTGCTAATGATTGCAGGTACAGGAAAAGTCAGTTTGCTCCATCTTCTGCCAAATCTTCCTCTAAGAACCCCAAATACCAGCGCCTGAAAGAGAAATACAAGAAGATGAAAATTCAGCGCAAAGGTAAAGGTCTTATCGCAGAAGACTGCGATTGGGATGATGTCTCCTCTGATGACTCATCTGATGAGGAAGATACTCAAGTGGCACTGATGGCCATTATTGAGGAACCTACCTTAGCTCTCATGGCTAAGATAGAAGAGGTCCCTGAAGAGGTTCCTACTCAGGCTCCTGAAGCTTCTTCTTCCACGACTCCTGAAGCTTCCACCTCTACGACTGATTCTGCCAGTCAGGTACCTATTCCTCTTGTCCCTCTTGAAAGCTTAACTCAGCTGGACCTGGTTACTCTTGATCTCTACAAAGCCCTGAATGGTAAAACCTCTGCTGAGAAGATGAATATTGATCTTCGTGATCAACTCAGAGAGTGCCAAGAAAAAATAAAACTACTTACCATTCTGGAAGAAAACTATAAAGACCAGGTCACTGTTAATAAAACTCTTTGTATTGAAAGAGAAACGGCTCTTGCTGCCAAAGAAAGAGCCCTGGCTGAGTTAAATGCTGAAAGAGTCACCATCAAAGGATGGAGTGACGCCTTTGAAAAGGTTGATGAAATATTAGCCTCAGGGAGAAATGTTAAAAACAAAAAGGGTCTTGGATACACTCGTGGAGGTACTAGACCTGATTGTTCCATGCTCAAATTTGGAAGATTTGTTTCTTCTATCCCTGATCCTAATGCTCCTGAAAACATCCCTTCCTCCTCTAACACACTGAAGGTGCTCCTAAGAGCAAAAAGAAAATAGTCAAGGAAAAATCCAAAACTGTAACACCTTCAAAGACCAAGAGTCCTAAACCCAAGAACAAAGTTCTGGGTGGTGGTCCTTCAGTCTCAGGATCAAAATCTTTTTCTCAAAATCCTGTTCCCAGACTGAAGATCGACCTAAAGCAAAAGACTCTGGAGAAGAAACCTATTCCTCCTCTCTCCAATGCTAAAGGCATACTTGGTACTGGTCCTGCTCACTTGAAGTTCAAAGACTTCCTGGACCCCACTAAATGCTTTCAATATCGCAAATGTTATCACTGTGGATTAAATGACCATATTGCGAGTAAGTGTCCTGATGCTACCAAAGCTGAAAAATCAGCTAAGGTAAAGAAAAATCCTAAGACTGATAATTCAGTCAAAGGAAAGAAGGTTGTCAAGACTGTCTCCTCAGTCAAGACTCCAGCCTCAAGAACTGATAACTCAGTTAAGGCTGCCACTAACTCCACCAGTCCTACTGATAATTCTGGATCCATAGTTCTATGGGTACCAAGGAAAACTTAAACTCTAAATTTTACAGGATAAGGGCATCTGGTACTTGGACAGTGGATGCTCTCGACATATGACTGGTTCTATATCTGTCCTCTCTAACTACCGTGAAGAAAGAGGTCCTGCTGTGACCTTTGGTGGAAACGGTAAAGGCCAAACCCGAGGGTATGGCACACTGACCAACGGAGTAACTACGTTCAAAAGAGTTGCTTATGTTGAAGGCCTGATGCATAATCTTCTGAGCATCAGTCAACTGTGTGATAAGAATCACAAAGTATCCTTCTCAAAGAAGAAGTGCAAAGTCAAAAACAGACGAAAGGAAGTTATTCTCACTGGAGTGAGACGTGCTGATATCTACATCATCAACATGAATACTTCCACTGACAACTTCTGCTTTGTATCTCGTGCTTCCTCTGATACAAATTGGCTATGGCACAAGCGTCTCTCTCATCTCAACTTCAAGACGCTGAATCAACTCTGCATCAACAATCTTGTCATTGGTCTTCCTGACTTTCGCTATACAAAGGTATCTCTTTGTTCAGCATGTGAGAAAGGAAAACAGACCAGGGCTAGCTTTAAGTCCAAGCAGATTTCCTCCATCAGCTCTACTCTACAACTTCTCCACATGGATCTCTTTGGACCTGTCAACGTCCAATCCATTGCTGGAAAGAAATATACTCTAGTAATCGTTGATGAATATTCCAGATATACTTGGGTGTTCTTTCTTCGATCCAAGAGTGATGCTCCTGAAGAAATCATTCTGTTCGTCAGGAAGATGGAAAGACTCAACAACCTTACTGTTCGATCAATCAGGAGTGACCACGGAACTGAGTTCAAAAACAGTACCCTGGAAACCTTCTTCGATCAGAAAGGTATCTCTCAGAACTTCTCATCTGTAAGAACTCCTCAGCAAAATGGTGTTGCTGAAAGACGAAACAGAACCCTGATTGAAGCTGCACGATCTATGTTGAGTGAAGCCAACCTTGCCACTCAATTCTGGGCTGAAGCTGTTAACACAGCTTGCTATACCCAGAACAGATCTCTGATAGTAAAGCGCTTCAGAAGAACCCCTTACGAACTCTTTCGTAACAGAAAACCCTCAATCGAACATCTCCATATCTTTGGTTGTGTCTGCTACATCCTAAACAACAAAGATAACCTTGGAAAGTTCGATTCCAAGTCTAATGATGGAATCTTTCTTGGATACTCCTCTATCTCCAAAACTTTCCGTGTGTTCAACAAACGAAGACAAGCCATAGAGGAAACGATTCATGTCAAATTTGATGAATCGGGTCCTACCTTTCCTCACCCTCATGAAAATTCTGAAATAAATCAGTGGGCTGACTCTTTCTTTCAAGTCCCTGAAACTCCCATTATTGATCCAACTCCTCAAGACCTTCCTGATGGTTTTGAAGAAAATCCTTTACCACCCACTGAAATACCCACTACACCTCTCATAAATGCCACTCCAATTACCCAAATCACACCAAATGAACCTGATCAACCTACTAACAGTGAAGACTTTTCTCAAACCACTGTTAGTGAGCCTGCTCCTACTAATCTTCTCCCTGATCCATCAGTAGATGAAGCTTCCACTTCAGGACAGGTATATCAGCCACCTGCTCTTCGATGGACCAAGGATCATCCTATTGATCAAGTTCTTGGTAATCCTTCCTCTGGCATTAAAACTCGACGTCAATCTGGTAACGTCTGTCTTTATGTTAATTTCATCTCTGAAAATGAACCTAAAGAAATAGATGATGCCTTGCGTGATCCTGCCTGGGTCTCAGCCATGCAGGAAGAGCTAGCAGAATTCATCAGAAACAATGTCTGGCTTCTCGTCCCTAGGCCTCGAAAACGTACTATCATTGGTTCCAAGTGGATTTTTCGAAATAAGCTTGATGAGATTGGTACGATTATTCGAAACAAGGCTCGCCTTGTGGCTCAGGGATACAGGCAGGAAGAGGGCATTGATTACGATGAAACCTTTGCTCCTGTGGCTAGGCTCGAAGCAATTCGACTTTTCCTAGCCATTGCAGCACATATGAACTTCAAGGTTTATCAGATGGACATCAAAAATGCCTTTCTGAATAGAAAAGTTAATGAAGAAGTCTATGTGGCTCAGCCTCCTGGCTTTGTAGATCCTAAGTTCCCTGATCACGTCTACAAGTTAAACAAGGCTCTCTATGGGTTAAAACAGGCTCCTCGTGCCTGGTATGATACCCTCTCAACCTTTCTTCTCTCTAAAGGTTTTGTTCGTGGTAAGATCGATAGCACTTTATTTCTTAAGAAATATCCTAAACATATCCTTCTTGTCCAGATATATGTCGATGACATTATCTTTAGACCAACCAATCCCAAACTCTGCGAAAAGTTTGAGTTACTCATGAAATCTGAATATAAAATGTCTATGACGGGTGAACTAACATTCTTTTTAGGACTTCAGATCAAGCAATCTGAAAAGGGAATCTTCATCAATCAAGGTAAATATGTACATGAGATGCTGAAGAAATTTGATCTCACATCCTGTACACCGATGAAGACTCCAATGGCTCCTCCTCTATCACTTGACAAGGATTCCCAAAGGGAAACCTGTTGATGTGACTCTCTACAGAGGAATGATCGGCTCTCTGCGGTATCTCACAGCTAGTCGCCCTGATATCATGTATTCTACATGTTTATGTGCTCGTTATCAGGCTGAACCCAAAGAATCCCATCTGACCGCTGTAAAGCGAATTTTCAGATATCTGAAGGGAACTCCTAATCTGGGTCTTTGGTACTCCAAGGACTCAGGGTTCGATCTAACAGCTTATTCTGATAGTGACTTTGCAGGATGTAAGATCGACAGGAAAAGCACCACTGGTGGGTGTCACCTACTTGGTGGCAAGTTGGTGAGTTGGACTAGCAAGAAACAGAATTCTGTGTCCACATCAACTGCTGAAGCTGAATATGTTGCAGCAGGAATCTGTTGTGCTCAAGTCCTGTGGCTGAGAAATCAACTTCAGCACTATGACATACAACTTTCTAAAATTCCTATCTACTGTAACAACACTTCAGCGATCGCCATCGCGAACAATCCTGTCTTACACTCCAAGACAAAGCACATTGAAGTGAGATATCACTTCATCAGGGATCATGTGATGAATGGTGATATTGAACTCCATTTTGTCCCTACTGAATATCAGCTCGCTGACCTCTTTACCAAACCACTGGATGTAACGCGTTTTAATATGCTCATCAGTGAACTTGGGATGTTAAATCCTGATGATTGAAGTTTATCAGGACAAACAGTTGCTAAATCCTATAGAATAACCATTCTCAGGACTCTTTTCTTAACAACTCCTGAATAATACTCTCATCAGGAGATAACTCTATTCAGTACTTACAAAATCTTTGTTCAAAATCCGAATACTGATGATTCTCAGGTAAGTACCTCTGCTCCTGAAACCTTATCGCATTAAATGTGATTAGAGGATTTTCCCAAAACAGTACTTATCTGATAAGTACTCTAATTCCAAGAAAACACTTCTTTCATCAAAATGGAATTATCCCCTGAAAAGGTGGTTTTTAAATTTTCGAATAAAACAAACTTTTCATCTGCACTGACACGTAATGGGACGTTTCCTGTTCCCCACGATGTGTGTCAGGCGCGTGAACGCGCGTAGAACTTCTTTTTTCATCATTACGTTTGAAATTAGCCGCTCTTTTCTCTCTCATCCATTTTCTCTCTCCTACCACGAGGTATAAAAACCTCATTCGTAATCCTTTTCACTCTTTACGCTCACATTTCTCTCTCAAATAACTCAAAGCAAGAAAAGCAATTGTCTCTCGAATCTGCATTCTCAAGAACACCAAGAACACACACTCACCACATTCTTAACAAGATCATCGTAAGTGTCTTTATGTTCTTTGTTCTTTCTACAAACTAAGTTGATGTTCTTCTCTTAAACAACTTATTTTGATAAACGTTTTTTCCAAAAACCCTAAGATCACTTCGTTTGATCTTAGCTTTTCCCAAAATCTCTTAGATTTTTTTTAAAACTGTTTAAATGATTATTCTTATTTCTTTTAAGAAAAATCATCAACTCCTATTTTGATATATTTTCATCAAAATAGAAGTTCTCTTTAATACGAAAACACATTCCTTTTGTGTATTTTGGTATCTAATATATTCCAAGTATAAAGGATTTCACCACTTTTATGAACATATTCTGTGTTCATTGGAAAGTGAAGAAAAATGCATATTTTGGATTCTTAATCATCCACATATGTTATTTTTGTTTTTCAACAGGATGGCTGCTACTACTTCAACTTCACTTGACGCTCAGCTCTCCTCTGAGGCCACCACTCTACTAACGGTTACTGGAAGCCTGCCTATTGTCATCCTTCAACATGACATCCAGTTCAAGGCCAACAACCTTATTGGCCTGTTCGACATTCCAACAACCAAGGCTTATCTGAAGCCTGCCAGAGACTTCCTTCTAAGCTGTCCCCTGAAGACGGCGTTCACCGTAAACCCAAAGCCCAACAAACCTCTGCTTCTTCAGCTGTGGTCAACTGCCACAGTAGCCCAGGAAAGGAACTCCAAGGGCAAAATGTGTTAGAAATTATGTGCAGAGTTGACAAACCAAGTGGTTACACATCCAATGTTGCAAGACACTTGAGGGTCACACCTGTGAGGACCTATAAATCGAATAAGTTATATGAAACCCAGAAATGGAGAGTTAGGATTTATAATAGTTAATTATAAATCAGTTGGGTAATTTCAGTCAGAAATCCCAAAGTTGGAGGGTTATTAATTAATTAGAAGATTGTATATTTATTTGATAGAATAGATATATAATAGTTAATTAATAGTTTATATATATATATTAGATAAATATATATATAGAGATAATTATCATAAGCAAATTCTTTTCCCGCAAGAAAAGAATGAGATAATTATAATAAGGAAACTGAATCCTATACAAACTGTATTGTTTTCTTCCATATAAATAAGCCTTATGGGTCTAAGGAAGATTCATTAAATCAACTCAAAAATCAGTTTTTCAGTTTCTCTCTCCCTCTCTCTCCTACCGGCGTCGATCTCCCCCCCTCTCTCGGATTCCAGTTTCGGTTTCTCAGATTTCGGGTTTCTCGTTCTTCTAGAAGAACATTCGTTGGTCAATCACCGGTGGATCAATTCTCAAGCATTCCAGGTAAACCATCTAAATTATCAGAATTAATTAAACTAAAACGATTAAAGATCATCAAGTGTTTTAGGGTTTTCAACTTAAACGCTTCCGCATAAAAGATCAAATCAGTGTGTTTTTGATCGTATAGGCTTTTTATCAGTTTGGATATTAAACCTATGGGATTGTCGAACCAGCGAGGTGTCGAGATCCATGATGATCCTCGAGTCAGATTAACCCGAGGAAAACCACAAAAACCTAACAGTGGTATCAGAGCTAATGGTTCAATCGTTTCTAGTTTTTTATTCTCGTATGATCCGTTAAAATTACTTTGTGCATTGTAACACCCGCAATTTTCGGTTGTAAAATCGACTCTATGATAGAAATTTGGAAAATAGAACTTTGGGTCAAAACCTATATTTTATGGTTTAGAATGGTAGAGAATTCAATTACGAATCCAACGGTTCTTTCGGAATCGAAAACGGAGCTATAACGAAGAAGTTATGGCCGAAACAAGATCGCACTGAAATCGCACAGATGCTAGCGATCGCTAGCTATCAGCCTAGCGATCGCTAGGCACAATTTGGCAACCTGCTGACTTTGCTAGCGACCATGCTAGCGACCGCTAGCATGCACACCTAGCGATCGCTAGGTGTGCTGCAGCCAAGGGATTTTCGGGTTATAAACCTTTCTCTCTTCATTTTATCATAACTTCTTCATTTCTTATCCATTTGAGCTAATTCTTCTTCCCACATTCTCCAAATTCCAAGCTCTTCAAGATCCCACTAATGGATTGTTAACTAAGTAGCAAGATTTGGGAGTTTGATCTTCATCATCTTCATCTTCTTCACCTCACCTTCCACCTCCATTGTTGCTAGGTTTGAGTTCTTCAAGTTCTAAGGTTTTCTACTCAAGATTTGGCTAGGTAAGCTTATCTAAACCACTTGAGGTTTGTTAATCTACATAATGGGAGTTATGAAACTAACCTAAGGTTCGATTTGCTTGATTTTAGGTTGTTCATACATTTTGACCTAAATCTTGGATTTGGGGGTTTTGGTGTAAACCCTCAAGGTGAGTTCTCCATATGGTTTTAAAGCATAGATCTAGTCTTATACGTCGTAGATCTAGAACTAATTCAAGGTTTTAACTCCTTATCAGTTTAGGTGTTCACCCGAGCTTTAAGCTAGGGTTTTGGTGAAAATTGGGGCTTTCGGCTTTACAATCCCAAGGTGAGTTGCTAAAACCGTTTTGTTAAAACCGAGAGCACATCATCTTGTTTGATATTTCGAGTCTTGCTTGATATTGGTGGATAAATATGATTTTGAATAAAATGCATAAATTTCTAGGTTGAGATTGCCATGAAATGAATAATGATGATTCTCGTATGTATGGCTTAACTTGGATTATGGTGTATATGGAATAGATCATTGTATGCCACTAATGCATGATTTATACCCATGAGAATATGTGGTGAATGTATTTGTAAGATATACGTGTTATTATAAATGCCATGGAATGATGCGAAGGAATTGAACTCCGAGCATGGTTATGTATATGAAATGAATGAAAGTAATTGAGACTTTCGATAATGCATGAATTGTAAACTAAAATGTTATGGGGCACCGCTAGTCAAAAGGCGGGATGCTAATGGTCACTAGTCAAAAAGTGGACCGGGATGTCACTAGTCAAAAGGTGAGTACCCATGTTTTACAAAACATAAACTGGACAATGTGGCACTAGTCAAAAGGTGTACACTATGTCGCTTTTGGAAATGAGATTGATTTAAAGTGGCACTAGTCAAAAGGTGTGCACTTCAAGTTTACACGAGTTCGACTCAGTCTTGGGCGGCACTAGTCAAAAGGTGTGCGCCTATGTCCCTCGCCATTCGTGTGGCCGCGAATGTGCCTGGCCTCTGAGGTTGCCTACTCGAGTCTTCGTAGGAGGACGGCAACGGGGTGTCTCGACTCTGAGGTGTAACTTGCTTGGTGAAGGTGGGTCGCGCCCACGGTCTTCAAAATAAAAGATAAACCGGTTTAATGTGATGCATTTTGTTGTTAATGCACTTTCGTACATCTTACGTGTCTTAATATGCTTTTATATGTATGATGATTAATTGATACAACTCACTAGGCTCCTTTAGCCTAACACTTGCTTGGTGTCGATGTGTCTCTCAGGTACAAGGGACGTCGTTCCTAAGTAGGTGCCGGAGTTAAGAGTGAGCTTTGGGGGACGTGTGAAGAGACCGGTCCCTTTAGACCGCACAGCATTGATAGATTGGCAACCTTTTTTGTAGTCTCTTTCCTAGATAGGATTCAGACTAGATGGTTGCCGCATTATGTATTTAAATTACAAACAATGTGATTTGACACTACTATTATACCCCTGTTTTTGGGAAGAGCTCACGCCTTGGCGTACATTGTATACCATCTTTATTTTGAAATGGAAGTTTTTGTTCGCCCTGATTTTTAGGGTGTTACAAGTTGGTATCAGAGCTTTAGTTTAAGCGAACTAGGTAATCACTGTAGTATGCCTAGACTTAAACTTAGCAAACTAGTAAATACGTTACATACCTTGGGTAGAACCTTAGGTGGGGAGAGCAATAGGTTTGCGAATTCACGTTTATTCAAAGTTGTGGTGATGGTAACGAGGATGCTTATGTATGATTAGTTCATAAATCACTTAGCTACTGATCTATGAATGCGTTGAACGCGAGTGTTTGAGTAACTGTTATTATGATGATGATAAATGTTGAGGTTCGTAAGTAGTCTATTCTTATCCTATTCTCGTGCATTGTGTGTTACAGATTGAATGGCGAATACCCGTAGTCAGACGGGCGCCGCGAGAGGACCACCCGACCAAACCGCTTCGACCGCCGACCAACATGTTCGGGTCGAGACAGTTGAGAGTCCACCGAGGCCTCCCGTTCTCGGTGGGGGAACGGAGCATATACCAAGGGTAAATCTCGAGGATCCGAACCCGGTCCTAACCGAGGTAACTCCGGAGATGAGGATGTTTGACAACGTCATGAAGGCCGTGAACGAGGCCATGAGCAAGCAACAAGAGTCCTTCATGAAGATGTTGGAGGATCGGGAACCTAGCAACCGTCGCCATGAGACGGTGGGTGAGAACGCCGCTACGGCGTCGGGAGATGCGGAGGTGGTGGTGGTCACCGAGGAGACCCGAGTCACGGGAGATAAGGAGAAAGAGAAAGGAAAAACTAAGGGTTGCTCCTACAAGAACTTCTTGGGGTGTAAACCGCCGGAGTTCCGGGGATGTACCGACCCGGTCGTGTGCTTGAATTGGCTCCGCGAGATGGAGATGGCCTTCGAGGCTAGTGAGTGCGACTCTTCCCAACGAGTCAAGTTCGCATCCCATCTCCTTAAGGGCGAGGCCCTCACGTGGTGGAACTTGACCCGCTCCTCCCTCGCTCCGGAGGTGTACGCTAGGCTCTCTTGGGCCGAATTCAAGAAGAAGACGCTCGAGAAGTATTGTAGCGAGCGAGCCCTCGACAAGATCGAGGACGAATTCCGGGGATTGAAGAAAGGCAACAACCCCATTTCCTTTTACGCAAAGGACTTTATGGAGAAGCTTGGGATGGTGGAGCACTTGGCTCCCGACGAGAAGGCAAAGATCAAGGCCTATTCTCGTGGGTTACCGGCCGAGATAAGATCGGCGGTGAGGATCGCAAGGGTCACCACCCTCCATGAGGCGATCGAAGAATCGTTGAGGATTGAGGATGACATCACCCAAGCCCGGGTGGAAGGCTATCAAGCCGGGCAAAAGAGGAAATTTGAGGAGGCCGCCGTGTCGACCCGACCGAGCAAGACATTTCATGACGGGAAGCGAGGCGGGAACCGAGTCGAGGCAAAGTGGTGCAACAAATGTCGAAGCAAACACTACGGACTGTGTCGTAGCGACTCCCTGATGGGTACCCCCACTTGTGGAAAGTGTGGGAAGCGGGGCCATATGGCTCGAGATTGCTCCATTCGGGGACTAGTTTGTTTCGAATGTAAAGAGCCGGGGCACTTCATGAGATATTGCCCAAAGTTGATGGGAGGACGGACCGGAGCCTCAAGCGAGCCTAATGCAGGAAAAGACAACCAATTAAGAGCACCGAGTCGAGCATTCCGGATTACTGTTGATAAAGAGACGGAGGAGACTGATGTAGTATCGGGTAACCTTTTGTTAACTCCTTGCATGTGTACATTCTAGTTCGTGCGAGTGCCGCTCATTCTTTTGTGTTAGGTCCCTCTTGTAATTTTCTTACGTTTGTCAATACCTTAACCGATGTCTTAGTCATAAGAGTAGCAATTGAGAAGCAGGTAATATTTGTGGGTAGTGCCTTGATAGGTGTATTGACCCACGGGGGAGCATGCCTTGGTGAATATCTAAAGTGCCATCTTTAGGCCGAATGGATTAGATAACTAGTTCCTTGTTCCATAAATTGTGAAAGACTAGGACGTGAGATGATCTAGTAGCTTAATCATGGAACGGTCTTAAGGGAATTAAGTGTTATAGCAAGAACATTATAGGTTGAACGAAGGGGTGCAAGTGAAATGTGGTGATGTTGTGATTAGTTAATGGGCCCGAGTGTTGAATTAATTTGAGATTTGGTGGGAAACTGTGCTCGAAAGTCGAGGTTAGATCATCTGAAGTGACAAGTACGATTTTGTAGGTGCTAGAATGTTTGGAAAATTTTGGTTGTGTTTACTAAATGACTTTCCAAGTCTCGACCGTGGAAGAGCATAGTCGAATAGTGGTTGCATGAGTGAAATAATAGTTGTTATGTATGGCTAAGTATCGAGAAAACGTTACCTTTAGAGCAAGAGTGATGATGTTGTGAATTAGCTAAGGGCATTACACGCCGTGATAGAGGTGTAAGATACCAATATGTTAAATTACTATAGAGAGGCAAGCCTTTGAGAATTTAAAGTGATCTTGAAAACGTCGCTTGCATTTGATTTGCGAGGGTTCGTACTTGGAGATTCAGGATTAAGTCACCTAAGGCAAGGTTAGAATTGTGTAGATGATTTGTCGATTAGAAACACTATGATAGTGCGTATGTGGAAATTTATGGATTTGTGGGAAATTAGCAATGTGCTAAGTGAAGAAACTTAACTTCCTTATGGTATTCATAGGCGAGTAGGCGGAACTTTCGAGGTTCTTTGAGATTTAATGGCGACGGCTAGACACCGTTAGTGAGTGTGGGGAGACATTTCTTGATGGTAAAGTAACCCTTAGTCGAGCGATCGACCTTAATAGGAGACGAATGATGTATGATACCTTGAGCCATAGAATTTAGTCTTTTGGGTTGGTTAAATTATACAAAGATTTAAGGTTGCGTATCCCAAATGGTATCACCTTTGTAAGAGTGTTACGTTCTAAAGATAGGCGTGAAGTAGTGACTTGTGATGTTCTGATGAACTACCCTTAAAGGTTGAAGGTTATATCGGTGTTTTCTTAGAGTACATAATTAAGACTAATGTTAGTCTGACCGACCGGTATGGGGAGGACATGATCGCCTAATATTGGCAAATGATAGAATGAGGTTATCAACTGTGGATCGGACAAGGAGTAATTTCGGGGACGAAATTTTATCTAGGTGGGGAGGATTGTAACACCCGCAATTTTCGGTTGTAAAATCGACTCTATGATAGAAATTTGGAAAATAGAACTTTGGGTCAAAACCTATATTTTATGGTTTAGAATGGTAGAGAATTCAATTACGAATCCAACGGTTCTTTCGGAATCGAAAACGGAGCTATAACGAAGAAGTTATGGCCGAAACAAGATCGCACTGAAATCGCACAGATGCTAGCGATCGCTAGCTATCAGCCTAGCGATCGCTAGGCACAATTTGGCAACCTGCTGACTTTGCTAGCGACCATGCTAGCGACCGCTAGCATGCACACCTAGCGATCGCTAGGTGTGCTGCAGCCAAGGGATTTTCGGGTTATAAACCCTTCTCTCTTCATTTTATCATAACTTCTTCATTTCTTATCCATTTGAGCTGATTCTTCTTCCACATTCTCCAAATTCCAAGCTCTTCAAGATCCCACTAATGGATTGTTAACTAAGTAGCAAGATTTGGGAGTTTGATCTTCATCATCTTCATCTTCTTCACCTCACCTTCCACCTCCATTGTTGCTAGGTTTGAGTTCTTCAAGTTCTAAGGTTTTCTACTCAAGATTTGGCTAGGTAAGCTTATCTAAACCACTTGAGGTTTGTTAATCTACATAATGGGAGTTATGAAACTAACCTAAGGTTCGATTTGCTTGATTTTAGGTTGTTCACACATTTTGACCTAAATCTTGGATTTGGGGGTTTTGGTGTAAACCCTCAAGGTGAGTTCTCCATATGGTTTTAAAGCATAGATCTAGTCTTATACGTCGTAGATCTAGAACTAATTCAAGGTTTTAACTCCTTATCAGTTTAGGTGTTCACCCGAGCTTTAAGCTAGGGTTTTGGTGAAAATTGGGGCTTTCGGCTTTACAATCCCGAGGTGAGTTGCTAAAACCGTTTTGTTAAAACCGAGAGCACATCATCTTGTTTGATATTTCGAGTCTTGCTTGATATTGGTGGATAAATATGATTTTGAATAAAATGCATAAATTTCTAGGTTGAGATTGCCATGAAATGAATAATGATGATTCTCGTATGTATGGCTTAACTTGGATTATGGTGTATATGGAATAGATCATTGTATGCCACTAATGCATGATTTATACCCATGAGAATATGTGGTGAATGTATTTGTAAGATATACGTGTTATTATAAATGCCATGGAATGATGCGAAGGAATTGAACTCCGAGCATGGTTATGTATATGAAATGAATGAAAGTAATTGAGACTTTCGATAATGCATGAATTGTAAACTAAAATGTTATGGGGCACCGCTAGTCAAAAGGCGGGATGCTAATGGTCACTAGTCAAAAAGTGGACCGGGATGTCACTAGTCAAAAGGTGAGTACCCATGTTTTACAAAACATAAACTGGACAATGTGGCACTAGTCAAAAGGTGTACACTATGTCGCTTTTGGAAATGAGATTGATTTAAAGTGGCACTAGTCAAAAGGTGTGCACTTCAAGTTTACACGAGTTCGACTCAGTCTTGGGCGGCACTAGTCAAAAGGTGTGCGCCTATGTCCCTCGCCATTCGTGTGGCCGCGAATGTGTCTGGCCTCTGAGGTTGCCTATTCGAGTCTTCGTAGGAGGACGGCAACGGGGTGTCTCGACTCTGAGGTGTAACTTGCTTGGTGAAGGTGGGTCGCGCCCACGGTCTTCAAAATAAAAGATAAACCGGTTTAATGTGATGCATTTTGTTGTTAATGCACTTTCGTACATCTTACGTGTCTTAATATGCTTTTATATGTATGATGATTAATTGATACAACTCACTAGGCTCCTTTAGCCTAACACTTGCTTGGTGTCGATGTGTCTCTCAGGTACAAGGGACGTCGTTCCTAAGTAGGTGCCGGAGTTAAGAGTGAGCTTTGGGGGACGTGTGAAGAGACCGGTCCCTTTAGACCGCACAGCATTGATAGATTGGCAACCTTTTTTGTAGTCTCTTTTCTAGATAGGATTCAGACTAGATGGTTGCCGCATTATGTATTTAAATTACAAACAATGTGATTTGACACTACTATTATACCCCTGTTTTTGGGAAGAGCTCACGCCTTGGCGTACATTGTATACCATCTTTATTTTGAAATGGAAGTTTTTGTTCGCCCTGATTTTTAGGGTGTTACATGCATAAATAATCGTTTTATCAAGTTTTGATCGAATGTTCATCAAAACCTAGCCACGAGATAACCTACGCCGAGCCGCACCACAGTCTAGTGATGGCGGCACCGGCTGCTGCTATTCGACCACCAGGCCACGCCACCCGTTGGGTAGCGGTGGCCGAAACCATCTTCGCAAAACACAGCCGCACCACCAGCACTGGTGGTGGCGGCGACACAAGCACCAGCCAAACCACCGGCGGAATGGTGGCCGTTCGAACCAGCCGCACCACCAAGTCGTTGGTAGCGGCAACGGCCGTTGCTGTTCAATCGATCGCCGGCCAGTGGCGATGGTGGCGTCGTTCACGCTGCTGGTGCCGGCCAGTGGCGATGATGACGGTGGTCGAATGGTGGCGAGTGGTGGTAGCCGTAGATGCACCACAGCAGTACGATGGTGGTGTTTACGGCGGCTGTAGCCGGATCGCGGTGGAAGAATACAATACAAACCACGGGTGCGCCACCGTTCGTGGTAATGGCCGCGGCCACATCGCCAGTCGGCGGTGATCACACCGCAACCACCAGAAACCGCTAAGAGCGGTGGTGGAAGGCGGCGTTCTTGATTAACGACGCCGGATCGTGCCGCCAAGCAATCGCCGGCCAAACCGCGCAATGCGGTGGCGGCAGATGCCGTTTAAACCATCGATGGCCAAAGCCACCGTATTGGTGGTGGCGGGGTTGATTACGATCGCCAATCGGATCGCCACCAGATTGGTGGTGATCGACGGCGTAGAGCGGCGATTTCCAATCGCACGACGACGGTGGCCAATTGCCATCGACGCCGTGGTGATAACAATGTTTGCTGTTAAACAGAGGTGGCGGTGGCGTTTTGTCATCGTCGCCGGATAACGACGTTAGTTGTGCGTTCGCCGATCGCCACCTGTGGGTGGCGGTCATCGGCGATGGAGATATGCGTGGTGGCAGCGGCGTTCAAATCACCGAAAAACCACGGCCAAACCACCAGATCGGTGGTGGCCGGCAGCTTCAAACCGCAATCGTGTCGATGGCAAAGGCTGTGTTTGCGATGACCACGGCCAAACCACCAGCGTGGTGGTGGCCGGCAGTCTCCAGAAACGGTTCGATGATGATCGTTGAGGGACTCGCGGCGCGAACAAGTCCCTGATGAGGTCTTTCGCGGCGCGAGCCAGTCTTTCCCTTCGCGGCGCGAGCCAGACTTCCGATCCATCTAGGGTTTTTCATCAGTCTGGGCCATGTTTTTGTAATCAGGCCCAAAGCCCCGTTCTTTGGACCAAGTTATGGCCCAATAAGGGGTTTGTTTGGTTTTAAGCCTTTTTATTCAATTTTTTTTAAAAAAATAAAGTTTAATTATTCAAACCAGTTGAACTGAATTGTCCGGTTTGATAAGCTTTTATAAAATGAAGTTTTTCAAATAGGCCTAATATCGTGTTTTGCTAATTAATTAAAGCACAAAGGCCAGTACTTTTAAAATTTTGCTCGATGAACCAGGTTTGATATATTTTTTGGATAAATTGTAAATATTTTAGAAAATTGTTTTTTATTTATTTATAAGATTTATATTTTATAAGTCTATATGAATTTATAAATCAGGCAAAAACTATTTTCAGATTAAAATATTATAAAACAGTTTGTTTTATAAAGTCATTTAAAACCAAGTTTTGCGATAATTGAGACAAAATAATTTTAACGGATCTAGGTTTTATTATATTGTTTATTTATACTTGCGTGATTGCTTGAATTCTATATATGCATCTCAGTTTGAGTACATACATATATATATGCCTATTATAGTTTTTTGCCAACTTAGACCCTTGTCATATTTACGGGGAGGCCTGCGTGCCATTTACAACCCCTTATGTAATAATGACCTTAGGATAGATGTTTTGTTTTTCCGGGATGGCGAGGCCAGTGGGAGCTGCTAAAAGTTCTTCCTCTTACCGGAGTACTGACAAACATAGCGAGGCCAGTAGGAGCTACGCAAGTTTTGAAGCTTTTAATGAAATAGGTCATTATTGGACCCTAGGAAACAAACGTTGGCAAAAACTATAATTAGCTATTATGTGATTAATTGTTATTACATAGTTGAATGTTTATTTGTGATAACTTGCATGTTGGTAGTTTTAAATAGAGAGGTTGTTTTAAGACTAGGTTATATCACAAATATAGATATAGGTTTTTAATTACTAGTTTTCCGAACTTTAACAAAACGGTAGTTTTAAAACCTATAGATGATTGTTTCATATAAAAGGCAAGTTGACAAAAACAGTTAGTTTTAATCAACTAAGTATGCAATTAAAACAGTTAGTTTTAATTAGCAAGTGATTTTAAAAACAGTTAGTTTTAAAACAGTATGAATGTTTGAAACAGTCAGTTTAAAACATCAATTGCCTTTATAACAATCAGTTTTTCAGAATTATGTTTTTTAAAACCTGGAAGTAAAATTTTCAAAACCCCGAAAATCATAGATCAGTAGTGCAACCCATCTAGGGGCACCTTCGGCATAAGGTACACGGGCGTTATGAGTGATCACACCTTCAACGTCCGTGTTCAAACTGAAAACTGGAGAGGTTACATAACTCTGCGAATTATCTCCGGGTGGTACCGGCCAGAGTATAGTGATCAGGAACCCAAAATGGTGAGATCTATTTTGGTACTGTTAAGTTCACCGGGAGGTACCGGGCCAAAATGCACTTAGAGGGACTGAAACATGCACAAGTAGTTACTGTGGTCCCGAAAAGATCTAGGAGTCATATCAGGTAGATATGATTGGTAAAAGTCCTTACCTACCGAAATAAATACGGGCCTGATGGAGGAAAAACATACCGCACATCAGGACGTATGAAATAAGGATCCTAGTCCAATAAAATGATCATTTAGGGGTTTATTGATATTTATTGGAATTTAATCTAATTTGCAGTTGCTAAAGACCAAAAGTTTTAATTTTGTGTAGATGGCAAGCATTGTTACCAGCACTAACAATCTTTCCCTCCGCTCTATCCTAGAGAAGGATAAGTTGACCGACTCCAATTTCCTTGACTGGGAGCTCAATCTGATGATTGTGCTCAGACACGAAAGGAAATGGTATGTCCTTGAAGAGCCTCTTGGGGAGGCTCCTCCGGCAACTGCTCCGGCTGCTGCCAGGAATGCCCACAAGAAGCACACAGATGACCTGTTGGATGTTGCCTGTCTCATGCTTGCAACTATGAGCCCAGATCTGCAAGCAGGGCTCATAAATACAAATGCTTATGACATGATCCGCCAGCTGAGGGACATGTTCCAGACCCAGGCTCGTACAGAACGTTACGATGCCACAAAAGCATTTAATGAGTGCAAGATGATAAAAGGGACATCAGTAAGTGACCATGTCATGAAAATGAAACGGCACTTGGATCATCTGGAGAGGCTTGGTCACCCGGTTCCGTTGCAGCTAGCAACAGATACCATACTCAATTCACTGTCAGAAGACTATACGCCCTTTGTAGTCAATTACAACATGAATAACATGGAGAAGTCAATAGCAGAATTACACTCCATGCTTAAGACAGCTGAACTGAATATGGGGAACAAGAACAAGACCAAGGATGTCTTGATGGTAAAAGACGGAGGGGTGAAAAAGAAAAGTGGGCATGCTAGCACCAGCAAAGGGAAGGGACCAGTACAGGCCGTCCAGAGTGCACCCAAGAAAGGCAAGGGCAAGGGCAAGGGCAAGAAGGTTAAGCCAAATAAAGCTAGGACCGAGAACCGCTGCTTCACATGCAATGAGGTTGGTCACTGGAGGCAAAACTGCCCAAAGCGTCATGAAGCAGGTATGTAGACCTCAGATATTTATGATTGCTTTGGTTTGTCACTTCTTACTTGTTAGTTTACAAGTGTACTGATACCTAGAGCAAATGACTATTGCAGGTGGTCAGAAGTGATGTGCCCGAGAATTGCAAGGATCAAGATAGAAGCTCATTTTAGATATATGTTTTTCAAGACAATTTTTTAAACAGTTGTTTTATGGTTACATTTTTAATACTTATAATTTATTTATGGTTTTGAATTTTATAAGTTATTGTCTTGAATAAATATCTGATATGCGTGGAATTTTAAATCTCACAAAGTCAAGTTTTGACTTGATTTAAAATAAGATCCTAGATATTGCCTGTTACACTAGAAATATTACTTCAATAGTTTTTGTTGAATTGAAGTAATTTATATGAAAACTGTTAGAAACCAGAAGATTATGGTTTCTAAGTAAAACATTTATGAGTAAGATTATGAAATTATTTTTGTAATCAAGTCTAAATTATTCAAATGTTTAGAAGAGAATCTGGGATATTAACTTAGACAAGGTTAATAACAGTATTTATAAAACTAGGAAAATTCCAAGTTTTGGAATTAGTTAAGTTTTGTAAATAAAATTCTCAAGTGTATTACTTAAAATAGAATTGACTAATCAAAGCTTTGACTTAGTTCAATAGTGAATTTTAAGTAATAATCAGTTTTCATATAGGTTAGTGGGAGCCCAAAATTTGTTCTCTCTCTAGTCTAAGATAAAGAATAAAAGATATAATTATTGATTCGACATATCTCGGAATTTAAGATCCAGGTAGGATGAAAATTCATAAGATATAATTTACCTTATAGTCAAAAAGATAAAAGTTTCAAGCTCCCTGAAACAAAATAAAGATTGACTTTTAAATCAATAATTAAAGTGTTGGATTAAATATAAGAATTCCAATGAATTTACTAGCAAGGTAAAATGGAATCTGATTTCAGGTAGAAATCATTCATCTACACAGCAACTAAGGAAAGTTGCAGTTCAGTCTTACATATTCAGGAACTGGTAGTTATTCCAGGTCTCCAAGTTCATGGAATATGATAGAAGTCTAATTATTGTTTATAAAAGTGTTTGCAAAACAATGATTAGCAGATACAAGTAGACAATATCAAACTTGTATTATTTGGTTATCACTTTGATTAAAATGGTAAACTTTAATCAAAGGGTTTAAACTGAAGATAGGTGATACTTCATTTTAGACCAATATTTAACAATCGTTAAATAGATATCATAAAAGTTATTAAAGAAAAGGACATTTAATTTTGTTATTATTACAGCGTGTAGTACGGACTATACAAAATTAATTTCTTTATCACTTTTATATTTTGCATGTTTTATAATCCAGGAATGAAACTGGCTTCCAGTTTTCATTCAAAACTTGTCCGTGACAACTTATCATTGTGGGAACATGATAAGGTGTTAAAGCCATTGTTAACTTTTAGGTAGTTATGATCAGTTGCTGAATAACAGCTACAAGCGTTGTAGACTAAAAGTTGCACAGATATTTGATAGAGTAGCAAATATCGGACGTGATCCGCAGTTGAGATTACTTCTTGGAATCAGTCATAAGTAAGTCTCACAGTGGTTGTCCCTATCACCTGAGGTATCTGATTTGATATCATGAGGACTGCTGAACACTTAGTGCACTCAACCGCTACGCCGTAACAGGGTAGCTATAAAGGGCGTAACTAGATTCAGCGGAAGCCGTGGTGTTAAAGGCAGATATGCAAGATGGGATTTGCACCTCTTCTTTGAAGAGAGAT
Organism: Centaurea solstitialis; assembly: GCA_030169165.1. Taxonomy (NCBI): domain Eukaryota; kingdom Viridiplantae; phylum Streptophyta; class Magnoliopsida; order Asterales; family Asteraceae; genus Centaurea; species Centaurea solstitialis. The sequence continues at coordinate 50,563,654 of CM058047.1, read as the reverse complement.
ATTTCTGGGCCCATCTTGACTGACTGAATACACTGATGAAGTGCATGGCCATGCCCAAACGAACTGATTAGTACTTTGTCGTTTACCTATCAGTAAAAGTCGGATAGTCAAGAAAACAGAATCTTGAGTATTTAGAGTTGACACTTTCCAAGCTCATACTCACAGATGAAATATCGTGATGCAAAGGGAAAAGCCAATATATACCCAATCAATGAACAGTAGTTTCATAGATACTATTTCCTTACGGAAAATTTATATCACCTATCTGGGTATAAGAGTTCTTGTAACCTGGTTAGCCTAAGTGCCTGTCTAGGGGCCTCCTTAGGTCCGTGTAATCAAGGCAGTATTGCCAACTTGCACAAGTGGGAGTCTGTTAGAAATTATGTGCAGAGTTGACAAACCAAGTGGTTACACATCCAATGTTGCAAGACACTTGAGGGTCACACCTGTGAGGACCTATAAATCGAATAAGTTATATGAAACCCAGAAATGGAGAGTTAGGATTTATAATAGTTAATTATAAATCAGTTGGGTAATTTCAGTCAGAAATCCCAAAGTTGGAGGGTTATTAATTAATTAGAAGATTGTATATTTATTTGATAGAATAGATATATAATAGTTAATTAATAGTTTATATATATATATTAGATAAATATATATATATAGAGATAATTATCATAAGCAAATTCTTTTCCAGCAAGAAAAGAATGAGATAATTATAATAAGGAAACTGAATCCTATACAAACTGTATTGTTTTCTTCCATATAAATAAGCCTTATGGGTCTAAGGAAGATTCATTGAATCAACTCAAAAATCAGTTTTTCAGTTTCTCTCTCCCTCTCTCTCCTACCGGCGCCGATCTCCCCCCCTCTCTCGGATTCCAGTTTCGGTTTCTCAGATTTCGGGTTTCTCGTTCTGCTAGAAGAACATTCGTTGGTCAATCACCGGTGGATCAATTCTCAAGCATTCCAGGTAAACCATCTAAATTATCAGAATTGATTAAACTAAAACGATTAAAGATCATCAAGTGTTTTAAGGTTTTTAACTTAAACGCTTCCGCATAAAAGATCAAATCAGTGTGTTTTTGATCGTATAGGCTTTTTATCAGTTTGGATATTAAACCTATGGGATTGTCGAACCAGCGAGGTTTCGAGATCCATGATGATCTTCGAGTCAGATTGACCCGAGGAAACCCACAAAAACCCAACAAAATGCACGAAGTTATCAAGTTCCAGATAAAGGAAGACATCATTTCCTTTGGCATAGGGACCCTGCGGAACGTCCTGCAATTCCCCAAGAAGAAGAAATTTCCTCCTCCTCCTTCCTCTGAAGACGTCATCTCTCTGCTTGACGTTATTGGCTACAAATGGCCTGAGAAGGAAGGCGTCCCTCTCACCAAGACTGCTGCTACTGTCCACAAGACAGGGCTGAACGCTACGTTCTACTATATATGGAACACGTTCGGTCTCTGTCTGACAGGGAAGACGGGGAGCACAGAACAATTCCCCACTGTCATCCAGAACATGGTCTACTCTGCGATCAAAAATCGCAAGTTTGACTATGTTCGCTGCATCTGGGATGACATGGTCAAGAAGATCAAAAACAGAACCCGGGTGGTCAACGTCCCCTACACCAGGTTCTTCTCCGCCGTCCTGGCACTGCACATGGGTCCTGCCTATCCAACAGAGGGCACGTTCAACAACTATGCCCTCGGGCCCAAGTTCCTGGACCAGGTTTCTCCAAAACCTGACGACGTTCCTCTCTCTGCAGTTCTGGTTGTCCCTGAACCAGACCTAGAAGTAGAAGAGCAACCCACCTCCCCTCCCACTCAAGGTATGTTTTCTTCTCTCTCATCCAAACCATCTTCTTCTCTTTCTCTGCATGCTATGTCAGTAGCTTACCCAATACTGACTTCCCCAGCTGCAACCACTTCGTCTGCGCTCCTGAAGCGCCCTCCTCCCTCTGGCTCTACTCCTCCTCCCCAACCGAAGCGCGCCAAGTCCAAGGCGCAAAAGAAAAAGAAAGCTCCTGTTGCTGGTAAGAAATATTATCTTACCCTGCCTAAATTATTTAATAGACCATCCCCTTTATCTAAAACTTCAAAACCTGCAGATACTCCTGCTCAGCAACCACAACAAGAACCTGAGGTTGTTCAACTCGAACACTCAGAGTACGTGGAGGGTAATCGCTCTGATGCCCTCCTCACCTCAGGTAATATTACTAAGCACAATATTGCTATTCCTTCTTCTGAGAAAGCTTCTGAGTCTTCTAGTACTCATTTAGCTACTAATTTTACAAGTTCTTTTGGAGCTACTTCTCAGGGGCATCCTCAACTTCAGGATGATTCCCTCAACTTCGACGAGTTCGTCTTCACGGACTCCGAGCGACAGCTGAATACAGCCGAGCTCCATCGTCAGTCTGCTGAACGACAATTCCAAGAGGCTCGCACTGCACTCCAACAGTAGGAGGATGCGCACCAAGCCCGTCTCCAGGCCTTGGAGATGGAGCTTGCCTCGGCAAAGGCCGCTGCAACTGCCGCTGAAGCCGCCGCCGCCAATACCACTGCTGCTGCTGCCGCCGCCAACGGCCGTGACGCTGACAATTCCTTGTCTGGATACTATCCATGACAAGGTCTCCCAGGTGGCTACTTCCTCCACCTCCCTTCAGGCGTCTATTGACGACCTGAAGGCCACCGCCCTGCCTGCTCTCTCCACCACCATCACCAACAGCACCAACTCTCTCACCACTTTCCAAACTACAGTGGTTCAGAGGTTGGATGCTCAAGAGGCTGGGCTCCGCGCTCTCCAGGAGCAGGTGACTGGCCTCACCAATGCTGTCAACGCCATCACCACTACTCCTCCGCCACCGCCAGCGTTCACGAGTGCTGACAGGGACATTCTACAGTCCCTGATCACCTCGTCCTTCATCACTCGCAAACTACAAACCAATATGGCCTCTCTCCTTCAGAGGTGTGTTTCAATAGCCGCCTTGGCTCAGGCACCTGTTGAGGGGGAGAGACAGCCTCTACAACAGCCTCTGCAGCGAGACCATTCCGTTTATTCCCCCTCCACCAACTGGAGAACAAATGAACAGGGGGGAACAAACGAGGATGATAATGATGAAGATGATGATGATGAAGAAGATGACGACTTCATCGTCCAGAAGATCCCAGAATCAACGCCCACGCCAGGGCCTGCACAGTCTCAGGAGGAGAACCCCGGTGCACCTGGTATGTTACCTCCACCATCCTCTCCCTCATCTTCTGATAACCTCCCCATATCTTCTCTTCTTAAAACTAAACCTACCCCTGAAACCATTACCATTAATGATACCTCCTCTGAAGACTCACCCACAAACAACCTACAACTGGTTATCTACCAACCACCCAAACAACCTACTCCTGAACCTAAAAACCAAGCCGACTCTGAACTTCAGGATGTTAACTTTGGTTCTGTCACTGGTGAGATTGTTCGCCTTATGGAGAATAGTCCATCAGAACGGACACGAGCCGAACTGAGCAGAATGACATTTAGAGTAACTCCCCTAAACCATGAATCCATTCCTTCAAACCCAACCCGCTTTAACTCTGAAGCTTCTTCATCCAGAACCCCTGAAATCCAAGCCCCTCCTGAGACTATTTGCCTATCATCAGATGATGAATTCATCTCTGATGATTTCTCCACTCCTGCTTCTTCTCCTAGATCTCCTCCCTCTAATTCTCCACGTTCTGAAGGAGAGAATTACCCTGACACTTCTGCTACTGTGAACAGGGATGGGCGTTTAGACGCCGTGATACAGCGACTCGAGAGTACAAGAGTAAAAATTCCTCTTCGTACCTCTTGGGACTCCGAGTTCGCCTATCTATCACAGGAGGAGTACGACCTCGCTCTACAGGCTCAGGAGGAGCATAATAAAAAGTAAAAGGAATCTTTCCTTTATGCCCAAGCCGCAAGACGGCTCGCGTCTGATTTTGTAGAAGAAGACGACGAAATAAGTGCTGATCCTCTACCAGCACAGAAGGCCGCACTGAAGGTCTTCAACAGAAATGCAGAGGAACAGGCTGAAGAAGTGAACTCAGAGTTTGACTGGTGCCGAGATCGTCTACATCTCAGGAAACATGGTGCTGCTATCTCAGGAATCCATCTTAGCCGAACACGCGGCAAGAAAGCAAAAACCTGGATCACCGTCAAACGCTCAGGAGTTAAGGATGTGCAACACACTCTTGACAAGTTGGACAGATACAACTTGTCAGAGTGGAACGAAATTAGAAGCCTACTTCCAAAAGCCAACAGAAACTACAGGGCTGAAGTAGAAGAAGTCATAAATGGACTTATAGCACGCATCAGAAGAACAACTGAAATTCCTGATGACTTACTCCAACCTTCTTCAGCACTGCCTCAGCCTCCTGTTCGAAGATCAGCAGGCACTTCAACAAGGAGACCTACTCCTTGCATGCCCAGGACGGTTATCAAGCCACTGGATCTCTCGATGCTTGATCTTTCTTTTCCCTCAGGAGTCTCTCTCTCTGAAGGACAAGTTATCAGAGAACCTGTTCATGGTATTTGTGTAAGCGACAACTCCAAAATCCTTCGCTTTCAGCGCTTCAGCGAGCTACACAAAGCACCATATGAACACTTGGTATCAGTTCTCTTTATCGCACAAAAAGACAAGAAAAACCAAGACAATAAAGAAATCATTCGCACTGTCAGAGCTATCCTCGATCATAGAATTGCCTTCAGTGATACTCCTGTTCCCATTCAAGTCAAAACTGAAGAAGTTAGTGAAGACTCTGATAGTTAGATATTTTTGTAAATTTTCTTTCAGTACTTCATTTATGTACTCATGTATTTTCTTTACTCTTGTAACCTTATTGAGATTAATGAAAATGCAATTCAGTGCATTGTACTTTATTCCATCATAGTTCTGAAAAAGATCCCTTAAAACAGTAAATGGGACATGTACCTTTATGAGTTCTATTTCCTACTGTTTCATCTAGACTTAGAATTTTTTTTTCTTTCTAGACTTAGAAAATTTCTCCATTGTCTTATCATTATCATTTAGGGGGAGATTGTTGATCCAGCTCTCCTAAGACCTGATGAAATGATAATGATCCTAAATCTTTACTTAGTGAATAGGTTTTTACTTCTGTTATAGCTTGAGGAATTATCACTGAGATTGTTCAGTGTTATTCCATGTTACTTATGCTGTAACTTATTTTTACAATGATCAGGATCAGGATCAGGAGACGAACGAGTCTGTTCTGCAGTCTACTGATCCTGACCAGCGAAGTGAAGACCTCCTGAAGACATCAAGATCATACTCAAAGAACCATCAGCGACGTCGAAGAATTAGCTGATGACAGGAACAACATGCTCGTGATCTGAAGACGGAACTCAGTGATAGTAGGCTGCTCAATTTCGTATGACATCCTGAAGATTCATCAGGATACAAGTGACCCTGAACTACATCAGTTTCAGGACTCTACTCACTGATTAGTATCCTGATCCTGAAGGATTAGTGTAATGTCTTAGTCTAATGCACAAAAGAATTATCCGCCTTTACTGACACAAAAGTACATAAGGACAGTCTCTTTACTGTTCCCTCCGTACTTATCAGACCTCAAGGCAACTGTTTACACACTTCCTCTTTTGTACACCATGCAAAGAGTATTTGTTTATAGTAAATAGTACAAATGACCACTTACATTGTGACACGTACACAAAAGTGAGTCTGCATGCATTTAATGCATTGGGTATAAATAGGACTTGAAGAGATGTTCACCATACTTCTTCTTCATCCTAAAAATACCCTAATCCTTTCTTTCTTATTCCCTCTATCTTCTTTCTTTTCTTATCTTCTCACTTTAGTGCATAGTGAAAGAAAGCTTAGATTGTTTAGTTTAGACTTATTGTCTTTTCTATTTCCGCAACAATCTGTAAATTCATATTGTTAATACAACAAAGAATTTAAAAGTGAAATTTTGTGTGATTATATTCAACCCCCCCCCCTTCTATAATCCCATACACTATCCTTACTTGAAGGTCACCTCATTGGGACCAACAATCCGTAAGCTAAGAAATAAAGAGTTTGTGTTAGTGAAAGTCCAGTGGAAATTCCACAAGGGACAGGAATGTACCTGGGAGGCGGAGTCCGAAATGAAGGAAAAATACCCACACCTGTTCAGTAAGTGAATTCCGGGACGGAATTCTTTTAAGGGGGGTGTGATGTAATAACCAAGACTTTATTTGATGTTATAAGTTGGAATTTCTCCGTTAAGTTGGTCTTTTGTAAGGATAATGGATTATAGGGGCTAAATGTGTCACTTTTGGAAATTGTTAATGAGTTTGTATTAGTCTATTTTAGGTATGGGCTTGGCCCAAAACCCAAGGTATTTAAACCCTAAACCCTAGGATTTTACCTTTTGGGGGAAAAATTTTAGTGTGTGATTAGTGTGTGTATTGGAAAGCAACTTTGAGCCATTTCTTCAACTTCAAGGTCGGGATTTCGTCAATCGAGGTAAGTTTTGATGTCCAAAAAGCGTAAGATTGATAGTGTTGGTGTAGGATTTCTTTGGGATAAGTTTAGATGTATCTGAATCAAGCTAGAACTGGTTTTTGGCCACTTTTTTGGCAAGGTTTCGAATCTGTTTGTGTTTTCCGAATTGGGAAATCATAAATCCCGAATCGGGATTTATGATTCCCGAATCGGGAAATCACGTTCCCCGGATTGAGAATTTTTGATTCCCGAATCGGAATTTATGATTCCCGAATTGAGAAATCTTATGCTGAGCTATGCCTTTCCCAAATTGGAAACCCTGAGTTTCGAAATCGGGAATTAGGCTGGCCTAGTCGTTATGCTGACCTTGCTTCCTTTCGATGCGGGAATTCGAAGCTTGGTGTTTTCCCGAATCGGGAATTACCATTTCCCGAATCGGGAGTGGTGGTAACCCGAATCGGGATTTGTAAGTCGGGAAAGATGCCTTCCCGAGTCAGGTTTTAGAGGCATGCGTCTGTAGGGATTAGTTTTTCGGAGAGATTTTTCCTATAGTGAAACCCCCGTGCTAAGTCTGCCTAGGGATGTCTTAGCTAGAGGAGTGTGTAAACGCGGTTATTAATGCCTTAAAACTTGTACAGGCACGTTAGGCGAGGGCTATAGCAGGACTGTGAGAAATTGCCCAGGTGAGTTCCCTTACCTGAAATGAATGGACTGTTTTACTGTCATTCGAAATTGCAAACTGTTTTGAATTGTGGAACATTTCTGATTGCTTGTTAAATAACATGAAATGATATTACATTGAAAGCATGCTTAAAATGGTAACGACTTGAGGATTTGACTGATGTGTTGCACTATGGACACTGGGTACCTTGGAACCTCGCGTTTCTTGGGAGTTTACCATTTGGTCTGATCTGCCACTTGGGGGTACCTCGGGACTACGTCCCTTGGGAGTTATTGTCAGGCGACCAGGACTGGGCCTGGACTGTGTTTTCTTTGTCCGCACACATTCAGTGGTTTTTGATTTATATTACGGCCAGCGGGTCGGAACTATTTTATTTACTGATTGGGGAATTCACTAGACCTTATGGTCTAACCCTCGCTTTTCAAATTCTTTCTTTCTTATCTGTTACAGGAGTAGCCCGAGGGAAAGAGAAGGGCAAGGATAAGGTCTGACGTCTAGATAGAGTCGACTTTGGTTTATTTCTTTTACGCACTCTAGATACCAAAAATTATTATCTCAGCCGTGGGGGGTTGTTCCGCGTGCACTTAGACACGTTTCTTTTGCTGGTTATTTAGTAATATTTCCGTTGCGTTAGATCGCTGGGATTGTTACTATTATTGTTGTTATATCTGTTTGGGAAAAATTGGGGTGTTACAAATTGGTATCAGAGCCCTAGTTTAAGTGAATTAGGTGACCCGGATTGGGCCTAGTCTTAAACTTTAAGGATTAGGGACACGGCTGAGATATTAGGTGAACACAACGCTTTAAGTGAGTCATCGGGGAAAGGAGTACGGGGACTAGCGTGTGACACGAAAAACGTAAATACACTAGGCCAGTGTAGTTACGAATTCATGTATGCATGTGAACACTCATACTGTCCATGTACCAAGTTTGTAGGGATAACCTAAGTGATTGTTGGCTATTTCAGTAATCGATGGCTGGACGTAGTTTGCGAAGCAGGGTGATACCGGAACCTGAGGTTCCACCGCCGCCTACTCGTACGACCGCGGTACGAGGAAGGGCTGGGAGTCGAGGCCGTGGTCGGGGAAGGGGAAGAGTCGGAAGAGCGGCGACCGAGGTGGGCGCTAGAGTTCAGCCTCGAGCTAGAGGTGGCCGTCGAGCACACAGTGAGAGACCGCCCGTCATACCAGAACCCTCCCAACAGGAGAGTTCTACGAGCCATCCGGCACCTTTCGTTACCAAGGAGGACTATGAAATGGGGAAGCTTCAGGCCACTCTGCAGAATCTAATAGAGCAGCAAGGAAAATCAAGATCTGGGGGAGAGAAGGAGGATTCGGACATTAATAGTCTGCCCGCTACTGTGGTCGGGGGACACTCTCGATCGACGTCGTCTGAGGCCGTGGTTCCACCTAGACCTGTGCATGGGTGTAACTACAAGGCTTTCTCTGCTTGCAAGCCTCCTATCTACAAGGGAGAGCGTGATCCCGTCCTTGCTATGAGATGGGTGGAAGAAACGGAGATGGTGTTCGAAACCTACCGATGCGCTAAAGAAGATAAGGTGATTTATGCTCGGTCCATGCTGAAAGCCGATGCATTGAGCTGTTGGAATATGGAGACTGGCGGAAGGGCGACTGAGGTAGTGAGATCTTTGACCTGGGGAGAGTTTGTAAAGAAATTCAAACTGCAGTTTTGTCCGATGACGGCAACAAAGAAGATGGAGGAAGAATTCTTGCAACTGGAGCAGGGAAACTCATCAGTACAGGAGTATACGACACGATTTATCGAGAAAGCCCGCTTTGCTGGGGTTTACGTTCCCACAGAGGAGCGGAAGGTGGAGCGGTTTATCTGGGGTTTGAGAGGAAACCTTAGAGAGTTTGTTCTGAGTAAGGAGCCTGATACCTTTCAGGCAGCCATCAATGCTGCCGAGACGATTGAGCGTGAAAAGAACCGTCAGGTGACGGAGAGGATGGGAGAGAAGAGGAAGTGGGACGGGCCAGCTACCGACCCTAGGAAGGGAAGATTCCCTAGGACTGACTCTAGAGGAGGTCATAACCCGAACGTCAGGCCTTGCGGGAGGTGCCAGAAGGTTCATCAAGGAGATTGTCGATCCGGACCACCAACATGTTTTCGATGTGGACAACCGGGGCACTTGTCCCGAGATTGCACGACCCGTAAGTCGTGTTACCAGTGTGGATCACCCAACCACTTCAGGACTGAATGCCCGCAGTTGAAGAAAGGGGGAGGACCCATATCGAGAGAGCGAGCCGTGGCTCCAAGGGATGACCGGAAAGCTGCACCAGCTCCGGTGAGGGGACGAGCATTTAGGATGACTGCCGAGGAGGCTGTAGAAGCACCGGATGTGGTGACAGGTACGTTCTTGGTTAACTCTTTGCATGCAAAAGTATTAGTTGATACGGGTGCAGATTATTCGTATGCTACCCCTGAACTTCTTAAGTTATCCTGTGCTAAACTTGAACCTTTGGACCGTCCTTATGAGGCCAACACCGCCAATGGACCCGTGTGGGTTAGGGATATCTCTAAGGGTTGTACTATAGAAATAGATGGATGCCTAGTCCCGCAGCTTTAAGCCCTATACCTATGGAAGGACTAGATGTGATTTTAGGCATGGATTGGTTAATTAGAAACAAGGCTAAGATAGATTGTGAGCAAAATATGGTTTGTGTCCAATTACCGGACGGTAAATCGACCGTGATCTATGGAGTTAAGCGAGATAGAAGCTCTAGATTGATTTCGGTAATCAAGGCAAACCGATGCATTAGGAAGGGTTGCATCTGGTTCGTAGCGTATGTCTTAAATACAGGAAAAGAAAAGTTAGAAGTAAAGGATGTCGAGGTTGTGTGTGAATACCCGGAAGTATTTCCGGATGATTTGGATAGCCTTCCACCCGAGTGGGAGATCGAGTTTCGGATTGATTTGGTACCCAGAGCGACACCTATTGCTAAAGCGTCGTATCGACTTGCACCGTCGGAATTGGAAGAAATGTCGGCCCAACTGCAAGAACTACTCAACAAAGGATTCATCCGCCCTAGTACGTCGCCTTGGGGAGCGCCAGTTCTGTTCGTAAAGAAGAAAGACGGCACCATGAGGATGTGCATTGACTACCGAGAACTCAACAAAGTCACCGTCAAGAACAAGTACCCACTACCAAGGATTGATGATTTATTTGATCAACTACAAGGTGCCAAGTTCTTTTCAAAGATTGATTTGCGGTCTGGGTATCATCAGCTCAAGGTTAGAGAAGAAGACATTCCGAAGACGGCATTCCGGACTCGTTATGGGCATTACGAATTTCTAGTGATGTCGTTTGGACTAACAAATGCGCCAGCAGCGTTTATGGATCTAATGAATAGTGTGTAAACCGTACTTGGACAAGTTTGTTATATTCTTCATCGATGACATCTTGATCTACTCAAGGACTGAAGAGGAGCACCGGGAGCATCTTAGAAAAGTGTTAGAGCTACTGAGGCACGAGAAACTTTACGCGAAGTTTTCGAAGTGTGAGTTCTGGCTCGAGGAGGTTCAGTTTTTGGGGCACGTGGTGGCCAAGGAAGGGATCAAGGTGGATCCAGCTAAGATAGAAGCTATTAAAAGTTGGGAGTCACCAGGATCTGCTACGGAGGTCCGGAGTTTTCTTGGGTTAGCAGGATACTACCGTCGATTCATTAAAGATTTCTCGTCCTTAGCCGCTCCGCTAACAGCCCTAACAAGGAAGAACATAAAGTTCGAATGGAAGTCAACTCATGAGCAAGCATTCAACTGCTTAAAGGAAAACTTGATGAGTGCACCGATTCTATCACTACCCAATGGGACAGACGGATTTGTGGTCTATAGTGACGCGTCAAAACTGGGTTTGGGATGCGTACTCATGCAGGATGGGAAAGTAATTGCTTACGCTTCACGGCAGTTGAAGGTTCACGAGAAGAATTACCTAACGCACGACATGGAGTTGGCGGCGGTGGTTTTTGCGCTAAAGATTTGGAGGCATTATCTCTACGGAACGAAGTGTCAGATCTACACCGACCATAAGAGTTTGCAGTATCTGCTCAACCAGAAAGAGTTGAATATGAGACAGAGGCGTTGGATAGAGCTTCTGAGCGACTACGATTGCGAGATCCTCTACCATCCCGGCAAGGCGAACGTGATAGCGGATGCGTTGAGTCGAAAAGGAAGGGAGAGTCAACCTAGCGTTGTCGCGCTCCGGATTAGCGTGGTACCGGATATTCTATCAGAGATCAAGGCTCTACAAGAAGAGGCTTTGGGCGAGCAACACGTGAAGAAGGAACGTATGGTGGGGACCTTAGAAACTCTTAAGACGAATGCGGAAGGATTAAGATGCTTGGAGGACCGAATCTGGGTTCCAAGGCTTGGAGACCTGCGTAAGAAGATTCTGGAAGACGCGCACAAATCAAAGTACTCAATTCACCCGGGAACGAACAAGATGTACCACGACCTTAGACAACTATATTGGTGGCCGGGAATGAAAAAGGACATCGCTTATTTTGTCAAGAGATGTACCACGTGCCTGCAAGTAAAGATAGAGCATCAGAGACCGTACGGCAAAATGCAACAGTTACCGATTCCGGAGTGGACTTAGGAGCACGTTACAATGGACTTCGTGACAAAACTACCACGAACACCGAAGGGTTACGACACAATTTGGGTGGTGGTCGATCGACTCTCAAAATCGGCGCATTTCTTACCGATGAAGGAGACTTATACGATGGATAGACTGGCAAAGTTATACATAGCGGAGGTGGTACGCCTGCACGGTATTCCTTTGTCAATTGTATCTGACTGAGATGCTAGGTTCACTTCAACCTTTTGGCAGAGCTTCCAACGGGAACTTGGGACGCAAGTCAAACTGAGTACGGCTTATCATCCTCAAACCGACGGCCAGAGTGAGCGGACCATTCAAATGCTAGAGGACATGTTAAGAGCTTGTGCCTTGGACTTCGCGGGATCTTGGGAGGATCACCTACCGTTGATCGAGTTTGCCTACAACAACAGTTATCACGCGAGTATCGAGGCGGCACCATACGAGATACTCTACGGACGAAAGTGTAGGACACCCTTATGTTGGAACGAGGTTGGCGAACGACAACTCACCGGACCGGAGATCGTGCAGATCACATCGGATAAAATTCAGCTAGTAAGAGAGAGACTGGAGACATCTAGGGATAGGCAAAAGAGTTATGCCGACAAAAGGAGAAAGGACATAGAGTTCCAAGTAGGGGACCGTGTGATGCTTAAGGTGTCACCCTAGAAAGGGGTGATACGCTTTGAGCAGAGAGGAAAGCTGAGTCCGCGATACATCGGACCTTTCTTGATTATAGAGCGGGTCGGACATGTAGCTTATAAGCTAGAACTACCTGAGGAGTTAGGTGGAGTCCACAACACTTTCCATGTCTCAAACCTTCAAAAGTGTTTAGCGGATCCGGGTACGGCAATACCCCTTAGCGAGATAAGTGTTGACCTGAAGTTGAACTTTGTGGAGGAACCTGTTGCAATTGTGGATAAGAAGATCCGTAAGCTAAGAAATAAAGAGTTTGTGTTAGTGAAAGTCCAATGGAAATTCCACAAGGGACAGGAATGTACCTGGGAGGCGGAGTCCGAAATGAAGGAAAAATACCCACACCTGTTCAGTGAGTGAATTCCGGGACGGAATTCTTTTAAGGGGGTGTGATGTAATAACCAAGACTTTATTTGATGTTATAAGTTGGAATTTCTCCGTTAAGTTGGTCTTTTGTAAGGATAATGGATTATAGGGGCTAAATGTGTCACTTTTGGAAATTGTTAATGAGTTTGTATTAGTATATTTTAGGTATGGGCTTGGCCCAAAACCCAAGGTATTTAAACCCTAAACCCTAGGATTTTACCTTTTTGGGGAAAAATTTTAGTGTGTGATTAGTGTGTGTATTGGAAAGCAACTTTGAGCCATTTCTTCAACTTCAAGGTCGGGATTTCGTCAATCGAGGTAAGTTTTGATGTCCAAAAAGCGTAAGATTGATAGTGTTGGTGTAGGATTTCTTTGGGATAAGTTTAGATGTATCTGAATCAAGCTAGAACTGATTTTTGGCCACTTTTTGGAAAGGTTTCGAATCTGTTTGTGTTTCCCGAATTGGGAAATCATAAATCCCGAATCTGGTTTTATGATTCCCGAATCGGGAAATCACGTTCCCCGGATTGAGAATTTTTGATTCCCGAATTGGGAAATCATAAGTCCCGAATCGGAATTTATGATTCCCGAATCGGGAAATCTTATGCTGAGCTATGCCTTTCCCGAATTCGAAACCCTGAGTTCCGAAATCGGGAATTAGGCTGGCCTAGTCGTTATGCTGACCTCGCTTCCTTTCGATGCGGGAATTCGAAGCTTGGTGTTTTTCCGAATCGGGAATTACCATTTCCCGAATCGAGAGTGGTGGTAACCCGAATCGGGATTTGTAAGTCGGGAAAGATGCCTTCCCGAGTCGGGTTTTAGAGGCCTGCGTCTGTAGGGATTAGTTTTTCGGAGAGATTTTTCCTATGGCGGAACCCCGTGCTAAGTCTGCCTAGGGATGTCTTAGTTAGACGAGTGTGTAAACGCGGTTATTAATGCCTTAAAACTTGTACAGGCACGTTAGGCGAGGGCTATAGCAGGATTGTGAGAAAATGCCTAGGTGAGTTCCCTTACCTGAAATGAATGGACTGTTTTACTGTCATTCGAAATTGCAAACTGTTTTGAATTGTGGAACATTTCTGATTGCTTGTTAAATAACATGAAATGATATTACATTTAAAGCATGCTTAAAATGGTAATGACTTGACGATTTGACTGATGTGTTGCACTATGGACACTGGGTACCTTGGAACCTCGCGTTTCTTGGGAGTTTACCATTTGGTCTAATCCGCCACTTGGGGGTACCTCGGGACTACGTCCCTTGGGAGTTATTGTCAGGCGACCTGGACTGGGCCTGGACTGTGTTTTCTTTGTCCGCACACATTCAGTGGTTTTTGATTTGAATTACGGCCAGCGGGTCGGAACTATTTTATTTACTGTTTGGGGAATTCACTAGACCTTATGGTCTAACCCTCGCTTTCCAAATTCTTTCTTTCTTATCTGTTACAAGAGTAGCCCGAGGGAAAGAGAAGGGCAAGGATAAGGTCTGACGTCTAGATAGAGTCGACTTTGGTTTATTTCTTTTACGCACTCTAGATACCAAAAATTATTATCTCAGCCGTGGAGGGTTGTTCCGCGTGCACTTAGACACGTTTCTTTTGCTGGTTATTTAGTAATATTTCTGTTGCGTTAGATCACTGGGATTGTTACTATTATTGTTGTTATATCTGTTTGGGAAAAATTGGGGTGTTACACCAAGGCACCGCCATTGCCACCGGTGGCCATCGGCGGCAGCAGCAAGTAGCTGCCACATGGCCGTGGCCGGCGATCAACAAACAGGACCACTGCCACCACCGATCGGCTATTGCCGCCGCTGTGGTGCGGCTTCCGACCGAAAACAACCACGACCACCATCGCCGCAAGCGGCTTTGGCGGTTCACCGGTTAAGCACCATCGAATGGCCACCGGAGCTTGGTGGTCGTCGATTGGCTTGATTGTGACTCGTCCGGCGATCGGCCGGTGGTTCGGCCGGCGACGATTGCCACGAACGCAAGGATTCGACATAAAAATCCGATTTTTAAAAACTAACGAATAAATTTCAGATTTTTATATAAAACATAAAGATCCAATTTTTTTATCTAAAACAACAAATAAACAGATCCGAAAAGTTATGGAAGTGGCTCTAATACCACTGTTGGGATTATTTGAACAGTTAATGATTAACGCAGCGGAATAAAACTTAATCCCAATTGTAGATCCAACCAAAACTTTAACAAATACAATAAAGTCAGTTTATCGAATTACCTCTTTGATGATACAAAAAACGATTCCGGAAAACTAGCGAGGGATACACCGCTACTGCACCACCGTGAGATAGGCTGCTAGACCACCAAGGATTGATCAAAAACCGAAACTCGGTTCGTGTGTGTGTGATCGGCGCCAAGGAGAGAGAGAGAGAAAAAAAAAAGGGTTATGGGTTTTCTTGTTATGAAAACAACTAATGAATCAGATAATCTAAAACCTTAGATATTGTCCTTAGTTATAAACATAAATAAGGCAGTATCTATCAAGAAAAACCCAACTCAATTATAACCCCATTAGAGTTTTAGATGAATTAAAACTCTTTAATTAACAAACTGTTAATTAATTATATTAACTAATAATTTATTTCCATAAATATAAAAGTCAATAATTAAATAATAAATAACCAATTTATTATTTATTCTCTCTTGTTTAAATAATTAAACTTAATTAATTATTTCACACACAACTATAATCAGATGATCTCTATTCGGGTGTGTAGCAGTGTGACCCACTAGTGTCTTATAACATTGGACATGGTAAACCCAATTACGTCTTGCACATAATCCTTTCAGTTATGAGTTCAAATGTTTTGATCGTTATACAAACGATCCATCCAAAAGAAAATAAATTTATGAGAACGAGTTTGAGACGTGTATCAGTTACATCACAAATGGACCCAGGATATGAGAGTTTTTTTATAAAAAGTGTGTAAGTGGGCCGATGTAACTGACAATCGGCCCAAATGCAAACTTCGGCTCCTTCCTTCATTTGGCCCATCCAAAAACGACTATCTCCACGTCGTGTGATCATCAAAAAGGCGTCCACGATCGTCATCTCTCCTTATGTACACGACATATCCACAACCTTCGGGCCTCCAAAAACCATGATCTGCAAAAGAGATTATTATTGCGTCAACAATGTACAGATTTTCATTGTTGTTAGCTCCAATTTTGTCAATGTAAAAGTAGGAAAAAAATGTCAAGGTATGTTCTCACAGAAGGATTATCTGCAGAGGTGCGACAGAGGTCGCAAGTTCACACAAGTCCAGGATCGTAGAGCCTCTGGGACACTTCACAGAGACTCTGCGATACAATCTTCTGCGGGTGATCACTTTCAACATTTTACAAGGATCTTTTCTAGTCACAGGCTTTGCATGTGGAGTTGGTTAACACCGACTTTATTTCAAGGGCTAGAATTGGTCCACGTGTAAAGGTGTCTTTTAGGTGGTTAATGACTACTATATATATAGATAGCATTCCTTCGTAATTTGTATTGCTTCTGATATTGTAATTGTCAATTTTAATTCAATAGAATTGAAAACATTTGAAGAAATCTTCATCTTCTTCATCTACTGCGTGTTCTTGGTGTTGTGTGTGTTCTTAAATTACGAGTTCTATTATACTCTGTTTTACATTCCGCTGCGCAAAACTGTCAATTAAGTGTTTTAGAGTTCTATTTCAATACCATTTTGTGAATTATCGACCTAACAATTGGTATCAGAGCAGGAATTGAATTCTTATTCAATTAATTCTGTTTCTGGTATTGATTCGTGATTTTAGAACACAGTTTCATTAGTTTCTTCATTCTTAGTTACTATTTCATCGAATTCTCTCTACATTTCTCTCTTTTCTCCTAACTCAATGGCAAACAACGTAAACACCTCTTTTATGAGTACTGGATCACAATCAAAACCTCCTACTCTCATTAGGGAAAAATATCCCCAATGGAAAGTGAGGATGGTCAATTTTCTGGAAGGAATCCATCCAAGAATCTGTGAGTTTCTGTACAACCCACCATATGTCCCAATCATTCTGATTCCCAGGGTTCCTGCTATTGGTACAACACTAGAAGTAGTACTAAAAAAGATCCCTTAAAACAGTAAATGGGACATGTATCTTTATGAGTTCTATTTCCTACTGTTAATTCTAAAGTTAGAAATTTTTTTCTTAGTTTTTAGACTTAGACAATTTCTCTATTGTCTTATCATTATCATTTAGGGGGGATTGTTGATCCAGCTCTCCTAAGGCCTGTAACTTCACTTAGTGAATAGGATCTTTGCTTCTATTACAGCTTGATGAATTATCACTGAGTCTGTTCAGTGCTATTCCTTGTTGTTTATACTTTAAATTATTGTATAAGTATCAGGATCAGGATCAGGAGTTAATAGAGTCTGTTCTGGAAACTACTTAGACTGATAAGAAGCGGAGACATCCTGAAGACATGAAGTCATACCCAAAGACCCATCAGCGACGTTGAAGAATTAGATGATGACAGGAACAACAATGCTCGTAATCTGAAGACGGAACTCAATGATAGCAAGCTACTCACAACATGTATGACCCCCTACAGAGTATTAGGATACAGTGACCCCTGATCATCATCAGTATCAGGGCCCTCCTCACTAATCAGTATCCGGATCCTGAAGATTAAAGAATGTCTTTTATCTTATGCACAAAAGGATTACATGCCTTTCTGACACATAGTACAAAAGGATAGTCACTTTACTGTTCCCTCCGTACTTATCAGCCCATAAGGCAACTGTTTATTATAAGCATTCTTTTGCACAACATGCAAAGGTAATTGTTTATAGTAAATATTACACTAAGACCACTAAGAGTGCAACACGTGCACATAGTAGGTCTGTCATGCATGGGGTATAAATTGATATGAAGAAGATGTTCTCCATACCTCTTCTTTTTTAATCTTATACCCAAAATCCTTTCTTTCTTTTATCCCTCTAATTCTTATCTTTTTTTAAACACCTTCTCATTTAGTGCATAGTGAAAGAATTGTAACTTAGATTGTTTTAGATTAGGTTTATCCTTTTCTATCTTCCGCAAACAATATGTAAATTCCATTGTTACTACAAAGTAAATATAAAAGTCAAATAAGTGTGTGATTATATTCAACCCCCTTTCTATAATCCCATATAGTTATCTCTTATTGCTTGAAGGTCCCCTTTAGGGACTAACAATTTTAACATCAAAATCCTACATAAAATAACTAAAACATGTGTTCTTTGTTAACAACGGATATCCTGACTATCTTGTATACATCTTAACTAATCTCAGGAAATGAAGAACAATCAAGAAAGCCCCAATCGCCTTGCAAGGCACTAAGACATGTTGCACACTTTCTAGTGTTTTCTTGCCTTAAGACCAACCCAAAGACTATGTATCTATGACATGGAAATGCAATATAGATTCGGAAATCTTGGAATTGAAATATGTACATTATCCTACTCTATATGTTTTCTTTAAGGGATATAAAAGCAACTTTTCTAAACATGGTAGGGGTAAACTGAAAGTTTGCATAGATTGGGCTAGTCCTAGAGTGTAGACCACCCTTTAGCATCATATAAAGGGAGGTTATGAATCATGGCTCATCAAGGGTCTACCCCAACTTTAGATTTTGTGGGCCAAATATTTGAGATTTCTTCCAATCAGAATATTTGAATTTCTACCTTTTATTTATTTTATTAATTTACTTTTTCAACTATTAAAAATATGTTGTTTTCAAATTCTGCGTTTTTATTTATGTCCTAGGCTACAAGTACAATTAACACACATCAAACTTTATATATTTTAGCTTTATCTAATTTAAGTTCACATTTTATCTTTGGTGTTGTTATGTTGTATGTTGATTTGATTCATGAATAAAAATGGAACATAAAGACTTTGAGACATTTTTTCCCATTATTATATAGAAGATTTGGTTGAAATTAATCGCAAAGTATGTGAAAAAACAGTAACACACTTTACAAACATGGTCAATTTTTATGACTTGCTCCAAATGTTGTTATTTTAACATTTATTTAATTAATTAGAAAAATCTTTAGAAATCTATCGAAATTCAAAACTTGTTATTAAAGCAAGTATGTATGTCTACAATTTATAAATTTTCTAGTTTAATATATGTTGCTATTGAGTTTCTACTAACCAAAGTGACTTAATGTATCTTATTCAAAAGTAGCATTAGATAATATGATGTATGAAGATATTTGATCTACCGTAAACAGTAGAACAAATTTTTCACAGCTATCAAGTTTGTATTAGTTATATCAGATAGTTCATTATACAGGATAACAATAATTTATCATAGTTTTAATTAAAAAAATCTAATTTACATCAACGACCTTATCTTATTATTTACATTTACATAATTTTATATGAAATAAAGTAGTTTACAAAATGAAGAGAATTTGATATTCTAGAGAACCAATTGTTAGGTTGCAATAAAATACTAAATATTTGGATTTTAAAAGTTAATACATTTGTTCACTAACGAACATCATCGTCTTTTGAGGTTATATATATTTTTGAATTTCAAATGAAAATCATTAAATTTATGAATCATTTTTAGAGTAATTAGATCAACCTTTTGAAAGTTGAGCAATAAAAAACTCTGGTTTAAATAAACTTGATCTCTATACCACTTTGAAAAATTATAAACAAAAGTATAATCTAAGTTTAAGTAGAATGAGATCTTTTATCCATAACAATTGAATAGTTGAAAAGGCAACATGACACATAAATCATCAAAATATATTTGTATAAGTAAATCTTACCAATAAAATCACAAATCTTATCATGTGGGATCATATTTTAGAGAATGCCACATGCTAAGCTCCCAATGTTGAAATTCATGTCTCGCTATAATTAGTAACGTTTCTGTAAACTGTTATTAAAAGATCCTATAAAATTAACATCGATGTATCTAAATTGATCCGGATATTCATAATTGTTAGAAACTTAAATAAATAATACATGTCTTTATCTTTTATTTTGTTAATGAAATTTATAATCATTTTTATGATGATTATAAACAAAAAGAACCCTCTAATAAGATGAAAAACTTTGATATTACAACAATTTTGAGAGTTAGATTGTTTTCCATGGTAGTTTTCGAAAATTTAAAGAACCCTGCAATATAATTGTTTTGCTTTTTATAAAGAAAAAAAACATTAGATCAAATACGAAAGATCGACCTTATATAACAACTCATACTTTTAATTATAACTGAAAAGCTTTAAGTTATACCGAACAAGTTTAAATCATTTCAATAAATTCAACCGAATAAAATTTCAAAGTCAATGTAAAGTCAACTAACATAGCACACATCACATAATTATCATGAACAATTATTTAAATCCTGTATAATACAGTTATAATATACAAAGTTTTACACTTACAGTACTTGATATTGACTAATAATATAAATTTGTGTAAATTTTAATCACAAATATACGACTCATACGTAACAAAACACATATATATCAACAACTTGATCTTTTAATTAATAATCTACCATCTTATTACGGAAAAAAAAAACTAAAAACAAAAAGTGAAACTAGAAATATATGCAAAAATTCCTAGTTTGTACCCCTGATAAACTACTATATTTGATATCATTTTCCATACACCGTTGTAAATTACATAAATAATTATTAAGTTACTATAACTGTTCAAGTTATTGAACAGTTATTATAATCTAATAATCATTCATGCACGTTTTTCACACCAACAGTGTGCAAAAAAACAAACCGATAATTAATCATTTCGCAGCAAGAGAATCTTGAAAGAAGCTATCGACATCCGACACCCACGATTCCAAATCATCATCCAATCCCGACAAAATCTTGCTCGATTCCGTACCCATTTCATCTGGAAAATCCACTTCTTCAAGAATCATCGGAGATGGTATCCGCATATCAAAGAAATCAAACTCGAAATCCGAACCATACCGAAAGCAATCATCGGAAAACGGGTTTTTCGTAACCGGCTCCGACACGTTCAGTTCCGCCGATTTATCCAAAACGCCCTCCGTTTTACAAAACCGTAAAACGGAAGTCGGCGAGCAAAGAGCCGACGACTCCTTACCGGAATCTTGACCCGAAACCGACACCGGATCAATCTCCGGCAACAACGGTGGCGGTGGCGGCTGTAGAAAATTAGTGAGTGCTTGGGACCCACGAAGCTCGATCGCTCTCCGATCGTAAACCAACGCCGCCTCCTCCGCCGTATCAAAAGTACCCAACCAAACCCTCGTCCGCCGCACCGGATCCCGGATCTCCGCCGACCACCGCCCCCACGGCCGTCGCCGGACACCCCTATACTTCCGATCACCTCCCAAACACTTCCCTGATCCCGCCGGCGGTGCCACCACGGACGCCGGCGCCGGATCTTTTTTCCGGCGACCCTGTTTTTTCCGGCCATTTTGACTCAAAATCTTGCCACAAAAATTGGGTGGGAATTTGATCACACTCAAATAGCGTTTAACTTTCCGGCGACCCAATTGCGGGTTTTCAATTTCATCATCGCTCGATGAATCCGTAGCATCGTAATCCGTCATGGAAATGGTTACGATTTTGGGGGAATCCATTAAAGATTGAAGCTTGGCGTGATTGATAATTCCGAATTTGGGAGAAAACCCCATGAATCTTGGATCGATATTTCACATTAATTGTGGGATTTTTGTGATTTTGGTGATGGGTTTTGAAACGTCTGAAGCTAAAAGAGAGGGAGGGGGGATTGAATGGGTTTGAATGAGTATTAAAAAATGGAAAATTGGAGGAGAAATGGTAGGGAAGATCCTTTCATTTAGTGGATTACTTTTTATGGATACTATTTTCTATTTAAATAGTAAAAAAAATTCATTATTTTTTTAATATTTTTAATTGAATAAGTGAGAGATAGTTGTAAATCATACTAATTTTGCTCTTTTTTATTGATTAAGCTAATTAAATTGGTTTTTAAAATTTATTTAAGTTGATGAAATTATTTTGTATGATTCATTTATTGATAAAATTATTTAATATATTTATACTTTTTTATATAAAAAGAAAAAAATTTCATGTAATTTTCTTATTTTGATAAAATTGTTTCATGTATATTTTTTTATTTCTAATTATATTTTTTCGTTTTTATATGAAGCACATGAGAATGTGAAACAATTTTAATCAAGAAAAATAGTTTACGGAATAATTTCTAGAAAGAACTATATTAAATTAACCAATTAGATTGACGGTTTGTAAACTAGAATGATTGGCGAATAAATCTTCCTATTTAAATGGTTAAATGTAGACTGTCTATCTTTAACTTATAAAATTGTGATAATCTTGATAACTAATATATTATGTGCCATTTTATATGGTTTTTATTGATTATGGCTTCGATTTTAGTGTGTATATATATATATATATTTGTTTTATAGTGTGAAATTTATAAATGAAACAACAAATATAAGTAAAGGATTTCAAGTTTATGAATTGAATACATATAATATAAATGCATTATAAAACAAATATATAATAATGAACTTAATTAAGTTTTAGTCTTAAAATTGAAATAAATTAATGTCAAATAATGGTTATTACACTTATCATATTATATTGGCTCTCAAACGATGAAACCATGCATGTAAATTATGTGGTAATGTATTTTAAATAAATATTTTCTGTGAGTAATTTTTTTCATTAACATAAAATTAGGACTATATTTCAATTTTTATTCATTTTTTTCTAATATCTCATTATAACTAGTTTGCTCAGTAAATGTCATCAGTTTAAACTCCTTCCAAGTTTGTAGATGGTTTATTTGGTTGTTAGCTTCATGACTCTATAAAAGGTTTTATTTTTATTTATTTATGCTAAGACAAATAAACACATGTTAACTTAATGAGTTGATAGAATTAATAAATATACACATTGTTTAATTTAAAAAAACAGGAATATAAAAGTATATATTTCATGATTTTAGTGTTAAATTATCTTTAAATGAAATATTATATTGTTTTTAATTAGATGGAAGAATTATTTATTTAAAATTTTGAATTGGAAGATTGGAGGCATTTTATTGATGTTTTATATGAGGTAACATAATATTTGACAATTATAAAAAAAAAATGATATAATCATCCTTGTTGATATAATCATCCTTGGAAGATTGAAGGCATTTTATTGATGTTTTATATGAGGTAACATAATATTTGACAATTATAAAAAAAATATGATGTAATCATCCTTGTTGATATAATTCCAAATTCACCCTTTTTTAGCAATTTGTTTATGGACTATTTATTAACTTCCTTGCTCACCAAGGCATTCCAAAAGGCAAATATAAACATATGTTAGTATTGATTTATATGTTTGTTCACTAGATAAATCCAAACCTAACTAATTTTTTTTTTAATGATAAGTAGTTGGGGCTATTTACCTACTTTTAGATTAATTTTTTAATATTTTACTTTATATACGCATACACATACATATTTACAAACCAAACAAATTAGCACAAGTCTATAAGTAATTCATTATATTTCAAATATAGTGTTTATAAAATATTGAGTAAACTACAATTTTGATAATTTTGGTTTACATAATATCTAAAAATGATATCTATATATTAATAATTATATAATTATCATTCATACTATTTACATTTTGTTTTGAAAATGATTATTAATCACTAACTTCATTAAATATCTACATTAAATATAGGATATTTTGTATATTTTTATCCTTTTTTCTTATTTGTTATGGTCATTTGAGTACATAAATCAGATAGTAAACTCTAATTTTGGTCCTTGTGGTTTATGAAATATTTGAAAGTAGGACATATGGTTTGATAACTTTAGAAATCGTCCCATAGTTTATGTTTTGCTTTGAAGATGGTCTCCCATCATCAATTTAAGTAATTTTCTCTATTGATGGTAGGGGTATATTTGTCCAATTAGATTAGTTTACTCTAAATCAGATAAACTTAATTTTTAGGCCATCCACTGCCGATGACCCGGGTAGCAATGGGTACGTTGAACCAGTCGAGTTCCATCGGCAACACCGCCATGGACCCTTTGGGTTTGCAGCCATCGGTTCCATCAAGCCGAAACCTTTCCACCCCACCCCTACCCCAAATTAATAGTCAATGATGTGTTTTCATTTTTTTAATTAATGTTTTTGGGTTCATTGGGTTGGTAGTGGATGGATTGGGTTGGTTTGGGTAAAATAGTGGAAAGCTGATGTGACGCTGATGTGGCAGTTGGGTTTATTGGGTTGGTAGTGGATGGATTGGGTTGGTTTGGGTAAAATAGTGGAAAGTTGATGTGACGCTGATGTGGCATTTGGGTTCATTGGGTTGGTAGTGGATGGATTGGGTTGGTTTGGGTAAAATAGTGGAAAGCTGATGTGACGCTGATGTGGCAGTTGGGTTCATTGGGTTGGTAGTGGATGGATTGGGTTGGTTTGAGTAAATAGTAGAAAGTTGATGTGACGCTGCAGTGGCAGTTGGGTTCATTGGGTTGGTAGTGGATGACCTAAGTAAAGATACAAAAATGATAAAAAGACATAAACGTTTCTTACTTGACGAAAATATTTAACACAATTAGTTACCAAGGACCATTGAAAGAAACGTAGAACTGAGTTTTCAATGGGATTTAAACAAAAACCGATTGATTAAGAGAAAATACAGAGAGATTATTGAAAACAGAAATGTAAATGACAAAGAACAAAACGAAGAACAATCAAATTTCAAACGACTCTCATGTATTACCTTGAAAGGGTGTTTACGGCTGAACCGGAATGTAACGCCCCGTTTCCCAAAGTTAAGAATTTAACTGGGTTGGTTAAAGATAAGATGTTTTTGGGTAGTCTATGTAATTTTCAAGTAGGAGGACTAGAATGTAAAGTGTAGGAAGTGGAGGATGTTATGTGTAAGTGTATATATATATAAGGGTTAGTATGATCAAACCCTTCTCTTTTGATCATTTGTCAAAGCTTGAGAGAAAAGAAAGGGTTTGGGAGGCTTCAAAGGGAATTGGTGCTTGGGAAGATAATCTTGTGTTCATGGTGTGATCGATCGTTGATTTATTGTTAGAACTAAGTTCCTAACTCAAGGTAATCATCAATTTCCCTTTGTTGCTGTTGAATTTCAAGTATTGGTTAGTTTTCAAGGGTTAGGGTTTATATGTGTTTTGTGGATGAAATTGGTGATCTTTGGATCACCAATTGAGTGTTATGATGTTAGATGGTATTAGAATGATTGTGGTAGTCTTGCAGAGCCTGGAAATACGAAACCATGGCTTTTTGAATCGGTCGAATCGGACTCCGGATGTGAAAGTTATGCCAAAAAGAAGAATTTGCGTTTTTGGCTTCGTAAGCTGATTTGTATGCCTAGCGACCGCTAGGGGAAAAGGCTAGCGATCGCTTGCCTCCCTGAAAGCCTTCTAGCGACCATTAGGTGATAGGGAGCTCGGACAGAAAGTTTGGGAAGGGCAGCTAGCGACCGCTAGCCCCTGTTTTGTGTAGAAAACTGCTTTGGCCATAACTTTTGCGTCTTAGCTCCGATTTTGATTCCGAAAGGACCATTGGGTTCGTAGTTGAATTATCTACCCTTTTAGAAGGTCTAAATCAGTTCTAGACCAAGATTTACGATTATGAGTCTTGAGATGTTATTTATGTGTGCCATACGATGATGTGATGTATAGGTGTTTGATACTCCGCCTTGTGTGGCGATCGACTGTATTAATTGTGAAGGGAACTAAGATAAGTACATTAACCTACGTTCAAGATTGTTATGCTTGTGATAATGATATGTATATGTGGTTAACGTATGTACTGGCATGTAATTTTCACGATAGTACCTAAGGTGGTATTACTACCCCCTAGGGAAGTTGGGTTCAGAGGCGTGGTACCAGTGTCAGTATGATGCTCTTGGTGGATACACCTCGAGTAAGGTTCATGATACATGTCCAGTCATTCAGTTATATGCTTATGATTATGTACATGCATGCATAGAACCTAGGTTTGTGTTCACTGAGCTTTATGCTTAACCCGTTGTGGTTCGTGTGGTTCAGTCAGGTACCAAGTCGAAAGACAAGGAAAAGCTCACGTTTGATGGCTCGGATCCGTAATCAGTTCAGCTGTGTTTGGGACACGATATACGAACAACTTGTTTTGTAATTACAAATTGTTTTTTTATCGAAGGCATTTTGTGTTGTAAACTAATTATGAATTGAGTTGTTTTTAAGGTTAGTACATTTTGGACCCAAGTTTGGGAATTTTGTCATGTTTTAAATTATTAAAGCTTCCGCAACATTTTGGTTACTTATTTCCGTTTATTACCGTTAAATTCATGTTATTTGGAAATGAGTCGTTACAATTGGTATAAGAGCCTTGGTTTGAGGGATTCGAGTGTTCACGGGCAGTGAATACTTGAACTCAAACTCAATAGTTCGTGTTTTCAAAACAAGTAACCAAAGAAAAAGAAAATTTTGTTATAAGAAAAGGATTTAGAGCTGAACTGAGATCCGAAGCATCAAGACGGGGGTGAGCACCCTAAACTCTATTGAGCAAGTGTTAAGTATGACATGTGGATTATGTATGCACACTGTTAGGAGTTAAGTGTGATTGAGATGAATGTGTTGGTTATGTAATTGAGCTTATGATGCCCTGATGGGTAATACGATGATATGAGTCGATATGATGTTTATGTAAATTTTGGTTATACATGTACGATGTGCTTATGAATGATATGATGATACTTGAAGTTTTATGAAATGAGTATGTTGATGACATGTGTATGTAATCTAGTAGAGAATTTTATGAATGCTTATGAAACTCTAGTGTAGAGTTAGCTGCTATCAGGGGTACAAGTAGTGGTTCAAGTTTTATGTGTTATGTGTACGAACCTAGTTTGGGAAATGACTCTATCATGATGACGAAAAGGCTAAATGAGTAGGATGTAATTATAATGGTATAAGGGCCCATACCATTGCAATTACATTGTACCATTCGGGCTTGACCAAGTCGTGAGAACAGTTTATGACCAAACGAGGTTAGGTTTGGAGGGATCATGAGTATGTTGATTTTATAGCTAAGTAAGAGGAGTTAGCTTGGTCATGGACCAAAGGTGTCCTCGTTATGTTGAGATTTGATATGACTATGTAAGTAGATTATATATGTTCAGTCAGTAGAATTGGTTGGTTAATCAGTATATCAGGATGCCTAGTGGTGAAATAAAGATCAATTTTGTATCATTTGATGGGAATTTCGTGGAGAACTCTTTGGCATATTCTTGTTTGACTGTTTCCTAGGGGTTTGAAGCACGATTCCCACATTGCCGATGCAAGTTTGGTTTTGACAAAACCATAAGGAAACTTGAGGTATTGATAAGGATTCTAGGAGGGAATTATCCCCAAATGTGTACGATGTATTATTTAGTGTCTAAGAAGTCATGTTATTGAATTAGTATGGTTAAGTTGGATAGTGGAAAGAAAACCTTTATGGCTTTTCTTAGTAGTGAGTTGAAACTGAAGAAAAGAATCCCTCTTAGGAGGTACTGCTTCATGGGTTAGAGGGGTAACCATGAGAAGTCAAGGTAGTAGACTATGCTGTAGAGAGAATTCAGAAGCTTCCGATTTAAAGGAAGTGGTTGCAGCAGAGATTAGGGAAGTATTTCATAAGTTACATCCCAGTCTTTTAGAGCAAGTAGAGAGTATAGTATGGGACTCTTTCTCTGTTTAGTTAGAAATGTTAAGTACCTCAGATAGAGGTAGATGAGTCGATTAATGACGATGTGGCGATGATGTGAATTAAAAAAGTAATGAATGAGACTACCAGCTAGCTTCTAGAGCAATCGCTCACTTATTCGGAACTATTGTCCGAAATGTGATGTGAGTGAAGGAATATAGACGATCAAAAATTTTGGGCTAGAGAGCCTGAGTTATAGGAGCAAGATAGAAGAAAGAAAGCAAACCATTAATTGGTGGTGAATTATTGGACTGTAAGTGGTTGACCATGACCGAGTGAATAGCCTTCATGATGAAAGTTCAATCTATGTATAGTATTTTTATTTAAACGATATGCATCATCTTTTCTCATTGGATTTATTAAATCTTTTTGGAGGAAGTTGGTAAAAAAAAGTTTTTGGAAAACCTATGTTATCGCTTGAAGAGGTTTTTACTTGGTGATTGTTAAAGTTGTTTTCACTTTTATTGTGACTAAATATTTTTCTTATGCAAGGGTGTAATGCTGAGAAGCATATATAACTTGATAAATTTTGAAATTGGTGAATCGTGAAATGTTTCACCTTTTTCAATGTCGAATGATTTTTATATTAACTGTGGAAAATATGGCAACCCTCATTTACCCAAGTTATGACTAAAACTAGTTGGATATGTTGCTACCCTACCCAGGAGTAGGAGAGTTATTTAACTAAATTAGTAGAAGGGATTTTATTGAGTATTTTGCAAATGATAAAAGTTTTATTAAACACACATTATTTGCATTAGCGTAAATTGACCATGCTTAATGATGTCATGTCACGTAGTGTATACGGATGATTCCTGAAATCATCGTGGAAGTGGCCGTATATGTATAGAGAATTTGGGCTATGCATATCTAAGTTGTTACATGACAGGGTGCATATCGAAATTTTCAAACGTACAAAAAAATAATTTAAACCATTGTGTCATTGTACATGAAGGCTATGAACTCACTAGGTCATGTTGAGGACTGAATGAAGCGTAGAGGCAAGTTCAGAGAATTAAATGTAAGGTATGACCATCATGGTCGATTTTTAGACCCCGTTGTTATGTTAGAGAGCAGCGGTTGATATTTGAAGTCATAGATCGTTGACTTTTGCAATGTTGTAATAGAGTAATCTATGCTCTTAAGTGGTGTCTAGCAGGTATGGTTATCAGTAATGTCTTGTTTGAGGAAGAAGAAGGTTTCATTGGGAAGCCTTGCCTTTGGAAGATGTCATTAATGCATCAACATGGATAACAATGAAGTTGATGAGTAATTGTATAGATCCTCTTCGGGAGGTGGAAATTGGAAGAAATTTTGGAGGGCTAATTGATCAGTTTTATATACGATGGTAAGAGATAGTTGAAGGAAGTTAAGTATGGAGAGTTATGGAGGCCGAGCCTGTTATCCAGAGTGATCTTCGCTTGATTCTCGTGTTTCCTACACTGGTGGTTACACCCGTAGGCTTCGAGGGTCAAGCAGGGATTGTCAGATTTGGTTGTTGGGGCCAAATGAAGTGGTCGTGAGTTATGGTCCATCTAAATTCAAGAAGGGCAAGGTCGGGAGGTAATATCATTTTACCATATGTAGGGTAATTGGCCTAGACAAGGCAATACCCATTGTGATGTAGTAGGAATGAGGTATTGGGTGGAAATATTATGTGTTTTAGGTAATCATGAAAATAGCAAGTGCGAATAGTTGTGATGAAATAAGTCAACGAGATGGTTAGCATGGATTAGCTTAGTTGTGGTCACGCTCATTTAGAGTGTGAAGCATAGAGGATAATGGTTTGAACTCCAAGTGGGGGAGAACTATTGTTTGGAAAGGTGAACATTTAATGTTCCATCTGATAAAGCTGTATGAAGTAAGTTACTCGAATCATGATTTAGAGATCACAGGGGTAGTTATCGTGGTTAAGATATAGCGATACTACATTTATTATTTCGTGAGTCAATTGAATTTGAGCATGCGACAGAGAAAAGTGATGGAGGTTGTAGAGGGCTATAATTTTGGTACCCTTATTTGTTATGGTTAGCTAATGTAGTGACATATGCGTTAATAATAAGAATGCATCGTGTTCCTTTTGGGAATACCTTTAAGGAGGATGACTGAGATAACCTCATTAGTTAATATGTTAAAGCAGTTGTAAAATGAAGCAGTTAAAAGTGAGAACTATAGGAAAGAAAGAACCAAAGGTTAATTGGCTTAGACAGTAACTGATAGTTGTGACCCTCTGACCATGGTAGCTATGTGTGGGCACTGTGTCAGGTGAAGCTAGACAGAGCTTGATAGATGAAGTTTTTAATCAATTCTTAATTCATCCTGATACTACTAAAAAGTATAAGAACTCAGGGTTGGACTACTAGTGGCCAGGAATGAAAGAGGAAGTTTCAAGGTAACTGAAGAAGTGTTTGAAATGCTTAAAGGTAAAGTTAGAACGAGAGGACTACTCAAACTCTCAAAGAGATATTAAATGTTTGTGTACGGTGTGATTGGGGATAGTTGGAACATCTATTTATCATTGGCTGAAATCTCATATCGATAAAATTCACGCCAATAGCGGTATGCCTCACTCTGAGAGGATGTACAAGAGAAGATGGAGATTATTCCTTTTGTTGGGAAGAAGTGAGCCAGTGAGAAATAGACAGTTTAGTCTTGGTGCAAGGGATAACTGAGAGTATCCAGATAATCAGAGATAGACTGGAAACTACTCAGAGTTGTTAGAAATGTTATGAAAATAAGGGAAGATCAGACTTACAGTCTGATATGGGGAATGATGTATCAGTTGAAGTGTCACTATAGAAAGTAGTTATACAGCTTTGAACGAGGGGAAACTGAGTCCAAAGTTATAGATTATACGGAGATATCCCATGTCTAAGCGATTTCGGGGACGAAATCTTGGTAAGTGGGGGGGAGTTGTAACGCCCCGTTTCCCAAAGTTAAGAATTTAACTGGGTTGGTTAAAGATAAGATGTTTTTGGGTAGTCTATGTAATTTTCAAGTAGGAGGACTAGAATGTAAAGTGTAGGAAGTGGAGGATGTTATGTGTAAGTGTATATATATATAAGGGTTAGTATGATCAAACCCTTCTCTTTTGATCATTTGTCAAAGCTTGAGAGAAAAGAAAGGGTTTGGGAGGCTTCAAAGGGAATTGGTGCTTGGGAAGATAATCGTGTGTTCATGGTGTGATCGATCGTTGATTTATTGTTAGAACTAAGTTCCTAACTCAAGGTAATCATCAATTTCCCTTTGTTGCTGTTGAATTTCAAGTATTGGTTAGTTTTCAAGGGTTAGGGTTTATATGTGTTTTGTGGATGAAATTGGTGATCTTTGGATCACCAATTGAGTGTTATGATGTTAGATGGTATTAGAATGATTGTGGTAGTCTTGTAGAGCCTGGAAATACGAAACCATGGCTTTTTGAATCAGTCGAATCGGACTCCGGATGTGAAAGTTATGCCAAAAAGAAGAATTTGCGTTTTTGGCTTCGTAAGCTGATTTGTATGCCTAGCGACCGCTAGGGGAAAAGGCTAGCGACCGCTAGCCTTCCTGAAAGCCTTCTAGCGACCATTAGGTGATAGGGAGCTCGGACAGAAAGTTTGGGAAGGGCAGCTAGCGACCGCTAGCCCTTGTTTTGTGTAGAAAACTGTTTTGGCCATAACTTTTGCGTCTTAGCTCCGATTTTGATTCCAAAAGGACCGTTGGGTTCGTAATTGAATTATCTACGCTTTTAGAAGGTCTAAATCAGTTCTAGACCAAGAGTTACGATTATGAGTCTTGAGATGTTATTTATGTGTGCCATACGATGATGTGATGTATAGGTGTTTGATACTCCGTCTTGTGTGGCGATCGACTGTATTAATTGTGAAGCGAACTAAGGTGAGTACATTAACCTGCGTTCAAGATTGTTATGCTTGTGATAATGATATGTATATGTGGTTAATGTATGTACTGGCATGTAATTTTCACGATAGTACCTAAGGTGGTATTACTACCCCCTAGGGAAGTTGGGTTCAGAGGCCTGGTACTAGTGTTAGTATGATGCTCTTGGTGGATACACCTCGAGTAAGGTTCATGATACATGTCCAATCATTCAGTTATATGTTTATGATTATGTACATGCATGCATAGAACCTAGGTTTTTGCTCACTCAGATTTATGCTTAACCCATTGTGGTTCATGTGGTTTAGTCAGGTACCAAGTCGAAAGACAAGGAAAAGCTCACGTTTGATGGCTCGGATCCGTAATCAGTTCAGCTGTGTTTGGGACACGATATACGAACAACTTGTTTTGTAATTACAAATTGTTTTTTTTATCGAAGACATTTTGTGTTGTAAACTAATTATGAATTGAGTTGTTTTTAAGGTTAGTACATTTTGGACCCAAGTTTGGGAATTTTGTCATGTTTTAAATTATTAAAGCTTCCGCAACATTTTGGTTACTTATTTCCGTTTATTACCGTTAAATTCATGTTATTTGGAAATGAGTCGTTACACGGAAATACAAAAAATGAAGATTGTTACCCTAATTACATCAATCACTCCTATTTATACATCTAAGCATGGATCCTAAGCCCAAGCCCTTAATATTTTTAATTCCCAATCCCATTACAATATATTTCAATACATACACATAAATTGCTTACATTTATAAAACTTTTTACAGAATCAGTCTTTGACTGAGCTAACAATCTCCCCCTAAGTTTTATAAATGAAGCATGTCTTGAATCTTCTTTCCAACTTCAGATGATAATAGCAGAGCTTCGAGGTATCCCATCAGAGAATTGCACTGCAGAGGCTCTGTAGAGTTTTGACTTGCATTAACCTTCAAAGCTTTACCATCAGAGATATGTGTCCACAGAGTTCTTGTATTCGAATGCATAGGTTCATCTTCTGCAAAACTTTTCAACGAGAGCAAGCAGTGAGCAAATAGATTCGTGAGCTATGCTTATAGCAAGTTGAGTAGAAAGACAGAAGAATCGTCTTATAACTTTGAATGCATCAGAGGCTCTGTGATGTTCTATAGAATCTATGAGATGATCGACAGAAGCTCTGTGACATTTGACTTGCACGATTCTGAAACTTCATCTTCTGAGTTCATAAGATTACAGAAGCTCTGAAATATGTTGCAGAGGTTCTGTGACAAAATTTTACAGAAGCTCTGAAATATGTTGCAGAGGCTCCATGACACTTTACTTTATTCGGATTTTCATCTTCTGAGGATCATATGAATGAAGAACTCCCCCTCGACTTGTGCTCTGTGATTTCTTCACTTGTCAAGAAGCATTCCTCTTTCGACTTTTGCCTCAACTGACTGCATCCCAAGCAACTCAGCGTGAATGACAGAGGTTCTGCTTCCTGTAGAATTTAGACGTAGCAGATAAACAAGTGATGGATCTTCGATTCTTCATATTGGACAAAGAGAAGTAGCAGAAGATTCTTTTCCCAGCTCTGTAACAAGTTCCGTCCAGTGAACTCTTCAGATTTACTCACCATATCTCAACAGAGGGCAGAGAAATAGGAGTGTCGTTCATGCTGGATTGATTAGGAAACTTTTGTGGACTTTTAAGAGCTCTGCTCGGAAGGTTGACATGGTGTTGTATTTTAAATGTGGCTGGGTTCAGAGGGGTGGGCATGGAGGTTGATGTAGGAGTGGTTTTTGTTTTCTGTTAAATTCAGGGAAGTTCAGTGTTCGAAACTGAACTAAGTCCTTCGTGGATTTGTTGGATATGGTCTTTCAAAAAAATCTTAGATTTGAGAAACATCTGAAGACCTAAATTGGGATCAGAGGAAATACCATAATGGAGGTTCTGTGAATTAAAAAGGATAGGACGAATAAGATCGAACAGAGTCTCTGTGAGGGAGGATAGAGATTTAACTTTTACAAGATCTTTTCAACACGTTATAGACAGTGAGCAGAGAATTCGGAAGCTATGTCTCTAACAAGTTGATTAGACCAAAAAGTTATCTCAACGTTAAAAAGAAAACGGACAGAGACTCTGCGGTGGTGTCAGAGGCTTATGAGAACAACTGGCAGAGGTTCTGACGAGTCCATCACATGGCCTCTCTTTTGATAGAGACTGTAAGAGCGATCAACCAAGAGGCTTTGTGATGTCCGCCAGAGGTTCTGTAACCACTGCCTGAGGTTCTATGGTTTCTTCGCTTCTGAGGTTGGTTCTAGTCTGAATTTGACACATTCGAGCAGGTGGTGACACTCATTTGGGGTAAACCACCTATTGACTCTTGGGAACCAACCTTAGTGTCCATGTTGAGGGATAGACCACCTTATGTGATATCCTTTTTGAAGATCATACAGAATCAGAACCTGGAACAACTCTGATCTGAACAATTTTATCAACATCTGAAACTCAAGAACACGTTGAAGAACGTTTTTCGAAAATAAATTCCTAAATCCAAAACCAACAGTCTTCGAAGAAACAAATTTCGAAAACGAAACTGTTTGAGAACGGACTCAGAAATGAAACGATACATATCTAAACACTAAATTTCCAGAAAATTTCCCACGAAAACTTGTTCTAAAAGGATCGAAAACGAATACTGTTGATTGGTTCCCGCTCTGATACCAATTGAAAGAAACGTAGAACTGAGTTTTCAATGGGATTTAGACAAAAACAATTGAATAAGAGAAAATACAGAGAGATTATTGAAAACAGAAATGTAAATGACAAAGAACAAAACGAAGAACAATCAAATTTCAAACGACTCTCATATATTACCTTGAAAGGGTGTTTACGGCTGAACTGGAAATACAAAAAATGAAGATTGTTACCCTAATTACATCAATCACTCCTATTTATACATTTAAGCATGGATCCTAAGCCCAAGCCCTTAATATTTTTAATTACCAAGCCCATTACAATATATTTCAATACATACACATAAATTGCTTACATTTGTAAAACTTTTTA
Source organism: Centaurea solstitialis (assembly GCA_030169165.1). Lineage (NCBI taxonomy): Eukaryota > Viridiplantae > Streptophyta > Magnoliopsida > Asterales > Asteraceae > Centaurea > Centaurea solstitialis. The sequence goes on along the minus strand of CM058047.1, from coordinate 50,529,107 downwards.
CAGAATCAGTCCTTGACTGAGTTAACAATTTTCAAAGCAAAAATGTAAACAGTAAAGACAATAATTGTAGTTATTGAAATTTGGCGATCACTTTCAAAAATTTGTAAAAGCCACGGGGACCAAAAATATAGTTTACTATAAAGTATTTTTTTTTTATATTTGAAATATTTAGAACTATTTAGAACTATTTTGTTCATAGCAAAAAGTAGTTCTTATTGTTTTGATTACACGTTATTGTTTTTGTGTGTGGAAAAAAACATTCTTAAGTATTTCAACTTAAAACCACGTTATACAAACACTGAATTTTTTATATGTACTGTTTTATATATTAAACTAACATATGAAAATTGATTTATAAACATATATGAATTATTGTTTCATATATTAGATAGTATGTGTTTTCACATGTAATATTTTAGTAGTTATATCATAACATCTTTTAGATATTAATTTAAGCTAAGTTTGGAAGAACATCTTTTAATTAGGACCGACAAACATGTTTGTTTTATAGAAAAATAAAATGGGTTAAACAATAAAACTAGTTAAAAATTGTTTAAAATATATTTAAATATTTTTTAACATTCAAGGTCATCATTACTTTAATATTACATTGATGTTATAATATTATAGTTTGAATTGTATTATATGTTTATAGAATCGAAAAGTATACCAAAAAAGTGTATAAAATATAGTATTATTTCAATTATTAAAGAGAGTGAGTGTAATTGATTAGATGATTTGAAAAATTAATATGCATTTTTTAAGGGCAAGAAAATGAAAGAAAGACAAGAAGTTTCTACAAAGTCATCACCCCTAATTATTGAAATGCTTAATTGTCTCCAAGATAAATTGAAATATTTATTATTACTAATTTATATATACAATATTAATTAGGTTAGTTTTAAAATTTATTTTGGCTTGGTTTGGCAAGCATAAGCTAGCTTATAAGCTAGCTGATAAGCTAACTTATAAGCTAGTCCATCCAAACATGTACCAGGAAGCTAGCTTATCAGCTAGCTTATAAGCTAGCTTTTTGAAACGCTACTTTGAGTAGCTTATGAGAAGCTTATTGTAGCTTTTTCCAATTATACCCTTATTAATATTAATTATTAAATTCAAAGGTACCCTTTTTGGTCATTTTACATACTCATAAGCTAGTTTTTGCCAAACATAATTTGTTCAACAGCTAGCTTATCAGCTACTAGCAAGCTTATCAATCAACAGCTAGCTTATCAGCTATCCGCTAGCTTATCAGCTACCAGCTAGCTTATAAGCTACGCTTGCCAAACATAGCCTTTGTTAACATGCAAACATGCTAGACCTTTTTTTTTTTAAAAATTAAGAAAAAGTTTACATCTCATTTTATCACAACCACATAATTAGTTTATAAAACCATCTTAAATAGATTCCTTAAAATTATACATAAATAAAAAAGTTTTAGGTATCTTAAGTTAATACTTATCTCAAAAAGCTCCTAAAAATGAATAAAAAAGAAAGAGGTGGATGATTTTCTTATTATTCCTACAAAACAAATAATTTTTGGTATCTTTAATATAAGTGAATTATAAAAATTAAGTTCAAACTTTTTTTAGTTTTTGGTATTTTTTTGAATTTTTGTCTAGGATTGATGGTTGCTGCAATGTATTCAGAAATACGTGACGTGTACATAGGTGGTGATGAAAAACTTGGGGTCCAAGCAATATTAAATTAAAGAGTAAACTACGTTCCTAGTCCTTGTAGTTTATTATAAGTTACACATTTTGTTTCAAAAATTTTAAAATCAAGGATTTCTTTCTTTATAGATTATAACTTAATATTATTATGTTTGGTATTCATAGTTTACAAATCATTGTTTTTACTCTTTATGGTTTACATATATCACTATCAATAGAGTCAACAATAAACCATCGATAGAGTTAGAGTTGTATACAAATTTTTTATCGAGTAAGTGCAAACCTATATAAGATTCGATTTCATTTACTTTATCGTGTAACATTTTTTGTCATAAAAAATAGACTGTTGGTAGGCATCTTAGACCCAATAAGCGCTTACCAAATATAAGAGTTATTTCCCACACTTACCACAAATAAGGATGTCAGACCCTAAGTCATTGTCTTATCTTTTATCGGAAAGTTTCTTGGACCTTGTTATGCTTAAGCCTGGCAAATCCTGACCCGACCTAACCCGACACGAAAAAAGTGACACGAACCTGAAACGGGTCAAAATCAGGTCGACATAAAGACGACACGAAAAAAATCCGTAAGTGAATAACATCGGTAATTGCATACCCAAAAGAACATGTAGTAAATCGTCCTTAGTGTCAAAAATGAAAACAACAATAAACTACAAATTATAAGGACTAAAAGTAAAATTTGAAAAAGCATAGGGACCAGAAACGTAATTCGTCAATTAACAGGGGCCCACAACAGCGGCGTGCATTTGTTCTGGTCGCAGGCTTTGGGCTTTAGACATGTTTTCTACGACTGCAACGTTTGTGTGCTCCTTTCCAATCCTTTTATTGTTGTTATTTTTTTATTGCCAAAAATATAATATGAAAAATAGTAACTTACATATTTGGTCTCTATATAACATTTATTACATAATAACCCTCCGGTACATATTTTGTTATGAATTTTGTCCATCACACCAAAGGCCATCCATTATCTCTATTATGTACGAGGAGGGGCGGAGGTACCTTTGCACCAGAAGTGGCATTGGTACCTCCTCAACTTTTGGATTTCTTTTTGTTGTGTTTTCAGATGTCATCTACGTCTATCTTTGGTCTATTTGGGATGCCAGAAACTCAAAGCATTTCAACAAGCATGTTGCTCATCAAAATCTTCCGACTTACTTACAGGCGATGACCTTCTTTTGGATGAAGCATAAGAAGTTTAAGGATTTTTCTTTTTCTTGGAGTAACTGGTGTTGTAATCCCCATAGCATTTCTTATAGGTGAGTCGTGGTGGTCCCTTTTTGGCGTCTTCTTTGCCTTTGTTTTTCCTGTTGTTTCTCTTTCTAGTTTCTCGCTAGTTTCTTTAATAAATTTCTTGTGTTCTTGAGGCGGAGGTGATGACCTTGCCGAAGCTCCTTACCTCTTAACCTCTTTTCGCCGCTCAAAAAAAAATCTGACCCAAAACTGATTGTTTATGGAATGGGTCCATTTCAACTGAAAAATAAACCCAAATACTATTTTTTATGGATTGGACCCCACCTGACCTAAGTTGACTTATTAACCCAAAAAGTAAACATTTTTTTAGAAGCATTCAAACAAATCAGATTAAATTTACACAATTTCTTTCTCTTTTCCACGAGACCCCATACAACAACAGCCCATTGTAGACTGCCGGAGCCGATCACCGACGCCGGTGACCACAAAACTGAAAATTAAGCTCACGCCTCACAGCTTACTGCCTGAATTGCTACCTCATTCGCTAGATACTTTTTCTTCTTCAACAGGTAACAACAAACAACTTACTGAGTTAGGGTTTATTTAATTTGATTTTTTTGAATCTGTGAATTGTGATCACTTCCTTTACCAGTTAATAATGAGTTAAATACTTAAATGCTCTTGTTTTTTTTTTATATATTTGGATGGTGATTGATGAGAATACTTTATGTAATTATGTTGATTATGTATTTATGTTAGAAGTTAGAACTTCTTAATTTATTTAGATTTTTTTACTATTTGCCTATTTTTCTTGGAACTATATTAGTGTGTTTTAGCACTTATGTTAAAATTAGTTATGTTCAGTGTTTTATACGGTAAGTCCTAATGCTGAGACTAGTACTGAGTTGCTTATTTCCATGACATGCCTAAATCCAAGCAACTCCTTTTCAGCTTTTGACAAGAGCAAATTGATTTGTCTTGCTCGTTTTTATTCGGATGAATTCTATGAAATGGAATTAGCAATGAATTCTCTAAAATGGAATTATCCGGATGAATTATCTGAAATGGAATTAGCAACTCCTTTTCAGCTTTTGACAAGTGTTCACTCTCGTTTATTTGCTTATAAAATTAGCAATGATATTACATGTTGCGACTGCAACGGTTGAGAGGATGTTCTCGGGTATGAACATCGTGAAGAATAGGTTGCGCAATAGAATGGGAGATTAATGGATGAATGATTGTTTAGCTGCTTATATTGAAAATGATCTTTTTACGGAGATTGATAATGAAGATATCGTAGATAAGTTCCAAAAAATGAAAACCCGTCGAGGTCATTGTTGAATATGTAACCGTCGAATATAATCAATATAATATCGATGCTTTTGTCATTTTTAAAATGTTAACTTTTATTCTTATTTTATATTTGTGTTCCCCCTTGTGTAAATTCCTTGCTATTTATTACATAATAACCCTCCACGTACATATTTTCTTATGAATTTTGTCCCTCACACCAAAGGTCATCCATACGAGGGTAAAATGGTCAATTAGATATTTTGTCCTTATAGTTTAAAAAAGTGGTAAAATAAAATAAAAACATAAAAATACTAATTTGTCCTCTTACATAATGGAGATAATGGACGGTCATTACGTGAGGGACCAAATCCATAAGAAAACGAATATGCGGAAGGTTATTATGTAATAAATGAAGTTAAGGGATTAAATTCGTAATTTTAACATGCCTTAAGAACCAAATCAATAATTTACATTAAAAATAGAAAATTAAATGAGCTTAACTCTAGCTATTTATATTATATTTAATCAAAATTATTATAATTAATAAAAATCCGAACATAATTTATAGTTGTTGGAAAACCAATGGGGATAATAGGGCCGCAAGTGGACCCAATAAGAGGGGGAAGGGCCTCTTTCACTCACTATTAATTAAAGTTGGCTTTCAATAACCCATCATCTCGGATATGATAAGGCCATCCCCTACCATTAAGCCGTGTAGTATCGGGTACGTTATACCCATTGGTTCCATTGGCAACACCGTCGTGGACCCTTAGGGTTCCTTGCCATCGGTTCCGCCAAGCCGAAGACAACCACCCCACCCCTCCTACCCCTCTCCAACTATGTGTTTTCATTTTTAAAAAAATAAAAATTTGATTTTTTGCATTCATTGTGTTGGTAGTGGATGGATCGGGTTGGGTAAAATAGTGTAAAGTTGATGTGACGCTGATATGACAGTTGGGTTCATTGGGTTGGTAGTGGATGGCCTAATGACAGGGCATATAGACGATGGTTGAAGAAATGGGGTTAAAATGTCAAAGTGAAGTCATTAGTCATACCATACAAACCATTCATTATAGAAATTGAAATTTTGAATAAATTACATATATCATATTTGATATATTTATAGGTTTGTATTTTTAATCCAATGATAGTGTTTTATAACATTATTAGATTGAAAATCATTACAAGATAAGGTGGTATGGAAATGCCAAGTTACACAATTGGTTAAGAAAATAATGCAACGTTTTATATATACATATTTATATATTTATGTGAGAGGTCATTCAATGGAGCATACCCAACAATATGAAAGATTATCCGGTCACAACCCGGTAAATTGTTCGACGTGCGCGCCTTTGAATGGATGGATGCAGTCGTTTAGGGCATGGGAGGGGTTTTCTTCAGGTTATTTTGAGTGCAAACTTACTCATTAACATTATAGAGGGCCCACGTAAATTTTTTGGTGATTTCGCCACGAGATTTTCCGGATGCTTCCGGACTACGCTACCAAAGGGTACCCTCTTTGGTGTCTGGGCAAAAATTTAGAACGTCGATAACTTTTGCTACAGGAGTCTGTTTCAGGCCCACAAAATATCAAAACGAAGCTATCGACGATGAGTACATTTCCAGCATTTCGGATTTTGCACCCAACAATATGAAACATTATCCGGCCACAACCCGGTAAATTACTCGACGCGCGCGCGTTTGAAAGGATGGATGCAGTCGTTTAGGGCATGAGAGGGGTTTTCTTCTAGTTATTTCGGGTGCAAACCTACTCATTAACATTATAGAGGGCCCACGTAAATTTTCTGGTGATTTCGCCACGGAATTTTCCGGATGCTTCCGGACTAGGCTACCAAAGGGTAACCAATTTGGTGTCTGGGCAAAAATTTAAGACGTCCATAACTTTTGCTACAGCAGTCCGTTTTAGGCCCACGAACTATCAAAACGAAGCTATCGACGATGAGTACATTTCCAGCATTTCGGATTTCGCACCCAACAATATGAAACATTATCCGGCCACAACCTGGTAAATTGATCGACGCGTGTGCGTTTGAATGGATGGATGCAGTCGTTTAGGGCCTAGGAGGGGTTTTCTTCAGGTTATTTCGGGTGCAAACCTAGTCATTAACATTGTAGAGGGCCCACGTAAAATTTCCGGTGATTTCGCCGCGGGATTTTTCGGATGCTTCCGGACTAGGCTACCATACGGTACCTCCCTTGGTGCCTGGGCAAAAATTTAAGACGTCCATAACTTTTGCTACGGGAGTACGTTTCAGGCCCATGACCTATCAAAACGAAGCTATCGACGATGAGTACATTTCCAGCATTTCGGATTTTGCAACCAACAATATGAAACATTATCCGGCCACAACTCGGTAAATTGCTCGACCCGCGCACGCTTGAATGGATAGATGTAGTGGTTTAGGGCATGGGAGGGGTTTTTCTTCAGGTTATTTCGGGTGCAAACCTACTCATTAACATTATAGAGGGCCCACGTAAACTTTCTGGTGATTTCACCACGGGATTTTCTGGATGATTCCGGACTAGGCTACCAAAGGGTACCCTCTTTGGTGTTTGGGCAAATTAAGATGTCCATAACTTTTGCTACGGGAGTCCGTTTCAGGCCCACGAACTATCAAAACGAAGCTATCAATGATGAGTACATTTTCAGCATTTCGGATTTTGCACCCACCAATATGAAACATTATCCGGCCACAACCCAGTAAATTGCTCGATGCGCATGGATGTATGTAGTCGTTTAGGGGATGGGAGGGGTTGTCTTTAGGTTATTTCGGGTGCAAACCTACTCATTAACGTTATAGAGGGCCTACGTAAATTTTCTGGTGATTTCGCCACGGGATTTTCCGGATGCTTCCGGACTAGGCTAGCAAAGGGTACCCCCTTTGGTGCCTGGGAAAAAATTTAAGACGTCCATAACTTTTGCTACGAGAGTCCGTTTCAGGCCCACGAACTATTAAAACGAAGCTATCGACGATGAGTACATTTCTAGCATTTCGGATTTTGCACCCAACAATATGAAACATTATTCGGCCATAACCCGGTAAATTGGTCGATGCGCGCGCGTTTGAACGGATGGATGCAGTCGTTTAGGGGATGGGAGGGGTTTTTCTTCAGGTTATTTCGGGTGCAAACCTACTCATTAACATTATAGAGGGCCCACATAAATTTTCTGGTGATTTCGCCATGGAATTTTCCGGATGCTTCCGGACTAGGCTACCAAAGGGTACCCCCTTTGGTGCCTGGGAAAAAATTTAAGACGTCCATAACTTTTGCTACGGGAGTCCGTTTCAGGCCCACGAACTATCAAAACGAAGACATCGACGATGAGTACATTTCCAGCATTTTGGATTTTGCACCCAACAATATGAAACATTATCTGGCCACAACCCGGTAAATTGCTCTACGCGCGCACGTTTGAATGGATGTATGCAGTCTTTTAGGTTGTTTCGGGTGCAAACCTACTCATTAACATTATAAAGGGACCACGTAAATTTTCTATTGATTTCGCCACAGGATTTTCCGTATGCTTCCGGACTAGGCTACCAAAGGGTACCCCATTTGGTGCCTGAGCAAAAATTTATGACGTCTATAACTTTTGCTACGGGAGTCCGTTTCACGCCCACGAACTATCAAAACGAAGCTATCGACGATGAGTACATTTCCATTATTTCGGATTTTGCACCCAACAATATGAAACATTATCCGGCCACAACCCGGTAAATTGCTCGACGCGCGCGCATTTGAATGGATGGATGTAGTCGTTCGGGGCATGGGACGGGTTTTCTTCAGGTTATTTCGGGTGCATACCTACACATTAACATTATAGAGGGCCCACGTAAATTTTCTGGTGATTTCGCCACGGGATCTTCCGGACGCTTCTGGACTAGGCTACCAAAGGGTACCCCCTTTGGTGCATGGGAAAAAATTTAAGACGTCCATAACTTTTGCTTCGGGAATCCGTTTCAGGCCCACAAACTATCAAAACGAAGCTATTGACGATGAGTTCCAGCATTTCGGATTTTGCATCCAACAATATGAAACATTATCCGGCCACAACCTGGTAAATAGCTCGATGCGCGCGCGTTTGAATGGATGGATGCAGTCGTTTAAGGCATGCGAGGGGTTTTCTTCAGGTTATTTCGAGTTCAAACCTACTCATTAAGATTATAGAGGGCCCACGTAAATTTTCTGGCGATTTCGCCACGGGATTTTCCGGATGCTTCCGGACTAGGCTACCAAAGGGTACCCCCTTTGGTGCCTGGGCAAAAATTTAAGACGTCAAAAAACTTTTGCTACGGGAGTCCGTTTCAGGCCCACGAACTATCAAAATGAAACTATTGACGATAAGTACATTTCCAGCATTTCAGATTTTGCACCCAACAATATGAAACATTATGTTGGTCCTCTATTGATGGCCAATAAGATAGATTGTATTGTAGAATGGGGGGGTTGAATACAATCAACACAATTTCTTCCACTTAATTGAGTTCACGACTCCTATTGAGCCTTTGTGTGAAACTGAAGTAGATTGTTTGTTGAAGAGGATCAAGACTGTCAAGATCCAAAACAATGTTTAAGTTTAAGACACACAACCTTTGCTTATGCATTAAGCAAGAATTAGAGGGTAGAAGATAGAAAGGAAAAAGATAGGGGTATTGAACATGGACCAAAGGTTCAGTGTTTGAAGAACACACTATGTTCATATTTATACCCCATGCATTAAATGCATGTCACACCCAACTTTACACTTGTCATGTAAAGATTGGGGTTTGGTGTACTATTGTACCATAAAATAAAGTCCATGCTTGGTAGAGTCATGGTCTATGGTAAATAGAGGCCTTATGGTTGACAAGTAAGGACTGAACAGTAAAGTGACGTCCCTCATGTACTTTTTGTCAGAAAGGCAAACCAAATCCTTTTTGTGCATATAAGACAAAAAGACAAAACTAATATTCTTAAAGAACAAGTCACTGATCAGGCCTTAGAATCGCTGATCCTTGGGAAGGGTCAGGGAGGCACTGTGACTTGTCTTCATTGAACGTCATGTATGTGTAGTCAGCTAGCTGTCACTGATTTCAACTTCAGATCATTAGCATCACTGACTCTATCATCAGCTTACATCAATAGATGGTGCCGATGGTTTTCCTAGTGACATGACTGTTTGTCTTTAGAGAATACATTAGTAGTTATCAGCTATCGCTGTCACTGAAAGGAGTCAGTGACAAGCTATCACTGATATCATTTATGAACCATGCCCAACAGTATGGACCTTCAGCGAACAGACTCGCTGTAGTTCCCTAAGCATCTATATTTTGCTAAGTATTTTGAGATGAAATATAAAGGATCATTGATATTTCATAAGGTCTTAGGAAGACTGGATCAACACATTATCCAGCCACAACCCGGTAAATTGCTCGACGCGCGTGCGTTTGAATGGATGGATGCAGTCGTTTAGGGCAGGGGAGGGGTTTTCTTCATTTTATTTCGGGTGCAAACCTACTCATTAACAATATAGAGGGGCCCACGTAAATTTTCTGGTGATTACGCCACGGGATTTTCCGGATGCTTCCGGACTAGGCTACCAAAGGGTACCCCCTTTGGTGCATGGGAAAAAATTTAAGACGTCCATCACTTTTGCTACGGGAGTCCGTTTCAGGTCCACGAACTATCAAAACGAAGCTATCGACGATGAGTACATTTCCAGAATTTCGGATTTTGCACCCAACAATATGAAACATTATCCGGCCACAACCCGGTAAATTGCTCGACGCGCGCACGCTTGAATGGATGGATGTAGTCGTTTAGGGCGCACGTAATCTTTCTAGTGATTTCGCCACGGGATTTTCCGGATGCTTCCGGACTAGGCTACCAAAGGGTACCCCCTTTGGTGCATGGGAAAAAATTTAAGATGTCCATAACTTTTGCTACGGGAGTCTGTTTCAGGCCCACGAACTATCAAAACGAAGCTATCAACGATGAGTACATTTTCAGCATTTCGGATTTTGCACCCAACAATATGAAACATTATCCGGCCACAGCCCGGTAAATTTTTCGATGCGTGCGCGTTTAAATCGATGTATGCAGTCGTTTAGCGCATGGGAGGGGTTTTCTTTAGGTTATTTCGGGTGTAAACCTACTCATTAACATTATAGAGGGCCCACGTAAATTTTCTGGTGATTTCGCCACGGGATTTTCCGGATGCTTCCGGACTAGGCTACCAAAGGGTACCCCCTTTGGTGCCTGGGCAAAAATTTAAGACGTCCATAACTTTTGCTACGGGAGTCCGTTTCAGGCCCACGAACTATTAAAACGAAGCTATCGACGATGAGTACATATCCAGCCTTTTGGATTTTGCACCCAACAATATGAAACATTATCTGACCACAACCCGGTAAATTGCTCGACGCGCGCGCGTTTGAACGGATGGATGCAGTCATTTAGGGCATGGGAGGGTTTTTTCTTCAGGTTATTTCGGGTGCAAACCGACTCATTAACATTATAGAGGACCCACATAAATTATCTGGTGATTTCGCCATGGGATTTTCCGGATGCTTCCGGACTAGGCTACCAAAGGGTACCCTCTTTGGTGCCGGGGCAAAAATTTAAGACGTCCATAACTTTGCTACGGGAGTCCGTTTCAGGCCCACGAACTATCAAAACGAAGCTATCGACGATGAGTACATTTCCATTATTTCGGATTTTTCACCCAAAAATATGAAACATTATCCGGCCACAACCCGGTAAATTACTCGACGTGCGCGCATTTGAATGGATGGATGCAGTCGTTTAGGGCATTGGACTAGTTTTCTTCAGGTTATTTCGAGTGCATACCTACTCATTAACATTATAGAGGACCCACGTAAACTTTCTCGTGATTTCGCCACCTGGATTTTCCAGATGCTTCTACCCTTTGGTGCCTTGGCAAAAATTTAAGAAGTCCATAACTTTTGCTACGGGAGTCCGTTTCAGGCCCACGAACTATCAAAACGAAGCTATCAACGATGAGTACATTTCCAGCATTTCGGATTTTGCACACTATATTATGAAACATTATCCGGCCACAAGCCGGTAAATTGCTCGACGTGCGCCCGTTTGAATGGATGGATGCAGTCGTTTAGGGCATGGGAGGGGTTTTCTTCAAGTTATTTCGGGTGCAAACCTACTCATTAACATTATACAGGGCCAACGTAAATTTTCTGGTGATTTCGCCACGGGATTTTCTAAATGCTTCTGGACTAGGCTACCCAAGGGTACCCCCCTTTGGTGCCTGGACAAAAATTTTAAGACGTCCGTAACTTTTGCTACGGGAGTCTGTTTCAGGCCCACGAATTATCAAAACGAAGCTATCGACGATGAGTACATTTCCAGCATTTTGGATTTTGCACCCAACAATATGAAACATTCTCCGGCCACAACCCGGTAAATGCTCGACGCGCGCGCCTTTTAATGGATGGATGCAGTCGTTCAGGGCATTGGATGGATTTTTCTTCAGGTTATTTCGGGTGCAAACCTACTCATGAACATTATAGAGGCCCAGGTAAATTTTCTGGTGATTTCGCTACAGATTTTCCGGCTGCTTCCGGACTAGGCTACCAAAGGGTAGCCCCTTAGGTGCCTGGGTAAAAATTTAAGACGTCCATAACTTTAGTTGCGGGAGTCTGTTTCAGGCCAACGAACTATCAAAACGAAGCTATCGACGATGAGCACATTTTCGGCATTTCGAATTTTGCTCCCAACAATATGAAACATTAGTCGGCCACAATCCGGTAAATTCTTCGACGTGCGCGCGTTTGAATGGATGGATGAAGTGTTTTAGGGGATGGGAGGGGTTTTCTTCAGGTTATTTCGGGTGCAAACCTACTCATTAACATTATAGAGGGCCCACGTAAATTTTCTGGTGATTTCGTCACCGGATTTTCCGGATGCTTCCAGACTAGGCTACCAAAGGGGGTACCCTTTGGTGCCTGGGCAAAAATTTAAGACGTCCATAACTTTTGTTACGGGAGTCCGTTTTAGGCCCACGAACCATCAAAACGATGCTATCGATGATGAGTACATTTCCAGCATTTTAGATTTTGCACCCAACAATATGAAACATTATCCGGCCACAACCCGGTAAATTGTTCGACGTGCTCGCATTTGAATAGATGGATGCAGTCGTTTAGGGCATGTGAGGGGTTTTCTTCAGGTTATTTCGGGTGCAAACCTACTCATTAACATTATAGAGGGCCCAAGTAAATTTTCTGGTGATTTAGCCACGGGATTTTCCAGATGCTTCCGGGCTAGGCTACCAAAGGGTACCCCCTTTGGTGTCTGGGCAAAAATTTAAGACGTCCATAACTTTTGCTACGGGAGTTCGTTTCAGGCCCACGAACTATCAAAACGAAGCTATCGACGATGAGTACATTTCGAGCATTTTGGATTTTGTTCCCAACAATATGAAACGTTATCCAGCCACAACCTGGTAAATTGCTTGATGCGCGCACGTTTGAATGGATGGATGCAGTCGTTTAGGGCATTGGAGGAGTTTTCTTCAGGTTATTTCGGATGCAAACCTACTCATTAACATTATAGAGGGCCCAAGTAAATTTTCTAGTGATTTCGCCACGGAATTTTCCGGATGCTTCCGGACTAGGCTACCAAAGGGTAATACCTTTGGTGCCTGGGCAAAAATTTAAGACGTCCATAACTTTTGCTACCGGAGTCCGTTTCAGGCCCACGAACTATCAAAATGAATCTATCAATAATGAGTACATTTCCCGCATTTCGGAATTTGCATTAATTTTATGATAACTGTGAAATGCAATTTCAACCATAAATCATATAACAGATTAGGAAACTAATAATTTTGTTATTTTTGAAAAAAAATACTTTTTAATTAAAGGGATTTTTAATATTTTAAAAATCTTATCTCTCATCTCTCAATTATTTGATGAACCTTATTCTCGCAAACATAATGTGGTTCTTTAAAATCATCGTAATCGTTAGAAAATATATGCAAGCGATCCTAGGTTGATACCCAAGATAGAGCTCGTTTATCTCGAGCTCGAGATTAATAGTTTCCGAGCTCGAGTCAATATCAAACACAAAATAGAACTTGTTTAATTAAACAAACCGAGTTTTATAACAATAACGTTCGACTGTACTTGTTCGAAAACTTGATCCAATTTTTCGAGTTTAGTCAAGCAACCAAAGCCTTTCGAGCATACCTTTTCGAGCCAAACATGCACATATATTTTTTTTTTGGAAAGGGATATACCGTGGCAATTTTATAAAAAATAAGACAAGTACAAAGAGCACACTAAGGTCCCCACAAGCCAGGGACTCAAAGCGGCACGCCAAAAAAAGGCATCAAAAGAACTATCAACCAAACAAACCCAAACCCAAGAAACAAAAGAATGTTGGTCCCAAACAATCAAACAAAAAGAGGATTAAGAGAGAAATCAAGAAGATAAAAATGCAAAAGTTCTTGTTTTATTTATGAGAGCTCTCAAGAACACAAGAACACACACTTTCTCTCTCTCTAAATGACTCTCATTGAAATGACTTCCACACCTTTCTCTCAACCCTAAACCCCTTTATATATGGGGCCTAAATACAAAAGCCCAAGCCCAAGCCCAATAGCTAAACTAACTAGTTAAACACTAATTAAACCTTCTCAAAGCTTACTTTATAAAACTTTCTCTGATTAGGACAATTTGGTCCTAACAATCTCCCCCTAAAGTTTTATAAAGGAAGCATCTCTGATCTTCTCCCCCTTGCTTTCTTCAGAAAACTTTAGTGGCGTTTGGCTACATTTTGATCTCCAAGCTCCCCTTCGATTGTAGCTCTTTATCTTCAGTTTCAACTGAAAGACCAGATCCGATTTGCAATAACCGCGACTGATTGCGCAAACTACAGCTCAACCTGTAAATAACTCGACACATCTGATAACCGCATAATAAAACAGCTTGCACCAGAGCATGTTGATTCATCCAACTATGTTGATCTCCCTCCAAGAAAAACAAAGGGATAGATGCATGTGTGAGTTACCGTGCGGATCAGCAAGAAAAATAACGAATCTGTCTTTGACCGCGTGTTGAATAGGAATTCAGCATTAGAGCTCTAAATATGATAAGCTTACAACAGGGAAACATTGAAGCTTGGATCACCGAAACACCATATGGAGTGAAACACTGGAGTAGATGTTGAACGAGATACTCTGCTTTGATCTCTCTTCTGCTCAGAGAATAGTCGATTTCCTGAAATCTTCCAAAATGTCAAGTAATCAAATCCAGATCTAGTCTTCTTAGTCAGATGGATGACGACCGTTACTCAAAATTCTAGATCGCAACCGAGCCTCAACAACGGTAAAACTCAACTCTCACGCCTAAGAGGAATAATTCACCGAAGGCGGCATCCAAAGGAAAAACTCAACTCTCACGCCTAAGAGGAATAATTCCATCTAATAAAACTCTAGAATAATGGTTGCAGAGCATCAGCCTTCTGAGTAATCTAACCAAATGCAGAATCCGATCACCGTTGTTTTGAAATCGATACAAATCTGACACGACTTCAAATAATCTGGAGCAGTTGGGAAACGAGAGAAATTCAATTTTCATGATTGAAAACTGAATTTGGGCTAAAATCTGGGTTGATGAGATCTTTACGAACCAATTGGGAAAGAAAGGTGGCTAATAAAGCGCGGGGATTTTTAAGCGTCACATGTATTTGAATCTGGGTGGATCTAGAGCGCAGCGGAAAGTGATCAATCATAAGCCCGATTGACCGTATAATCTTGAAAGCGTATTTGGAGATAATTCCCGAACTAAAATTGAGCAATTTAGCATACTCGAGAAAAAATTCCGTCAAATAGTCCCAAACCCTGAATCCTGGAAGTCCCAAATAAAAAAAAATAAAATTTTCTGAAAGATGTGAAAATTTCAAACTTCGGGGGCTGAATTTGTAAAAATCCAGAACTTTGAACTTTAGGGGTTAATCTTGTAAATATTCAGAACTTGAACTTGAGGGACCAAATGTGAATATATTTGAATCTTGAAGTGCAGGGACCAAATCGGACAGAATCTTGAAAGAAGAAGTGCAGGGACTGGCAGCGTCAATTCCACAAACTTGATCCATTACATTGTTAATGTTTTGAAGATGCAGGGACCAAATATGTAAATGTCTATAAAACTTGAAATTAAATTCAAATTGAGCACGTGCCATGGATTATGTGATTCTCAGATTATGTGATTCGGGAAACACAAACACATTTTCCCATATTGATGAAGTGTGAGTTCGGGAAACATTTTTTTTTCTTTTACCGAATCCATTTTTTTTTCTTCACCCACAAATCCATCCCAACAATCCCATAAAATCCAATTATGATGGCAACCCTTTTTTGAGTCGGGAAACTTGAAAAATCAAAGGTTCCTCTTAAGAACGAGTCGGGAAACCTCGAATACCCGAGTTGGGTTATTCATGTTTCCCGAGTCGGGATATTTGAAGATCAAAGGTTCCACTCAAGAACGAGTCGGGAAACCTCGAATACCCGAGTCGGGTTATTCATGTTTCCCGAGTCGGAATATAATCACATCCCAAACATCAATCTTCATCATCTCCATCAAGATCGAAACCCCAAAACTCATATTCAAACTTTTCTTCAAGAACAATGCTTCAAAACCCAAAAAAAAAAATCTTCTTTGAATGATTCCATAGGAACAAACAAATCTAATGATTTGTTTTGTAACGCCCCGTTTTCTTATATCAAAGTTTTACCAATGCTTGGTTAAGTATCTAACTTGTTTAGTTGAAATTGTAGAGTGGAGGGACTAGAGTGTCATTCTGAGAAGTTAAGGGTTTGAGTAGAGGTCTATGTAAAAAGGAAAACCCTCATTCCCTTGTCAGTTTCTAGGGATACGTACGCTTTTGAGAGAGGAGGCGATTTGGGAGATTGAGCCAGGGATCAATTGAAGACTTGTGGAGCAATTGTGGTGAAATTCCCAACTAAGGTATGACATCTATGTCTTTTGTAAGTCCTTTGGATGCAAAGAGCAAGTAGGATTAAGGGTTAGGGTTTAGGATGTGAGTCTATGATCATAAGATCATCAATTGCATGTAATTGGAAGGATTTGAGTCAAATTATTTGCATGTAAGTGCTAGGGATCGACCCTAGTTGTTGTAGAGAGTCATTGTGATGTTAATTTGGTTAGATTGAGGCTTTGGCATGAGAATTCGAGGCTGGTCGCGACTTTGGTCGAGCCTGGAGAATCCCGCGACCAAGCCCCGCGACCTGAAGTCGCGGGGTCAAGTCGCGTAAGTCTCTGGACAATTTTGAATTTTTGGTTTTTAGCTTTTCGAAGATTGGGTTATGGGATCATGTTAGGGATGTTTAGAAAGGATGAGGCCTAGAGTTTTGGGTCAAATGGACTAGCCTAGCTATGTCTAAGGTTAGCTTTTCGGTATGGATATCATAAGGTCATGCGAAGCATTATTTTGACATGTAACTGTATTTAATTGTTTAGGTAACTTACCTTGAGCATCGTGCTAGCTCGTGTGTGTGTAATTGAGCCGCTGAAAGGTGAGTACTTATCTATGCCTATGTGGTTGTACTTATGTGATAGACTTGCATGTGTGGTTGTATGTTATATGGACTATGCTATTGCCTAGTTGGTACTAGTTACCACTAGGAAACTGGTTCCTTAGGGAACAAAGGATCAAGTTGTGGATTAAGCGGCCTGGTACCAGTGTCAAGGGATTAAGTTACATGATGTATGATTGCTATGTGATTCGGTTATGTATGTATGGTCACGTTAGTATAGATATTTGCTCACTAAGCGAAAGCTTACCCGTTGTTATTTCCCCTTTTAGTGCCAGGTACTTCTTCGGGAAGCAAGGGCAAGGCTCACGTGTGATGATCTCGGTTGGTGGTGGCTCAGTCAGTCAGTAATCATGGGTTATGAAGTTTTAAAAGAGACAATGTTTTAATTCAGTTGGTGAACTTGTTTAGATTTGGAAGTATTTGATAACTATTTGGCATGACTTTATATGCCTTGTTTGGTTATTCCTGTTGAACAAAGGCTTTTAGCTATTGTTTCTTTTTATTGAGTCTAAAACTTTTGACTAAGCTTCCGCTCAATTAAGATTCTTTTCTACTACTTTAACATTCGGTTTAGAGCTGTTACAATTGGTATCAGAGCCCTGGTTTAAGGGATTCGAGCATTCATGGAAAGTGAGTGTTTGAACTTAAACCTAGGAGTTCTTGTTTTCAAAAGTGAAAATTTCGGAAAGGGTTGAGTTTTATTGAAAAGGGATAAGGGACTGAGCTGCAGACCGGGACATCAACGTGAGGTGAGCACACTATACTTTGTTAAGAAAGCATGTCATTCCTATTTCTTATTTTGTGATTAGCATGTGATAATATGATGTAGAAAGAGCATGCATGATATTATGTCATTTCGGAACATGTTATCGAGTTATGTATTTATATGAAAGTAGGATGGGCATGTATGCTAAATGAATAGAATAATGTGGCTTAGGTGATGTGCTTGTATGTTATGACAACCGAGTTAGGAATTGAGGACTTAGTGATCGTGTTGAGCCTAGGCATGTAGGGTGCATTTATAATGATATAAGGGCCCATATCATTACAAATGCATTGTGCATGTTGGGACTTAGCAGGGTTGCGAAAGAACTCATGAACCAAACAAGGTTGTAAGGAGTATGGGTAGAAGCATGAAAGGACAATTTATTGTCTAGGGAATGTCTAGTAACATGTGGATAGGATACTGTCAAGGGTTGGGTGGATGGCTTAACTCTTGGGTGGGAGAGAGAAAGAGGGGTTATGTAACCGAGTATATGTTTATTGTATCAGTATGGTGAGTAAGAAGCAAAAGGGGAAGAAAACTGTGAACACTGATGAGATGGACGTGGAGCATCTAAGAGAAATTATCAGCGCCGAAGTAGCGCAAGTGATGCAGAATACCCTTCCGGGGTTATTTGAGCAAATGAAGGACGAGTTAGCCAAAACGGTTAACAGTCAGGTGGAGGCGGCAATGGCTAGCAGGCCTAGCGGTTCAGGTAGCTCTCAGACTAGCAAAGTGACGAGCTACAAGGACTTCACTGCATGTCAGCCGCCATTTTTCCAGGGACAGAAGGACCCAGTGGCGAGCACCCGTTGGTTGACGGAGATCGAGGGTGCCTTCCTCACTAGTTCTTGTGCTGCAGAAGTGAAGGTGAGGTATGCCTCGAATCTCCTGAGAGGTCCTGCTAAGGACTGGTGGAACATCTTATCTCAGACTAAGGGCCCAGAGCAGATCGAGGCGATGACTTGGGAGCAGTTTAAAGAATTGTACAAGGAGCAGTATGTACCTCAGGTCGAGGTGGAGCGGCTTACGGGAGAGTTTCTGGGTATGGAGCAGACGACCGAATCAGTGAATGAAATCACTGATAAGTTTTTGGAGAAGTCACTTTTCTGCCGTGACTATGTGGCCAACGAACCTATGAAGATGTATCGGTATGCGCAGATTCTGAAGCCGGAGATAAGAGAATTTGTGGTCATGTCGGACTGCAAGACTTTCCACGAGATGCATGCTAAAGCACGAGCTAGGGAGCTCGAGTTAGAGAGGCAGGGGAAGCGGAAGAAAATGGAGGCAACGCAGGTTCAGACACGGGCGCAGACTCAGGCTCAGACTCAGTCAGTAAAGAAGTTCAAGCCGACTGTGCCTAGGGTTGAGGTCAAGAAAGAGTTTCCCAGCTGCCCTAAGTGCGGGAAACACCACCTGGGAGAGTGTAGATATGGGACCGGGACCTGCTATAAATGCGGGAAACCAGGTCATTCGAGCAGGGAGTGCAAGTCGACTGCAAAATTATGTTTCCGATGTTATCAGCCGGGCCACTTCATTAGTGAGTGCCCGATGACTTCAGGTTCCACGCAGACTACGGGAACAGCACCGGTTAAGGCGGCAGAGACTGGAGCTAGCAAGAAGCCAGAGATACCCAAGAGCCGCGCTAGAGTTTTTCATTTGACGGCCGAGGAGGCCAAGGAGGAGCCAGACGTTGTGACAGGTACCTTTCTTGTCAACTCTTTACCTGCTTTGGTATTGTTTGACTCGGGTGCCAGTAAATCTTTTGTATCTTTATCTTTTTGTAAGGGTTTCACGAATGTAATGGGTAGACTAGATAAACCTTTAAAGGTAGAGATAGCGGCCGAAGAGTACCGGCTATGTAGTGATGTGTACAGGGATGTTGTAATAGAGCTAGAAGGGGTAGAGTTTAAAATTGATCTCATCCCAATACCTATGAGGGAGATCAATGTAGTTGTCGGGGTAGATTGGTTGAGCCGGAATGGGGGACATATTGACTGCGAGTTTGAGCGGGTGGTAATTCGAAACCCAAGTGGGGGAGAATTGACCATCTTGAGCGAGAGACGGAAGAGACCGCCGAAGTTGTGCACGCTAGCTAAGGCTAGGAAGCACGTTCTTCGCGGAGGATGCAGTTTCTTGGCGTATGTGGTCGACAGTCAAGCAGAAGCGAGGAAGAAGACAGTCGCTGAGGTGCCTGTGGTTAGCGAGTATCCGGATGTATTCCCGGATGACTTGCCTGGCATCCCTCCCGAGAGACAGGTGGAGTTCCGGATCGACTTGGTCCCGGGGGCGGCACGGTAGCAAAGGCTCCGTACCGGCTAGCACCTCCGGAGATGCAAGAGCTCTCGAAGCAGTTGGAAGAGTTGTTGGATAAGGGGTTCATACGCCCGAGCACCTCACCTTGGGGAGCCCCTATCCTGTTTGTGAAGAAGAAGGATGGGTCGATGCGGATGTGTATCGACTATCGGGAGTTGAACAAACTCACGGTAAAGAACAGATACCCACTGCCGAGGATCGACGATCTCTTCGATCAACTTCAGGGAGCCGCGTGGTTCTCGAAGATAGATCTTCGCTCCGGGTACCATCAGTTAAAAGTAAGGGAGGAAGACATTCATAAGACGGCTTTTCGGACGAGGTACGGGCATTTCGAATTCATCGTGATGCCCTTCGGATTGACGAACGCACCAGCGGCGTTCATGGATTTGATGAACAGGGTATGCAGGCCGATGTTGGATAGATCGGTAATCGTTTTTATAGACGATATACTGATCTACTCCAAGTCGAAGGAGGAGCACGTGGAGCATTTGCGGGAAGTGTTGGAGATTTTGCGTAAAGAGAGATTATACGCAAAATTCTCTAAGTGTGACTTCTGGTTGCAAGAGGTTCAATTTCTCGGACATCTTGTAAACCGAGAAGGCATAAAGGTGGATCCAGCGAAGATAGAGACAGTGATGAACTGGGAGACACCGAAGACTCCCACGGAGATTAGGAGCTTTCTTGGGTTGGCCGGATACTACCGCCGGTTTATCCAAGATTTCTCCAAGATAGCAGTTCCGTTGACGAGGTTAACGCGGAAGAGTGAGCCGTTTGTGTGGGGCGAAGAGCAAGAGGCAGCATTTGATACGTTGAGAAGGAAGCTATGCGAGGCTCCGGTCCTGACATTACCGGAGGGAGTGGAGGACTTGACAGTCTACTGTGATGCCTCATATCACGGGTTAGGCTGCGTCCTTATGCAGAGGGGGCGGGTGATTGCCTATGCGTCTCGTCAGTTAAAGACGCATGAGGTAAACTACCCAACCCATGACCTAGAGTTAGCCGCAGTGGTGTTCGCGCTCAAGCTGTGGCGGCACTACTTGTATGGGGTTCGCTGTACCATTTATACGGACCACAAAAGTCTCCGTTATTTTATGGATCAGCAGAACCTCAATATGAGGCAGCGGAGATGGTTAGAAGTGATTAAGGATTACGACTGCGAAATCCTCTATCACCCGGGAAAGGCGAACGTGGTGGCGGACGCCTTGAGTCGGAAAGGGAGTATCTTACTCCTTCGAGTACCGTGTATGAGGATGACAGTGACGACACCTCTGATTGAGTTGATACGTCAGTCACAAGTGGAGGCGGTGAAAGAAAACAGTCAGAAAAAGGAGCGGATCAAGGGACAAGTGGGGCAGTTGATGGCAGACGGTAGAGGATTGTTGACCCGATATGGTCGGGTGTGGGTTCCAGTATCTTGTGAGGCGAGACAGATCCTTTTAGACGAGGCCCATAAGTCGAAATTCTCAATCCATCCCGGTGCAACTAAAATGTATCGTGACTTGAGGACCGACTATTGGTGGCCGGGCATGAAGAGAGATGTGGCGAGGTACGTAGAGAAGTGCTTGACTTGTCTAAGAGTCAAGGCGGAGCATCAGAGACCACACGGGAGGCTCCAACCCTTGGAGATACCCGAGTGGAAATGGGAGCACGTGACGATGGATTTGGTTATTGGGTTACCGAGGACGGTTAGGAGACACGATGCCATCTGGGTGGTTGTCGATAGGCTGACGAAGAGTGCCCATTTCATAGCGATCAAGGAGGCTTCATCTTCGGAGGAATTAGCGGACATTTATGTCCGAGAGATAGTAGCAAGGCACGGAGTACCTGTGACGGTGATCTCGGACCGAGATGTACGATTCACATCCCGGTTTTGGAGCAGATTTCATGACGACTTGGGTACGAGGCTTCAGTTCAGCACGGCTTTTCATCCGCAGACGGATGGTCAAAGCGAAAGGACCATTCGGACTCTTGAGGATATGCTACGGGCTTGTGTGCTCGATTTCGGAGGGAGTTGGGACTCTCATCTTCCTTTGGTAGAGTTTTCATACAACAATAGCTTCCATGCTAGTATTGGTATGCCTCCTTATGAGATGCTCTATGGGAGGCGGTGTAGGACTCCCGTGTGTTGGGGAGAGGTCGGGCAGAGAGAGCTCGGGAGTACCGAGATTGTGCAGAAAACAACCGAGGGTATTCAGTTGGTTCGGGATAGGCTGAGGGCAGCTCAGAGTCGTCAAAAGAGCTATGCGGATAAGAGGCGAACAGACTTAGAGTTTAATGTGGGCGATAAAGTACTTTTGAAGGTATCGCCTTGGAAAGGGGTGATACGCTTCCGAAAGCGAGGCAAGCTAGGTCCGAGATTCATTGGACCATTCGAGATAGTGGCACGTGTGGGAAAGGTTGCGTATCGGCTTGAGTTACCGCCAGAGCTCAGTCAGATACATAACACTTTCCATGTTTCACAGCTTCGGAAGTGCCTAGCGGACGAGTCAGCTCACGTACCAATCGACGACATCCAGGTAGACGAACGACTGAACTATGTGGAGAAACCAGTTGCAGTCTTGGAGCGAAAGACCAAGACTTTGAGGAACAAGGAGGTCGGAATAGTCAAGGTCCAGTGGGAGCATCGCAAGGGCTCGGAGTGGACTTGGGAACCGGAGGACGAGATGAGGAGAGACTACCCTGAGTTGTTCCAAGATTAAGCGATTTCGGGGACGAAATCCTGGTAAGTGGGGGAGAGTTGTAACGCCCCGTTTTCTTATATCAAAGTTTTACCAATGCTTGGTTAAGTATCTAACTTGTTTAGTTGAAATTGTAGAGTGGAGGGACTAGAGTGTCATTCTGAGAAGTTAAGGGTTTGAGTAGAGGTCTATGTAAAAAGGAAAACCCTCATTCCCTTGTCAGTTTCTAGGGATACGTACGCTTTTGAGAGAGGAGGCGATTTGGGAGATTGAGCCAGGGATCAATTGAAGACTTGTGGAGCAATTGTGGTGAAATTCCCAACTAAGGTATGACATCTATGTCTTTTGTAAGTCCTTTGGATGCAAAGAGCAAGTAGGATTAAGGGTTAGGGTTTAGGATGTGAGTCTATGATCATAAGATCATCAATTGCATGTAATTGGAAGGATTTGAGTCAAATTATTTGCATGTAAGTGCTAGGGATCGACCCTAGTTGTTGTAGAGAGTCATTGTGATGTTAATTTGGTTAGATTGAGGCTTTGGCATGAGAATTCGAGGCTGGTCGCGACTTTGGTCGAGCCTGGAGAATCCCGCGACCAAGCCCCGCGACCTGAAGTCGCGGGGTCAAGTCGCGTAAGTCTCTGGACAATTTTGAATTTTTGGTTTTTAGCTTTTCGAAGATTGGGTTATGGGATCATGTTAGGGATGTTTAGAAAGGATGAGGCCTAGAGTTTTGGGTCAAATGGACTAGCCTAGCTATGTCTAAGGTTAGCTTTTCGGTATGGATATCATAAGGTCATGCGAAGCATTATTTTGACATGTAACTGTATTTAATTGTTTAGGTAACTTACCTTGAGCATCGTGCTAGCTCGTGTGTGTGTAATTGAGCCGCTGAAAGGTGAGTACTTATCTATGCCTATGTGGTTGTACTTATGTGATAGACTTGCATGTGTGGTTGTATGTTATATGGACTATGCTATTGCCTAGTTGGTACTAGTTACCACTAGGAAACTGGTTCCTTAGGGAACAAAGGATCAAGTTGTGGATTAAGCGGCCTGGTACCAGTGTCAAGGGATTAAGTTACATGATGTATGATTGCTATGTGATTCGGTTATGTATGTATGGTCACGTTAGTATAGATATTTGCTCACTAAGCGAAAGCTTACCCGTTGTTATTTCCCCTTTTAGTGCCAGGTACTTCTTCGGGAAGCAAGGGCAAGGCTCACGTGTGATGATCTCGGTTGGTGGTGGCTCAGTCAGTCAGTAATCATGGGTTATGAAGTTTTAAAAGAGACAATGTTTTAATTCAGTTGGTGAACTTGTTTAGATTTGGAAGTATTTGATAACTATTTGGCATGACTTTATATGCCTTGTTTGGTTATTCCTGTTGAACAAAGGCTTTTAGCTATTGTTTCTTTTTATTGAGTCTAAAACTTTTGACTAAGCTTCCGCTCAATTAAGATTCTTTTCTACTACTTTAACATTCGGTTTAGAGCTGTTACATGTTTGGCTCTGATACCATTTGTTGGTCCCAAACAATCAAACAAAAAGAGGATTAAGAGAGAAATCAAGAAGATAAAAATGCAAAAGTTCTTGTTTTATTTATGAGAGCTCTCAAGAACACAATAACACACACTTTCTCTCTCTAAATGACTCTCATTGAAATGACTTCCACACCTTTCTCTCAACCCTAAACCCCTTTATATATGGGGCCTAAATACAAAAGCCCAAGCCCAAGCCCAATAGCTAAACTAACTAGTTAAACACTAATTAAACCTTCTCAAAGCTTACTTTATAAAATTTTCTCTGATTAGGACAATTTGGTCCTAACAAAGAACTATGGTATTTATCGTATACAAGTTGATACCTACTGTGATACTGATAACTCTCATATTATTCGTATTAGTTACATTTTTTTATTACTTTTTTTCCTCACCTTACCCTTCTATAAACATCATTTTGAAGCCTAAAACGTTCCTTTGGTCCTATCTATCCCTTAAGGCAAGAAATAATAAAAAAAAAGTTCAATTTTGGAGCTTTACTGATATTGTAGGGATGTCACCACAGTGAGTTGTCTGCACCTGCAGATTCTACAATGATTTTTGGGAATTTCTTAATAAGGACAAGTCAACTCATCAACAACCATGGGAGACAAGCATGGTTCATCTACACAAAAAATTAAGAAATTGAAAATGGTGGAAAATATTAAAATAGTCAAAAGTAAAAAGGTCTTTTAACATTGGGACAAAGACTCCACTTTTCACCACTATAAAATGAACCTTGGGACAAGCATTCAAGACATCCTCAACAACACAATGCACTCTTCATTTACTTTTACTTCTCTCTAGTTTATGTTTAGTATTAACTAAGTTTAATTTTCTGCACTTTAAATTCTGCAAATTTACATTCTGTATTGTAGCCACAGAGGTGACTGCTTACCACAACCTCTCATTTTCAATTAAAATGCAGTTTATTTTCTACACTTCTTTTATTTTGTCTTTACTTATGGTCAGTAGCTAAACCCCACCTGTAGGTGTGAGTGTGAGCAAAGTCCAAGAGGCCAAAATGTAACACTTGGGTGTTTCCATCATTTAATACTTTTCGGTTTAGTCATTTTGAGACGACGCTTTATCTCAACGCGGAAAAGCTTGATAACACCAAAATTATACACATTTGGTTGTTCTATTTTGTTAAGATTTTCCCCCATTTATGCTTTGTTTTGGTACATTTTATTCCAAAAAGCTTTCCTTTTCAGTTTTGCGGGTTTGAAAGGCACTTGGAACGAAAAGTAGGAAAAAAGGCAAAAAAGTGCGAAAAATGGATTTCGGAGAGACAGACCACTCTCGCGATCGCGAGATGGAAATCTCGCGCCACGAGATGTGATGCATTCAAGAGGGATTTCGTACTGTAGATGCTTGGCGTCGCGAAAGCAGGATTTGGCGTCGCGAAATAAGTCAACAAGGATTTATAAAAACCATGAGTTTTTGTTTAATTTAAGCCAAAAAAACCATGAGTTTTTACGGTTTTTACTAATATTTTGGTAAATGAACTTTAGAGAGAAAGAGTGTGTGTGTACGAAAGAGTAGATGTGTGTTAGTGTAAAAGATGATCTAGTTCATCATGATATCATCAAATCATGATGAATCTAGTAAGAATGAAATGATATCAAAGTAGAGAGAGAAAGTAGAGAGAGAAAGTTGAGAGCAAAACTCATATGTCATTCATGCAAATGATACGTACACCTTACAAGACAAAGGCATTGAGGTATATAAACCCCAACCCTTAGAAATAGAAAAGTTACAAAACTAGTCCCTCAACTATTCTATAAACCAATGTTCTAACAATCTCCCCCTTTTATAGAATAGGAGGATCAAATAACAAAAACAAACAAACCATCAAAGACAACAATTACAAGATTAGAAAAGATACTTCTTCCTCATCTTAAATCTGACTTCTGCAATCCTTATGTCATTCCTCACATCAATTCTCTTCTCAATCTCCTTTACAAAATGTTTGATCAAGTGTCTTTCAGGAGGATCAATCAAATGAATTCCTGGATGATCAAACTGAAGTCTTTTTCTGAGTTCATTGGCAACCATCTTCAGAGTTCCATCACTGTACAAAATTACTTCGTGAACTAGCATCCCCTTTGGTTCACCCTCAGAGTCAGGATAAACACAGACTATGACTTTATCATCATCATGAAACACAGTGTATAAAGGTAACTCCCTAAGATCTTCTCGAAGCACATTTGCAGGCTTGTGATTGTACAACTTTGATGTCCAATTTTCCAATCCAAGTTGGAAATCATACAAATGTGCCATAGTGATAGAAGCTCTAAGATGTCGTAGAACAGCAACTAATGCAGTCACCTCATCAACTGACTTGATCAACTTACTCTTCAAATCTGTCATGATGTGGAAGAAGACATTATACTCGATATTCTGAAAATCAGCTTCTGTAATTACATAATCCTTTTCATCTTCTCTTCTCAAAGTTAACTCAGGATACATGTAATGTCTCAAACAATTAGTTCTGAAATTCTCAACCCTCACAAACTTCTTGTCTACACCCAACTCTTCCAATCTCTTCCTTTTCACCCTTCTTATATGCATATATTCTGTTTTCAGCTCTTGTTTCAAATTACCAATTCCATAAGCTTTCTCTGCATCAATTTCCCTTTTTCCATGAGAAAACCTGGAACGATATCTTTCTTCCAAATACAGATCCTTGACTCTTGTAAATCTTTCCCAACCTGTCTTCTTCAGAAAATAACCTGAACTTGCTTTCATCTTTTCCCACAAGGCTGCTTTCTTTTGATCTATAGGCATCAAATCATCTGTAGGAAGAACATCCTCTAGTCTTGGAACCTCAACATCATCTTCAGGAACAGATTGCTCAAACTCAAACACTAGGTCTTTACACATATCCTCCATATTCCTGTCTTCCTGAGCCCTTCCTTTTTGCAGTTCATCATCAGGCACTTCATAATTGTGAATCTCATTGGCCACATTCTCTAGTACTTCTAGAACTCTGTCTAATTCAGACTTTGATCCAGAAGCACCAGAAGTGCCAACATCCTTTTGTACATCTTTGCCTTCAGAACTACTCTTCCAGTTCGGTACATCTTCTTGAACTGAACTCAGGAAATCAAACATTGACTGCAAGTCAGACACACCAGTTCCTCTACTTGTCTCACCCCCAACTAATACAATTGCATCACGTTGTCTATAAGGTTGCTTCTCCCTTGGTGGCCTCTCCTCAAACCTATCAACAATCTGAACTCTGGGAGATGAGGTCTGCCTATCCGCTCGATCCAACCGTCTTCGTTTTCTCTCCCCCTCATGACGATCATAATCATCATGCCTTCTCGTTGGACGTTGAGCAGCCACCTGACAAGTTTCCTCAACCCTTTGAAGCCGTTCTGAAAGTTGAGACAACCCGTCCATAAACATTCTATTAATCCCAGTAAACGTCTTAGTGAGTGAGGCATCAAGAGAAGTCTGAAAAGCTTGAAATTCCGTATGAGTGACTAAATGAGCTTGTCAGCGTTGTTCCTGAATTGCCTATTGCTGAAGGAGAGTCTGTTGTTGCAAAACACCAACCAACTCACGATCTTCCGTGTTACCCGATTCCAAAAGTTTAGAAAACAACAGATTCTTCAACTCTGGAATGGACAAGGATTCAGCCACTGAACTAGTTGGTTGAGATGGAGTTACAGCAGACACTGGAGATTTTCCTTTTACCAAAGCAGCTACCTGTCTTTCCAAGGCAGCTATCTTCTCAGTCTGAGCATTGATCGTATTAACCATATCCTGATTATTCTTCCAGTACATAGATCGAGTAATCAGCTTATCTGCAG
The DNA here is from genome assembly GCA_030169165.1 of Centaurea solstitialis. NCBI lineage: Eukaryota > Viridiplantae > Streptophyta > Magnoliopsida > Asterales > Asteraceae > Centaurea > Centaurea solstitialis. Next base: position 50,501,206 of record CM058047.1, on the reverse strand, counting down.
TTACCTCTACTCGAAGCTGAGAAAGATCAACATCAGCAGAGGAACCAGTACCAGTCGGAGGAGGCACTGAAAAAGATGGTGATGCAGACACAGTAGAAGAAGATACTGTAGATGTTGAGGACGCGATGGTAGGTGCAGAGAATGAACTACCAATGGGTGTTGAGGAAGAACCCAAGATAGTAGACTGTTGTCGGATGGTCGTCATGAACGATGATGAGGGTAAACTAACACCGAGGTCACTCAGACTTCTCGTTGAGCTAAGAGTAGAGCTCAAGAGACCCATGTTCAGCGCTGGCATGGTGTTAATACTGATGGGATTTCCCTCCGATCCTCGCAAGCCCGCAACAAATGAAGAACTCACTACGGTGGTTCCGGCAGAGCTACTCAAGCTAACTGCCTGTGGAATAACCACTGGTGTCCTAGCCAAAGATAAAGTATGTACAAGAGGCTCTAGACTCAAAGTGCTCAGAATCAAAGTCGTGGGCTGGGGAGGCTGCCTCACTGTGTCGGTACCACCACCCTCCAATTGAAGGATAGGTACAAGTTGTGCTTGATCCCCGTGTGAAATTGAAACTACCGTTTGTTGAGAAACAGTAGAGTGCCTTAGTGGGGTTGTGCAATGCATGGCTGGGTGTACCATGACTTGTTCAATGATAGGCGGCAAAAAATGCTCAGTCCCAGATGATGTGGCTGCCCGGCTAGACTCGGTGTGGGGAGGGGTTTGTACCATTTTTCTGGCCCCTATCTCACTCTCACCATCTTTTTCTATTTCCCGTTCACACAAACTCACATCTGAATTTTCAACTAATACTCCCTCAGCCAACCTTATACCACCATGTTGAGCAACCAAGCTTGACCCTAGATCATCATCCATTGGGTCATCATTATCATCGGATCCGGACATTTCCTCAGTACGACCATCCACTGCAGTAGTATCATCCATACTAGCATCAAGTTGCTGAGTATGAATAGAAGAAGAAGATCCAAATACGTCATGCAAATTCTGATCAACCAATTGAGAATCAATGACTAAAAGAGCATTAGAAGAGGAATCATTTCCCATAAGACGTTGGAGACGTTGATTCATTTCATCGGGAGTGAAAAACTGAATATCAGTAACAGCAACAAATGGAGGAGGCTCCACATCCAAAGATTCAGCCACTTCCTCAGGTCCAGTAAATGCTTCCAAAATTTGTTCATTCAATGGTGAAAAATGAAAATCAACCAGCTGTCATCTATATGGTGCTCAAGAACCGGTGAACTAGCACCTTGAGCAACTTCAACAACATCAAATTCATCATCCATACGTGCTTCCGAACTAATCTGTCTAATTTGGGCAACTACATTCACAGTAGAAGAATGTGCTAGCTGATCAGAATGAGCCCCACCTGAACCCCTCTCAGTATTTTCCCTCTACACACACCCTGACCAAGATCCTGTGATCGTTGGTCCCTAAGTACTAAACTCTCACTTATAGGGATAACACCTTGGGTAGGTCCCGCCGGTTCTGACTGGACCATAGGTGAAAATTTAAACCTATACTCTCGCACACTATCCTCATTCTGATCAGCATAGGCAAGTAGTTCTTCAAACAAAGGAATCTCCGGAGGAAACTGCTGCTTTGGATATCTGATAGATTGCATGTCATGAATCTTGACCAATTCAGCATCGGATCGTCGCGGAATGTAACACCCCAAAATCCGGAACAGATAATATAAACAATCTAAACAATCCCAGTGATCTAACGCAGTGGAATATAACAATTAACATAACAAAAATCAGGTTTAGTGCACGCGGAACATCCCTCCACGGCTGAGATTTGATTAAATAAATGTCTAAGATAGGGGGATCCTCTACCAGCTAACTATCTAGGAGGTTAGGCCTTCTCTTTACCTTTCCTAGACTCCCGCTTAGCACCTGAAAATAATTTTGAAAGAATTTGGAAAACGAGGGTTAAACCATAAGGTCTAGTGAATTTCCCCAAAACAAGTTATATAATAGTTCCAGCCCGCTGGCCATAAATCAAGTTAAAAACTACTGAATGTGTGCGGACAAAGAAAAACAGGCCCAGTCCAGGTCACCCGATAATAACTCCCAAGGAACATAGTCCCAAGGTACCCCCAAGTGGCGGATCAGACCAAATGGTAAACTCCCAAGGAACGCGAGGTTCCAAGGTAACCAGTGTCCATAGTGCAACACATCAGTCAAACAATCTTAGTTATTACCATTTTAAGCATGCTTTAATTGTAGTTATCATTCACACCACGTTATCATAAAAATCATGGGCAGTTCATCATTTAGAAACATTTAGCAAAATCAGTATGGGCAGTTTAAATCAGTTAAAACATTTAGCCCACTCTTATTCAGGCAAGGAAACTCACCTGAGCAATTTCCACTGTCCCGCTGACGATCTCGCCTAACGTTCCTGAATAAATTCTAAGGCATTAGAAACTTCTACTAAGATATCCCTAGGCAGACTTAGCACGGGGGTTCCGCTACCCAGTTAGCGGACGGGGTCAAGGGGAGCCGCCCTTGCGGGGTCGAGGGGCAGCGCACCTAGAAATTTTTTGGTTCCTATAGGAATAAATCACTACGGGAATTCCCCTCCGAAAACCAACCCTACAATCGAAACCTCTCAAAATCCGACTCGGACAATGGCCCAAAACCCGACTCGGAAAAGCACCCTTTTTCCGACTCACAAAATCCGATTCGAAAAATCCACCATTTCCCGATTCGGAAAATGGCAATTTCCGATTCGGAAAATGGCAATTTCCGATTCGGGAAAACACCAACTCATATTTTCCGAACTCTAATGGAAACGAGGTCAAAATGACGGCTTGACTAGCCCATTTCCCGATTCGGAAAACTTAGGTTTCCAATCCGGGAAAGGCATAACGAAACAAAACACCCCAAAGATATCACTAATTTCCCGATTCGGAATTCATGATTTCCGACTCGGAAAACGTGATTTCCGATTCGGAAAACATGAATTCCGATTCGGAAAACGTGAACAGTTCCGGAATCAATACTCTAAATCCAAAACTTGGATGAATGAAATTCATTATAAATAGTACAATGTGCACTATTTCTTAAAGTTCTCACAATTTTGTTGGTTCTCAAATGATCAAATATATACAATTTTTTATATTTATCTTATTTTATAAAAAATTAGAAAAACATATGAATAATCGATTGAAAATGGTGGACTAATTCATCATTGAAAATTGAGATCAAAGTATTGAATAGATTTAATCTAATCCAATGGACAACCAATATAATATTCAGTGGATACAACAAATCAAGATCATATATTAGTTTGTATGAAATCAGTTGTTCAATGTTAATTTGGACTAGATCAAACGGCAAAACCCAACATCCTATTAGCGATCAAATTGAATCAGATCCTTCTTAGTCCATTGAATTTCAACCGATGAACACCCATAAAACTTGTCATCTTCTACAGTTTAGAAAACACGAACTTTTCACGAAGTCGAAGTTTCAAGATAACATTTTGGTGCGATTTTAATATTTGGGATATCCTCAAACCAAAAAAAAACATAGGATATTTATAACCTAAATTGTTTATAAATTATAAAAATTCACATTTAATTTATAGTTGTTCAGAAATTAATATACAAGCGGACAACATAAAGTTATGAATATCCAAAATTTAAATAGAACAAAAACAAATACCAATTAGAAATACAATATCTAGTATACGATGATAGAATAAAGAAAAATAATAGTAGAAGTTCAACAAAACAGGATGACGGGACAAGAGAGACAAGAGGGAACAATGGTTGAAGTCATAACACACAAATCATTAGTTTTAGAAACTAAAATTGAAATTATTCGAATAAATTACGTATTTCATCACATATTTCTTAATCAGTAGTTTTGATCTACTAATTTATTTTATAACCTTATTAAATTGAAAGATTATTACACAATAAAACGATATGGAATTGCCAAATTACACCATTGGTTAGAAAAATATAAGTTTATATGCGGTCTATATAAAAATGTTTTGTGCCGATATCATGATATGATTGGTTAGGAATCATTCTTTCCTTCCAACAAACTATACAAACCATTATGTTATGAAATAATAACGATATTTATAAGCGATTATTATGGTTTATTAATTAGATTGATGTGTGTGCGTGTGTGTGTATATATATGTATATATATATATATATAGAGAGAGAGAGAGAGAGAGAAACAGAGAGAGAGAGAGAGATAGAGAGAGAGAGAGAGAGAGAGAGAGAGAGAGAGAGAGAAAGTGTGTGTATGTGTTTGTGTGTATGTAACAGAGTAGATGTGTAGCATGAATAAACAAGTGGACATATACATGTTCATGTGGGTAAATATGAAACAATTGTTTTTCAAATCAAAGGTTTGTTGGTATCATTTATTTTCCTAACAAAATTGGGTGAAGAATCACATGAGGATTCCATTTAATTCAAAACATTTTATTTTCGTATAATTGCACCAAATATGTAAAAAGGTTTTTTCAATTCTCCTAACATTATCTGCAACTTTGTAAAATTGATTGATTAATGATATTATTCCACAGAAAACCTATATATCACTATCGAAAAGAGAGAAAAAAATCGAAGATCTACCACAACATACCAATACGATTAGACTCTAATTTTAGTTGTTTGCATTCACTTAATTCAACAAGATGACTCTGTATCCAATTATTTTTATATGAAATAAACACATTTTGAAACAAATATATCTTAATTAATACTCTAAATCATAGACTTAGATAAAAACAAAAATCATATAAAATAGCACCATGTACACTGGTTCTCCGAGTTCTCATAATTTTATAGGTTATTAATTATATATAATTAGCTATATATACACGATGGGGTTTAATCTAGGGATGACCAATTAATTCTTAAAAACTTGATGACTGATTTAGGCCTTTGATCTGAAAATGGGCATAAAGGGCATGATCGTCATTTTGCAAAAAAAGTTCACGGTTCATTCATAATATGAAGCTTCAGATTCATAATATGATAATCAGATTCATAATATGAAACTTCATATCCACCTTATGAATCTTCACTAAATGAAACTCAAATTCATATTATGAATCTTTGATTCACTAGATGAAACTTCATATTCACTTTATGAATCTTCACTAGATGAAACTTAGATTCATCTTATGAATCTTCAAATTCGCTAGATAAAGTTCATATTCACGTTATGAATATTCAAATTCACTACATAAAAGTAACAATCACCCTAATTCACCTAATGAATTCAAAAGTAATGTTTTTTTACATGTAAATTCATCTAATGAATACAAACAAAATGTTCATATACATATAAATTCACCTATTGAATACAAACATAATATTCATTTACATTTAAATCTAGTTCTAAGTATACGAATCCTTTTCTAGCATCCCATCAATTAGAACCCGAGCATCCTCTATGCAACCGTGCTTCCCGGCCAACAAAGTCATGACATTAAAAGCAACCATATCTTTTTGTGGTATTTCATCGAACACATTTTGTGCACACCTCAATCTCCAATTTTTGAGTAAATTGAACATAATTACATGAATACCAAGGCATAAATCAATTGAATAATTAAAATTGTTCAACCAGCACACAAAATTTGTGAACAAAAACTCATCCAGTAAACTGAAATAGATCGCCATAACAACAAAACTAAACACCAGATCTGGAGAAGAAGATGAAGAAAAATATGGAAACTCACCTGATCTGATGTCACCGCCGGTGTAGGCAGCAGTGACGGTGGTCGTGGTGACGAAGGACAAGGTGGAGGCGACAAAAGTGGTAGAGCGTCAATGTGGCCAATGTGAGAGCTAGGGGTGTGCATGGTTCGGTTTGGTTCGGTTTTGAGGTTAAACCGAAACCAAACCGAAAATTTTGGTTTTTAGAAAAACCAAAACCAAAACCAATCGGTTTTTCAGTTTTTGGTTTCGGTTTTAAGTTCGGTTTTTGGTTTTTGGATTTCTATTTTTTGTCCAAAAATCAAAATCCAAGATCATCAATTCCTGTTTACGTATCTGAATGTTTAGAAGATAGAGTTGATGTTTATAGAACTATAACTGTTGGTCCCTATGGGATGGCCAATAAGATAGATTATAGTATATAGTATTGTAGAAGGGGGGTTGAATACAATCAACACAATTTCTTCTATATATTTTAATCTATGACTCGTATGGAGTCTTTGTATAGATTAATATTAGATTGTTTGTTGAACAAGATCAAGACTATGTCAAGATCTAAACAATCTATAGAATTTAGACACTTAGCCTTTGCTTATGCACAAAGCAAGTAAAGAAGTAGTAAGAAAGAACTTAGAAGAATTTAGAAGGAGGGAAAGGATTTGGGGTATAGAAGATGGACCAAGGTGGTTTGAAGAAAAACCCAACGTTCATATTTAATGCATGCCATACCCAACTTTACATGTGTCATGTAAAGATTGGGTCTGTTGTACTATTGTACCATAAAATAATGCCCATGCGTGGTAGGGTCATGGTCTATGGTAAACAGTTGCCTTATGGGTGATAAGTACGGAGGGAACAGTAAAGAGACATCCCCTTTTGTACTATTGTCAGAAAGGCAACTCAAATCCTTTTTGTGCATATAGGACAAGAAGACAAATATGGAATTCTTAAAGTACAAGTCACTGATCAGGCCTAGAGTCGCTGATCTTTGGGAAGGATCAGGGAGGCACTGTGACTTGTTCTCTTGGGAACGTCATGTTAGAGTAGTCAGCTAGCTATCACTGATTTCAACTTCAGATCATAAGCATCGCTGACTCTATCGTCATCTTGCATCAATAGATGGTGCTCATGGTTTCTGTTTGTCCATTAACAAAGAGCAACAAGATGGAATAGAAATCACTGTAAAAGATGAGTAAAAATGAAGATCAATGAATGCTTCAATGGCTTGAAATGATATTGCAATAAAGTTGATTACACCAAACTTCTTGAGAAAGCATTAACCAAAAACCCTAAACATCATCTTCTATTTATAGCAGCATAGAAGTATGACAGAATTACATAAATGGCCCCTGGAGTTTAAGACTCCATAAAAGAGGGCAAACAAACTAACGAAAGTTCAATAAACTGAAATTACAAATACTGAAAAGAAAGATAGACTTCTGACTCTTCACAACCAATGAGGGTCTAACAATCTCCCCCTTTGGGAAGAAGTCAGAAGGGCGGCGGTAACTTCAAAGCTGGCTCCCACTTCGACAACTGTATGAACTCGTCCCAATATCCTATAATCCGTGAACGCATCCTCATAGCAGCTTCAACTCTCCGATACATCAACCTCTCTTTCAGCTTCTCCTCGATCAATCTCATCGCCTCCAGGACTTTCGCCTTCCCGTCGTTGTGCTTCGTCGGAGGGATCTGATCAGTCAGCAGCCTGCTACTTAACCCGTTGTACACATAGATCAGGGTACCGTCGCAAAACTGAGCGAGTTCACTGAATCGCATGAACTTACGCTCCTTCTTCTTTGGGTCAAGTAGACGACCCCATGCTCCGGGACTTTCGATGGAAGGTAGAGGTAGTAGGATCCGATCGCAGGCACTTGTAGGTTCGGACGAAGCAGGTTGACCCTGGGTTGTCGACTCTCGATTGCCAACTGATAGTCCGTCACACGCGCCAGTGTGATTGCATGGCGGACATATTTCTTCAAGACTTCGAGGCCGTCGGGATAGTACCTGGGGCTAGGGGTGAGCATAACCAGGTACCCAGCTTTTTTCCATGGAACCGGAACCGGTTAGAGCGGTTCTTAATTTTTTGGAACCGGAACCGGAACCGCCGGGAACCGGTTCCGATACCGGGTACCCGGTGACCAATTTTTTTATTTTTTTTTCAAACATTGCATACATTATAAATGTAATAATACCCCAAGTTTAACGAATAAATATGACAAAATATAAAGTACCAACTTAAAAACATAATAACCCGATAAAAACTACACTTAAAGTCTTAACAAAAAATACAAAAATAGCGAAATAAAACATGAGCCTTGAATCTTGAGGCAAAATGACTTCGATAATACTTCATGTCAAGTCGTCAAACACGTAATGAGACACGAAAAACAGAAGTTGATAAAAGATCTAAGTTACGGCCAAAGAAAGTAATCTATTTAAAATATAAAAAAAATATATATATATATATTTAAAAATACCGGGTACCCGCCGGGTAACGGTTCCAAAATTTTGAGAACCGGAACCGGTTTTGACCGGTTCCTTATTTTAGGAACCTGAACCGGAACCACTAACACCGGTTCCGGTTCTAGAACCGACGGTTCCAAAGCAGTTCCGGTTCCAAAAGCGGGTACCCGCTTTTTATGCTCACCCCTACCTGGGGCGGAGGATCGGGCCTTGCAAGTACTTGATGAGTGCGAGGAGGTCCTCGAGGTGTATCCTATCCAGATCAGCTTCAGTGAACGTCCAATCTTGTAACTCTCCAGCGGGTATGCCAGTGCCATACATTCGGACGTCGAATTCCAGAAATAACTGGTACCCATGTCTGTAAGGGCGTACCGCAGTTACCTTCCTGAACCGACGCCTTATCCGTTGTCGTCCGTGTTTCGTCCAGTTGCATACCCTCTGGTGGACGTAAGCAGTTCGTCATCTAAGCTTCTTCAGATGCGAGATCCCAAAGTACACCTTTCGGGACCACACGTGAAGCTTCTCTTGCTGATAAATCCTCGAAAAGGATTCCTCGAGCAACGGTCGGAAGATGACGGAATGATTCCAGTTGAGCTGGATGACTGTAGGAGCTGGAGAATCGGGAACTGAAGTCGTAATCATGTGTGGCGTGTCGGAAGTGGGAAAGTCGACCGTAGAGAGAAAGCTGTTGTAGTCTGTAGAGCTCACAATGTCGTCCCCCTTCTTGTATATCTGTAGGCTCTGAGCAAGCGACCATAGGATCTTTCGAGCTTCCTCTGGAATCTGTAGCTTGTTCGAATCTGTCGGTGCCGACTCGAGGGGAATGACGTCGACATCAGCAGTTGGCTTCTCATGAGGGAACTGAATCACCTTGTCTAACGGAATCGACTCATAATGGAATAGCTCAACGTCTAGAGTCTCCGTATCGGAATCTTCATAAAGAACGGCGGCTGACTTTGACGGAGCACTCTGTGGAGCTGATGATTGAGCTGGAGCTGAGGAGGATCCAGAACCGGAGGCTGGAGGGAAGTCGATGCGAAGCCTTTTGGTAGCTTGCACCTCCCCCTCATGAGGACCCGGTGCCGAGTCATCAGGGTCATCATGCCTCCTTTTGGAAGGCTGAGCCTGAAACCGACATGCAGCCTCTAATTCCCGGACGCGGCGCTGAAGGAGCTCGATTTGCTGGTCTCTCGCCGCGATCAACGCATCTCTCTCTCGAACTTGGGCGGACAGACGATCGTTCTGAGTCGTGTAGGATGCGATCATGTACTCGTGCTCCGCCTCAGTAACGTAACCTGGAATGTCGGGTAAGGTGACCGAAGTAGGAGGAGCGAGGTGGAGGACATCCCCAGACTGATGGGCGATCGAAGCTTCTGTAGACGGGGCATCTTCCACATGTTTTCCCTTGAGTTGGCGCTTGATCTCGTATAACTCCCGATCCCGGTCTTCTTGAAACTTCCGGGAAGCCTCTAGATTGACTCTTCTTTTCTGCTCGGCTTCGGCTAAGGCTCTCTCTAGTGCCTCAACCCTCTTGTCTCGTGCCACGTTGGCCTCCTCTAAGATGGATGTTCGTGATTGGACGATTTTAAGGATGTCGTCCGAATCCGTCGGACCATGTCCCGGTGTTGCTTGAGCGGTTTTAAGGATTCCGCCCAAATCCGTCGGACTAAATCCCGTGATTGCGTGGGCATCTTTATAGATTTTGCCCAAATCTGTTGGACCCGGTCCCAATGGTGCTACACCCAGTGCTTCTTGAGCTCCGGTTGACGAGAAAAGACCTAAAGAGGTGCTTTCTCGGCCTGTATACACTGTTGTCGTTATGTTGACGGTGCCAGGGCTTCCGGACGATCCTCGAAGGGCGTCTCCTGACGCACCAACTACATCCGTTCGGGCAGATTCCAGTAGGACCTCTGCTTGTGCTACTCCCGATCGTGTCCTAAGAATCGAAGGGATACTAAAGATCCCTGTGAATGGTTCTACGACTCGAGGTGCGCTCAAAGATGTCGAGAGGTGGGGCAGGTCCTCTCTTAGCTCAACACCGACCGACTCCGAATGAGTGGCCAGTGGAAGTTGTGCTTGATCCCCGTGTGAAACTGAAACGACCATCTGTTGAGAGATGGCCGAGTGGCTGGCATGGGTGTGCGAATGCGCTAGTTGGCTGCTAGCGTCTTGACCCGACAGCGTAAGCTGCCTGGTCTCGATGTGGGTCGGCTCTATGGGGGTTTGATGCGGGCTAAGGGGGACGACTGGTTCTAAGCTCCTAGGTGGCTCTTCTTCTCCGACCGCTTCCTGGATTTGAGCCCAAGGCTCATCTAAATGGACCTCTTCATTTTCGGTCTCTTTTCCAAGACCCTCACTTTCACCCTCATGCTCATCACCACTATCTGTATCCCATCCAGTCTTCACTTTAGCTTCGCCTTCATCCTCTCGACCGACAGTTCGGTCATCCGAAGCTAGATCCCCTCCCAAGATGAGATCATTAGATACTCGGTCATCGTTGAACGAGGAAGTTACCTCGTCATCATCAGGTTGTTGATCTTTCCCTCCCTTCACCGGTACGGACTCCGTGAATTCTTCATCGGAGCCGTAGTCCACCTTCTCGGACTCGGTGGCCTCGTCATCTCTCACGACGGTCTGATGGAGTGTGATCTGGAGAGTTTCCACCGTCGGAGTCATCAGATGGTTCACTGGAGGGGTCGCCCGGTTGGCGAGGAGCCGCGGCCTCAGGTGGTGGTGATGGAAAGTGTGCTTGTTCTTGTGGGGAAGCTTCCACTTCCTCACCACTTCGTGCAGTTGTTTATGGCGGTGTTGGCTCTCGGCGTTCTTCGGAGCTGGATGATTGAGGGGACTGATGAAGTACCCCAGTATACTACTTGACCCGATGGCCTAGCATCCGATTGGGTTCTGAGAGGATGTGTGCTGGTTCCTCAACATAAGTACGAGTGCGGGCCCGGCAAGCTCTGGTCTCGACTGCCCTCTGGTATGCCTCAACTCCTTCCAAGTGTGGAGTGGCGGACGTCCCAACGATTCTACCCACTTCGCCCCTCACGTCGACTCTCATCACTCCCGAGCCAGAAGCTCCCCCACTGGAGCTCTGGCCCACCGTGCCAAGGGCACGGCTTCTTGACGGGCTGAACGTCCGGGGTAGGGCTCCTCGGCTCTGAGGAGTCCGTGGATGCGGCTTCTAGACCTATGGACACCCTATACATTCCTACGCTCATCGCCCTCTGGTCCCCGGTGTCCAAGACATTCACCGGAATCGGCATCTCTACTTGGCCTTGCTTCAGGGTTCGCCGGTTCATCCTATGGATCTGTTTGCTCTGGAAGCGGGGATGGCCAGATCTGCGACGGACCGTTGGGTGGCGATCCATATGGTCTCGGATCATGATGCTAAAGAACCTCATCCACGGGATGGATGAGTGACGAGTCCGTGCAGGGCCTTCCACGACGTCGGTGATGATGTCCTGCCATAGTTGTTGCGCGACGTCGATTCGCCTTCCGTAGGCGATGGAATGGATAATGTTCCACATGTGGGTTGATGCTCGGTCGACACCATGAGTCTTCGACGAGAGGCATCGTCTCAGCAGGTTGAAGAGCGTGAACCTGAGGGGTGGCAGCATCCCCTGAGTGACATGAGATATCCCGTTGAGCCTCTGAGTTGGGTTCGCCATGACCCCCGGAGCGAGAATTTCGCTGAAGAGTTCGGGGACGGAGATGAGTGGCTAAAACGGGGATTCGGGAGTTTCAGCTGGCAGGTGGAGGATTCGCCTGAGATCCTCTAGAGTAACGGTCATCTCCGTGTGATCGACGCTTCCCACAAGGGTCAGTACGTCGTCTCTGGACTCCACGCGAGAAGTGTTCCAGAACTGCTCACATACAGAAGGGGCACCTCCACGGTGGTCTGCATCGCGTAGGCCACGGGGTGCACTTTCAGAATTTCCAGCACCACATCGTCTTGAACAATGACGTTCGTCAGGTCAACGAACTCATTGTTCTGGGTAATCGGGCGAAGGTTCTCCCGTGAAATCAGCGCGCGATCAGCAGCATTGTCGATCGGCGAGGGTGGAGATTTTTGTTGACGAGCCATTTCTGTCAGAACAAGATGAAGAACAAAGTTAGTAAATGCCCTGAAAAATGCTAAGTGTTGAGAAACGGTGAGAGTGGGAAATACCAATTTCCGATTCGGACTATGACATTTTTCGAATCGGAAAATGTGATAGTCCGATTCGGAAAAGGCTATTTTCCGAATCTCACCAAAATTCAACAACTTGGGGAAAAATTGACTATACCCTTGACTAAACGCGAGTCGAAAAACCTCGAAAACCCAAAGTGGGTATTCCTTATTTTCCGAGTCGGAAAAAAGCAATAAACACACAAGGGAGTGTTTTCCGAATCGGAAAAGCTCATACACTTAGGAATTTTAAAAATGAGCAAAAAGGTCTTGGCCTAACACACGATTCGGAAAACCTCGAAAACCCAAGAGGGTATTTTCATGTTTTCCGAATCGGAAAAGATACACGAATTGAAAAACACAAGGTCCAAGACTTGATTCGGAAAACTTGATAATCCGAATCGGATTTATCTGGTTTTCCGAATCGGAAAACTGACATGAATGAACTAAGGGGCCGTTTACTTGATGCTTACCCGGTAAGTACTTACCGGGTCAATTTACCTTACGGGAACACATGAACATGACTAGAATCTTACCCGGTAAGAGCGATAGCATGAACCGAAAGTCTTACCCGGGTAAGTGAGATCCACAACTCTTACCCGGTAAGAGCTTACCGGGTAAATTGTTGCGTACGATACCGTTTTCAGAGACTAAAATGTTGTCGGATATGGTAGATGATATTGTTCAATTTTACCGGTAAGCACTTACCGGGTAAGTGTTCAAGTAAACGGCCCCTAAGGGTTTGGATTCGGAAAACATGAATGTTCATGTTTTCCGAATCGGAAAACTTGAATTTTCTGATTCGGAAAACCGAACCCTTCGTCTTCCAGATCCAAAAACCGTCCACAAAACATCGATTTAAGGCACGAAACTAGTTACATTCAATCTAAATCAGTTATAAACAAGTTTAGAAGCATTTTTGGACCGATTTAACGTCCCGAAAACCCATTCCAAGAAGTTTAGGTTTCGGGTAAAGTTCAAGAACTTTAGGCTTCGATTCGGTCCATTAAACAATAAGTACAGACGTTAGAATAACGTAAGGATTGCTCGTAAACTTACCAGGAGCGTAATGAAGTAACCGGATAAAAATTTGGAGCACAAACGAGCAATGATCGAGAGCGGTTGCGGGGGCGGTTACCAGGTCGATTCAGAGAGAAAGATGAAGCAGATTTTGAAAAGTGAAAAATTAATTCTGAAAATCTGAATTTATATTTTTTCCGAAATACACAGTGTTTGGCTCGAATAACACTGTTTGGCTCTCTTAACCCGACTTTGCGGAAATGGCAAAACCAACCCCTGGACTATAAGTTTAAAGAAACTTACAAACAAGTCCCTGAACTTGTAGTTTAAGTAAATTTCAAAACAGACCCTGAACTAGAAGTTTCACAAAAAGTGCAAAACTAGTCCCTGGACTTTAGATTCAGAAAGCGGCAAAGTTAGTCCCCGAACTTGTAAGTTCAAAACACGTACTCTACCACCCCCTGAACTTTCAAGTTCGCAAAATTTTACCAGTTCAACCCCCGTACTCGATCAAAGAGACTTACCTGGTGCGTCTCAACCGGGTTATGTGCGAGTTCTGATCTGAATTAACCAGAAGTCGTTATGAGTATCCACACCTACAAAAATAAGTACAAAATGGTATCTAAGGTACTGTGGATCCGAGAAAGTTAGCACAACAAGTAAACAAAGACACGACACTCCCCCTCGATTCATGCAAACCCTTAAAGACTCTCCCTACACACATGCATACATTAAATAGATTCCCGACTCCCCCTAGACCTCAGGCGGGGAGGTCTAGCATTTCCAACCTATTGAGGAGGAAGAAGTGATGCTTCTCATCGAACGGCTTAGTGAACAAATCAACAAGCTGAAGGTCACTTTCTACAAAGTATAGCTCAATATTACCTTTCTCGACGTGATCGTTGATGAAATGATATCGGATGTCGATATGTTTCGTCCGAGAATGTTGAACCGGATTTGCCGTGGTTTGAATCGCACTCTTGGAGTCACAGTAGATGGGAATCCTCTGCATGGTGTATCCAAAGTCAGCAAGTTGGGTTTTCATCCACAGAACTTGCAAGCAACAGCAGGCAGCTGCTACATACTCTGCATCCGCGGCTAATAATGAAACGCAATTCTGTTTCCGGGATGACCAACTCACCAACTTGTCTCCAAGAAATTGACAGGCACCAGAAGTGCTTTTTCTGTTAAGCTTGCAACCTGCATGATCTGAGTCTGTGTAGGCTATTAGTTCAAAACCAGAATCCTTTGGGTACCAAAGGCCAAAGTACGGGGTGCCCTTCAGATACCTAAAGATTCTTTTGACAGCAGACAAGTGAGATTCACGAGGATCACACTGAAAACGAGCACAAACACTCGTGGAGAATACAATGTCGGGTCTACTGGCCGTGAGATATAGCAAGGAACCAATAATTGCCCGATAAGTCTTCTGGTCTACCGGTTTACCAGAAGAAACAGCGTTTAGTTGAAAATTTTTGGGCATTGGCGTTGCAGCAGAGTTTGAACCACCGAAATTAAAATGTTTTAATAAATCATGAACATATTTGGATTGATTTATAAAAATGTCGTCAGGGAGTTGTCGAACTTGAAGTCCTAGAAAGAACGTCAACTCGCCCATCATGCTCATTTTAAATTGGGATTTCATGATGTTTTCAAACTCCTTGCACATCTCAGGTTTCGTAGATGCAAAAATAATGTCATCCACGTATATCTGTACAATGATTAAGTCACTACCTGATCTTCGAAGGAATAAGGTGGGGTCGATTGTACCTTTCTTGTAGCCAGCTCCTATTAGGTAGTCAGTAAGAGTTTCATACCATGCCCGAGGAGCTTGCTTGAGACCGTAAAGCGCCTTATCCAATACATACACATGATTTGGATATCTGGGATCTACGAAACCTTCCGGTTGCTCGACATACACCTCTTCTTGAAGGACTCCGTTCAAGAAGGCACACTTGACGTCCATCTGATATACCGTCATGTTCTTGTGTGCGGCATACGCGAGGAAGATCCGAATAGCCTCAATCCTGGCTACCTGCGCAAACGTCTCATCGTAATCGATACCCTCTTGCTGGCGATATCCTTTGGCGACCAACCGAGCCTTATTCCGGATAATAAGGTCATTCTCATCTTTCTTGTTCCGGAATATCCACTTCAGGCCAATTATGGACTTTCCCCATGGTCTGGTCACCAAACGCCATACCTTGTTTCGCTCGAATTCCGCCAGCTCTTCTTGCATCGCTCGTACCCAGTCTGGATCGGTAAGAGCTTGCGGAACATCCGACGGTTCAAAGTCGCTTAAGAACCCACCGAATAGAATCAGGTTGTCAACATTCTTTGAAGATCGTGTCTGAACAGGTTGTGAGGGACTCCCGATGATCTGGGAGGGGGGATGATCTTATGTCCACTTTCTTGTGTGTGGAAGAGTGACATAGGCTTGTTGATTGTTGGATGCATTGTTCTCGTCGTGCACTGCAAGGACCTCTGTCTGGTTCCCACTCGATGATCCTTCTTCCAAATTCATCAGCGGTGCTGCTTCCAACTGGGGCTCACGCACTACCTGAGCATAGGTTCTTTGAGCTGAGCTCAGTGAAGGTAGCGGGGCTTCTTCCAGTATTGGTGCAAGAACAGGGTGTGTTGTCTGTTCTCGGACAGGTTCCGGTGAAGCAGCAGATGATGTTTCAGGGGGAGAGACAGCTGACTCTAGTGTCACTGAATTTGTTGAAGTACTTGATGACGGCTCTATCACGAAAGCATCAGATGACACAGAAGTAGTGGTTGAACCAGCTTGATCAGGTACTATAATCGGACCCGTGAGAGTAGGTAGATCGTAATCTGCGAGGTCTATAAAGTCTGAAGCAAAAGTGTTAGTAGCAGAATCTGTGCTCGGTGGTGCGGTGGACAGTTCAGGCAATAAGGCATTCAGATTACTAGGACTTGCATCAGAATAGGTTTCGGTTTCAGAAAAGTCAACATTTGAGCTTTCCAAGATAGTTCGGGTCCGTTTGTTGAATACCCGATAAGTCTTTGAGTTATGTGAGTATCCAATGAAGATAGACTCATCAGACTTGGGTTCAAACTTTCCCAAATTATCTCGGTCATTTAAAACATAGCATTTACATCCAAAAACTCTAAAGTAATCGATGTTAGGCTTACGCTGCTCGACCATCTCGTAAGCGGTTTTACTGGTCCGCTTGACGATCAGAGTCCGATTTTGCGTGTAGCATGCTGTTGAGACGGCTTCAGCCCAAAATGCTTGAGGAACGCCTGAATGAGCCATCATGGATCTTGCTGCTTCGACCAACGTCTGGTTCTTCCTTTCCACAACTCCATTTTGTTGTGGAGTGCGTACGGCTGAGAAGTTGTGAGAGATTCCCACATCTTCAAGGAGGATTGCAGCTTTGCATTCCGAAACTCGGTTCCATTGTCGCTTCATAACTTCTTCACCTTGCGACCCAAAAGTACTTGAATCCGCTTGATGAAGGCAATAATTCGATCAGCAGCATCAGATTTGGCTCGGAGAAATTCAAGCTAAGTGAATCTTGAGAATTCATCAACGAGAACCAACATGTACTTCTTTCTGGCTAGGCTCTCAACTCTAATAGGTCCACACAGATCCATGTGTATCATGTCAAAGGGACTTTTACTGTTGGTATCCATCCTCGGTGGATGTGAGCTTCTTCTCATCTTTCCTTGTTCACACGCAGGACATAAAGTCTCCTTTGAAAGACGAGTCTCCGATAGTCCCTTGACCACGCTTTTCGAAACCAACTTGTTCATGTCCTTAAAGTTCTGATGACAAAGCCTCCGGTGCCATAACCAGCTATCCTCCTTGGACGCCTTTGAGAGCAAACAGATAGCATTCATCGGTTGAGAGAGTGCTTCAAACTGAGGGTGTGTCTAAGGGATTGAACGAAAGATTGTGGAATAAAGATTGCCGTTTCTCCGTGCACTAAGTACGACATTGTTGTCTTCATCGTTCACATCACTTCCATAAAGAAATTGCTTCACCCAGTATCCATTATCACAAAACTGGCTTGAGCTGAACATGTTATACCCTAATCCCTCGACATACCGTACATCCTTGATGATGTACTTCCCGTCTGTGATTTTTCCATAACCCATCATCAGCTTTGGTGTCTTGTCCACAGTTTTGATGTATCTCTCGAACCTTTCAACATAGTCGAAAAGGAAGGACCTTTGACCAGTCATGTGTCTATAAGCTCCAGAATCAAAGTACCACACATGACTGACCTGCAAGACAGATTAAGCTTGTTTAGGGACCCAATGCCAAATGGGTTCCTTTGGGTTAGAGGTTGATGAAACAGTCGGTGTAGTCCCCTTTTTGGATTTCTCCTTAGGCGTAAGGGACTCTACTGACAAAGAGGACTTAGCTTTTCCTCTTTTTCTTCCCCTTCTCTTTCGAGATTTGACATTAGATTTAGGAGCATTAAAAGAATTAGCCACACCATAGCGCAAGAAATTATCAAACATAAATCACATGTCATTATGAAAAGCATCGTTCAAGTTGCGATTACGATTTACAGGCATGTTCGATTGAAATCCTACACTAGGTGGGGCATAGCCTAAACCTGCACGGCCAGGACTACGCCTCTTAGGGAATGCAGAAAAAGTGTTGTTCCTCTCTTGATGATCCTTTCTCGGTGGCTTCACATTCTTTCCACCATCTTTCCTCCTCCCATCTGCATTCAAAGCATGGTGTGAGTTAGATGACGGTTTAGTAGAAATGGATTTGCCACCTTTTCCAGATGACGGTTTTGAAAAATTAGGTTTAGTGGAATTGAAAGGTTGATTGGGTTTTAGCCGAGACGTCTCACCCACTTCGAAGGTACTCGAATCAAAGTCAAGACCTTTAATGGGTTTAACAGAGGCACAAGCATCGTTAGAGTTGGATTTCTTGTTCTGGAGTCCCTTAGGTGTGTGAGGCTTAACTGACTTCTCCCTGTCAATACCTACACCTTTTGCACCCTTGGGGTTACTTATCTCAGAACCAGAAGCTTGTGACTCAGCAGGCTTCTCTGGCTTGGAAACAACGGTTTTCTTTTTCTTAGGAATCAAACCAGAAGGATCATCACCCTCGTCCAAAAATATCTTCACATCATGTTCAACATTGGGATCCAAGTCTGGTTTGGGTTTGGGATTGGCTCTCCTATGGTTAAGGACGGGGGAAGTCTTATCATCATCAGAATCTAGAGAGTAAAAGTTTTCAAATTCATAACTTTCCTTCTCAAAAGGGAAATTGACACATCTTGGTTGGTTAAGGTTTGGTGATACATCATCTCCTTTCCATAAAGCAATTCTTTTTCAAGTTCAAATTAAACTTCTTGGATGATGAGTCGATTTTGAAGTTCCGCAAATTTGGTTTTGAAAACATTTAAAGAAGAATTTGCGGTCCCACACTCCGAAGAAAGCCTGATTCTCTCGGCATTGGCCTCGAGTAAGTCTTTTTCCAGAGTGAGTACCAAGGTGTCTTTTTCCGAGACAATCACTCTAAGATTCAAAATCTGATGTTGACAGGCATCAAAGTCCATTGCTTTCAGTCTAAGTTCAAACACCTCCTTTTCTAGTTCAACTAGGTCGGGACTCTTAGTTGCAGAAACATCCATGGGTGGGATAACTAAGGTCTCCTCCGATAAATCCATTTCCCTAGTATCATAACTAGTGTTCAAGTCGGTGTAGTTTATGGGAGGCATAGTTACACGAGCGGTTCTAGCCTTAATGCCTTCCCAAGTAGGTTGGGTATTGGTCGGATCACTAGCAGGGACGAAGATAGGTCTATTTGGAGCGGGACTTGTGGGTGGACTACCTGAGGTGCTGTTTGACGGACTTGTGGTTCTAGTGATGGTCTCACCGTTAATTACTTCGGTGTAAGTGACGGTCTGCCTAACGTACTCCTCGGTAACATGTCCTCCTACTAGGGCTGGTTTAGGCTTGGAGGCGGCCATATCCTCAAAGTTGTACAGATGTGAAGGCGCTTTTTCTAAAACATGATTTTCAGTGAGTCCTAGGCCGGGTCTGGCTTTGTAAAAAGGATTCTTGTTGGCATGCTGGGTGAGAATACTCAGAGTCTGTTCAGATTGTCCTTTTTTGAAATTGTTGTCCTTGAGCTCTTAGATTTTTGAAAACAGTGTAGTTCTTTCTAAGCAACTGGAATTTGATTGTGAGCTCTCCATGGTTAGTGGTAAGTTCCTCATGGGATTTTTGAAGACACAATAATTTATTTGACAAATTCGACTCTCTAATGCCAGACTCAAGTATCTCAAGATTATAATCTAAAGTCAAGTCCTCGAGAGAGCTTTTATAGACAGCACTGTCAATTCTAAATTTCGTGACGAGAGTTCTTTCCGATTGGAAATTTCTCTCTAAGTCGCAAATTTTAGCTTCTAACATTGCTACTGTATCAGTAATATCAGGGATAGTGGATACCTCATAAGCATCGATGTCTTGGTAAGTGCTAGGACCAACAGCTTTCGGTCCTTCAAAATCAGTCATCAAGCACAGACCTTTCACCATGTGATCATCCTCATCCAAGCTCTCCTCCTCGCAAACCCAGTTCTCCTCTTCAACAAGCAAAGCAACCCTTTTTTCTCTTTTTCTCAACAAGGTAGCCTTTTTCTCGAAGTAGGCAATGTCCTTGTATTTAACCGTGCAGTCTTTGGCATAGTGTCCCAGCTTACCACACTTGAAGCAAGTGGTTGTGGGACTTGGGGTTTGTTGAGGAGCAGGGTTTTGGATCACGGGCTTCTGAGGTTGACTTGACTTTTGACCTCCTTGGTCAACTTGGATTGGTTGATCTTCTCTCGGAGCCTGTCTGCTGGAGCTGCTTCCCCGTTGATCACCTCCGTTGAAGTGTCCCTTGCCACGTTCCATCCTTTCGTCTGACCATCGGTCGTTCCTCTCTTGCTCATACCCGTACGCCCGACCTTGATCATATCTTCCACCTTCGTGTCTGCCTCCATACCCGCTCTCATACCCTTGACAGTTGTACCCAGACTCTGGAGCATACTGCCTCGTGTTCCCCCGATAATTGTAATCAGGATTCTGTCCTCGCCAATTTCCTTGACAGCTGGAACCTCCTTGATAATCCAAATACGTGCTATCTCTTTGGGAGTTATCTCTGAACCTCCCCTGATCGTCTCTGTATCTTCCTTGTTCATTTCGGAATCTCCCTTGATCATAAGACTGAAACATGTCACCCTGTTGATATTCTCCTCTTCCTTGGTTACTGAACTGTGATCTGCCCATTTGATGATGTCCTCCTCTTCCTTTCCCCATCCGGTTTCGTCCATGAAACCCAGATCCTCGAGAACTGTTAAATCCTCGGTTTGCGTTCAGCCTTTGCACGTTGTGCAAGATTAGGGCAAGTGACTCATTCATGTTGAAGAGTTCTTCATCTGAAATAGTGATGATCATGGGATCATCGGGATGTTGCATACCATGACCAAAGTTCGGGTTGAACTCTTGGTTGAAGTCTTCATGTTGATATGGAGGAGGCATGTTGTTGTACTGAGTTGGTTGAATTGGAGCAGAGTTCGGTCCTCCAAAGGGCACAGCAGATAGTGCCAGAGGATCAACAGTCTTCTTTGTCCTTCCACCGGTAATAAATTCTTCATGTTGCACCATCATGCTAAACAGATCGTGTAGACCCATCACTCCTAGATTTCTGCTTAATTGGATGTTGATGGCCATGTTTTGCCACTCTGGAGTCAGATTCTTCAGGAATTTGACATTGACCTCGTATTTGGTCTTTTCCACTCCCAGTCTTCTCAGATCGTTGACAAACGAGTTCAGTCGTTGATAGGACTCGGTTAGGGATTCGTTTTCCCGGGCTTTAAATCCTTCATAGGCGTTCAGTGCGCTCTCCTTCTGGCTTTCCAAGGCCATGCCTCCGCCTTGCATCTGCTGTTCGATCTCAAGCCATACATCCCGTGCACTAGTCAAACTGTCGACTCTGGCGTACATATCATTCGGGAGTGCCATGATAAGGAGAGTGAGAGCTCGTTTGTCAATGAGATGATGAGCCATCTGCTCTCGCGAGTACATGTCTACGGGTTTC
This sequence comes from Centaurea solstitialis, assembly GCA_030169165.1. Classification (NCBI taxonomy): domain Eukaryota; kingdom Viridiplantae; phylum Streptophyta; class Magnoliopsida; order Asterales; family Asteraceae; genus Centaurea; species Centaurea solstitialis. Next base: position 50,479,755 of record CM058047.1, on the reverse strand, counting down.
TCTACAACGTATTCCGGTAGCTCAGGGCAAGTGTCCGTCCGTGGAACTGCTGCTACGGTGATAGTCGGTCTGATCGGGCCTTCACGTATGGACTTCATGAGGTTCTCGTCAAGTAGGTCGAGAAAGTGGATCATCCGTATTTTCCACTGCTGGTACTCGCCCATGACCAGTACCGGAGGGCGAGTCTCCGACCCGATGCCTATGATTTCCTTCGACATCTCGTTCTCTTGAGAGGATCTCCTTTGATTAAATCGCTTGGCTTAAAAAACTTTTCGAAAATACTGATACCTCGAGCGCCTCGGGACACAAATAGCTTTAAAATCTTGAAAATTTCGGAAAACGGCTAAGTGTCGGATTTGAAGAAAAAATTTGAAAATTTTCGGGCTCAAAGAGGCGAAATCCGATTCGAAAACAGATGTTTTCCGATTTGGATTTGGCACAAGAGGTACAGTTCGGACAACCCACTTTTCCGATTCGGAAAAGTATATTTTCCGATCCGGAAAAGGTCAATTCGGAAAATGATGCTCAATTCGGAAAACAGAAGAACAAGAAGCAAAACCCAACTCGGAAGGCCAATTTCCCGATTCGGAAACGAGTATTCCGATTCGGAAAAGGCACAAAATCCGATTCGGGAAAAGGACAAATCCCGATTCGGAAATTTTGAACTGAAAAATCAGCTCCTGTTTTCCGATTCGGAAAACCTGTCCAGAAGCTCAGAAAATTGATCAAAAACAAGCCAAAAACACTTAAAGAATCAGTGTTAAGAGCCCCAATTGATGTAAAACTTTTATAAAAACCTTGGGGAACCACTTAACACTTAAAAACAATCCTTTAAGTGCTCCTTTTGGATCAAAAATGACCCAAAAAGTTTTGAAAAAAACTTTTCAAAATGCTTTTAAAATCCAAAAACTAAGCCAAGGATCTAACAATGGATCAGCTCTGATACCAATTGTTTGTCCATTAACAAACAGCAACAAGATGGAATAGAAATCAATGTAAAAGATGAGTAAAAATGAAGATCAATGAATGCTTCAATGGCTTGAAATGATATTGCAATAAAGTTGATTACACCAAAATTCTTGAGAAAGCATTAACCAAAAACCCTAAACATCATCTTCTATTTATAGCAGCATAGAAGTATGACAGAATTACATAAATGGCCCCTGGAGTTTAAGACTCCATAAAAGAGGGCAAACAAACTAACGGAAGTTCAATAAACTAAAATTACAAATACTGAAAAGAAAGATAGACTTCTGACTCTTCACAACCAATGAGGGTCTAACAGTTTCATAGTGACATGACTATTTGTCTTCAGGAGGTACTTAGTTGTTATCAGCGATCGCTGTCACTGATCGGAGTCAGGGAGACAAGCAATCGCTGATGCATTAATGTGAGTGAATGCTTTGAAGGAAGAAACGTTCAACGAACAGACTCGCTGTAGTTTCTAAAGCATTTTAATTTCTAAGTACTTTTTAGTTACAAGAGATAGGATCATTTCATCAAGTCATAGAGGAGCTGGATCAACAATAACTTCAATTTAATATTGACTAATTTACATTATTAATTGTTATCATCATCATAGAATGACTTCAATTTATTATTTGTTTCATCATTTTGTAATATAAATGTTTTCTATGTGATGTCAAGTCATTCATGGACTCAGGTAATTATGAGAAGGAGAATGCAAAGGGTAAAATTATTAATTCGTCGAAAACTAAAAGAAAAGTAGCAGAGCACTAGTGATAAATAATAACTCATAAACAAGAAAATTATCAGAGAACTAGAGATGAATAAGAACTCAACAAAATCTTCCAGTATTTACTAAATAACTAGTGTAAAACTGAAAGAAGTATTTATTCGGTTCGGTTCGATTTTTTCGGTTTGGTTTTGAATCATAAAACCGAACCAAACCGAAAAAGTCGGTTTTTGAAATTTTAAAAATCAAAACCAATGGTTTTGGTATTGGTTTGGTTTTTTTCGGTTTGGTTTTTTCAGTTTTTTCGGGTTTGGTTTTTTCGGTTTTTTCGGTTTCGGTTTGGTTTCGGTTTTTTCCTGCTCACCCCTAGTGAGAGCGTCAATGTGGCCAGAGTTTGAATGTGAAGGTGTTAGCGGTGGTGGTAGAGGCAGGTGGAAAAGGAGGAGGCAGCGGTATAAAGAATGGTAGAGAAGGCAAGTGGTGAAAGACGGGCAGTGGTGGACTGGTGGCAGAGACGATTGGTCGCTGGAGACAGGAGGCGGTAGTAGATTGGAGGTAGACGGTGGCATTAATGGCAGAGGTAGCGGTCAGATCTGGAAGATGGGGGTTAGGGTTTGTAGTTGAGAAGAGAAGGTAGAAGGTGAATGTAGAAGGTAGAATATGAATGTAGAAGGTAGAAGGTAAGACTAGATGTAGAAGGTAGAATATCAAGTAACTAAATCCAGATCTAGCCTTCTTAGTTAGATGGATGACGACCGTCACTCAAAATTCTAGATCACATCCGAGTCTCCACGACGATGAAATGGTTAGGGATTTAGCCATTCATCGAAGCTGGCATCCAAAGGAAAAAATTCAACTCTCACCCCTAGGAGGAATAATACCATCTAAGGAAAACTCTAAAATAATGGTTGCAGAGCGTCAGTCTTCTGAGTAATCTAACTAAATGCAGGATCCAATCACCGTGTTTTGAAAACGTTACAAATCTGGCATTGGGAGAAATCCATGAACAGTGCTCCCCCTAGGCAGACTTAGCATGGGGGTTCCACTAAGAAAAATTTTCTCTCTATAGAAAAATGATACAGGGCCCTTCTTCGGAAAAACTAAACACCATAAGAATAAGCGGCTTTCGTGTAGATAAACTCCATCGTATGACAGTAAGAAATGATACTTGTCAAGATAAATACTGAGAATTTCAAAGTATAAACTAATCTGAATCAGCAAGACACATCTTCTGTGAAATTCTGAAGAGCCTCTATGAACTACATACTTCTATAAAACCCGACAGAGGCCCTGTAAGCGGAAGGCATACGTGGCAGAAGTTTCTTGTGAGACCGAAAGAACTTCTGTAAAATCTGCAAAGGTTATGTGGAACTCGGCAGAGGCTCTGTGTGTTGGGAATTGATAGGTACAAAACAGATATAAACAGCAGAGCGGAATAAAACCACAATTCCCAATCGTAGATCCATCCAAATTCTAAACAGATACAATATGAGAGGGTTTATCATATATACCTTTAGGTTGTCTAAATCGTCTAGAAAGATGGCAGGATTACACTACTACTGCACCACCGTGAGATTGACTGCTAGACCGCCTGAGGATTTACCGGGATACGTGTGTGTGTGTGTGTGTGTGTTTATCGGTGAGAGAGAGGTTTAGAGGGTTTTTTCTGGGTTTCATTCTGGTAAAGTTACTAATGAATCAATTTTCTGAAAAACCCTTTAGGTTTACCTTATTTATAAAACTAATTAAGGTAGTACCCAGAAAGCCCGATAGCTTTTTAATTAAACTTAAACCCATTTAATTAATAAACTATTAATTAAATATAAACCATTTTAATTAATTAATTAATTATTAATTAATTTATCCATAAAATATTAAACTGATATTTTATTTATCAATAATAAATAACTATTTATTATTTCTCTCTCTCTTTAATAATTAATTAACTAATTAATTATTTCCACACAACTGGTAAATCCAATTTATCTCTAATTGAGTGTGTAGCAGTGTGACCCACTAGTGTCTTATCACATTGGACATGGTAAACCCTTTTACTGTTATTGTCTTGCACATAATCCTTACAGACTCACACTTGTGCCAGATAAGTAACAAGACTGTCTACCATTAGCCTAAGGAGGTCCCTAGCCAGACACTTAGGTTAACCAGGTTATAAGATCTCTTATATCCAGAGATACAATTCACGCTTGAATTTGTACATAGGTTCATTCCGAACTAACAATTGAAGAAGGTGCTTAATCTCAGTATAACATTGTCGGTTTACACCCAGAGTCAGATTACTGGTGTACTATCTCCAATTGTTGCACGATGTGCCTAATATGTTCATATCATTATTCTACTTTGTTTATCACTATGTTTAGTGGCTAAATTTCGTTAAGTACTTGCTATGGTTTGATGAACTTGGATGATGGTCTGAATTTATTAAACAATCTGTAAATTTAGTGTTTATACAAACCAGAATTTAAAAGTGACATAATTGTGTGATTATATTCAACCCCCCCTTCTATAATCCCATACTAATCCTTATTACTTGAAAGTCAACATATGTGATGGGTTATGGAGATATTCGGTAATTTGAGGATGAATTCATTCTAAAAATGAAATCATCCTAACCTTCCATTGTTGACATTCATCCCTGGACAAGGTTCGAGGTTTGGATTGTGATCCAGTGCTCATGAATGAGCTATCCGCATTTGTAGCCATTCAACTTGTAGAAAAATTAATGAAGCAGAAATATGTGAAAGATGAAGAGAAAAGTGTTCTAATCACGAAATCAGTATCACAATCAGGAACAATTGAATATATAATTCAATCCTGCTCTTATACCTATTGTTGGATCCCTTTTAGTGATTACAATACTGATTAACACAAAATAATACTCAAATTAATAGAAATGCAGCGGAAGAACTAGATATGAGTATATTATGTATGTGAAATAAGAAACAGTGAATTAATTTAAATAAAGCAAGTAATCTAATCACTAAATCTATAAGAACAACAAGAATACGTACTACTATGTGTAAGATGAAGACGAAGAGAGAATTGCTTAAATGTATTTGTTCATTGATTAAGTGCACACAAATTACAAAGGGAAAGCGGGTATTTATACAAGTTGCAATCTCACAAGAACAAATAGGATAGTGACATGTGGCATTATAGATCTTCAAGATTCGCTCAGGCTGAAGTTAGTTGCAATCGCTACATGTGAGAAGCACGTGTCTTTGAAGAACCCTTTGAATCTGCTAAGTCTTCAATTCTCATAGGTCTTTAGCCGCAGATCCTCTGTGGCACTTCACAGAGCCTCTGCCGGCTCTTTCTTGTCTTTTCTGATGTCTTCTGTTGAAGACCCTCTGAAGACCCCTGTGAAGAATAGCTTCTGTCAACTCTATACTTTGCATTTTTCAATACTTCTTAAGACTAAAACTTAGAGCTAACACAATCTTTTCCTTTGAAGATCTTTCTACAATGAGAAGATCCTTTGTGTTTTTTCAAATTCATTAAAGAATCTATTCTTTTCTTCTGTAAGAAGAGTTACTTCTCTTTCATAGAAGACATGTTTGGCTTTAAGTTCAGTGCATTGTGAGTGACATGTATCATAGTCAGAGGTGGATACCTCAGAGGCTTTGGCGTCAGAGGAGTCAGAGTCTAGCTTTGTCATTCAACAGAAGACCTCCTTCTGTGATTCTTCCTTTAAAGTGAAGAGACTCTTCTGAGCATTCTACATCAAAAGAAAGACTGTAGCTCTTGTTTCCTTTTATGTACTTTCTGGTTATCAGTGCCAGAGTCTTCATCATTTCCTTCATGGTCACTTCATCATCTTAGCTTTCTACATCACTCTCCACATACAACAGTTTATTCTTTTTCTTATCTTCTATCTTTAGCTTTGACTCTTTCCTCTTTTTCTCAGAGTGGTTGCCTTCTGCAGCCTTTCCCATCAGAGCTAACGGTCCACCAATATGTTTCTTCATTTTCAGACCATGTGGTTCTTGACTTACAAGGGTACCATAGAGGTCTGACAGAGACCATATTTCCAGGTCTAATGTGGACTGTATGGACATGGTTAGATTCATCCATTCCCCACCTAAACTTTTCAAAAACAAGGCATTGTTCCCTTCACTTGTCCTACGAACACCAAACCGCTTGCACTTACTGATTAAGGTGTTGAACCTTGAGTAAGTATCCTTTAAGGATTCACCTTCTAAAGCCTTGAAATCATGGTACTCATTAATGCAGATTGTTCGATTGTTCTTGAGAGTCTTGAGACCACCTTCAAGCTGTTTTTGTAATTCAACCCATAATTCCATAGATGTCTCACATGAATCTAGAGATTAAAATATTTCATTAGGAATAGCCATGATTAGAAATCTTTTGCATCTTGCACCCAAATCAGCAATTTCTCTATTTGTATCACTCCAATCCACAACAGGTTCTGGTTCACTCGATTCAGGTATTTCTGGTGTTGTTGCAGTAGCAGGAACTCGAGGAATAAGCTTCATGGGAATGTGTGGTGGATTATGGAGATATTCAATGATCTTAGGGTGAATCCCTTCAAGAAAAGAAACCATTTGTACCTTCCATTTTTTATATTCATCCCTTGAAAGAGTTAGGGGTTTGGATTGAGATCCAGTACTCATGAATGAGCTATTTGCAGCAGTGGCCATGGATGAATAGAAAATAGAAGAAGAAGAAGACGAAGGCAAAAATCAAAGATAGATGTTCTTTTCACAAAACAGGAACATATTGAATGTATAATTCAATCTTGCTCTAATACCAATTATTGGATCCCAAATAGATGATTTGTGATAGTGATTCTTAATCAAACAGTACCAAATTAATAAATAATGCAGCGAAAGTAATATAATGGATACTAATAATTATGTGAAAGATAAGCAATAATCAATTAGATATTATAATGCAATTAATCTAATCAAATTATGCTAAGAACATTAAGAACATGCAGTATCTATGTGGAAAAAAAACTCTCAGTTGATGAATACGCAATTACACTATTGAAAAGTACAGAATTGAAGCACACAGATTACAAAGCGGACGTTTAGTATTTATACTAGATACAATCTAACTAGGACAAATGAGGTGATGACACATGGCACTATCAAATCTTCAAGATTCGTTCGGCAGGAAGTTAGTTGCAACTCGTGTCTATGACGTTCCTTCCAAAAACTGCAAGTCTTGAAGCTTCAGAGGTCTCTAGCCGTAGACCCTTTGTGACACTTCACAGAGCCTCTGTCGACTATAACTTGTCTTCTGATGTCTTCTGTAGAAGTCCTTCTAGAGACCTTTGTCAATTGGGGCTTATGTCAACTTCATACTTAGCCACTTTTTCAATACTTCTGTGAAGCCGAAACTTTGGAGCTAACAATTTAGCTTCCATTTTCGTCACTCATACCAACTATGTTAACCAAGTTAGTTAAGTCAAGGATAATTTGGTAATTTTACTTTCTTTATATCTTGTTCTATTTAGACTAAAGCATTTTATAAATTAAAATAAAACCTAAACTAAAGTAGTAAAGGCCTCACTCAAACCCCCATCCATGTCACCCTCCACCAAGTAACCCCCCCCCCCCCCCCCTCTCTAATCTTCCTCATCTTCTTCCACACAAACCATTAACTTGCAACTCCTTCCTCTTTTAATTTTTTTTAAGTAACCCCTTCTCAAAATCCTTCCTCCAAAAAACTTCAAATGTAACCCACGTAATCTATTCCTAAACAAACCACCTTACCTTTCTGTAAACCTCAACTACACTATGAACCTCACCTCGTCTCTTCTAGTTGTGACTGTTATTTGATGAAAAAGGCAAAGAAATTCCAAATCCATCCACTAGTTTCACCATCTCAACACCCTTTTTTGTTTTTATCCTCAAAAACTTGACCACCATCCCCAATCCATGTCCTCTTTTGATTACTGTGAGTCTTTTATGAATAATCTTTGTCAATCTGGGTATTGAACATCCGCCTTAAAATCTACTTACACCTAGATTTAATTTTGTTGAGGTTTTGTTTGTATGTTTGAATTTAGTTTAGAGTTCTTCAAATTATAGAGGTATACTTTAGGTTTTTTGATCTTGATCTTAGGGATGAAATCATAAATTTGGGGTGCTCAAACAAGTTGTGTCTTCACCAAAGAAAAATAGAAGAAAATTAAAAGACGGAATTACCCTTTCATTTAAGAGACCATTTTAACGTTGTTATCCACAAGGATGAGAAGGGAAACAAAGTAAAAACTATAAGTACTAAAAAAGCAGCTTTTAAAGATTAGGGACGAAAATGGTTATAAATAACAAACCACGGGACGAAAATCGTCGTTTACTCTTCTATCAATTATACAAGCCTCTTTGGTAGCGACTCTCTGGTATGTGAAGTGGCAGGGAGTAAAATGCAAAAAGCAAAGTTTTTTCAAACCTCACACTCCCAATTAAAAAACACTTGCCCCAATAAAGACCTTCTCAATCTATACATAGAGTAATCCACACAGACAACTTTATCCATGCGGGACTTAATGGAAAACCAACCAAACGAACCCTAAATCCATTGAATTTCAACCAATGAACACCCATAAAACCGGTCATCTTCTACTGTTCTCAAACATGATGTTTCAAGATAGCATTTTGGTGAGATTTTAGTATGTGGGGATATCCTCAAACGAAAAAAAACCATAGGATATTTAGCCAGTCGATCATCCAAAACACGATGCTTAAACGCTAAAAAACACGACAACCTAAACCTACTCGACATATGCAAACGAAAAAGATCAAACTCGAAAGCTCAAAGGAATCTCAATTGAAAATCAGAGATCCTCACTACAAAAACTCGAGGGTACGACTGCAATCTCCAACCGCCCCGTCCACTCTTCTCCCGGTTTCAACGTAATCGGCTTCTCGATCGCCGCACCATCGACACATAGCATTTGCTTGTACTCGTCGTCCCCCAAATCCGCCATCGCTTTCGATTTCTTGTCCCATGGATTCCACACCACTAAATTCGCAAAAATCACAACAAAATTGTTGTCAAAAAGAGAGTGTTATGTTAACGTTATATAACAATGCCCGTAGGTTGAAAAATTCTGGTTCTAAAGAAGTAAGATTCTTATGCAATTTCGATTTAAAAAATAGTCGGTTTGACTCGGAAAAAACTCAAAAGGTGCATGTAGTGTGTAACAACAATTAAGAAAAGCCGATAAGTTATGAGACAGCATACCGACATCCGGTAGCCCTTCCTTCTTTATTACATAAGTACGCTTCCTTTCGTGATCAAGTACGGCAACACAATTTGGAGAACTAAGATAAACACGATCGATCTGAAATAATCAATTCACCCAAAAAAAAATAGAGTGAAACCAGATGTTATAAATTTTAACTGAAAAATATAAATATATATAAAGGGTATAATTGGAATGTTCTTTCTGGAAAAGAAAAAAAAATGTGTAGAGCTTATTAAAGGTGGCTTTTCAAATAAAATCATTAAAATAACCAAAATTAGCATCAAACCACCTATTTAGCAAAAACCCATTTTTTATGAAATATCCTTTTTGGCTTGGTTTGTAGGCCCACTTAACAAAAACCATGAGCAAAAACCCATTTTTTACAAAAACTACTTTTTGATATATTTATTTGGTTTGTTGGCCCATTTCACAAAAAACCAAATAAGCAAAAACCCACTTTTTTTAAAATAGTAAATTAAATGATTGGTAGTTATGGTTTATGTGTATTAACATTCTGAATTCCTATATTAAAATATCCATGGATTACATACTTATGGTTTTCGATTTATAACACATTCGGTCTTTGTTACTAACTTTGTTAGTTTTTTTCTGTAAAGTAGTTTAACTAGGAGAGAATTTTGGTTATTTTAATCAAAATACACATTATGGTTTTCGACTTATAACACAATGGATTCCTATGAGTAAAATGACCAAAATATCCTCCTAATTAACTTGCTTAACATAAAAAAGCTAACGAAATTAGTGACTAGGACCCCGTGTGTATAAATCAAAAACCATAGGAATGCAATCCATAGATATTTCAAATTAAGGACCCCGAGTGCTAAAACACATATACCACGTACGCCAATCACATAATTTATTCTTCCTTAAATATACTTTTTGGCATATTTTATTCGGTTTTTGGGCCCACTTCACAAAAACCATGAGCAAAACCCAAAATCTTGCTCCTTTTTGTAATTTTTTGCGAAATTATATATAATGACGCAATATAGTTTTTTTAAGATAAATAGGGAAACTGAGAAAAAGACCAAAACACCCCTTATTCTAAGGGACATTATTAACAGAGTTAGTGACTAGGAACTACTTTCAAAGCAAAACGAAAACCATAAAGACGATTTTTAGACTTGTCAAAGTGCAGGTCCCACTTTTAAAGATAAACCAAAAGAAGCAAAATTAGGCCAACTCCAATTTTTGCTACACCACGAAAACCCAAAAACGACAAAAAAAATTACCTCAGCCTCAAAGGTGATCGCATCCCCTTGTTCCGTAAACCGCTCTCGTTTAAAAAGGTTATCGAAATAGTCCATCGTTTCTAGCCCTTCAATCCTCACTTCACTATAAATCACAAAAAAAAACCAACATTATCGATTCAAATCCCATTCAAAATTATTTATTAAAAAAATCCCAAAAACACCCGAGAAAAAAGAACACCCATACCTTATATCGGAAACCGAGAGATACGAGTGATAAGCAAACGAGAAACTAAACGGCTTTCCATTAACGTTTCGAATCCGGGATATCAACGTCAAGTTCCCATCTGTCCCAAGCCCGACCCGAAGACGAAACTCGAAGCTGCAAATAAACGGGATTTTTAATTTTTTCGATCACGATCCAATGGTCGATATTAAAATCGTTAATGATCCAACGGTATAGAATCTAACCTGTGGGGCCAAAACTTGAGGTCTTCTTCCGACGGTTTCAGTAGCAAGTCGACGAAAGATTTCCCGTTGGAATCATTGGCAGGAAGCGGCGGAGGATCGTCGTCAACCGCCCAAATCTTGTTTCTCGCAAACCCGTGTTGCTCGAGGGAGCCACAATTACCGAACTACGTTTAAAAAAAGGGACATTAACTTTGATCGTGGGCTAACACGCTTGTAATATTTACAGCAAACCGTAAAAAAATGTACCTGAGGAAAACAAATCGGAATTCCTCCTCGCATTGCTTTCGGGGGCTTAAAGATCGCCTAAAATCGTAAAATGCCAATTGATGTAAATATGCAATCGAAATCTTGAAAATTTTGTTAATGGAAAAGGGCGCACCTTGCTACTCGTAAACAAAAGTTCTTCACCTCTTTCATTCCGCCATGAAATCACCTGACCTCCATGTAGGCTAACCTGAAAAAAGAAGTGGGAATTTGAAAATATTTATTGATTTTATTGATAAAACCAAACCAACTCAGTATATCCCAGGTAGAGCCGTAGAGGTAGTACAAGATTTTCTTTAAAAAAACCCAAAATGAAGCCGGTATATCCCACATTGACGCAATACAAGATTTTCTTGAAAACCCCAATATATCCCACACGAAGGTAAAATAAATGGGATAAGGGTTTCTTGAAAAAAAGCAAATGAACCACGTATTCAACTCCAACAGATTCTTCATTTTAGAGATTACATAATTAATTTTATTATTAAAATATTTCATACATTTAGTAAGGTATTATTTACAAAGAAAATATTTCACTTCAATGTTTCTCATGGTAATCATTTATGGAGAAATCTCTATAATATTTGTAAAAGTTTACACTCTCCTAACTTCTCCATTTCGCGAAAAGTTTTGGAGGATCTGTTGAAGCAAAAAATAACCCAAAACACCAATTTTCTCTATTTTGAAGAATCTGTTGGGAGATGCTTTTATATCCCACTTAGAAGTAGTACAAGCTTTTCTTGAAAACCCCAAAATAATCCGGGTATACCGCACGCATAGGTAGTACAAGATTTTCTTGAAAAAACGAAAAATATCACATACAAGATTTTCTTGAAAAACACAAACGAACCCAGTATATCCCACACAGTGGTGGTACAAGATTTTCTTGAGAAAACCAAACGAACCCCGTATATCCCACAAAATGGTGGTACAACATTTTATTTGCAAACACAAAAATGAACCCCACTATATGTACAACATTTTCTTGAAAAAACGAAAAAAGAAACCCAACACATCCCACAAAACAAATCCATTATATCCTACACAAGGTAGAATCTCTAGGAACAAGATTTTCTTGAAAAACCCAAACGAACCACCAGGTATATCACACACAGACGTAGGTCCCAACACAAGATTTTCTAGAAACCGAACATAAATTCTGGAAAAAAAGAAGAAATTAAGAACTAACCTTAGCCGAAGCCCCTTGTGGATTCCGAAGCACAATTTGCTCGATTCCATTCCAATCTTTCGTTCTTTCGAGGGCCATCCTAGAATCCCAAACCGCGGCAGAGTGACCCATTTTTCTTGCCTATTTAAAAGCAAATTCAAGAATCTCCCTAATGTGTTTTTCACGGACCTAATTGAACTTTTTAAGCATGCCAAATGCCAAGGGTCGACCTTAAAAACAAGATCTTCGTGACCTTGAGAATAATCTCTAGAATCTGCAATTACTTTTTTCGACTTTTTCCTAAATCGGACCCTCCATATATTCCACCAAACCGTGTTTTTTTCCTAAAACGGGGCTAAAAGTGAAAACCCCCTTTGGATCACGTTTTCAAGAATGAATGCTTCTATTTGTACCACCTAGGAAAGCATAAGATACACAAATGTCAAGATTTATGCAAGAACTCCTTACCTAATAATCAACACAAAAAGTTCAACAAAAATTTTAAACAAAGCAATCACTTATTGTAGTAAAGGGATAAATAGATTGTTTCCGTGAACACCCTGATTATAATATATATATACACACACACACACATATACATAGAGCAAAAACACATGTTTCAATTGCTCTCTTATTCCAAAAAGAAAAGTCCACTTTAGGATTCATGATTATCCATATCTATATATATATATATATATAGGGTCAGGTTCAAAGAAAAACCGCAAAAAGTGGAAAACTGAGGAACACCTTGGTAACCGTTCATGTAGATACACATGTGCATACCCGGAATTCGAAAGCAATTTGTCCAATATGCACACATGAATTTTTAACCAGAAACAACTTTAATTACTTGTACGTGCAAGTGCATAGTGCGCAGATGAATGGTTAACATGGTGTTCCTCAATTTTTTATTTTTTGGGGTTTCCCTATATGCACAAATTTGATAGATGCACATAAAAACATACCAAATTAGTACAATACTTTCATACAAAAGCAAACATGACCTCTACCTTAAAGAGTACAACAATTATTTTCTTGAAAATGATAGATGCATGATCTTCTACCTAAAGTTCAACAAGAAAAATCCAAACAAATTTTTCATACAAAAGCAATATGAAACTAGCAAAATCACATAATACTTAAACTAGAGTAATCCTCCTTCTCAAGAAAAAGAGCCAAATTTTACATTTTACAAGGGAAATCTAACCATAATTCTTTAAATGAATCATAATTCTTTAAATTAATTACCCTTGATTAGATACCAAGCAACAAAGTGATAGATGCATAAATTCCTACCTAAAGTTCAACACAAAAAAAATCAACCAAATTTTCAAGTAAATCGAATCAAATACTACTCCGCTTAACGTCTTTTTCAACACTTTTCCAATTAAGTACACATCAACAAAAGAACTCTTTACCCAATCTTTACAAATAAAGAGTAATCAAAGAATACCCATTTTGGAATGAGTCTTTCTACTTTCAACAAAATTAAACTAATCAAAACCAAACAAACCAAGTATATCCCACGACAAAAAAGATCGTAAATTCAACACGACTAAGGGGCAATTCAGTCATTCACACAACACTTCCATGGAAATCTCCCAAGAAACACTTCCTACTTTCAATACTCAAAACCCATATCTCCAAATCAAAATCAAAACCCCACAACAAGAAGTAAAAAGAAATGAAAAACCCAAAATTTAATCAACCACTAATTAGGGTTTCCCCAATTGAAAAAAAAAAAAAAAAGAAGAAGAGGTAAACTAAGAACACAATCTTTGAACACATGCATCCCAATTCCCACATTACTCAATTGAAATCTCTCAAACTAACCCAATAAATCTCAAAACCCAATTCCCCAAAGTTTTGGATCCAAAAATCTTTCTAAACAATAACATACATCTTGAAAATCTTGAAAATCCACACAACACCCACTTATGGAAACAAGAAACAGTAGACAAACAACACAATAACAAGAAAGAAAATCAAATCAAAAATACAAGAAAAGAATTCACATACATTGGTTGATGGCTGTGATGCAAGAATCAGAAGTCGAATTCAAGAACCCTTTAAATAAAAATTTGGGGGTTCTGTTTGGTTTATGGTTTTAAAATTGGGGAAAAGGGAATAAAGAAACATGGGGGTAAGAGGCAAGATTGCGAAATCATGTGCAAAAATAAAAACATTATAAATTGCAAAAATTAAGGAGAAATTAATGAATTGAATACCTTGGATTATTAATTATCTTGTTTGGGGGTTTTGGGGAGAAGGGAAGAAGGACGTGGAAGATACGTGAAGTACATGTAAATTGTACAAACGGTCAAGATTTGAAAAAAGCTTAAAGAAATGGAGGAATTTTTTAGGGTTTTTTTCTTTTTATTTGATTGTTTTTTTATAATTTAAATTTAAATTGTGGGAGGGGGACAAAAAGGATTCAAGTTGATGAAGGAAACTAAATCAAGAGGATGGTGGTGATGGCAAATGGGCCAAGATGAGATAGAGTTACAAGATTTTTCAATTAGACCCCTTCTTTTTATCGGATGGATACAGTTTCCACCCTGTATTTTTGCCCTGCAAGCAGCAGTTGCTTTGTGGATATCGTGTTTATAAACTTTAATTCAGTGTATGTTTGTGTTTCTTTAATAAAGTGTTGTCTTTCAAAAACAAATTGATTGGATGAACAAAAAAGCTTAAGCGTGAAGTTGACCCAGGTTTGGACCAAGCCTGACCTGAAAAATACTCTAGTCTAGTTCGAATCCCGATTCATGTTAGGCCTCAAAGTGTAATCAGATGGACATTTTGCACGTAGGATCGATCTGGAAAATCCTAGCCTAAAAAAACTTAAAAAGGCTTAGTTAAATACGAAAAAATTCCAAAACGCCTAGTCTGAAAAGCTTGATCTTTTTTTTTCTCGTCGAAACAGAGGGTCATGACACATACCTGATACCTAAAATTATCTTAGGCTTTGTGCATCTCTGATCAGTACACCATAGAGTTTTGTTCTTAGTCATTTTATATGGTTGATGTTTGTGTAAAAATCGAATAACACTTAAATATGCTAATATAACAAATTATGGACGATATATTTGTTATAAACCCTAAAGATCTTTAATTTGTTTTGGGTTTTTAACTTGTTTGTGCTTATATCAACAAACGGTTCAGAGCACATATGTATTTGAAAATTTCCAACGATTGGAATAAACCAATACTAATATTTATAGAAAATCTTGACAAATGTTATTGATAATTCTTTTCTTTGATTTTACAATAAAAAGTAGAAAACAAAAACATGTGTTACAATACCATTTGCTTGAGTATAGGGTCTTGTTTGTACTATTAGAGAAAGAACAAGGACCTAAATTGTTTTTAAGCAACAACAAGGGCTCTTGATGTAGTTTTTAATACTTTTTATTTTATTATTTTTGAGATTTACATGTAATTCAAATGGTCTTTAAATGATAAGGTTAATTTATAAAGAAGTAATTTTACATAGAGGTGCTAATTTTGACTTATTTATTTTTAAACTTTGGGCTGATGTAGATTATGTTTTATCTTGAAGATGTTAAGTGAATCAGAATAAGAAACAAACTTTAAAAAAAAAAAAAAAAGAACTTTTTAAAACGCATTTAAATATTTATAATTTTAGATTGATTCATTTAAAAACAATTACATTTATTATAATTTTTGTAAGCACATTTGATATATTAATCACCTAATATTTGAAGAAAATAGACCCATAAAATTATTGACATATCAATCACACCTAATCCATTTTAATACGTTTTACAAGATTTATTAAGGAATCAATCTCGGCATATTTAGTAAAATTGATATATATTGTTATATAGGTGTTCGAAAGCGTGTTTTAAAACTATTTATTAATTTATTGGTTTTTTAAAAAGCCAATAAGTTAAAAATAGTATTTAAAAATAGCTTTTTCCTAAAATCCCATCTATTAACCCAAACATTTTTTTAATTTATTAACTTATTAATTTTTATTATCACAAAAATTAATTCAAACAATTTTGTAATTTAAAAACCATTTCTAAAAACCCTCATAATATGTGCAATCATTGCTCAATTATTATCTATAGATATCCTCATTATCATCTATTTGGTGTAATAAAAAACTGCAACATACACAAAGTTGTAACATAGTATAATATATACTTTTATGCATCTTTCATTTCAAATAAACCTTTAATATTTTTAAGATTAAAAATCAGAAAAAAAAAATGAAAAAAGAAGGTTATATAAGCCTAAATAAATATTTTGTTTTAAAGATTCTAACAATAGTTTTAGAGCATCCACGGTTGAGGTTTTTCTTAAGGTTCTTTATGTAATAGTTTCATTTTCTATTATATAATAGTTTACATAAATAAAAATTATATTATATATAAGAAAAGAAAAGTGAATTTTTTGTAAAAACCTTCATTATAGTGTTTTAAGGAGGTTCTTAGTTTGTTGAGATGACAATAATGTTGCAGGAAATTATATGGTAAGTGGGGTTTTTGAAGGTTCCACCACTATGAATTCTCTTATTATTTAAACATTATATAAATTTATTATACAAATATACTTTTTAAAAAGATTATAGCAAGTAATGATACATTTAACATTGTTAGTGGAGACAATCAAAATTATACTATACGTCTTATGTAATATTGAGTTTTAATAAATAAATAAAAAAAATTAAACTTAAAGATTTTGCAATTTCGTTATTTTGTATTCCAGAGAATATTTAAAAATGTAGTTTAAAATAAAATAACAAAGTCTTTTTTCTAAAGTATTTACCAGATATGCTCTTTAATCACAAAAATAAGAGATTGATTATGTTTTCAGACCAAAATTAACTATTCTTATGCAAAGCTTAGCTGTAAATGTAATCATATTTTTGGGAGCATTTCTAACAAATTTTAAAAGAAAATCCAATAATTAAAATTTTAAAATTCGTGAAAAAAATAAGTAATTTCCACAACATAACTTTTTTAGATCTTATAAATTAATCATATTTTAAAATAGTCTATAAATTCAATAAAATATTTTTTTTGTTTTTCTAAATATTAATTTTAAACATTTATATTTAAGAATATAAAAGAGACATTTACGAACTGGAGTATTTTACCATCTTTATCCAACCTTTTTATTTGTAGAAAATATTTTAGAGAAGTTTTTAAGGGAGAAATTAGCCCAAAATAGGCTAAAATCTCTATTTCCTTATTTAAAAGAAATCCTTTTTTAAGTGAATTATTTGTTTTGGATAATAATATCTAAAAATAAACAATCTCTGTTTTGATTTATATGACAAGTTTCATTTCACTATTATCTATTTGTCACTATAAATCATTCACAATTAAGAAAAATAATTATTTAGTAATATTAATAATAATAACAATTTTATTTTTTTGTTTAAAACCTTTTGTTATTAACTATTGTTTAAGGCTCCAACCCTCTCAACCCCACTGCCACATCGGCTTCCAAATCAGTTTTTTTCCAACCCCACAATTAACCCTCTGGATCCCTCTCTGATTAGTATCAAACTTTCTCAACCCTCTCATTTAATTAAGCACACCCCTCACACACACAACACAGGCCGCTGTGAGCGGTGGGGGCAACCCTCTAGCCTCTCGAACCCGTCGAACCCACCGGTCCCGTAGCGGAACCCACCGAACCCGCTGAACCCAGCCCTTGAATCCGACGGGTTCGAGCCCGCTGAACCCAGCCTGCGGTACGCATGGCCTAACAACCAACTAACTTTAGAAAATTTCCATTTTATTGTTATTACGGTATATATTTAGGTTATCATAGAGAAACTAACTGATAAATTGTATGTTGATAAGCTAGTTGATCGATAATTAAAAACATTTTCAATATAAGAACTAACACATTAAAGTTTTTATACAAGAACCTTGATTTTTATGTCGAACTTTGTATAAATTAACATCTTATTAGTTTTTTTTTATATTTTTTGACTTATAAAACTTATATGATTATTAATATATATATATATATATAGGGTCAATTTCAAGAAAAAAACTTTAAAAAAAGGAATATCGATGAACACCTTCGTAGCTGTTTGGGTAAAAATCTACGACATACCACTACGAAAGAACTATATGACTTCATTAGAAATTAATATCCTGTATTAAGATAAGGTCCTGAAAAAAAACTTAAATCGTCGTAAAAAACACAAGATCATCGTACGACGAGTATAAGATACTTTATTTCCAACGGTAACCGCTATCCTAGTCTTTGTTTTAATGCAGGATTGAAGTAGTTAGCATGTAACGGACGTATCCGCCGACAAAGATTCAACAGATCATTAAATGCTAGGACCGTTACGACTGTTGTTAAGAGCCATTTAATGTCGGACCGTTATCAAAGATTCAGCTATAAAAAGATATTCAACTTCGAAGACAGACACAGACTCAGCTCTCGAGAACTCTCTACAACATCATTCTTTTCAACTTATTCTCTACGATACATTATCTTTTTCTTACGATCCTTAGTGTTTACTTCATTGTAACATATGAGCATACGTTGTAACATTGAGGACATCACCCCTAATTGGTGATAACTAGTGCAGTGTCGACTTAGTCTTAAGTCGACCGCAAGTTTTTTCCTCGTCTTGAGGTTTTTCCTACGTCATCAAATTAATTATATTTTATTTCTTTTGTTTATGTACGTTTTATTGAAAATGTTCCTTTCTCTCGACGGATAAGTCTCATAAGTCATCTTAAGTGCGATTTTTGGCATTAATAGTAGTTCTCCATCAGGATCGTATGCAATTATGTATAGAGACAAAATTTGTAATATATACAGGTTAATAGAGAATTGATTAGGGACAAAAATGAAAATTTAAATAGACATCTACCTTTTTTGCCTTTCTGTTTTCTTTTTTAACTAAAAAGTTTTACCTACTTAAATTTAAATCTAACTTATATTCAAAATAATTAATATTTTAATCAAACAAATTACATCAAAAAATTCAGCATTTTATTCTATTAGATTTGACATCCATCTCAATATTTTTTACCGATTTTTGCGTGAAATAATATATCTGTTTAGTATTCATCATAAATATCTATGCATGTTCATATATTCACAACATCTCCTTAATATTCATATATTAGTATGATATTAATCATGAATATACAATTTAATACAACATTCAATATGAATAATTATGTATTTTTAAGTCTATTCAACAAATTATTGATATTCATACATTGCTATAACATTCATCATTTAATATTGATTTCCACTATAATATTTATCATGAATATACATACTAGGTGTTATGAATATTTACTTGTAAAACCCAAATTCAATTTCAACATTTAATGGAAAATTTTAACGAAACTCAACCAAAGTAATTCTAACAGCGGAAGTATTGCAAATAATCTAAAGTTTTAACATTTATAATGTTTAAAATAAAATCCAACATTTGATTCAAAGTAACTCCTCAATGAGGTCCAATCAAAACCAGATAATAAGTTTCAATCAACCAAACCATTGTAAGTCTCAATTATAAAATAACGTTTTTCCCCAAAGAACTGAGCCGAGCCGTGTCCACGTCGGAGCATCAAGCAGGCCCCTTTTCTTTATCCTTGCCGGAAGAACCTGCGACTAAAGAGTAAACCACGATGGGTTAAGCTTTACGCTTAGTGAGCACAAACCATACTATATATAAACCACATATCACATAATCACATATGTAAATAAGAAGTGGTCATGCAACACTTAAATGTCCTTACGGCTCTGTACCGTCAAGGATCGTAGACTCTGGTACCAGGCTACCACACCACCGACACCCACGGTGGCCACCACCACTACAATGGACACGGTCAAAGATACATACCAGTCTCATATAACCACAACACGTATACGCGCAATTGACATACATAGTGTAACACCCGTAATTTTCTTTCATGTGTCAACCTTTTATAAAATTATGAAAATTAGAATGGTGGACCAAATCTTGTATTTTGTGGTCTAATATGTTAGGGAATCCAATTACGAGTCCAACGGTTCTTTCGGAATCGAAATCGGAGCTATAACGAAGAAGTTATGACCAAAACAAATTCGCACCGGGATCGCACAGTAGCTAGCGATCGCTAGCTATATACCTAGCGATCGCTAGGAAAATTTTTCATGGCCGCTGGAAGTTCGTCTGAAAGATCACAATCACGAGGTGCCTTGATCATGGGGCTAGCGATCGCTAGGTAGCTGAAACTTGAGAAAACGGGTTATAAAACCCTCCTCTCTTCATTTTATCATAACTTCTTCATTTCTCAACCTTTTGAGCTGATTCTTCTTCCTACATTCTCTTCTCTCCAAACTCTTCAAGACTACATTGAGGGATTGATGCTCCAAGATAGCAAGATTTGTAGCGAGACCTCCTCAATCTTCATCTTCTCCACCTCTCACAACCTCAAATCACCATTGTTGCAAGTGTTCTTCATTCTAGGGTTTGTTCAAGATTTGGCTAGGTAAGCTTATCTAAACCATTTTAGGTTGGTCAATCTATGTGTAGGAGTTATGAAACTAACCTAGGGTTCGATTTACTTGATTCTAGGTTCGTTCACGTATTTGACCTAGATCTTGGAATTTGGGGGTTTTAGTGGCAAAACCCTAAGGTGAGTTACTAAAATCGTTTTGTTAAAACTGAGAGCATATCATCTTGTTTGATTTGTATGCCTTGCTTGGTTATTGTAAATAAATGTGATTTGGATGAAATGCCTAAATCGTTAGGTTACGTATTTGCTATGAAGTATATGAGTAACGAGTACTTGTATGTGATGTGAACATGGTATGCATTGAGTAGAGTATGGTATGTTACTAATTTATGAATTAGCTTCATGAAGTATATGATAAATGCATACTTGGAACATGAGTTAGTACGCGTGCCACAGAATTATGTGAAGGAATTGAGTCCCGAACATGTTGGCCTAATATAAATGTTGAGATTCGTAAATAGTCTATTCTTATCCTATTCTCGTGCGTTTGTGTGACATATTTGCATGGCAAACACTCGTAGTCAGACGGGTGCCGCGAGAGGACCGCCTGAGTTGACCGCTTCGACCGCCGACCAACATGACCGGGTCGATGCAGTCGAGAGTCCACCGAGACCCCCGCTCCTAGGTGGGGAACGGAGCACGTTCCAAGGGTCAATCTCGAGGATCCAAATCCGGTACTAACCGAGGTGACTCTGGAGACTGTTGGGAACCGGAGGCGATAAACGCGCAGCGGAAAACAAAAAACCGATTCCCAATCGAGGATCCAATCCTAAACAATACAGATACAATATGAGGGTGTTTGGTGTATTTACCTTATTGCGAAAATTCTCCGAATCGCTAATAGGGGATACACCGCTACTGACACTGTACGAGACTGGTTGCTAGACCACCGTGGATTACCCCGAAAAACGACTTCGTTCGCCCTCTTTCTTTGGCCGCCGGTTTTTGGGAAGGGAGAGAGAGAGAGAGAGAGAGAGAGAGAGAGAGAGAGAGAGAGAGAGAGAGAGGTGAGCTTTCTTGAGGAATAAGTTTCTGATGATTATTTCTTATTACCCTTAGACCTTTATTTATATGGATAAACCAGGCAGTGTTTGATTCCATATATAACTCCTCATAATTATCTTCATAATTAATCAAATAGATTAATTATATAATTTCGATAATTATCATTTAATTAACCTAACTGATTAATTAATTATAAATAAATAATTTAACTAATTATTTATTTATATCTTTCTCTCTTTAAATAATTAATAAACAATTAATTATTTCTCACATAATCCAAACGTTCTCAATTTTAGTGTGCAGCGGTGTGACCTACTAGTGTCTTATAACATTGGACACGGTAACCCTGTTACTGTCTCGCACATAATCCTAACAGACTCCCACTTGTGCTAGACATGTAACTGAACTGTTACCATTAGCCTAAGGAGGTCCTTAGCCAGACACTTAGGTTAACCAGGTTATAATATCTCTTATATCCAGAGATACAATTCACACTTGAATTTGTACACAGGTTCATTCCTTTTGCACGCGATATTTCTAAAATGAATTTGAGACATGGAGTGGAGGATTCATTTTTCAAAAACAAGTATTTCTTGACTCTGATTCAGATTACCTGCAGTAACGGATATTAGTAAATAACAAATGTTATTTTATCCAAGCGTGGCCACACGTTTTCTGCAAATCTCAATCGTCAAGGGGCCCGGAAATATCTCTCTTTTGAAAGAGGTGCAAATCCCTTTTTGACTATTTGCATTTGGATCCACGGCTTCCACTGCATCTAGTCACGTCCCGTATGGCCGCCCTGTTACGGTGCAGCGTTAGAACGTGCTAAGAGTACAGTAGTCCTCATGTTCCCAAACCAAATATCTCAGGTCTAAGGACAACCTATCAAGTCAATGCTTATGACTGGGGCTCCATGAAGCAGACTTGAAACTAGTCACTTCCAATACTCAAACACTCTGATGAGTATCTATAAATACTTGGTCACATCACTTGTGCTTTTACTCTCTATTTCGAATAAATCATCAAGTATTTATAATAGAGTTAAACTCCCTATTGAAATTCCCATTCCAATAAGTGGCTACGGAAATTTAGATTTTATTGTAAGACTTTGCATAAATCATGGATACATTAAATATGCAAAACCAGTTTAACTTTTGAAACAATCATGAATTAAAACCTCCAATATTTCTATCACACTGTGAAATAAAACTTTACATGATGTAATGTTTCAAAATTAATCTATAATAATAAACTAAAACTAGCTACTGGTGTCCAGGTACTGCCTCCCAATGGAATTTGCATGAGCCTCATGCTTCACCCTTGCTAGCGGCTTTGTCAGCAGATCTGCGACATTGTCTTCCGTCGGAATCTTGCATATCCTTACATCTCCTCTTCCAATGATCTCTCGGATGAAGTGATACTTTCTGAGCACGTGTCTTGACTTGTGATGCTCTCTAGGTTCCTTTGCTTGCGCCACGGCTCCCGAGTTATCACAGAATATATCGATCGGTCTAGAGACACTGGCAACGACTCTTAGATCCGATAGAAAATTCCTCAGCCAGACAGCTTCCTTTGCCGCATCAGATGCTGCAATGTACTCTACTTTTGTAGTTGAATCTGCAATCGTATCCTGCTTCGAGCTCTTCCACGAGATTGCGCCTCCGTTTAGGGTAAAGACGTACCCTGACTGTGATCTGAAATCATCTCTGTCGGTCTGGAAACTAGCGTCAGAATAGCCGATGACACTAATTTCATCCTCAGAACCTCCAAAGACCAAGAACATATCTTTCGTTCTTCTCAGGTACTTGAGAATGTTCTTGACAGCCACCCAATGAGGTTCTCCTGGATTCTGTTGATATCTGCTCGTAACACTTACTGAGTAAGCAACATCGGGCCTAGTACATAACATGGCATACATAATCGATCCAATTGCTGATGCATATGGTACCGATTTCATCTTGTCCTGATCTTGACTAGAAACAGGACACTGTGTTTTACTTAACACTATGCCATGTTGCATCGGGATAAATCCTTTCTTGGATTCATCCATCCTGAATTTCTTCAGGATTTTGTCAATGTACGTACTTTGGCTAAGTCCGATAAGCCGCTTAGATCTATTTCTGTAGATCTTTATGCCAAGTATATAAGCGGCTTCTCCAAGGTCTTTCATCTGGAAACATTTGCTTAACCAACTCTTTACACTCTGTAAAGTTGGTACATTGTTTCCTATGAGTAGTATGTCATCTACATACAAGACCAGGAAGGTTACTATGCTCCCACTGAACTTAGTGTAAACACATGGCTCGAACTCACTTTTAGTGAAACCAAACTCTTTGATTCGCTCATCAAAATGTAAGTTCCAGCTTCGAGATGCTTGCTTTAATCCATAAATGGATTTTATGGATTGAAGATCCTAAGAATCCTAATAAGGTGTGTAAGCTGCTAAAATCTATTTATGGATTGAAGAAAGCATCTCGAAGCTGGAACTTACACTTTGATGAGCGAATCAAAGAGTTTGGATTCACTAAAAGTGAGTTCGAGCCATGTGTTTACACTAAGTTCAGTGGGAGCATAGTAACCTTCCTGGTCTTGTATGTAGATGACATACTACTCATAGGAAACAATGTACCAACTTTACAGAGTGTTAAAGAATGGTTAAGTAAATGTTTCCAGATGAAAGACCTTGGAGAAGCCGCTTATATACTAGGTATAAAGATCTACAGAAACAGATCTAAGCGGCTTATCGGACTTAGTCAGAGTACATACATTGACAAAGTACTGAAGAGATTCAGGATGGATGAATCCAAGAAAGGATTCATTCCAATGCAACATGGCATAGTGTTAAGTAAAACACAGTGTCCTGTTTCTAGTGAAGATCAGGACAGGATGAAATCGGTCCCATATGCTTCTGCAATTGGATCGATTATGTATGCCATGCTATGTACTAGGCCCGATGTTGCTTACTCAGTAAGTGTTACGAGCAGATACCAACAGAATCCGGGTGAGCCCCATTGGGTGGCTGTCAAGAACATTCTCAAATATCTGAGAAGAACAAAAGAAATGTTCTTGGTCTTTGGAGGTACTGAGGATGAAATTAGTGTCACCGGGTACTCTGACGCTAGTTTCCAGACCGACAGAGATGACTTTAGGTCACAGTCAGGGTATGTCTTTACCCTAAACGGAGGTGCGATCTCATGGAAGAGCTCGAAGCAGGACACGATTGCAGACTCAACTACAGAGGCAGAGTACATTGCAGCATCTGATGCGGCAAAGGAAGCTGTCTGGCTGAGGAATTTTCTATCGGATCTCAGAGTGGTTGCCAGTATCTCGAGACCGATCGATATATTCTGTGATAACTCAGGAGCCGTGGCGCAAGCAAAGGAACCTAGAGAGCATCACAAGTCAAGACACGTGCTCAGAATGAAAGGATTATGTGCAAGACAGTAACAGGTTACCGTGTCCAATGTTATAAGGCACTAGTGGGTCACACTGCTACACACCCGAATAGAGATCATTTGGATTTACCAGTTGTGTGGAATTAATTAATTGGTATAATTAATTAATTAAGAGAAAGAAATAAATAATAGATAAATCTATTTATTTATTTATGGATATATATTAATAGTAAATTAATATATGGAAAGGTTTAATTAAAGCCTATCGGGCTTAATAATTAAACGGGCTTTTCTATTAGGACATTACCATATTTACTAATATAAATATATGGTAAACCTAATAGGTTTTCTCATTGCAATCTCATTAGTAACTTAGAGAAAAAGAAAAAGCCAAACCTCTTTCTCTCTCTCTCCCAAAATCGATACACACACACATTCAACCGGGTTTTCGTTTTTTTCGAGTATTTGGTAATCCTAAGGCGGTCTAGCAGCGGTTCTCGTGGTGGTGCAGTAGCGGTGTATTCCCCGTTAGCTTTCCGGAAACCGTTTTTGTACCTGATAAGGTATTATTCTAAACCTCCTTGAAATTGTATCTAAACCTGTTTGGGATGGATCTTCTGGTTTGGGAATTCTGTTTTATTCCGCTGTGCATATTTGTTTTTTGTCTGCAATTCCCAACAGTGGTATCAGAGCCACTTCCTAAACGTTTAGATCAGGATTGTTTATTTGTGATAAACTGTTTATCGTTATTATGCTTTGTTAAAAAATTCGATTTTTATCTGTTTGCTTTAAAAATTGGATTTTTATCGTTATTCACACGAACCACGATCGTCGATGGTGGAATCGCGGCCGTTTGCCGATCGAAACCACCATCCGAACGCCGGCCACCACGGATCGGTGGCAGCGGCGTTGGACCGATCGAGAGCGGGCATCGGTTGCGGTGGCGCTAGCCATCGTGGCCGATCGCCGGGCTGTAGGCGGTGGTGGCGGCGGCTGTCGCCGTCGTCGCCAGACGAACCGCACACCACCAACCGCCGGCTGCCTTGTGGCCTCGCCGGGCGGTGGCGGTGGTTGTATTTGTTTATCGCCGCACCACCGAGGATGGTGGTGGTGGCGTTGCTGTTGTTTAACGGCGGCGACCGAGGGAAGGGGTGGCGGCGGCTATGGCCGTCGTCGCCAGACCAGCCGTGAACCACCTGGCCACCCGCCGGCTGCCCTAAGGCCAAGCCGTGGCGGGGGCGGTGGCCGTTTGTTGCTTCCACGATCGCGGGCCACACCACCGAATGGTGGTGGTGGCGTTTGTTTGTTGTTGCCGAGACCGCCGATCACGGCGGCAATGGCAGCCGTTGCTGCTGTTGTCGTCGGTTGGTCTAACGGCGGCGGCGGTGATGACCTTGGTTGCCGCTGTCGTCGCCGGTGGTGTTTTTCGGGTAAGGTTTCGTGTGAATAGGGTTGTTTTAATCAGATAGGTTAAAACCTCCGGATAAGATTAATTTTACGTTTTAAAATTAATTTTAGATAATTATAAAACCAGTTGAGTTTTGTAATTTGGTTAAATCATGTTTATCGTAACTGCTTTATTTCAAGTTTGTTTTATTTGAACTGTTAGTTACGAGTGTCATAGCCAAGCCCCAGACCTATGGTTGTGCTTTATTTTATCTCTGTTTTGGTAAGGGAGGCCTGCGTGCCAATTACAACCCTTTTTATTGTAATTTTATTTTATGTATTTTAAATTACACCGAAGACGGAGAAAACCATAGAGACGGACTTTGGAGACAGAACCGAGGATGTCGGAGCCAGTGGGAGCGTTCTACCTTCATGCCTTGTGCGTTGTTTGTCACTTAGGTTAAAGACCGTCAGTTTAGTGTTGGCTCACTTAACTGACAATAGTTCAGGGGCAAAAGCTATGACACAATGTTTTACGTTTTTATATAATTGCGTGGTTTGTTTTAATTGCGTGGTTGTGATAAAACGTAATTTCTAAAATCTAATGAGATGTTTTATAAAAACCTAGAGGTTCGATTAACAGAGTGTTTTTCGAATCAGTTTTAAAATTAAGGTTTTTGAAAAACTGGCTAAAAATCCCTTAGGTTTAAAAATCTTAGATCACGTGAGTGCGACCCACTTTGAGACCCTTTTGGCGTAAGGTACGCGGGTGTTGGAAGTGAACAAGCCTTGGACATCCGCGTTCAAACCCCAAGTTGAAAGGGGTGTGATAAGTACACCCAGTCTCGAGTGGTGCGATCTATTTTGGTTTTTGTAACAATTCACCGTGTCGTATCGGGCCAAAGCGCACTAGAGGGACT
This sequence comes from Centaurea solstitialis, assembly GCA_030169165.1. Taxonomy (NCBI): domain Eukaryota; kingdom Viridiplantae; phylum Streptophyta; class Magnoliopsida; order Asterales; family Asteraceae; genus Centaurea; species Centaurea solstitialis. The sequence continues at coordinate 50,452,480 of CM058047.1, read as the reverse complement.
AAATATGCACGAATGTAATATTCGATGTCCCGACGTTTTAGAAGTCGTATTTTCGTTTAAAATGCGATTGGTATAAGTGGTTACCTACCAGAAATAGCATGAGTTGGTTTGCGTGATCAAGCCGCCTACCGACACATGTGAAATATGGGTTCTAGTCTAATAAACTTATTTTTCTAAGGGTAAATAAATTTATTAGAAGTTTTATAATCAATAAACTAAATCGGAATTTATTCTTTATGTAGATGTCTTATACTACCGTTCCGTTTTATTCACCTGAGAAATCACTTCGCCTAATTATGGGCAAGTGGAAGCTTACGGGCCAAAACTATCCAGTTTGGAAGTTGCATTTTGATAATGTCTTGCGCGGCCAGGATAAGCTTTATGTGATCAATAAACCACTATCACGACCTAAGAGCAATGCCCCTGAAGAGGAATTTGCTGAGTACTTTAGATTTATGGCTGATGAATCTGACGTGATGTCGATTCTGTCTTTCTCTGCTTCGCCCGAGTTCACGGTCGATCTCAGAGTTAAGTTCTGCCATGAGGTCGTGAAGGGTATAGAAAACCAGATTGGTTTCTATAAGAATTGTGGCAAGTATTTGATCATGAAAGAAATCTTTTCACTGAAGCTGAAAAGAGACCAATCAGTTAAAGATCATCTCCTGGAGATAAGGAGACTCTTTAAGTGTTTGTCACGACTTGGATACAAGATGACTCAGGAGGAGCTTGTGTATCTGATGTGGTTCTCACTCCTGAAGGAGATTCGTGTCACAGCTAGTGGATACATGGGAGAACCCAGGATGGACGTGGCAAAGGTTCATGAAGATATTTTGGACAGTTTGGAGCCAAAGGAAGCAAGTGCTGATTTCATGGACAGTACTGATTGGATTGATGAGCTGGGAGATCTAAGTTGCCCAGAATGTGGTAGCCAAGATATCTGTATCCACTCATTCAATGTTGACCAGATGGACATCGGTTTATCCGATGCGCCAGGTATCTTTATGATAGATTGTTTGATCACTTCTTATGAATCATGGGTACTTGATACAGGAAGTGGTAACCACATTTGTAATCATTTACAGGGATTCACTAGAAGGGAGACCTTGAGGAAGGATCGTTCGAACCTACGAGTCGGTGAAGGCACGATGCTTGTAGCTGAAGCCGTAGGATCCTACAGTCTTAGTTTGCCCTCGGGTCTAGTTTTGGAACTCGATACTTGTTATTATGTTCCTAAGATGATCAAGAATGTTCTTTCTTTTGATTTATTGGTAGACCAAGGATTTTATTATAAATACGATTATAAAATGATTTCTTGCTTTAAAAATGACATGTTTTATTTCAAAGCAACTCCTTCGAATGGTCTATACATATTGAATCTCCAAGAAAGTAACAACGAAATCTATCATATAAGTAAAAGATCCAAAGACATTGAGGATCAAACTTACCTCTGGCATTGTCGGCTCGGACATATAAACAAGAAACGCGTAGAACTACTCCAGAAAGGAGGACTTCTAGGGACTTTCGATTTTAAGCCCTTTAGTAATTGCGAATCTTGTTTGTCGGGCAAGATGACAAAGCATCCTTTCAACAAAGACAATGAAAGGGCCAATGACTTGTTGGAGATCATACACACTGATGTGTGTGGACCTTTTAGTCATGAGGCGAGAGGAGGATACCGGTACTTCATTACCTTTACTGACGATTTCAGTAGGTATGGGTATGTCTACTTGATACGACATAAGTCTGAAGCTTTTGAGAAATTCAAAGAGTTTCAGAGTGAAGTACAGAATCAACTTGACAGGAAGATCAAGTTCTTAAGGTCAGACCGTGGTGGAGAATATCTTAGCCTGGAATTTGACAGTCATTTAAGAGAGTGTGGGATTGTTTCACAACTCACCCCTCCGTATACACCACAGATGAATGGTGTGTCAGAAAGGAGGAATCGTACCCTGCTTGACATGGTACGGTCAATGATGTGTCGTTCCACGTTACCAGTATCATTCTGGGGACACGCGCTCGTAACAGCAGCAAACATACTGAACAAAGTGCCAACTAAATCGGTAGAAAAGACTCCATATGAACTATGGACAGGCAAGAAGCCTAAGTTGTCTTTTCTGAAGATTTGGGGTTGTGAGGTATACGTTAAGCGTACAACCTCGGAGAAACTCAAACCCAAATCAGACAAGTGTTTCTTCGTAGGCTATCCCAAGAACACACTGGGATACTACTTCTATAATCCTAGCGAGAACAAAGTATTTGTGGCTCGCAATGGAGAGTTTCTAGAAGAAAAGTTTCTCAGTCAAGAGAACACCAGAAATGATATAGACCTACAGGTAGTAGAGGAAGAAACACCTGAACCGATTGTTGAGCCAGTCACTCAACAAGGTAATGTTGAGACTCAACCGGAAGCGGTTGAGGAAGTGCAAACACAGGACCTTCGCAGATCCACTAGGATAAGGCAAGAACCAGATAGGTATCTTGGATTTCTAGTCTCCCAGGACGGTGGAGACCTGAATGAGCCTACATCCTATGGAGAAGCTGTATCAGGCGATGAATCTGAGCAGTGGCAGGAAGCCATGAAGGCGGAGATGCAGTCCATGTATGACAACCAAGTTTGGGAGTTGACAGATTTACCCCAGCACTGTAGGGCTGTTGGGCGTAAATGGGTTTTCAAGAAGAAAACTAACATGGACGGAAATGTGCACACTTTTAAGGCTAGACTGGTCGCGAAAGGTTTCACGCAGACTCATGGCATCGACTATGATGAAACCTTCTCACCAGTAGCTATGTTAAAGTCCATTAGGATTCTGATGGCCATCTCAGCATATTTTGACTATGAGATTTGGCAAATGGATGTTAAGACAGCCTTTCTGAATGGGAAGTTAACAGAGGATGTCTACATGCAACAACCAGAAGGTTTTGTAGATCCAAAGAATCCTAATAAAGTGTGCAAGTTGCTAAAATCCATTTATGGATTAAAGCAAGCATCCAGAAGCTGGAACTTACATTTCGATGAGCGAATCAAGGAATTTGGATTTGCCAAAAGTGAGTTTGAGCCATGTGTTTACACAAAGTTCAGTGGGAGCATAGTAACCTTCTTGGTCTTATATGTAGATGATATTCTACTCATTGGAAATGACATACCAACTTTACAGAGTGTTAAAGCTTGGTTAAACAAATGTTTCCAAATGAAAGACCTTGGAGAAGCCGCATATATACTTGGTATAAAGATCTACAGAAATAGATCTAGGCGGCTTATTGGGCTTAGTCAGGGTACATACATTGATAAAGTCCTGAAACGATTCAGGATGGATGAATCCAAGAAAGGATTTATCCCAATGCAGCATGGTATAGTGCTAAGTAAAGCACAGTGTCCCGAATCTAGTCAAGATAAGGACAAGATGAAATCGATACCATATGCTTCAGCAATTGGATCGATCATGTATGCCATGTTATGTACCAGGCCCGATGTTGCTTACTCAGTAAGTGTAACGAGCAGATACCAGCAAAACCCAGGTGAAGCCCATTGGGTGGCTGTCAAGAACATTCTGAAATACCCGAGGCGTACAAAGGAAATGTTCTTGGTCTTTGGAGGTTCTGAGGATGAGATTAGTGTCACTGGTTATTCAGACGCTAGTTTCCAGACCGACAGAGATGATTACAGATCACAGTCAGGGTACGTTTTTACCCTAAACGGAGGAGCGATCTCGTGGAAAAGCTCGAAGCAAGACACGATAGCAGACTCTACCACCGAAGCCGAGTACATTGCAGCATCAGACGCAGCAAAGGAAGCGGTCTGGCTCCGGAACTTTATCACGGATCTAAGAGTTGTAGCCAGTATCTCTAGACCGGTGGATATTTATTGTGATAACTCTGGGGCTGTGGCGCAAGCTAAGGAGCCTAGAGAGCATCACAAGTCGAGACATGTACTTCGGAAGTTTCACCTCATCCGAGAGATCATCGGAAGAGGAGACGTTAGAATATGCAAGATTCCGACGGACGAGAACGTAGCGGATCCACTGACAAAGCCGCTAGCTAGAGTGAAGCATGAGACACATGCTAATTCCATTGGGATGCAGTACCTGGACACTAGTAGCTAGTTTTAGTTTTTGATTATTACCGTGGATTAATTTTTGAGACTTTATATCATGTACGTTTTATTATTTTCACTGTGTGATGGAAATAAGGAGGATTTTTCATGATTGTCTCAAATTAACCAGTTTTAGCATATTTAGTTATCCCTGATTTTATATACAAGTCTTGTAAGTAAAATCTAAAAGTTCCGTAGCTACTTGTTAAGGTGGGAACCTTAGCAGGGTTGTAACGCTATTATGGGTGTTTGGTGGTTTATTCAAACGTGATGAGTAAAAGCACAAGTGATGTGGGCAAACATTCATAGATACTCATCAGAGTGTTTGAGTATTGGAAGTGACCAGTTTCAAGTCTGCTCCATGGAGCCTATGTCATGAGCATTGACTTGATGATAGGTTGTCCTTAGACCTGAGATATTTGGTCTGGGAATGTGAGGACTGTTGTACTCTTAGCACGTTCTAACGCTACGCCGTAACAGGGTGGCCATACGGGGCGTGACTAGATGCAGCGGAAGCCATGTGACCAGATGCAGATAGTCAAGAAGGGATTTACACCTCTGTAAAAGGAGAGATATTTCCGGGCCCCTTGACGGTTGAGATTGGCAGAAATGCGTGGCCACGCTCGGATAGAATAACAGTTGTTATTTGGTAAGTTCCGTTACTGCAAGCAATCGAGATCAGAGTCAAGAAAACTTGAGTTTAAGATTGAAGTCCTCCGCTCCATGTCTAAAACTCACTTTAGAGATATCGCGTGTAAAAGGAATGAACCTGTGTACAATTCTAGCGAGAATTGTTTCTCTGGATATAAGAGATCTTATAACCTGGTTAACCTAAGTGTCTGGCTAGGGACCTCCTTAGGCTAATGGTAACAGTAGAGTTACTTGTCTGGCACAAGTGGGAGTCTGAAAGGATTATGTGCAAGACAGTAACAGGTTTACCGTGTCCAATGTTATAAGGCACTAGTGGGTCACACTGCTACACACCCGAATAGAGATCATTTGGATTTACCAGTTGTGTGGAATTAATTAATTGGTATAATTAATTAATTAAGAGAAAGAAATAAATAATAGATAAATCTATTTATTTATTTATGGATATATATTAATAGTAAATTAATATATGGAAAGGTTTAATTAAAGCCTATCGGGCTTAATAATTAAACGGGCTTTTCTATTAGGACATTACCATATTTACTAATATAAATATATGGTAAACCTAATAGGTTTTCTCATTGCAATCTCATTAGTAACTTAGAGAAAAAGAAAAAGCCAAACCTCTTTCTCTCTCTCTCCCAAAATCGATACACACACACATTCAACCGGGTTTTCGTTTTTTTCGAGTATTTGGTAATCCTAAGGCGGTCTAGCAGCGGTTCTCGTGGTGGTGCAGTAGCGGTGTATTCCCCGTTAGCTTTCCGGAAACCGTTTTTGTACCTGATAAGGTATTATTCTAAACCTCCTTGAAATTGTATCTAAACCTGTTTGGGATGGATCTTCTGGTTTGGGAATTCTGTTTTATTCCGCTGTGCATATTTGTTTTTTGTCTGCAATTCCCAACACAGAAAGTATCACCTCATCCGAGAGATCATTGGAAGAGGAGATGTAAGAATATGCAAGATTCCAACAGAAGATAATGTCGCAGATCCGCTGACAAAGCCACTAGCAAGGGCAAAGCATGAGCCACATGCGAATTCCATTGGGATGCAGTACCTGGAAGCCAGTAGCTAGTACTTAGTTTATTAATTATTACTATAGTCTAATTTAGAAACAATGTAATCATGTAAAGTTTTTATTTCACAGTGTGTTGGAAATAAATGGAGGTTTTAATTTCATGATTGTTCTAAATTAACTATTTTTTGCATATTTAACATATCCATGATTTTACAAAGTTTTGTATGAAATCTAAATTTCCGTAGCCACTTATTGAAATGGGAATTTCAATAGGGAGTTTAACGCTATTATAAATACTTGATGATTTATTCAAAGTAGAGAATAAAAGCACAAGTGATGTGACCAAGTATTTATAGATACTCATCAGAGTGTTTGGGTATTGGAAGTGACCAGTAATCAAGTCAGCTTCATGGAGCCTCAGTCATAAGCACTGACTTGATAGGTTGTCCTTAAACCTGAGATACTTGGTTTGGGAACACGAGGACCACTGTACTCTTAGCACGTACTAACGCTGCACCGTAACTGGGTGGCCATACGGGACGTGACTAGATGCAGCGGAAGCCGTGGATCCAAATGCAAGTAGTCAAGAAGGGATTTGCACCTCTTTCATAAGAGAGATATTTCCGGGCCCCTTGACGATTAAGATTGGCAGAAAACGCGTGGCCACGCTCGGATAGAATAACAGGGGTTATTTAGTAATATCCGTTACTGCAGGCAATCGAAATCAGAGTCAAGAAATACTTGATTTTAAGAAATGAATCCTCCACTCCATGTCTTAAATCACTTTAGAAATATCGTGTGCAAAAGGAATGAACCTGTACAAATTCAAGTGTGAATTGTATCTCTAGATGTAAGAGATCTTATAACCTGGTTAACCTAAGTGTCTGGCTAGGGACCTCCTTAGGCTAATGGTAACAGTACAGTTACATGTCTAGCACAAGTGGGAGTCTGTTAGGATTATGTGCGAGACAGTAACAAGGTTACCGTATCCAATGTTATAGGACACTAGTAGGTCACACCGCTGCACACTAAATAAGAGGATGTTTGGATTATTTGGTTGAGAGAAATAATTAATCGTTTATTAATTATAAAGGAAGAAAGAAATAAATAATTAGTTGAATTATTTATTTATATATTAATCAGTTGAATTAATTAATAGAGAGATAAATATGGAATATATATCTAATTATCAGGTTGATAATTATAAAGGTATTTCATATGGCATCAAACACTGCCTTATTAGTTAATATAAATAAAGGCATAAGGTTTGATTGAACCATAACTGAAATTGATAATTCTCAAATCAATCTCTCTCTCTCTCTCTCTACCGGCGATCATAAGCAAAAGGCGAAAGCCGAAATTTTCGATTGCGGAATAATCCTTGCTGGTGGTCTAGCAACCGTTCCTCGAGAAGTGTCAGTAGCGGTGTATCCCCTACAAGCATTCTGGAAGTTTACTCATCAAAGGTAAACCATCAAACCCACGTAATTGTATCTGTTATGGTTAGGATTGGATCCTCGATTGGGAATCGGGTTTTGTTATCCGCTGTGCATGTTCTTGTATCCCTCGATTCCCAACAGTAAATGGCACGCAGGCCTCCCGTAACCAATAATGAATAAAATATACATACAAAAAGCAATCACGGGTCAAAGGGTTTGACTATGACAACAAAACAAAATCTTATCTAGATTTAATTTAGCTAAATTAATTTAACAAAAAAAAAATTCCTAGGGTTTCAAAACTATCTGGTTCAAACCCTTACCAAACGAAACTTAACCGTACTGATTGCGAACCGGAAAACAGCAACCAACATCAGCCGATGCTCGCGGCGCAAATCCCGCTGCTTGCGGCGCGAGGCCTCTGTTCGCGGCGCGAGCTGGTTAACAGATGCTCGACGACGACAGCAGCCCAAAGGCACCGTCGCCGCCCTCCTTTCGACCGAAAACCTAAAAACGGCAGTGGCCGACACCCCTTTGCGGCGGTTGTCGACCACCGCCACCACCACAAACACCGTCGCCATCAATCCACCGGCGACAGCAGCAGCTCGGCGCCACCACCATCGCCGTGGTTGGCGATTAACAAACAAGACGCCACCATCGCCATCAACGATGGCAGCGGCGCCCACCACTCTTCGCCTGTGGTGAGGATTCGACGACGGCAGCAGCAAATCGCCACCACCGCCGCCGTTCCCCGGCGATTTGAACAACAAAAACACCATCGCCGCCGCCACCACCACAACAACAGCGGCTGATCGCCACCATTGCCGCCGTGATGCGTGGCCCAATTAAACCACACAGCCACCACCGTCGCCGTGTAATCGGCTTGGTGGTTCGGCCTCGGTGGTCGAGATTACCACCGCCACCACAAACGGTGGCGCGGTGGTTGATCCTTGCCGTAGCACCATCGCCACTACACGGCTGTGTGGTGGTTTCGTACACAACAACCGCTGCTACCACCACCTGTGGTGCGGTGGGCTTCGGGTGCGGCAGCCGGCGGCCATCACCAACTGTGGTGAGCCGTCGGTGGCTTTGCGGTGGTTGTCCTGGTGGTTCGGTCGGCTAACTACCGCCGTTCCACCGCTGATTTCCAATTGGTTAGGTTTTTCGAAAAATCCAATTTTTACAAAACTTAGAAACATATAAAAATCAAATTTTTAACAAACCTAAACAATACATTAAACCTGATCCGTAAGTTTTAGGAAGTGGCTCTGATACCACTGTTGGGAACTGGAGGCGATAAACGCGCAGCGGAAAACAAAAAACCGATTCCCAATCGAGGATCCAATCCTAAACAATACAGATACAATATGAGGGTGTTTGGTGTGTTTACCTTATTGCGAAAATTCTCCGAATCGCTAATAGGGGATACACCGCTACTGACACCGTACGAGACTGGTTGCTAGACCATCGTGGATTACCCCGAAAAACGACTTCGTTCGCCCTCTTTCTTTGGCCGCCGGTTTTGGGAAGGGAGAGAGAGAGCTTTCTTGAGGAATAAGTTTCTGATGATTATTTCTTATTACCCTTAGACCTTTATTTATATGGATAAACCAGGCAGTGTTTGATTCCATATATAACTCCTCATAATTATCTCCATAATTAATCAAATAGATTAATTATATAATTTCGATAATTATCATTTAATTAACCTAACTGATTAATTTATTATAAATAAATAATTTAACTAATTATTTATTTATTTCTTTCTCTCTTTAAATAATTAATAAACAATTAATTATTTCTCACATAATCCAAACGTTCTCAATTTTAGTGTGCAGCGGTGTGACCTACTAGTGTCTTATAACATTGGACACGGTAACCCTGTTACTGTCTCGCACATAATCCTAACAGAGACAAGGATCTTTGATACGTGATGAGGGTCGTTACTGAGGCCATGACTAAGCAACAAGAGTCCTTTGTAAAAATGTTGGAGGATCGTGACGCTAGCCACCGTCGCCATGAGGCAGAGGGAGAGAACGCCGGAATGGCGTCGGGGATGCGGAGGTAGTGGTGGTCACCGAGGAGACCCGGATCACCGGAGATAAGGAAAAGGAGAAGGCAAAGGCGAAGGGTTGTTCTTACAAGAACTTTTTGGGATGCAAACCGCCGAGTTCCGTGGGTGTAATGAGCCGATAACATGCTTGTATTGGCTCCGTGAGATGGAGATGGCCTTTGAGGCGAGCGAGTGCGACGACTCCCAACGAGTTAAGTTCGCTTCACACCTTCTTAAGGGTGAGGCCTTAACATGGTGGAACTTGACCCGTTCTTCTCTTACATCGGAGGTTTACGTTAGGCTCTCGTGGGCCAATTTCAAGAAGAAGATACTTGAGAAGTATTGTAGTGAACGGGCCCTTGACAAGATCGAGGATGAGTTCCGAGGGATGAAGAAGGGCAACAACCCCATTTCGTACTATGCGAAAGAATTCTTGGAGAAGTTGGGTTTGTGTTGATCCAGCTCTCCTAAGACCTGATGAAATGATAATGATCCTGAATCTTTACTTAGTGAATAGGTTTTTACTTCCGTTATAGCTTGAGGAATTATCACTGAATCTGTTCAGTGTTATTCCATGTTACTTATGATGTAACTTATTTTATAGTAATCAGGATCAGGATCAGGAGACGAACGAGCCTGTTCTGCAGTCTACTGATCCTATCCACTGAAGTGAAGACCTCCTGAAGACATTAAGATCATACACAAAGAACCATCAGCGACGTCGAAGAAATAGCTGATGACAGGAACAGCATGCTCGTGATCTGAAGACGGAACTCAGTGATAGCAGGCTGCTCAAAATCGTATGACATCCTGAAGACTCAACAGGATACAAGTGACCCTGAGCTTCATCAGTATCAGGACCATAGTCACTGATCAGTATCCTGCTCCTGAAGGATTAGAAAAGTGTCTTAATCTAATGCACAAAAGGATTATCCGCCTTTACTGACACAAAAGTACATAAGGACAGTCTCTTTACTGTTCCCTCCGTACTTATCAGACCTCAAGGCAACTGTTTGCAAACATACTCCTTTTGCACACCATGCAAAGAGTATTTGTTTATAGTAAATAGTACAACAGACCAACCACAGCGTGACACGTCACAAAAGTAGGTCTGCATGCATTTAATGCATGGAGTATAAATTGGACGTGGAGAAGATTTTCTCCATACCTCTTCTGCATCCAAAATACTCAAGTCCTTTCTTTCTTATTACCCTCTATCTTCTTTCTTACATCTTCTCACTTAGTGCATAGTGAAAGAACTTAGATTGTTTAGTTTAGACTATTTGTCTTTTCTATTTCCGCAACAATCTGTAAATTCATATTGTTAATATAACAAGAATTTAAAAGTGAAAAATTGTGTGATTATATTCATCCCCCCCCTTCTATAATCCCAAACACTATCCTAGCTTGAAGGTCACCTACTTGGGACCAACAAGTGGTATCAGAGCAGATACAAGCTCTCATTTTCTTCTTAGAAAAATCTTGTGATCCTCCTTTCTATTCCATGGCTCTTCAAGCTAAGGATAACTACTTTGATACCGGCTCTGCTGGAAAGCCTCCTAGGTTTAACAAGGATAACTTCTCTCTTTGGAAAACCAGGATGGAACTCTTTCTCTCTGGTTCTGATCCCCAGATTCCATACTTTCTGGAAAATGGACCACATGTGCCTACACAAACCGTCCACCCCATTCCTGCTGTTGCTGGCCAACCAGCTGTACCTGAAAGACAGCTGGTAAAGCCCGTAACTGACTGGAATGATGAAGACAGACGCCTGGTCAACATTGACACTAAGGCTAGGTCTCTCATTGCCATGTCACTTCCTGACGATGTATTCCACTCTGTCTGTCACCTTCACTCTGCTAAGGAGATATGGGACACTCTCTGTGTTCAATATGAAGGTACTGCTGTTCTCATGGAATCAAGAAAGATTTTCTTGGTTCGACAGTATGAAAGCTTTATTCATCAAAAGGATGAAACTCTCTCCCAGCTACATCAGAGATTCAACTGTCTTCTGATTGATCTGAAGACTATCGGTACTACCTACTCTAACTCTGAGGTGGTTACCAAGTTCATGGAAGCTCTTCCTGAACATTGGGAAATTTACACCTCCTGCTTAACTATGTCAAAGGACATAAAGACACTCACACTAAGTGAGCTGTACGGTATTCTTCTTAACCGTGAACAACAGAAGAAACTGAAAAAGAATCTCATAAGAGACTCTAAAGACACCAAAAGCAACTCTGTTGCATTGGTCTCTGACTCAGTTCCTACTGTCGCCACTTCTTCTTCAGTAACTATTACTGAATTAGAATCTTCTGACTCTGACATGTCAGAAGATCCTGAATTCAATGAATCTCTTGCTCTTTTAACCAGATCTTTCAAGAAGTTTGCCAAAAAGGGAAACTTCCACAAAAAGAAACATCTTACTATTACTGACAAGCCTAAATCAGACCCTGTTGATAAGGCTACTGCTATCTGCTACAACTGTCAGGGCAAAGGACACTTTGCTAATGATTGCAGGTACAGGAAAAGTCAGTTTGCTCCCTCGTCTGCTAAATCTTCTTCCAAGAATCCCAAATACCAGCGCCTGAAAGAAAAATACAAAAAGATGAAAACTCAGCGTAAAGGCAAAGGTTTAATCGCAGAAGACTGCGACTGGGATGATGTCTCCTCTGATGACTCATCTGATGAGGAAGACACTCAAGTGGCACTTATGGCCATTATTGAGGAACCTACCTTAGCTCTCATGGCTAAGATAGAAGAGGTCCCTGAAGAGATTCCTACTCAGGCTCCTGAAGCTTCTTCTTCTACCTCTGAAGCTTCAACCTCTGCGACTGATTCTTCCAGTCAGGTACCTATTCCTCTCATCCCTCTTGAAAGCTTAACTCAGTTGGACCTGGTCACTCTCGATCTTTACAAAGCTCTTAATGGTAAAACCTCTGCTGAAAAAATGAATATTGATCTTAGAGGACAACTCAAAGAATGTCAAGAAAAAATCAAACAGCTTACCATTTTGGAAGAAAATTATAAGGACCAGGTCACTATAAATAAAACTCTCTGTATTGAAAGAGAAATGGCTCTTGCTGCCAAAGAAAAAGCCCTTGCTCAATTAAATGCTGAAAAAGTCACCATCAAAGGATGGAGTGACGCCTCTGAAAAAGTTGATGAAATATTAGCTTCAGGGAGATCTGACAAAAGCAAAAGAGGTCTTGGATTCACTCATAGATATAAGTATGAAGAAACCAAGTATGAAAGTTCCATGCTCAAATTTGGAAAATTTGTTTCTTCTATTCCCATTCCTAATGCTTCTGAAAATATCCCTTCTTCTTCTAACACACACTCTGAAGGTGCTCCTAAGAGCAAAAAGAACACAGTCAAGGAAAAATCCAAGACTGTAACACCTTCAAAGACCAAGAGTCCTAAACCCAAGAACAAAGTTCTGGGTGGTGGTCCTTCAGTCTCAGGATCAAAATCTTTCTCTCAAAATCCTGCTCCCAGACTGAAGATTGACCTGAAGCAAAAGACTCAGGAGAAGAAACCAATTCCTCCAATGTCCAATGCTAAAGGCATACTTGGTGCTGGTCCTGCTCACCTAAAGTTCAAAAACTTTCTGGACCACACTAAACGCTTTCAATATCGCAAATGTTATCACTGTGGATTAAATGACCATATTGCGAGTAAGTGTCCTGATGCTACCAAAGCTGAAAAATCAGCTAAGGTAAAGAAGGTTCCCAAGACTGAGAAATCAGTCAAAGGAAAGAAGGTTGTCAAGACTGTTCCTTCAGTCAAGACTCCAGCCTCAAGAACTGATAAATCAGTTAAGGCTGCCACTGACTCCACCAGTCCTACTGATAATTCTGGATCCATAGTTCTATGGGTACCAAGAAAAACTTAAACTCTAAATTTTACAGGATAAGGGCATCTGGTACCTGGACAGTGGATGCTCTCGACATATGACTGGTTCTAAATCTGTCCTCTCTAACTACCGTGAAGAAAGAGGTCCTGATGTGACCTTTGGCGGAAACGGTAAAGTCCAAACCCGAGGGTATGTCACACTGACCAACGGAGTAACTACTTTCAAAAGAGTTGCTTATGTTGAAGGCCTGATGCATAATCTTCTGAGCATCAGTCAACTGTTGATAAGAATCACAAAGTTTCTTTCTCTAAGAAAAAGTGCAAAGTCAAGAACAGAAGAAAGGAAGTCATTCTCACTGGTGTTAGACGAGCAGACATCTACATCGTCAACATGAACACCTCCACTGACAACTTCTGTTTTGTATCCCGTGCTTCCACTGATACAAATTGGCTATGGCACAAGCGTCTATCCCATCTCAACTTCAAGACGCTGAATCAACTCTGCATTGACAACCTGGTCATTGGTCTTCCTGACTTTCGCTACACAAAGGTGTCTCTTTGTTCAGCATGTGAAAAAGGAAAACAGACCAGGGCTAGTTTCAAGTCCAAGCAAATTTCCCCCATCAGCTCTCCTCTACAACTTCTCCACATGGATCTCTTTGGACCAGTCAACGTCCAATCCATTGCTGGAAAGAAATACACTCTGGTAATTGTTGATGAATATTCCAGATACACTTGGGTATTCTTTCTTCGTGCCAAGAGTGATGCTCCTGAAGAAATCATCCTGTTCGTCAGGAAGATGGAAAAGCTCAACAACCTCATTGTTCGATCAATAAGAAGTGACCATGGAACTGAATTTAAAAACAGTACCCTGGAAACCTTCTTCGAACAGAAAGGTATTTCTCAAAACTTCTCCTCTGTAAGAACTCCTCAGCAAAATGGTGTTGCTGAAAGATGAAACAGGACGCTGATTGAAGCTGCAAGATCTATGCTGAGTGAAGCCAACCTTGCCACTCAGTTCTGGGCTGAAGCTGTAAATACTGCTTGCTATACTCAGAACAGATCTCTGATAGTCAAACGCTTCAGAAGAACCCCTTACGAACTCTTTCGTAACAGGAAGCCATCAATCGAACATCTCCATATCTTTGGTTGTGTTTGCTACATCCTAAACAACAAAGATAATCTTGGGAAGTTTGATTCCAAATCTGATGATGGAATTTTCCTTGGATACTCATCCATTTCTAAAACCTACCGTGTGTTCAACAAACGAAGACAAGCCATAGAGGAAACGATTCATGTCAAGTTTGATGAATCAGGTCCTACTTTCCCTCACCCAAATGATAATTCTGAAATCAATCAGTGGGCTGATTCTTTCTTTCAAGTCCCTGAACCTCCTATTGCTGATCCATCTCCTCAAGACCTTCCTGATGGTTTTGAAGAAGATCCTCCTATACCACTCACTGAAACATCCTCTCCACCTCTGATAAATGCCACTCCAATCACCCAAATCATACCATCTGAACCTGATCAACCCACTAAGAGTGAAGACTTCTCTCAAACCACTGTTAGTGAGCCTACTCCTACAAATCTACTCCCTGATCCATCAATAAATGAAGCTTCCACTTCAGGACAGGTGTATCAGCCACCTGCTCTTCGATGGACCAAGGATCATCCCATTGATCAAGTTCTTGGTAATCCCTCCTCTGGCATTAAAACTCGACGCCAATCTGGTAACGTCTGTCTTTATGTAAATTTTATCTCTGAAAATGAACCTAAAGAAATAGATGATGCTTTGCGTGATCCTGCCTGGGTCTCAGCCATGCAGGAAGAGCTAGCAGAGTTCATCAGAAACAATGTCTGGCTTCTCGTCCTAGGCCTCGAAAACGTACTATCATTGGTTCCAAGTGGATTTTTCGAAATAAACTTGATGAGATTGGTACGATTATTCGAAACAAGGCTCGCCTTGTGGCTCAGGGATACAGGCAGGAAGAAGGCATTGATTACGATGAAACCTTTGCTCCTGTTGCTAGGCTCGAAGCAATTCGACTCTTCCTAGCTTTTGCAGCACATATGAACTTCAAGGTTTATCAGATGGACATTAAAAATGCCTTTCTGAATGGAAAACTTAATGAAGAAGTCTATGTGGCTCAGCCTCCTGGTTTTGTAGATCCTAAGTTCCCTGATTACGTCTACAAGTTAAACAAGGCTCTCTATGGGTTAAAACAGGCTCCTCGTGCCTGGTATGATACTCTCTCAACCTTTCTTCTCTCTAAAGGTTTTGTTCGTGGAAAGATTGATAGCACTTTATTTCTAAAGAAATATCCTAAGCATATTCTTCTTGTCCAGATATATGTCGATGACATTATCTTTGGATCCACAAATCCCAAACTCTGCGAAAAGTTTGAGTTGCTCATGAAATCTGAATATAAAATGTCTATGATGGGTGAACTAACATTCTTTTTAGGACTTCAGATCAAGCAATCTGAAAAGGGAATTTTCATCAATCAAGGTAAATATGTACATGAGATGCTGAAGAAATTTGATCTCACATCTTGTACACCGATGAAGACTCCAATGGCTCCTCCTCTGACACTTGACAAGGATTCCAAAGGGAAATCTGTCGATGTGACTCTCTACAGAGGAATGATAGGCTCTCTGCTGTATCTTACAGCTAGTCGCCCTGATATCATGTATTCTACATGTCTATGTGCTCGTTATCAGGCTGAACCCAAAGAATCCCATCTGACCGCTGTAAAGCGGATCTTCAGATATCTGAAGGGAACTCCTAATCTGGGTCTTTGGTACTCCAAGGACTCAGGGTTCGATCTAACAACTTATTCTGATAGTGACTTTGCAGGATGTAAGATTGACAGGAAAAGCACCACTGGTGGTTGTCACCTGCTAGGTGGCAAGTTGGTGAGTTGGACTAGCAAAAAGCAGAACTCTGTGTCCACATCAACTGCTGAAGCTGAATATGTTGCAGCAGGAATCTGTTGTGCTCAAGTCCTGTGGCTGAGAAATCAACTTCAGGACTATGACATACAACTTTCTAAAATTCCTATCTACTGTGACAATACCTCAGCAATAGCCATCGCCAATAATCCTGTCTTACACTCCAAGACAAAGCACATTGAAGTGAGATATCACTTCATCAGGGATCATGTGATGAATGGTGATATTGAACTCCATTTTGTCCCTACTGAATATCAGCTTACTGACCTCTTTACCAAACCACTGGATGTAACGCGTTTTAATATGCTCATCAGTGAACTTGGGATGTTAAATCCTGATGATTGAAGTTTATCAGGACAAACAGTTGTTAAACCCTATAGAATAACTATTCTCAGGACTCTTTCTTTAACAACTCCTGAACTAACTCTCATCAGAGGATGACTCTATTCAGTACTTACAAAATCTTTGTTCAACATCCGAATACTGATGATTCTCAGGTAAGTACCTCTGCTCCTGAAACCTTATCGCATTAAATGTGATAAGAGGATTTTCCCAAAACAGTACTTATCTGATAAGTACTCTGATTCCTATAAAACATATCTTTCACCAAAATGGAATCATCCCCTGAAAAGGCGGTTTTTATCTTTTCAAATAAAACAAACTTTTCATCTGCACTGACACGTAATGGGACGTTTCCTGTTCCCCACTACGTGTGTCAGGCGCGTGAACGCGCGTAGAACCTCCTTTATTCATCATTACGTTTGAATTTAGCCGCTCTTTTCTCTCTCATCCATTTTCTCTCTCCTACCACGAGGTATAAAAACCTCACTCGTAATCCTTCACACTCTTTACGCTCACAAATTCTCTCTAAGCAATCTAGCAAGAAAAAGCAAGAACAAGTTTTCTCTCAAGAACACTAAGAACACTCATCATTTTCCTTTACACAAGATCATCGTAAGTGTCTCTTTTTCTTTGTTCTTTCCACATTGTAAGTTGGCTCTTTTTAAATAAACAACTTATTTTGGTATACGTTCTTCCAAAAACCCTAAGATCACTTCGTTTGATCTTAGTTTTTCCCAAAATCTTCTGAGATTTTTGTTAAAACATTTTATATGATTTTCTTATTTCTTTTAAGAAAAATCATAAACTCTTATTTTGATATCTTCTCATCAAAATAAAAGTTTCTTTTTAATACCAAAACACATTCTTTTTGTGAATTTTGGTATCTAATCCATTCCAAGTATAAAGGATTTCACCATTTTTATGAACATATTCTGTGTTCATTGAAAAATGAAGAAAAATGCATATTTTGGATCTTTAATCATCCACATATGTTATTTTTGTGTTTAACAGGATGGCTGCTACTACTTCCTCCTTGGACGCCCAACTCTCTTCCGAAGCTACACCTCTGCAAACCGCTACTGAAAGCTTGCCGATCGTAATTCCGCAGCACGACGTACAGTTCAAGCAGAACAACGTCGTTGGCCTGTTTGACATTCCAGAAGGCAAAGAATATCTGCTGCCTGCTAAGAACTTCCTCCTGAGCAGCCCCCTGAAGACGGCTTTTACAATAGACCCGAAGCCGAACAAACCGATGCTGCAACAACTATGGTCTACTGCCACTGTTGCAAAGGAAAGGAACTCCAAAGGTGTCCTAAGGGAGGTCATCAAGTTCCAGATCAAGGAAAATATCATTTCCTTTGGCTTCGGAACTCTGAGGAACGTACTGAACTTCCCAAAGAAGAAACGTTTCCCTCCTGCTCCCACCTCCGATGAAATCATCGAGTTCTTGGACGCCATTGGCTACAGATGGCCTGTGAAGGATGGCGTCATGCTTCCCAAGACTGCTGCGACTGTCCATAAGACAGGCCTGAACGCTACATTCTATTATATATGGAATACGTTTGGCCTGTGCTTATCTGGCAAGACAGGAAGCACGGAGCAGTTCCCCACCGTGATTCAGCACATGGTCTTCTCAGCGATCAAAAATCGCGAGTTTGACTATGCTCGCTGCATATGGGAGGACATGGTCAAGAAGGTCAGGAACACGAAGTGAGTCGTCAACGTCGCCTTCACCAGATTCTTCTCGGCAGTCCTGGAACTGCATATGGGGCCAAACTACCCCAAAATAGGGAACTCCAACAACTACGCCCTCGGGCCTAAGTTCCTGGATCAGGTTGCTCCAAAACCTGACGACGTCCCTCTCTCCACTGTTCTGGTAGTTCCTGAACCAGTTCAGGAGGATGAAGAGCACTCCACCTCTCCCACTGAAGGTATGTACTCTCTCTTCTCTTCCAAACCCCATTCTTCTATTTCTCTGCATGCTATGTCAGTAGCTAACCCCATACTGACTTCCCCAGCTGCAAACACTTCATCTGCGCTCCAGAAGCGCCCCCAACCTTCTTCTGCCACTCCTCCACCTCCTCCAAAACGCGCCAAGTCGAAGGCGCAGAAGAAAAAGAAACAGGCGGCTGGTAAGAAATACTATATTACCCTGCCTCAAATCTTTAATAAACCATCTCCTTTATCTAAAACTTCTTCACCTGCAGATGCTTCCATCTCTGCTCCTGTACAACAAGAACCTGAGGTTGTTCATCTCGAACACTCAGAGAACATGGGGGGTAATCGCTCTGATACCCTCCTAGCCTCAGGTAATACTTTTAAGCAAAATATTACTGTCTCTTCTTTTATGAAAGCTAATGAGTCTTCTAGTACTCACTTAGCTACTCTGTCTACAGGTTCTTTAGGAGCAGCCACTGAAGGGCATCCCCAACTTTATCAGGATGACCCCTTCAATGACTTTGTCTTCACGGACGCCGATCGTCAGCTGAATGCAGCTGAGCTACGACGGCAGTCCGCTGAACGACAATTGCAGGAGGCACGCACAGCTCTCCAACAGAAGGAGGACGAGCACCAGACACGCCTCCAGGCGTTGGAACTGGAGCTTGCCGCTGCTAAGGCCGCTGCCAGTACCGCTGAAGCCGCCGCCGCCAATGCCGCTGCCGCCGCCGTCGCCGCCACTCCGCCGCCTACGGCTGTTACCCTTACGATTCCTTGTCTGGATAACATCCATGACAAGGTCTCACAAGTGGCCACCTCCTCCAACAACCTTCAGGCATCTATTGATGACCTGAAGGCCTCTGCTCTGCCTGCACTCTCCACCACCACCAACAACAGCACCAACTCTCTCACCACTTTCCAATCAACAGTGGTTCAGAGGTTGGATGCTCAGGAAGCAGGCCTCCGCGCCCTCCAGGAGCAGGTGACTGGCCTCACCACTGCTGTCAACGCCCTCACCTCTGCTCTTGCACCGCCTCCATCATTCACCACTGCGGACAGGGATATTTTGCATTCCCTGATCTCCTCTTCCTTCATCTCGCGCAAACTCCTTAGCGACATGGCCTCTCTCCTCCAGAGGAACTTATCAACAGCCGCCTTGGTCCAGGCACCTGTTGAGGGGGAGAGACAGCCTCGAGACCAGTCCGTTTATTCCCCCTCCACCAACTGGAGAACCAACGAACAAGGGGGAATGAACGAGGAAGATGAAGAAGATGAAGATGATGATGAAGACGACGATATATTCGTCGAGAAGGCTGCAACCCCAACGCCCACTCCAGGGCCTGCACAATCTCAGGGGGAGAACCTCGGTGCACCTGGTACGTTACTATTACCATCCTCTCCCTCATCCTCTGATAACCAACCAATCTCTTCTCTCCTTAAACCTAAACCTGCACCTGAAACCATAACCCTCGACACCTCCTCTGATGACTCTCTAATAAACAACCTACAAATGGTTGTCTACCAACCACCAAAACAACCTACCCCTGAACCAACACCCCATTCTTCTCCTAAACAAACCTCTGAGCCTGAAAACCAAGAAAACTCTGACTTTCAGGATGTGAACTTTGGCTCTGTCACTGGTGAGATTATTCGCCTCATGGAGAATAGTCCATCAGAACAGACAAGAGCTGAATTAAGCAGAATGACTTTCAGAGTAACACCCCTAAACAGTGAAACCATTCCTTCTAGACCAACCCGCTTTAACCCTGAAGCATCCTCTTCTAGAACCCTTGAAACCCGAGCCCCTCCTGAAACCATTTGCCTCTCATCAGATGATGAATTCATCTCTGATGACTTCTCTACCCCTGCCTCTTCTCCCAGATCTCCTCCCTCTAACTCTCCTAGATCTGAAGGTGAGAATTACCCTGACAACTCTGCTATTGTCAACAGGGATGGGCGTTTAGACGCTGTGATAGAGCGACTCGAGAGTACAAGAGTAAAAATTCCTCTTCGTACCTCTTGTGACTCCGAGTTCGCCTATCTATCACAAGAAGAATACAACGCTGCTGTACAGGCTCAGGAGGAGCACAATAAAAAGCAGAAGGAAGCCTTCCTCTCCGCTCAAGCCGCTCGAAGGCTTGCATCGGATTTTGTTGATGAAGATGCTGAAATAAGTGCAGATCCTATTCTTGCACAGAAGGCTGCTCTGAAGGTCTTCAACAAAAATGCAAAGGAACAGGCTGAAGAAGTAAACACTGAGCTTGACTGGTGCAGAGATCGTCTACACCTAAGAAAACATGGTGCTGCTATCTCTGGAATCCATCTCAGCCGAACTCGCGGCAAAAGAGCAAAAACATGGATCACCGTCAAACGCTCAGGAGTCAAGGATGTGCAACACACTCTGGACAAGTTAGATCGTTACAACTTGTCAAAGTGGAACGAAATCAGATCCCTACTTCCCAAAGCCAACAAGAACTATCGGGATGAAGTAGAAGAAGTCATCGAAGGACTTATTGCACGCATCAGAAGGACAACGGAAATACCTGATGACCTGCTCCACTACTCTTCAGTCCTACCTCAGCAACCCATTCGAAGATCTTCAGGCACCTCAACAAGAAGACCAACTCCCTGCATGCCCAGGGTGGTTGTCAAGCCTCTGGATCTCTCGATGCTTGATCTTTCACTCCCTTTAGGAGTCTCTCTCTCTGAAGGACAAGTCATCAGAGAACCTGTTCATGGTATTTGTGTAAGCGACAACTCAAAGATCCTACGCTTTCAGCGTTTCAGCGAGCTACACAAAGCACCATATGAACACTTGGTTTCAGTACTCTTCACTGCTCAAAAGGATAAAGAAAACCAAGACAATAAAGAGATTATTCGCACTGTCAGAGCTATACTCGATCATCGAATCGCATTCAGTGATACTCCAGTTCCAATACAAGTCAAGACTGAATATATTAGCGAAGACTCTGATAGTTAGAATATTTTGTAATCTTTTCTTTCAGTACTCCAATTATGTACTCTTGTATTTTCTTTACTCTTGTAACCTGTTTGAGATTAATGAAAAATGCAATTCAGTGCATTGTACTTTATTCCATCATAGTACTGAAAAAGATTCCTCAAAACAGTAAATGGGACATGTACCTTTATGAGTTCTATTTCCTACTGTTCTATCTAGACTTAGAAATTTTTTTCTTTCTAGACTTAGACAATTTCTCTGTTGTCTTATCATTATCATTTAGGGGGAGATTGTTGATCCAGCTCTCCTAAGACCTGATGAAATGATAATGATCCTGAATCTTTACTTAGTGAATAGGTTTTTACTTCCGTTATAGCTTGAGGAATTATCACTGAGTCTGTTCAGTGTTATTCCATGTTACTTATGCTGTAACTTATTTTTATAATAATCAGGATCAGGATCAGGAGACGAACGAGCCTGTTCTGCAGTCTACTGATCCTATCCACTGAAGTGAAGACCTCCTGAAGACATTAAGATCATACACAAAGAACCATCAGCGACGTCGAAGAAATAGCTGATGACAGGAACAGCATGCTCGTGATCTGAAGACGGAACTCAGTGATAGCAGGCTGCTCAAAATCGTATGACATCCTGAAGACTCAACAGGATACAAGTGACCATGAGCTTCATCAGTATCAGGACCATAGTCACTGATCAGTATCTTGCTCCTGAAGGATTAGAAAAGTGTCTTAATCTAATGCACAAAAGGATTATCCGCCTTTACTGACACAAAAGTACATAAGGACAGTCTCTTTACTGTTCCCTCCGTACTTATCAGACCTCAAGGCAACTGTTTGCAAACATACTCCTTTTGCACACCATGCAAAGAGTATTTGTTTATAATAAATAGTACAACAGACCAACTACAGCGTGACACGTCACAAAAGTAGGTCTGCATGCATTTAATGCATGGAGTATAAATTAGACGTGGAGAAGATTTTCTCCATACCTCTTCTGCATCCAAAATACTCAAGTCCTTTCTTTCTTATTACCCTCTATCTTCTTTCTTACATCTTCTCACTTAGTGCATAGTGAAAGAACTTAGATTGTTTAGTTTAGACTATTTGTCTTTTCTATTTCCGCAACAATCTGTAAATTCATATTGTTAATATAACAAGAATTTAAAAGTGAAAAATTGTGTGATTATATTCATCCCCCCCCTTCTATAATCCCAAACACTATCCTAGCTTGAAGGTCACCTACTTGGGACCAACAGTTTGGTGGGACACTTGGCTCACGATGAAAAAGCGAAGATAAAGGCTTACTCCCGTGGACTACCGGCCGAAATGAAAGTGGCGGTTAGGATCGCAATGGTTACCACGTTGCAAGAAGCCATTGAGGAGTCGTTGCGAGTAGAAGACGACATCACCGAGGCCCGTGTTGAAAGCTACCAAGCCGGGCAAAAGAGAAAAGGGGAGGAGTCTACCGTGTCGGCCCAACCGACCAAGACGTTTCAAGATGGTAAGCGAGGTGGAAGCCGAAGCGAGGCGAAGTGGTGTAGTAAATGCCGGAGTAAGCATTATGGACCGTGCCGCCGTGACTTTCCGGCGA
This sequence comes from Centaurea solstitialis, assembly GCA_030169165.1. Classification (NCBI taxonomy): domain Eukaryota; kingdom Viridiplantae; phylum Streptophyta; class Magnoliopsida; order Asterales; family Asteraceae; genus Centaurea; species Centaurea solstitialis. The sequence continues at coordinate 50,429,570 of CM058047.1, read as the reverse complement.
ACCCAACTACTTGTGGGAAATGCGGGAGGAAGGGCCATGTGGCCCAAGACTGTATGGCACGAGTACCGGTGTGCTATGAATGCAAGGAACCAGGACACTATCGAAGCGAGTGTCCGAAGTTGAAGAAGGAGCCAACCAGGGCGTCTAGCGGATCTGTTGCAAAAGAGGATAACCCGCCGAGGGTGACTAGCCGAGCCTTTCAGATGTCGGCCGGGGAGGCGAGGGAGGCATCCGATCTTGTATCGGGTACGTTTCTCGTTAACTCCATACATGCACTAGTTTTGTTTGATACGGGTGCCGAACGCTCCTTCGTAAATGACACTTTAGCTAAGAAATTCACTATGCCTACCACTCCTTTATCTGATGCGCTAGTAGTAGAAGTAGCGGGTGGTTTCCTTGTGACTGTTAGGGATTGCTTTGAGGGGTGCACGGTAGAACTAGACGTAGAACCTTTCTCCGCAGCCCTAATACCGATGAATGTCGGTAGTTTCGACGTAGTGCTAGGAATTGATTGGTTGCGCGCTCACGACGCCAACATAGGTTGCAGCAAGAAGATGGTTACTATACCAACGCCTCGAGGGGGAATGATCACCGTGTACGGAGATAAGAGGAAGGGCACTAACACAACCATCTCTATGGTAAAGGCAAGAAAGTGCCTGGCTAAGAGATGCGCTTCGTATCTAGCTTACGTCATTGACACTAAGTTAGAAAAGAAAGGGATTGCCGATGTTGATGTGGTGAGGGAGTTTCCGGACGTCTTTCCAGAAGACTTGCTCGGATTACCACCGGAACGACAAGTAGAATTCCATATCGACCTTACACCGGGAGCGGCCCCAATAGCACGCGCTCCGTACCGATTGGCTCCGACCGAGATGAAAGAGATGATGACGCAATTGCAAGAACTCTCCGAAAAGGGGTTCATCCGACCGAGTTCGTCACCATGGGGAGCGCCAGTCCTTTTCGTCAAAAAGAAAGATGGTTCGATGCGGATGTGTATTGACTATCACAAGCTTAATAAAGTGACGGTAAAGAATAGATACCCTTTACCGCGGATAGACGACCTTTTTGACCAACTCCAAGGTGCTGGATGCTTCTCAAAGATCGACCTACGATCCGGGTATCACCAAGTTAGGGTGAAGGAAGACGACGTGCCTAAGACCGCCTTCCGAACAAGGTACGGACACTACGAGTTCCTTGTGATGTCGTTCGGTTTAACCAACGCGCCGGCGGTGTTTATGGATTTGATGAACCGAGTGTGTAGACCATTTCTAGATAAGTCGGTAATCGTTTTTATCGATGACATCTTGGTCTATTCCAAGAATGAGGCCGAACATGAGAGACACTTACGGGAGGTGTGGAACGTCCTTAGAGACGAGAAGTTATACGCCAAGTTTTCCAAGTGCGAGTTTTGGCTCCACGAGATGCAATTCCTAGGTCACGTGGTATCGCGAGACGGAATCAAAGTGGATCCTGCAAAGATCGAGGCCATGATGAGTTGGAAGTCGCCAACGAACCCGTCGGAAATAAGAAGCTTTCTAGGCTTAGCGGGTTACTACCGAAGGTTTATCCAAGACTTCTCGAAGATTGCTTCGTCGCTCACGATGCTAACAAAGAAGAACGCCAAGTTTCTATGGACCGACAAGCAAGAAGAGGCTTTTCAGACACTCAAGAAGAAGTTGTGTCAAGTGCCGATTCTGTCATTACAGGATGGGACGGAAGACTTTGTAGTCTATAGCGACGCGTCGAAGATGGGACTAGGTTGTGTACTCATGCAAAGGGGTAAGGTAATTTCTACGCATCTCGCCATTTGAAGGACCACGAAAGGAATTATCCGGTACACAATTTAGAATTGGTGGCGGTAGTGTTTGCTTTGAAGTTGTGGCGGCATTACCTTTACGGTACGAAGTGTACACTCTTCACCGATCACAAGAGTCTCCAACACATCTTCGATCAAAAGGAACTCAACATGCGACAAAGAAGATGGCTTGAGCTACTAAAAGATTACGACTGTGATTTATTGTACCATCCCGGTAAGGCAAACGTCGTTGCCGATGCCTTGAGCCGTAAGAACCAAGGTGATAGCATTGGTGTAACCCTTAACCAGATTAGCGTGGTGTCGAGCTTCATGGAAAGGATCAAAGCGAGTCAAACGGAAGCTCTCCAAGAAGAAAACCTTAAAGGTGAGGTGATAGTGAAACAAAAGGAGTTGTTGACTGAAGATGGCCGCAGACTTAAACTGTTTCAAGGACGAATATGGGTGCCGAAGATTGGTGGCAATCGGGAGTTACTTTTGGAGGAGGCTCACAAATCCAAGTACTCCATACATCCCGGGAGCACCAAAATGTACCGAGATTTGAAAATGAATTATTGGTGGCCGGTTATGAAACTTGACGTGGCTAGTTACGTTGAGAAGTGTGTCAAATGTCTCCAAGTCAAGGCGGAACACCAAAAGCCTTATGGTAGTTTGCAACTGTGACAACCCTCCACTTCCCACCTCAGGTCAGTAGAACCTTAACTGGATTACCGGAACAGAACAGTATTTTGTACTGTCATTTTGTCAATAACTATATTATATGACAACATTTATTGCTTAAAGGCTAGATAAGTGCCTTTGATAATTACTGAGTCGCCACTATAGTCGGTACGCAAAACCGACTGACTGTTAACAGCAGGTCCCGATTCCGACCACTAGACTGTCGAATAAATTTTTAAATGACCCAAAATATTAAAAATATTAATTTCTAATAAGTTTCTTAATAAAAATCCAAAAACTGCTTTCGTTACGCAAAAATCGCAAAAACGCGCGTTTTCGGTAACGGTTTCCATTTTTAGCAGCTTTTTACACCCAATACTACAAAAATTCAACTAAATCAAATTAATTGTTTTATGAAATCAGCCATATTATTGTATTAAGAAAACCATTTCTTTCTTCACATGGTTTTGAATTAAAGTAGGGAACAAAGATTGGAAATACAACCAATACATCCCTTAATCAACTTACACACTCTACACATCACACCACCATCTCTCTCCCTCTCTTTTTCTCTCCCAAAACAGGCCACCACCCCCTCTCCCTCACCATCTCTTTCTCTCCCAATCCCATATAAATAATACCCTTACCCCTTTGATCCTTTCATTTTACAACACTCACTCTCTCTCTCTAAATTCTCTCACTAGACTTTTCTCTCTAGCTTTCTCTATACATCTTCAAGTTCTTGAAGATCTTCAAGCATCTTCAAGAACATTCAAAGTGAAATACATGATCTCCATCATGTCTTCTTCAAACCACCACCTCCCAATGTTGTGAGATGGAAGTATCTTGCATTTAAGCAAGGAAAACATCAAGGATCAACCAAAAAGTTGGGATGCATGGATGATCTTAATAATTCTTGTTCATATAAATTGTTGTAATAATCTACATTTCAAGCATTTCTTTATGTTCTTGTACTTCTCTTCTTTTTTTCCACCATCTTCTTTGATTAGGAAATCACTAGTCAAATACCCTTTCTTTGCTAAGCAATAAGTGAGTTGATGACTAGTGATTCTTATTTTCTTATGATCATCTATCACCTTGCATGAGGTATAGATGATTTCATATAGCCAAATACCCTTTCTTTGCTTGGATCATCAAAAGTTCAAGCAAAAAGTGAGTTGATGGCTTATGATTATAATCTAGATGTTTAAATTGGTAATATATGAATGCATGTGTAAAATGTGTTTTATGAAGTGATATTCATTCAAACACATCTGGACTTGAACTTTGGTAAAGAGAAATCATCATAAAATTTACTAAACAAAAGAAATATTTTGTTACTCAACAACTAGTTTAAAAATCGTCCAACAGATTCTGGACAGATTCGGACCCAACTTTGAGAGGCCATAACTCCTTCATAAAATGTTCAAATGACATGATTCTTTGTTTTAAATTCAAGTTCATTGAGTTATATTTCAAACCCCACTGGCCGTTTGCAAAATTTCCAAGTTTCGGACCCTCAAACAGTCCGTACAAAAAGGTTGCGTAACAGCTCTAGTTGCTGTCACTACTTTAATAAACCTTCTATTTGAGGACCCTAACCTTTTCCAAAAATTATGAAATTTGGTTAGTAATTAGTAAACTCATATGGCTAAAACATATTAAAATTTCGTAATTTTTGGAGTTGTGCATCATACCCAAATGCATGTCCCAAAACAGCCTCCGAATCTGTCAAGAATGGGATGTTGGAAATAATCTTGCTACGATGAACAAATAATATGAATACACTTGATACGTTCTTCAAAGGTTGTTAATCTTCCAACGGCTTCTTCAAACGACATTGTGTCTAGATCTTGATATTGTTTAATGGTTGCCACGATTGGTAAAAACTTCTTTGGAACCGAATTAAGTAATTTTCTCACAATTATCTTGCTTTCGAGTGTCGTTCCAAGATTTGTAAATATTGCCTTCATGTTGCTCAATTTGCTTGCAAAACTACTTACGGTTTCGCTTTCTTTCATCTTTAAAGACTCTAGTTCGCTTCTCAAAGTTTGCGAGCGTGCCTTTTGAACTAAGTCTACTCCAATGAAACGAACTTTGATTGAGTCCCAAACTTCCTTTGTAGTCGAGCACTATGCTACTTGCATTAGGACATCTTCGGGCAATGTTTGAAAGATCATTGCCTTTGATGTATATGCTTTCTTCTCATCCACCGCATCTTTAACATCAATTGTTTCCCACAAACCATGGGCCTTCAATATTGTTTCCATCAACAATGCCCATGTAGTATAGTTTGTTTCAGTCAATTTTAGACATTGTAGTAAAACATTTCCTTGTTCTCGAACTGATGTACTGCTTGATGCATTATCATGTTTGTTGCCGTCTTTTCCTGTCATGCTTGCTTGTTTTTAACTTGCTTACCTCTTACAAATCAGAACCAAAAATGGTTTCTGGTTTTCTTGCTCTTGAGTTTAATCGAAAGATCAAAACTCTTCCTTATTACTGGCCAACTTGCTAACCAGGTTTTCTTGCTAAACTTGCTCAATATTGACCAACTTGCTAATCAATATTGTTTTTCCAGACCCACTTGCTAATCTGGCTCTTGCTACACGTATCTGACCCACTTGCTAATCAGTTCGTGCCTCCTGACCCACTTGCTAATCAGGTTCTTGCTTGCTTTGATCAAATAATTGATCCTTTCTTGCTGATATTTAAACCGATGATTCTAATATCTTGCTGGTTTGAATCAAGGGTTCCACTTGCTATTTGAATCTTAAGGTTCGAAACTTGCTATGAACCAAAGGATTCGGTTTTGACTTGCTATGAATCACTAGGATTCGGTTTAACTTGCTATGAACCACAAAGGGTTCGTATTGCCTTGCTATGAACCAAAAATGGTTCGGTTTGTAACTTGCTATATAACGTATGGTTTTTTCACCTTACGAATTAAACCACACAATTTTATTCTCTTGCTACTTACTCCAATCAATCGGGAAATTCAAAATAACTTTAATTCAAATTTTCCTTATTAATAAAATCTCTTTACTAATTAAAACCCTTTTTGTAAATATATCCACTTTACAAAAAATTGTATCTCCTTAAATACGTTTTTTTTAATCAACAAAATCACTTTATAATCTAAAAACGTTTTTTTTTGTTTTATTTAAAAATAGAAATTCAAAGTTTCCTATTATCTTATCCGTAATAAAGGAAATCTAGGTTTTATTTTATGAAAATTGAAAGAAAAAACGTATGGAGAAAAGGGAAAAGGGGCATACGGCTTGATGAAGGGTTGTGTCGCTTCTTCACAAAGATATCGATTTCTTTACAAATTCGATGGGACTTTCTGATTTTTTCAAGAAATCGCAACCTTTTTTTTTGTTTCTTGCAATCAGCGGTTTTTGATTAATCAAAATCGCAGCCTCTTTGTTTCTATTTCACTTGAACAAACGATTTTCTCTCAGATGTTCCTGGGGCTTCGCTTGCTACGTTCTTGCCTGAAATCGATGGTCTTCTTGACCGATTGATTTCGCCGGTTGTTCTTCTCCGGTTCTGTTTCTTCTCCACTCTATGATTCTCAGGTTTCCTTCTCTCTTTTTTCTTACTTGATTGATTCCCGGAATCATTCTTGCTCTGATACCAAATTGTTGGAAATAATCTTGCTACGATGAACAAATAATATGAATACACTTGATACTTGCAATAATTTTGTTCATACAAATTGACACATACTTGACCCTATTTATAGACAACGAACCGGTGGTTGGGATGTCAACCGCCAACCATCAACCGCCATAACTAACTATAACTACCAACCGCTATAACTAACTTTAACTAACTTAACTAACTAACTACCCTAACTACCATTCGGTTGGTAACTAACTAACTAACTAACGTAACCGCCATGCCTAACTAACATAACTTCCATAATACATACATACTTTCTTGATATAATTAACCCAAAAGTTTAGGTTAACTATCAACATGGGAAAAACTGAAAAATGATATTTTATGTAAAATCTTATTTCTTCTAAAACACTTACATCCATGGACACTAAAAGATTATCGGAAGGATAAATGGGGTAAAATCAACATAAAACACACATGCATGACCATATACCAACTTTCACACTTCGGTTATAATCACCAAAGTACGTATTTTTTCGACAATCGTTATAAAAACTAAAGTTTGGTTCGCGCGTATGTTTTTACTTTAACTTAAGGAACTTAAATGGGTCAAGGAACTTACTAAAATACTTTATATCACTAGGTCAGAATTCGGTGGAACCTCGCTAACTCGGGACTCTTGAACTAATAACTCGGTGAGTTATTCACGGCCCCCTTTTTACGTTTTTACATTTTTGGGGTGAAAAGCATGATATACACTACCGGTTGATTAAACTTTCGAAACGATTTTTGTGAAACGATTTTGGTGAACCAATTTATTTTGGAACGATTTTTGTGGCTATGGTATGCATACTTATCTGGATTAATTGGGTGTTTTATTTATCGCAAAGTCCTCGTACACACTACTAATCTAATTCACTGCGGTGGACCGGGTAATCAATGGTAGCGCTATCGGGTTGGCAACCCCACCTTTCGCCCCTGCTTGCAACGGGAACGTGTTGATGACGATTGGTGTTTATTTACTTCTGTTTTGTGGGTTTGTTGTGTCATGTTTGCGATAAGCATGATGTTGCGAGGCAAAAACTAACGCTTTTAGGAGATTAGTAGTGGCTCGTTAATCTTATGTGTAAGTATTGCGTGATAAGTACCATATGCCGGGATTTTGCGAGACACGCGCACGATTGCGAAACCCGCGCAAAATCCAACGATCAAGTTTTCTTGCTTGAACTTATTACATATCTCATGTATTATTTTTAACGCAAACTATATGTATGTGTGTTATTAAACCCGTGAACTCACCAACTATGACGATAGTTGACCTTTTAAAACTGTCATGCTTTTCAGGTGAACCGAAGTAAGTGAAGTAGGATGCACTTATGCCTCACCCTCATGCATATCAAGATTCATTTTCCTTTCCGTTGTATTTCGATTTGGTTGTAATAGTTGTAAGATATTAGTACAATGTATGGTTGTAAACTAAAACTTGAATTTTGATATGCTATGGTTTATTATTGTCTTATGCGTTGTGCCATGTTACTTTGCGTTGTGACACCTCGTGTTTCCGCTTTAGCGGGGTGTGACAGCAACCCTTAGAGATTCCTGAATGGAAATGGGAGCATGTCACAATGGATTTTGTGACTAAATTACCGAGAACCTTGAAGGGTCACGACACCATTTGGGTGATTGTAGACCGACTCACGAAGAGTGCACACTTTCTCGAGATGCATGAGACCCTACCCATGGACACGTTGGCCAAGCTTTACATAAACAAAGTGGTGAGGAGGCACGGTGTACCCTTATCGATCGTTTCGGATAGAGATAACCGGTTCACTTCCCAGTTTTGGCATGGGTTGCAAGAAGGCTTGGGTACGAAACTCAAGTTGAGCACCGCTTACCACCATCAAACCGACGGGCAAAGCGAACGGACGATACAGACGTTAGAAGATATGTTGCGGTCATGCGTTATCGACTTTGGTGGGAATTGGGATACACACCTACCATTAGTGGAGTTTGCATACAACAACAGTTTTCACTCTAGCATTGGAATGGCACTGTTCGAAGCATTGTACGGACGGAAGTGTAGAACGCCGACATGTTGGTTGGAAGCGGGTGAAAATCAATTTGCGGGACCCGAAATCATACAAGAGACGGCAGATAAGGTGAAGGGTATTCGCGAACGCTTGAAAGCCGCCCAAGACCGCCAAAAGAGTTACGCCGACAAGAAACGTCATCCCATAGACTTCCAAGTGGGAGATCGCGTGATGTTGAAAGTGTCCCCTTGGAAGGGTATCATACGGTTCGGAAAACGGGGGAAACTTAGCCCGCGTTTCCTAGGACCGTTTACCATTTTGGAAAAGGTGGGACTACAAGCTTATCGGTTAGAACTACCACCCGAAATGGATGGGATACATCCCACCTTTCACGTGTGTTACTTGCGGAAGTGCCTAGCCGATGAGGAAAGCGTCATTCCCTTATCGGAAATTTGGGTGGACACCGGTAACCGATGTATAGAAGAACCGGAAGCCATCTTGGAAAGAAAGACGAAGAAACTACGCCATAAGGAGGTGACGATGGTCAAGGTCCAATGGAAGCACCACCGAGGTGCTAATGTCACGTGGGAGGCCGAGGAAGATATGAAACGGAGATACCCACGGTTGTTTGCCTAGGTGTGGCAAATTTCGAGGACGAAATTTCACCTAGGTGGGAAGGATTGTAACACCCGTAATTTTCTTTCATGTGTCAACCTTTATAGAATTATGAAAATTAGAATGGTGGACCAAATCTTGTATTTTGTGGTCTAATATGTTAGGGAATCCAATTACGAGTCCAACTGTTCTTTTGGAATCGAAATCGGAGCTATAACGAAGAAGTTATGACCAAAACAAATTTGCACCGGGATCGCACAGTAGCTAGCGATCGCTAGCTATATACCTAGCGATCGCTAGGAAAATTTTTCATGGCCGTTGGAAGTTCGTCTGAAAGCTCACGATCGCGAGGTGCCTTGATCATGGGGCTAGCGATCGCTAGGTAGCTGAAACTTGAGAAAACGGGTTATAAAACCCTCCTCTCTTCATTTTATCATAACTTCTTCATTTCTCAACCTTTGGAGCTGATTCTTCTTCCTACATTCTCTTCTCTCCAAGCTCTTCAAGACTACATTGAGGGATTGATGCTCCAAGATAGCAAGATATTTAGCTAGACCTCCTCAATCTTCATCTTCTCTACCTCTCACAACCTCAAATCACCATTGTTGCAAGTGTTCTTCATTCTAGGGTTTGTTCAAGATTTGGCTAGGTAAGCTTATCTAAACCATTTTAGGTTGGTCAATCTATGTGTAGGAGTTATGAAACTAACCTAGGGTTCGATTTACTTGATTCTAGGTTCGTTCACGTATTTGACCTAGATCTTTGGAATTTGGGGGTTTTAGTGGCAAAACCCTAAGGTGAGTTACTAAAATCGTTTTGTTAAAACTGAGAGCACATCATCTTGTTTGTTTGTATTCCTTGCTTGGTTATTGTAAATAAATGTGATTTGGATGAAATGCCTAAATCGTTAGGTTACGTATTTGCTATGAAGTATATGAGTAATGAGTACTTGTATGAATGGTTGATGTAAACATGGTATGCATTGAGTAGAGTATGTTATGTTACTAATGTATGAATTAGCTTCATGAAGTATATGATAAATGCATACTTGGAACATGAGTTAGTACGCGTGCCACAGAATTATGTGAAGGAATTGAGTCCCGAACATGTTGGCCTAATATGAATTGAATGAAGGGATAGAGACCCTTGTTTAATACCTGTGAAAGGTTAATAAGTTGTATGAGTCTTTCTAGGCAGTACGCTTATGCCTTAGTTGATGGTACCATGGTAAATGTGGTATCGAGGCTGCTTGTATGTAAATAACATGGACGAACCAACGCAATATTTCCACACCAAACAGTCTTGGGAGGTTCTGAAATAGGAATGCCCCTATGTCGTCGGCCCTCGGGTTGCTCCGGGGTGCTTGGGCCTCGGATGATGTTGCCATGCTAAATTCGGGACATCGAGGTGTTTGGAACTAACGAGTGATGGGATATTGGTTGGGGGAGATGGGTCGCTCCCATTGTTTCCGAAGATAAATAATAAACCGGTTTAACATGCTTTCACTGTGATTGTTTATATACTTTTGCATATCTCGTATGCCTTATCCCGATGTTACATGTATTGTCTTTTATTGATGCAACTCACTAGGCTCCTTTGGCCTAACACTTGTTTGGTGTCGATGTGTCTCCCAGGTGCTAGGGACGTCGTTCCCAAGTAGGCGCCGGGGTTAAGAGTGAGCTTTGGGGGACGTGTGAAGAGACCGGTCCTTTAGACCGCGCAGGCATCGACAGATTGACAACCCTTTTTGTAGTCTCTTTCCTAGATAGGATTTAGACTAGATGGTTGTCACATTCTTTATTTAAATTACAAACATTGTAATTATACACTACTATTATACCCCTGTTTTTGGGAAGAGCTCATGCTTTGGCGTATATTTGTACTAACACCTTTCGTAAATGAAGGTTTTTGTTTACTCCAATTTTTGGGGTGTTACACATTGCTACACATAGAGGGTTAATGTACTCACCTGTCACAACGCCTCAATATCAAGAGTTTGAATCTCCACAAGTAAGTATCAAACACCTATACACATACACGTGCATACACACATCAAAACTCAACCCAAAAAGGGGTTCTAAAGGTTAAACTAAACCCTATCCGAAATGACATAGCTACGCTACTCCAATTTCTCTCAAAGTTCACGAGACATTAAGTACTAACATCCCTTAGGGGTATATAGACTCGAAAATCCCAAACGGACTCAAATGGAAAAGTTCAAAATTCCAAACAGAAAGATTTCGCCAACGCGAGATCCAAATTTCGCGAACGCGAAATAACGACGAAACGAACAATTGTAACACCCCAAAAGTCTTAGGAAATATTTATTATTAGTTCTTTGGTTTTATTTAATTAGGAGTAAGAGTTTTAGTGGGCTTTGTTAAGGTTGGTTAGACTATAAGGTTAGCCCGACCCGTTTTGCTTAAATACTCCCTTAAACCCTTGTTAGCCTCATAATCTCTTCTCAATTCCTTGGAGAGAAAGAAAAGAGAGAGAAAGAAGCTGAGAAAGAGAGAGAGGCCGAGAGAGAAAGAGAGAGAGGCCAAGAGAGAAAGAGAGAGATCGAGAAAAGAGAAGGAAGAGGAGTCGGGGAAGAAAAGTTTGGTCGAGGGTTTTAGATTCCGTTGTTCCGATCGGAAGGTATGGTTTCCAACTCTTAAATTATCGTTTTCCGTAAGCTAGGGTTTGAATAAATCGTGGATTCAAGGTTTTTTTATTGATCGTTCGTAGTCGTAAATTGTTTTGGGGAACGTTTTACTTGTTGAATTCTCGTTAGAAAGTTGAATAATGAGTTTAGGGTTGATTTTCGGAATTCCCGTCAGGATTGCGCAGCCGTGGGAGATCGGCTCGTTCTCCTTCGTTAATCGTCGGATCGTCGTGAAATTTGGACAGCGGCTTCATGACTCATTGTTCTTCGATCTGACTGGAGGGATCGAGCATCGGAGGCTCCAGTAAAGAGCAGCAACCGGCCGAAGTTGGCTGTTTTTCCAGGAAAAACGAATTCGGTAATTTGGATTATCAAGCGGTGTATGCGATTCTCTAAGGCAAACAACGGAGAATCAAGTGTGGTTGTTAATCGATCTCAAGGTAAGAATCTTAAGCATGTTGTTGGTTTAATTGAAGAGATTATCGAGTAATCGATAGGCTAGAGTTTAATGTTGTTTTTGAACCGTTAATTCGTTGCTAGAAATAGTTTAATGTTGGTTTTTGGTATTGGGATGGATAGGGGAATTTTAGGGGCAATTGGACTAGTCTAGCTACGTCTAAGACCCTTGTTTCGGTATCGAGTCTTCGTATTGATTTGATAGTAAGTAATGTGCTTTACGATTGAATTGTTTAGGTGAGTTAACTTGCTATCGTGAGGATACCGAGGAGTACCCTAAGCTGCTATAAAGTGAGTTACACTGTGCTTGTTTTATATTGTTTCGTGTGTATGTATGCATGATTGTGTGTGAATGGAACCACATGCCCTTGATGAGTTGTGGGAGCAGATCTGTGTCCTAAGCAAGCGAAAATTTATATTCTCATGAGAATGGTTTATTATTTAGTTGAGTCACTTTTATATTTGTGAGTGGGTTTTACGTGCGTTGTGTTATAACCTGTATATATGTATATATATATATATATGTATGTCGATGTGCTCGATGGGCCGGGTCGTGGGACGATCCGAAGAGTGGGTAACCACTGAGGCCGGGTCGTGGGACGATCCAAAGAGTGGGTAACCACTAAGGCCAGATTGCGGGATGATCCGAAGAGTGGGTAACCACTAGGGCCGGACTGCGGGATGGTCCGAAGAGCGGGAAACCGTTAAGATGTGGATATGATGTGATTGATTGTGATGGCACCGGTTGTGGTATGTACCCGCGTGGCAGTATGAAATAGGTATAGTGCTAGCTCACTAAGCGTTTTCGCTTACCCTTTCGTTGTTTACCTTTTTTCCAGGTTCTGGTTCGGAAGTGGATAAGGGCAAGGCCCTAGCTTGATTTTCCTGTGGATGACGGTTCTAGCGACACCTTGGCATTTAATTGTGGGTTTTTATTTTGTAATTAATGGAATTTTTAGTTACTTATTTTTAGTTGACGTTTATTGAGCCGGTTGGCCGTGAAAACGTATTTACTTCTTAATAAATTTATTTATTAAATTCTTTTTATTTAAAAACCCCGTTTTTTTTAAATTGGATGTTACAGCAATTTTCGAAACTAGGGAGCTCGCGGCACGAGCCAACTCTTCGCGGCGCAAGCTTCTTATCTTGCGGCGCGAAACGGCGCTAGACTCACTATTTTCGACCTTCATTCAAGAAAACGTCCAAAGACCGAGGTTTTTCACCCCAAGGCTTCAAACTAGATGATTCGCACTGTAAAGATGCATATAATCGACCTCATATCAACTAACAACAATCCCATAACATAAACCGATTCTAAAACAACTAATTGATGATCTATTGATCATCAATTTCACAACTCAATCAACCAAAACCTAACTTTTCTTAGGCTTCAAATTGAACAACAAAACTAGGGGAATAACATTCATACCTTGATGAATTTCTCTAGCAAAACGTGAATTGCACAATTGTTACTTCGATTGGTTGATCTCCTCCTTCAATTTGGAACTCCAAAAAAATCGTCCGACTTCTCCTCTCTGAGACTCTGACTCTCCAAATCATTTCCAGGGAATGGAATGAGAGGAGTTAGGGTTTTAACCCCTTTATATACAAAACAACTACAACCTTTCACTTTGAGGAATGACACCAAAGCCCCTAAAGTTATACAATTCACATACACAACTTATGAATTAATATAACATAACACTAACGTCGTTAAAACATAACCTAGGAAAAATGGGGCGTTACATTATTTATGTTCACGTATAATACAACTTTTCAACAGTTATACATTTAATATGATATTCATTATGGATATACATTTTCACCATACTATTCATGATGAATAATATATATTATTCATCTTGAATATACATACTATTCAAAGTGAATATAACTTGTTGTGAGGATTGTGAAAAGAATACTCACTTATGGTGGATATTGTCTTTTATTGATAGTGAATAAACAAACAAGTGATTTTATTAATTCTAAATAATTGATAATATTCAAAGTGAATATAACTTGTTGTCAGGATTGGAAAAAGAATATTCACTCATGGTGGATATTGTCTTTTATTCATGATGAATAAATAAATGTGTGATTTATTCATTCTGGATAATAAATAATATTCAAAGTGAAAATCAATGTTCTCTTGTTTTTCTTCTTATTCTTTATTGGGTTCTCGATTGATCACGACGAGTTCCTTATTTGGCTCGATATTTCTTGATCTATATTGATAAAAGTAAAAAGTGGTAGGTTATGATTTTATACTGTTGGTCCCAAGTAGGTGACCTTCAAGTAATAAGGATTATAGAATGAGGGTTGAATATAAGCACTCAATTTTTTCACTTTTAAATCTCTTTGTATTAACAACTAGAAATTTACAAGATTGTTTGCGGAATAGAAATGATAAACCTAATCTAAACAATCTAAAGTTACAATTCTTTCACTATGCACTAGTGAGAAGAAATGGAAAGAAAGAACTTAAAAGAAGATAAGAGAAAGGATGTGAGATATGAGATTGAAGAAGAAGAGGTACAGAGAACATCTTCTTCACGTCAATATATACCTCATGCATTTAATGCATGGCATAACCACTTTGTACACGTGTTGTACTCTAAGTGGTTCTTGTGTACTTTTTTCTATAAACAATTGCATTTGAATGTTGTGCAAAAGTGTGCTTATAGGAAATAGTCACCTTATAGGCTGATAAGTATGGAAGGAACAATAAAGTGACTGTCATTTTGTACTATGTATCAGAAAGGTGTATAATCCTTTTGTGCATAAGATAAAAGACAATCTTCATTTTTCAGGATCAGGATACTGATCAGTGAGAGATAGGGGTGAGCAAAAACCGAACCGAAAACCGAAAAAAAAACCAAAAAACCGAACCGAAACCGAAAACCGAAAAACCAAATGGTTCGGTTTCAGTTTTGGCTCCAAAACCGAACCGAACAGAAAATATTATATTGTATTAAAATTTTATAATATATATAATTATATCTATATATATTATCGATTTCCCTTTGATCTTTCACGAAACTAGCAATCCTAACGCTTCAAACATCTTGTTTGTATTTTGACGATTCGTAAACTTATTTAACTTTATTATTTTACACTTTTATAGTTCTTATAATTATTGAATTATTAATATGAAAGATAATCGAAAACTGAAGACCGAAAACCAAACCATTTTCACCAATCGGTTGAAAAATGGAAGAAATATAATTATAGACCGAATACCGAAAACCAGGGGAAAAACCGAAAACCGAAAAGAAAAAAACCGAAAAACCGGGAAAAAACCGAAAAGCTAAAAAAAACGAAAACCAAAAAAACCAAAAAACCGAACCGAAAACCGGGGGAAAAACCGAAAACCGAACAAAGAAAAACGAAAACCGAAACGGCTCGGTTTTCGGTTCGGTTCCACCCAAAAACCGAACCGTGCTCACCCCTAGTGAGAGAGTCTCTAATACTGATGATGATCAGAGGTCATTGTATCCTTATGTCTTCAGAGTGTCATGTGTATGTTGTACATGTTGCTATCACTGAATACGTCTTCAAATCATGAGCCACGATGTTCCTGTCATCAGCTATTTCTTTCGACGTCACCGATGGGTCTTTGAACATGACTGATATGTCTTCAAGAGGAGCTTTGCTTCTGATCAGTATCAGTAGTCTTCAGAACAGACTCTTTCAACTACTGATCCTGATACTACTGTTTCATTCTGATGCTTGAACAAATAAGAATATCTCTGAACAAACTCAGTGATAATTCCTCAAGCTGTAATAAAAACAAAGTTCCTATTCACTAAGTAAAATTACAGGATCATTATCATTTCATCAGGTCTTAGGAGAGCCGGATCAACATATACCCAACCACACACCTTTTTGATTAATCCCGATTGATCTTAATGGTTTCTCGATTAGTCTCAGCTGGTCTCAAAGAGTTCTCTATCAATCTCGATGTGTTCTTGATTGGTCTTGATGTGTTCTATAACATTTGGTCCACATCGGTTGGAAAGGTGAACTAAGCATGCCTTATAAGGGTGTGAATACCTTTTTTTAGCATGATGCCTTTTGGGTGGAACTTGTTCTAAGCCAGAAACAAAACTGTGCGCTACACGTTGGTTAAATCCAGGAGCAAAATGGACAATATCGTGCTACGGTTTTTGGGGGAGTTACAGGTTCTTGTCTTGATAAATATTGAGGCTACAGTTTTACACACACAAACAAATAATAAATCACTCGATAGGGTTTTTTTATGGAAATGAAGGCAGTATGGTAAATTTTAGAAGAATTCGCTCCAAAGATGCTTTCAATCGCTCCGCTGGTGCGATCTGGTTGAGAGGTTGTCCAATCATCTCAGTGAGGAATTCTGCTATGCCTCCCGGCCCATGATTTGCTCAATATAGTGATGTATTTCATGGCCGACGTCTAACCGGCACGAATACTGTTGGTCCCAAAGGTGACCTTCAAGTAATAAGGATTAGGATATGGGATTATAGAAGGGGGATTGAATATAATCACACACTTATGTCACTTTTAAATTCACTTTGAATTAACAATGGAATTTACAGATTGTTTGCGGAAGATAGAAAATGATAAACCTATTCTAAAACAATCTAAGTTACAATTCTTTCACTGTGCACTAAGTGAGAAGATAATTAAAAAAAAAAGAACTAGGGGTTAAGAAAGAAAGGATTAAGGTATAAGATGGATGAAGAAGAAATATGTAGAACATCTTCTTCACGTCCATTTATACCCTTTGCATTAAAAGCATGGCATACCTACTATGTGCACGTATTGCACTCTTAGTGGTCCTAGTGTACTATTTACTATAAACAAATACCTTTGCATGTTGTGCAAAAGGGTGCTTATAATAAACAGTTGCCTTAGGGGCTGATAAGTACGGATGGAACAATAAAGTAATTGTCCTTTAGTACTATGTGTCAGAAAAGGCGTGTAATCCTTTTGTGCATTAGGTAGAAGACATTTCTTCATTCTTCAGAATCAGGATACTGATCAGTGAGGAAGGCCCTGATATTGTTGATGATCAAGGGTCACTATATCCTGATACTCTTCAGGAGGTCCTACATGTTGTGAGCAGCTTGATATCACTGAGTTCCGTCTTCAGATTACGAGCATTGTTGTTCATGTCATCGGCTAATTCTTCGACGTCTCTGATGGTTCTTTGGGTATGACTTGATGTCTTTAGGAGGTCTTCGCTTCTGATCAGTCTCAGTAGTTTCCAGAACAGACTCTGTTAATTCCTGATCCTGATCCTGATACTTCATACAATAAGTTAAAATATAAAAAACAAGAAATAACACTGAACAGACTTAGTGATAATTCATCAAGCTGTAATAGAAGCAAATATCTTATTCACTAAGTAAAGTTACAGGATCATTATCATTTCATCAGATCTTAGGAGAGTTGGATCAACAAATACGCTATCCAAGATGGAAACACATAAACACACACAAAGCCAATGAATGAATCTTAACCTTTCTCA
This sequence comes from Centaurea solstitialis, assembly GCA_030169165.1. Lineage (NCBI taxonomy): Eukaryota > Viridiplantae > Streptophyta > Magnoliopsida > Asterales > Asteraceae > Centaurea > Centaurea solstitialis. The sequence goes on along the minus strand of CM058047.1, from coordinate 50,412,213 downwards.
ATAGGTTTTCGATAGGTCTTGATGAGTTCCCGATTGGTCTCAATGGGTGTTGGGTTACGGTGATGAAGAACACGATACCTTACGACGTTGAAAAAATTGTTAAAGAAGGTGATGTCCAGATATAAACTTATGGCTGATGAGTTATTGCACACATTTTAAAATACATAAATTTTCATAATGAATGTAACATATATATATAGATATATATATGTGTATATATAGCCTTTTCACATAAAAAACAATTAAATCAAAAAACTATATCAAGATGGATGTCATATCGAAAAGCACAAAATGCTCATTTTTTATATAATTTATGTTATCAAAATATTAATAGTTTTCAAGATAATTTATTTTAAACTAAAAGGGGTAAACGTTTTAATTAAAAACAAGTCAAACAAGTTAAAGGTGAAATTGAAATTAATTTTCTTATTTACCTCTATAATCACTTTAGTTAATATTTTTAACTAAAAACGCTATTTAATGTAAGTTGTTGGATAAATTAAGATGCATGATCGAGATCAACGCTCATGTTCATAATAAAAAATAAGTTTTATTTAAATTTTTCTTCCTCTCCTTACCCCCCCCCCCTCTCTCTCTCTATATATATATATATATATATATATATATAATTTACATTTAGACTTAGTTATTCGATTAATATTAGCTAATGTTAATAATAATATTAACTTATAGTTTATAGTTTATAATTTTAAAATTAACATTAAAACTCTTAACATTTACCAACTTTTTTCACCATTCCTAAGAAACAGTGAAAAAAATATATTAAACAATAAAAACAACATATAAATATATTTAAAAATATATTTCGTAAGCTTCTCATCCACATATATTCACCTTTTTTATATTTAATTATTATAAAATTTACATTTTCTATTGTTATAGTTATCTACTTATTTAATTTATACCAATTTTCAATATTTTATTTTACATTTTCATTATATTACCACATATAATCGTATTTTATTTTTAACAAATTACATCATTTTAATCGTCTATTCGACGCCTTTCAAATGAGTCCAATATTGATTATGTTTGTTGGTCCCAAGTAGGTGACCTTCAAGTAAGGATAGTGTTTGGGATTATAGAAGGGGGGGGGTTGAATATAATCACACAATTTTTCACTTTTAAATTCTTGTTGTATTAACAAAATGAATTTACAGATTGTTGCGGAAATAGAAAAGACTAATAGTCTAAACTAAACAATCTAAGTTCTTTCACTATGCACTAAGTGAGAAGAGAATAAAGAAAGAAGATAGAGGGAATAAGAGAGAAAGGACTTGAGTATTTTTGGATGAAGAAGAAGTATGGAGAACATCTCTTCATGTCCTATTTATACTCCATGCATTAAATGCATGCAGACCTACTATTGTGACGTGTCACAATGTGAGTGGTCTGTTGTACTATTTACTATAAACAAATACTCTTTGCATGGTGTGCAAAAGAGGATGTTTGTAAACAGTTGCCTTGAGGTCTGATAAGTACGGAGGGAACAGTAAAGTAACTGCCCTTATGTACTATTGTGTCAGTAAAGGCGGATAATCCTTTTGTGCATTAGACTAAGACATTGTTCTAATCCTTCAGGATCAGGATACTGATCAGTGACTAGAGTCCTGAAACTGAGGAAGTTCAGGGTCACGTGTATCCTGATGAATCTTCAGGATGTCATACGATAGTGAACAGACTGCTATCACTGAGTTCCGTCTTCAGATCACGAGCATGCTGTTCCTGTCATCAGCTATTTCTTCGACGTCGCTGATGGTTCTTTGTGTATGATCTTAATGTCTTCAGGAGGAGGTCTTTACTTCAGTGGACAGGATCAGTAAACTGCAGAACAGGCTCGTTAGTCTCCTGATCCTGATCCTGAAATCTATAAAGTTAAGTTACAGCACAAGTAACATGGAATAACACTGAACAGACTCAGTGATAATTCCTCAAGCTATAACAGAAGTAAAAACCTATTCACTAAGTAAAGATTCAGGATCATTATCATTTCATCAGGTCTTAGGAGAGCTGGATCAACAATCTCCCCCTAAATGATAATGATAAGACAATAGAGTAATTGTCTTAATCTAGAAAAGTTAGAAATAAATCTAAGTCTAGAACTAAACAGTAGGAAATAGAACTCATAAAGGTACATGTCCCATTTACTGTTTTGAGGGATCTTTTTCAGTACTATGATGGAATGAAGTACAATGCACTGAATTGCATTCTCATTAATCTCATTTAAGTATTACAAGAGTAAGGAAAATACAAGAGTACATGACAGGAGTACTGAAAGATAAAAATTACAAAATATCTAACTATCAGATTCTTCGCTAATGTATTCAGTCTTGACGCAAACAGGAACAGGAGTGTCGCTGAAGGCAAGTCTGTGATCAAGTATAGCTCTGACAGTGCGAATAATCTCTTTGTTGTCTGGATTTTTCTTATCTTGTTGTGCAGTGAAGAGAACTGTCAAAAGATGTTCATAGGGCGCTATGTGTAGCTCACTGAAGCACTGAAAGCGTAGGATTTTTGAGTTATCGCTAACACAAATGCCATGAACAGGTTCTCTGATTACTTGTCCTTCAGATAGAGAGATTCCAGGAGGGAGTGAAAGATCAAGCATTGAGAGGTCCAGAGGTTTAACAACCATTCTGGGAAGACAGGGAGTAGGTCTTCTTGTAGAGGTGCCTGCAGATCTTCGAACTGGTTGCTGAGAAAGGACTGAAGAGTAATGGAGCAGGTCATCAGGTATTTCAGTTGTCCTTCTGATGCGAGCAATAAGTCCTTCAATGACTTCTTCTACTTCAGCCCGACAGTTCTTGTTGGCTTTGGGAAGTAGGGATCTGATTTCATTCCACTCTAACAAGTTGTAACGATCTAACTTGTCCAGAGTGTGCTCTACGTCCTTTACTCCAGAGCGTTTGACTGTGATCCAGATTTTGCTAGGATTACCTTTCTTGCCTCTAGATCGGCGAAGATGGATTCCTGAGATGGCAGCACCATGCTTTCGGAGGTGTAACCGATCTCTGCACCAGTCAAGCTCAGCGTTTACTTCTCCAGTCTGTACCTCTGCATTTTTGTTGAAGACCTTCAGAACAGCCTTCTGTGCAAGGATAGGATCTGCACTTATTTCTGCATCTTCATCTACAAAATCTGATGCAAGCCTTCGAGCGGCTTGGGCAGAGAGGAAAGCTTCCTTCTGCTTTTTATTGTGCTCTAGTTGAGCCTGTACAGCTTCGTTGTACTCCTCCTGCGAGAGATAGGCGAACTCGGAGTCACAAGAGGTACGAAGAGGGATTTTTACTCTTGTACTCTCGAGTCGCTCTATCACGGCGTCTAAGCGCCCATCCCTGTCAATGGCAAAGGAATTGTCAGGGTAATTTTCACCTTCAGATCTAGGAGAGTTTGAGGGAGGCGATCTGGGTGAAGAAGCAGGGGTAGAGAAGTCATCAGAGATGAATTCATCATCTGATGAAAGGCAAATTGTATCAGGGGTGGCTCGGATTTCAGGGGTTCTGGATGAAGAGGCTTCTTGGTTGAAACGGGTTGTAGGACGGGTAGTAAAGGTTTCTTGGTTGAGGGGTGTGATCCTGAAGGTCATAGTAGATAATTCAGCCCTGGTCTGTTCATTGGGACTATTCTCCATTAGGCGAATAATGTCACAAGTGACAGAACCATAGTTGACATCTTCAGGATTGGCTAGGGTATTAGGTTCAGGTTCAGTGTGAGAGGTGATTTCAGGAGATGGTTCAGGAGAAGGTAGTTTAGGAGGTTGGTAGATAACCATTTGAAGGTTATTAGGAGGGGAGTCTTCAGGTGAGGTGTCTAAGGTGATGGTTTCAGTGGTAGGTTTGGTTTTAAGAAGAATAGAGATAGGTTGGTTATCAGAGGAAGAGGGAGAGGGTGGTAGTAGAGACATACCAGAGGCATCAGGGTTCTCCCCCTGAGGTTGTGCGAGCCCTGGAATGGGCGCAGAGGTAGGAACCTTCTCGACGAAGATGTCGTCGTCTATATCATCATCATCATCTTCATCATCATCATCCTCGTCTTCATTATTCCCCCCGGCTTCAGTGGTTCTCCAGTTCGTGGAGGGGGAATAGGCGGAATGGTCTCGGGGCTGTCTCTCCCCCTCAACAGGTGCCTGCACCAAGGCATTTGTTGATACACTCCTTTGGAGGAGAGAGGCCATGTCGCTGAGGACTTTGCGCGTGATGTATGAGGATGAGATCAGGGACTGCAACACATCCCTGTCCGCCGTGGTGAAAGATGGAGGCGGTGCAGGAGCAGAGGTGAGGGCGTTGACAGCAGAGGAGAGCCCTGTCACCTGCTCCTGGATGGCGCGGATGGCAGCTTCCTGAGCATCCAACCTCTGAACCACCGTTGATTGGAAGGTGGTGAGAGAGTTGGTGCTGTTGTTGATTGTTGTGGAGAGCGCAGGGAGAGCCGTTGCCTTCAGGTCATCAATAGATGCCTGAAGGTTGGTGGAGGAGGAGGCAACTTGTGAAACCTTGTCGTGGATGTTATCCAGACAAGGAATGGAGAGGGTGACGGCCGTGGGCGGCGGAGTTACGGCGACGGCGGCGGCAGTGGCACTGGCGGCGGCGGCTTCAACAGCGGCTGCAGCAGCTTTGGCAGCAGCAAGCTCCTGTTGTAACGTCTGGAGACGTGCTGAATGCTCTGCCTCCTTCTGCTGGAGGGCTGTGCGGGCCTCCTGCAGGTTCCGTTCAGCGGACTGCCTGCGAAGCTCAGCTGTGTTCAGCTGATGCTCGGCATCCGTGAGAACGAAATCATTGAAGGGGTCATCCTGATGAAGTTGGGGATGCCCTTCAGAACCTGCTCCTAAAGAACCTGTAAATAGAGGAGCTAAATGAGTACTAGAAGACTCAGTAGCTTTCATAGAAGAAGAAAAGGTAACAGTTTGCTTAGAAGTATTACCTGAGGCTTGGAGGGTATCAGAACGATTACCCCCCACATTCTCTGAGTGTTCGAGTTGAACAACCTCAGGTTCTTGTGTAACAGGAGCAGAGATAGGAGTATCTGCAGTGGAAGAATTTTTAGATAAAGGAGATGGTTTATTAAAGTACTGGGGAAGGGTAATGTAATATTTCTTACCAGCCGCCTGTTTCTTTTTCTTCAGCGCCCTAGACTTGGCGCGTTTTGGAGGAGGTGGAGGAGTGGCAGAAGATGGTTGGGGGCGCTTCTGGAGCGCAGAAGTTGTGGTTGCAGCTGGGGAAGTCAGTATGGTTAGCTACTACATAGCCATATGAAGAGATAGTAAGAATGTGGTTTGAAGAGAAGAGAGAAAAGTACTGCAGTGGAGAGAGGATTGTTCAGCATCCTCCTGAACTGGTTCAGAGAACGACCAGTACGTCGGAGAAGGGACGTTTAGGATTATGAGCAACTGGTCAGACCTGGTCAAGAGAGTTGTTAGTTCCAACTCTGGTAGTTGTCCCAAATGTAGTTCTCACGGCGGGAGAAGAAATCTGGAAGCTTTGTTGACGACCCGTTCTTGTCCGGACCTTTTTCACCATTCGTCCAATTTGAAGCGACATCAGTACAACTGCGATTCTTGATCGCAAAGAGACCATCTGTGGATGACCGTAGGAATGCCGTGCTCCGTTTGCCCGATTAGCACAGGCCAAACGTGTTCCATTATAGTAGAACGTAGCGTTTAGTCATGACTTATTGGACAGTGGCACCGTCTTTGGTAGCAAGACGCATCCTTATTCACAGGCCATCGTAGCCTATGGCGTCCAAGAATTCTACGATTTCGTCAGCGGTGGGCAGGAGGAAGCGCTTCTTCTTTGGGAATTGAGCCGTTCCTTAGGGTTCCGAAACCAAGGAATGATGTTTCCTTGATTTGGAATTTGATGACCTCTCGCAGGCACCTTTGGTATTCTTTTCCTTGGCAACAGTGGATGTAGCCATAGTTGTTGCAGCATTGGCTTGTTTTGCTTAGGGTCAAGGTGAAAGCCGTCTTCAGGGGCTGTTCAGCAAGAATTCTTTGGCAGGCAGCAGGTATTCTTTGTTGCTGGATGTCAAACAGTCTAGACGTGTTCTCTTGAACTGGACGTCATGTTGTGGGATGATTATTTGCAAACTCTCAGTAGCTTGCAAGGTGTGCCTCAATGAGAGCTGGGCGTCCAAGGATTGATGTGTAGCGGCCTTCTGTTAAACATAAAATAACATATATGGATGATTAGAGTCCAAAATATGCAGTTTTCTTCATTTTTCAATGAACACAAAATATGTTCATAAAAATGGTGAAATCCTTTATACTTAGAATAGATTAGATACCAAAATTCACAAAAGGAATGTGTTTTGGTATTGAAAAGAAACTTTTATTTTGACGAAAAGATATCAAAAATAAGAGTTTATGATTATTCTTAAAAGAAATAAGAATATCATGTAAACTGTTTAACAAAAACCTTAGAAGATTTTGGAGAAACTAAGATCAAACGAAGTGATCTTAGTGTTTTTGAAAAACGATTTATCACACTAAGTTGTTTAAGTGAAGAAAGCCAACTTACTATGTAGAAAGAACAAAAATTAAGAAACACTTACGATGAATTTGTTGAAAGAAAGAGATGAGTGTTCTTGATGTTCTTGAGAGATTAAAACTTGTTCTTGCTTTTCTTGCTTGATTGCTTAGAGATTTATGTGAGCGTAAAAAGTGAAAAGGAATACAAGTGAGGTTTTTATACCTCGTGGTAGGAGAGAGAAAAAAGGATGAGAGAGAAAAGAGCGGCTAAATTCAAATGTAATGATGAAAAAGGGAGTTCTACGCGCGTTCACGCGCCTGACACACGTAGTGGGGAACAGGAAACGTCCCATTACGTGTCAATGCAGATGAAAAGTTTGTTTTATTTGAAAAAATAAAAACCGCCTTTTCAGGGGATGATTCCATTTTGGTGAAAGATATGTTTTATTGGAATCAGAGTACTTATCAGATAAGTACTGTTTTGGGAAAATCCTCTTATCACATTTAATGCGATAAGGTTTCAGTAGCAGAGGGAAGAAATACTTACCTGAGAATCATCAGTATTCGGATTTTGAACCAAGATTTTGTAAGTACTGAATAGAGTTATCCCCTGAAGAAGAGTTATTCAGGAGTTGTTAAGAAAAGAGGTCCTGAGAGAATATTTTAAAAGGACTTTAACAACTGTTTGTCCTGAGAGAACTTCTATTCTTCAGGATTTAACATCCCAAGTTCACTGAGGAGCATATTAAAACGCGTCACATCCAGTGGTTTGGTAAAGAGGTCAGCAAGCTGATATTCAGTAGGGACAAAATGGAGTTCAATATCACCATTCATCACATGATCCCTGATGAAGTGATATCTCACTTCAATGTGCTTTGTCTTAGAGTGTAAGACAGGATTGTTAGCGATGGCTATTGCTGAAGTGTTGTCACAGTAGATAGGAATTTTGGAGAGTTGTATGTCATAGTCCTGAAGTTGATTTCTCAGCCACAGGACCTGAGCACAACATATTCCTGCTGCAACATATTCAGCTTCAGCAGTTGATGTGGACACAGAGTTCTGCTTCTTGCTAGTCCAACTCACCAACTTGCCACCTAATAGGTGACATCCACCAGTAGTGCTTTTCCTGTCGATCTTACATCCTGCAAAGTCACTATCAGAATAAGCTGTTAGATCGAACCCTGAGTCCTTGGAGTACCAAAGACCCATGTTTGGAGTTCCCTTCAGGTATCTGAAGATCCGCTTTACAGCGGTCAGATGGGATTCTTTGGGTTCAGCCTGATAACGAGCACAGAGACATGTAGAATACATGATATCAGGACGACTCGCTGTAAGATACAGCAGTGAGCCAATCATTCCTCTATAGAGAGTCACATCAACAGGTTTCCCTTTGGAATCCTTGTTAAGAGACAGAGGAGGAGCCATTGGAGTCTTCATCGGTGTACAGGATGTGAGATCAAATTTCTTCAGCATCTCATGTACATATTTACCTTGATTGATAAAGATTCCCTTTTCAGATTGCTTGATCTGAAGTCCTAAAAAGAAAGTTAGTTCGCCCATCATAGACATTTTATATTCAGATTTCATGAGCAACTCAAACTTTTCGCAGAGTTTGGGATTGGTGGATCCAAAGATAATGTCATCGACATATATCTGGACAAGAAGGATGTGCTTAGGATATTTCTTTAGAAATAAAGTGCTATCAATCTTTCCACGAACAAAACCTTTAGAGAGAAGAAAGGTTGAGAGGGTGTCATACAAGGCACGAGGAGCCTGTTTTAACCCATAGAGAGCCTTGTTTAACTTGTAGACGTGATCAGGGAACTTAGGATCTACAAAGCCAGGAGGCTGAGCCACATAGACTTCTTCATTAAGTTTTCCATTCAGAAAGGCATTTTTAATGTCCATCTGATAAACCTTGAAGTTCATATGTGCTGCAAAAGCTAGGAAGAGTCGAATTGCTTCGAGCCTAGCAACAGGAGCAAAAGTTTCATTGTAATCAATGCCCTCTTCCTGCCTGTATCCCTGAGCCACAAGGCGAGCCTTGTTTCGAATGATTGTACCAATCTCATCAAGTTTATTTCGAAAAATCCACTTGGAACCAATGATTGTACGTTTTCGAGGCCTAGGGACGAGAAGCCAGACATTGTTTCTGATGAATTCTGCTAGCTCTTCCTGCATGGCTGAGACCCAGGCAGGATCACGCAAGGCATCATCTATTTCTTTAGGTTCATTTTCAGAGATAAAATTTACATAAAGACAGACGTTACCAGCCTGACGTCTGGTTTTCACACTAGAAGAAGGGTTTCCAAGAACTTGATCAATGGGATGATCTTTGGTCCATCGGAGAGCAGGTGGTTGATACACCTGTCCTGAAGTAGATGCTTCATTGGATGATGGATCAGGAAGAAGATTGGTAGGAGAGGGTTCACTAACAGTGGTTTGAGAGAAGTCTTCACTGTTAGTGGGTTGATCAGGTTCAGGTGGTGTGATTTGAGAGATAGGGGTGGCATTTATGAGAGGTGGAGTGGTTATATCAGTGGGTGGTATAGGATTTTCTTCAAAACCATCAGGAAGGTCTTGAGGAGATGGATCAGCAATAGGAGGTTCAGGGACTTGAAAGAAAGAGTCAGCCCACTGATTGATTTCAGTATTATCATTTGGGTGAGGAAAGGTAGGACCCGATTCATCAAACTTGACATGAATCGTTTCCTCAATGGTTTGTCTTCGTTTGTTGAACACACGGTAAGTTTTAGAAATGGATGAGTATCCGAGGAAAATTCCATCATCAGATTTGGAATCAAACTTTCCAAGATTATCTTTGTTGTTCAGGATGTAGCAGACACAACCAAAGATATGGAGATGTTCGATTGATGGTTTCCTGTTACGAAAGAGTTCGTAAGCAGTTCTTCTGAAACGCTTGACAATCAGAGATCTGTTCTGAGTATAGCAAGCAGTATTTACGGCTTCTGCCCAGAACTGAGTGGCAAGGTTGGCTTCACTCAGCATAGATCTCGCAGCTTCAATCAACGTTCTGTTCCGTCTTTCAGCAACACCATTTTGCTGAGGAGTTCTCACAGAGGAGAAGTTTTGAGAGATACCTTTCTGTTCAAAGAAAGATTCCAGGGTACTGTTTTTGAACTCAGTCCCATGGTCACTTCTTATTGATCGAACAGTAAGGTTGTTGAGTCTTTCCATCTTCCTGACGAACAGGATGATTTCTTCAGGAGCATCACTCTTGGCACGTAAGAAGAAAACCCAAGTATATCTGGAATATTCATCTACGATTACCAGAGTATATTTCTTTCCACCAATGGATTGGACATTAACGGGTCCAAAGAGATCCATGTGGAGAAGTTGTAGAGGAGAGCTGATGGAGGAAATCTGCTTGGAATTGAAGCTAGCCCTGGTCTGTTTTCCTTTCTCACAAGCAGAACAAAGAGATTCCTTTGTGTAGCGAAAGTCAGGAAGACCAATAACCAGGTTGTTGATGCAGAGTTGATTCAGCGTCTTGAAGTTGAGATGAGAGAGACGCTTGTGCCAGAGCCAATTCATATCAGTGGAAGCACGTGATACGAAACAGAAGTTATCAGTGGAAGTATTCATGTTGATGATGTAGATATCTGCATGTCTAACACCAGTGAGAATAACTTCCTTTCTCCTGTTCTTGACTTTGCACTTTTTCTTTGAGAAAGAAACTTTGTGATTCTTATCACATAGTTGACTGATGCTAAGAAGATTGTGCATCAGGCCTTCAACATAAGCAACTCGTTTGAAAGTAGTTACTCCGTTGGTAAGAGTGCCATACCCTCGGGTTTGGCCTCTACCGTTTCCGCCAAAGGTCACAGCAGGACCTCTTTCTTCACGGTAGTTAGTGAGGACAGATTTAGAACCAGTCATATGTCGAGAGCATCCACTGTCCAAGTACCAGATGCCCTTATCCTGTAACATATAGAGTTTAAGTTTTCTTTGGTACCCATAGAACTATGGATCCAGAAGTATCAGTAGGACTGGTTGAGTCAGTGTCAGCCTTTACTGATTTCTCAGTATAGGAGGCTGGAGTCTTGACTGAAGGAACAGTCTTGACAACCTTCTTCCCTTTGACTGATTTCTCAGTCTTGGGAATCTTCTTTACCTTAGCTGATTTTTCAGCTTTGGTAGCATCAGGACACTTACTCGCAACATGGTCATTTAATCCACAGTGATAACATTTGCGATATTGAGAGCGTTTAGTGTGGTCCAGAAAGTTTTTGAACTTTAGGTGAGCAGGACCAGCACCAAGTATGCCTTTAGCATTGGACATTGGAGGAATTGGTTTCTTCTCCTGAGTCTTTTGCTTCAGGTCAATCTTCAGTCTAGGAGCAGGACTCTGAGAAAGAGACTTAGTTCCAGAGACTGAAGGACCACCACCCAGAACTTTGTTCTTGGGTTTAGGACCCTTGGTCTTTGAAGGTGTTTCAGTTTTGGATTTATCCTTAACTGTATTCTTTTTGCTCTTAGGAGCACCTTCAGGGTGAGTGTTAGAAGAAGAAGGAGTGTTTTCAGAAGCATTAGGAAGAGGAATAGAGGAAACAAATTTTCCAAATTTGAGCATGGAACTATCAGACTTAGTTTCTTCTTTCTTGTATCCACGAGTGAATCCAAGACCTCTTTTGCTTTTGTCAGACCTCCCTGAAGCTAATATTTCATCAACTTTTTCAGAGGCGTCACTCCATCCTTTGATGGTGACTTTTTCAGCATTTAATTGAGCAAGGGCCTTTTCTTTGGCAGCAAGAGCCAATTCTCTTTCAATACATAGAGTTTTGTTTACAGTGACCTGGTCCTTATAATTTTCTTCCAAAATGGTAAGCTGTTTTAATTTTTCTTGACATTCTTTGAGTTGTCCTCTAAGATCAATATTCATTTTTTCAGCAGAGGTTTTACCATTAAGGGCTTTGTAAAGATCGAGAGTGACCAGGTCCAACTGAGTTAAGCTTTCAAGAGGGATGAGAGGAATAGATACCTGACTGGAAGAATCAGTCGCAGAGGTGGAAGCTTCAGGAGTTGTGGAAGAAGAAGCTTCAGGATCCTGAGGAGAAATCTCTTCAGGGACCTCTTCTATCTTAGCCATGAGAGCTAAGATAGGTTCCTCAATAATGGCCATGAGTGCCACTTGAGTTTCTTCCTCATCAGATGAGTCATCAGAGGAGACATCATCCCAGTCGCAGTCTTCTGCGATTAAACCTTTGCCTTTACGCTGAGTTTTCATCTTTTTGTATTTTTCTTTTAGGCGCTGGTATTTGGGATTCTTAGAAGAAGATTTAGCAGAGGAGGGAGCAAACTGACTTTTCCTGTACCTGCAATCATTAGCAAAGTGTCCTTTGCCCTGACAATTGTAGCAGATAGCAGTAGCCATATCAACAGGGTCTGATTTAGGCTTGTCAGTAATAGTAAGATGTTTCTTTTTGTGGAAGTTTCCCTTTTTGGCAAACTTCTTGAAAGATCTGGTTAAAAGAGCAAGGGATTCATTGAATTCAGGATCTTCTGACATGTCAGAGTCAGAAGATTCTAATTCAGTAATAGTTACTGAAGAAGAAGCAGTAGCAACAGGAGGAACTGAATCAGAAACCAATGCAACAGATGTGCTTTTGGATTCTTTAGAATCTCTTATGAGATTCTTTTTCAGTTTCTTCTGTTGTTCACGGTTCAGAAGAATACCGTACAACTCACTTAGGGTGAGTGTCTTTATGTCCTTTGACATAGTTAAGCAGGAGGTGTAAATTTCCCAATGTTCAGGAAGAGCTTCCATGAACTTGGTAACCACCTCAGAGTTAGAGTAGGTAGTACCGATGGTCTTCAGATCAATCAGAAGACAGTTGAATCTCTGATGTAGCTGGGAGAGAGTTTCATCCTTTTGATGAATAAAGCTTTCATACTGTCGAACCAAGAAAATCTTTCTTGATTCCATGAGAACAGCAGTACCTTCATATTGAACACAGAGAGTTTCCCATATCTCCTTAGCAGAGCGAAGGTGACAGACAGAATGAAAGACGTCATCAGGAAGTGACATGGCAATGAGAGATCTAGCCTTGGTGTCAATATTGACCAGGCGTCTGTCCTCATCATTCCAATCAGTCACAGGTTTTACCAGTTGCCTTTCAGGAACAGCTGGTTGGCCAGCAGCAGCAGGAATGGGGTGGACGGTTTGTGTAGGCACATGTGGTCCATTTTCCAGAAAGTAAGGAATCTGGGGATCAGAACCAGAGAGGAAAAGTTCCATCCTGGTTTTCCAAAGAGAGAAGTTGTCTTTGTTAAACCGAGGAGGTTTTCCAGCAGAGCCGGTATCAAAGTAGTTATCCTTAGCTTGAAGAGCCATAGAATAAGAAGAGAGAGGATCACAAGATTTTTCTTAAGAAGAAAATGAGAGCTTGTATCTGCTCTGATACCACTTGTTGGTCCCAAGTAGGTGACCTTCAAGTAAGGATAGTGTTTGGGATTATAGAAGGGGGGGGTTGAATATAATCACACAATTTTTCACTTTTAAATTCTTGTTGTATTAACAAAATGAATTTACAGATTGTTGCGGAAATAGAAAAGACTAATAGTCTAAACTAAACAATCTAAGTTCTTTCACTATGCACTAAGTGAGAAGAGAATAAAGAAAGAAGATAGAGGGAATAAGAGAGAAAGGACTTGAGTATTTTTGGATGAAGAAGAAGTATGGAGAACATCTCTTCATGTCCTATTTATACTCCATGCATTAAATGCATGCAGACCTACTATTGTGACGTGTCACAATGTGAGTGGTCTGTTGTACTATTTACTATAAACAAATACTCTTTGCATGGTGTGCAAAAGAGGATGTTTGTAAACAGTTGCCTTGAGGTCTGATAAGTACGGAGGGAACAGTAAAGTAACTGCCCTTATGTACTATTGTGTCAGTAAAGGCGGATAATCCTTTTGTGCATTAGACTAAGACATTGTTCTAATCCTTCAGGATCAGGATACTGATCAGTGACTAGAGTCCTGAAACTGAGGAAGTTCAGGGTCACGTGTATCCTGATGAATCTTCAGGATGTCATACGATAGTGAACAGACTGCTATCACTGAGTTCCGTCTTCAGATCACGAGCATGCTGTTCCTGTCATCAGCTATTTCTTCGACGTCGCTGATGGTTCTTTGTGTATGATCTTAATGTCTTCAGGAGGAGGTCTTTACTTCAGTGGACAGGATCAGTAAACTGCAGAACAGGCTCGTTAGTCTCCTGATCCTGATCCTGAAATCTATAAAGTTAAGTTACAGCACAAGTAATATGGAATAACACTGAAAAGACTCAGTGATAATTCCTCAAGCTATAACAGAAGTAAAAACCTATTCACTAAGTAAAGATTCAGGATCATTATCATTTCATCAGGTCTTAGGAGAGCTGGATCAACAATGTTTTAATTTAATTATAATTTTTTATATAATATATTACGTAAAATCTTTTAAATATTTACAATTCATGCCAAAAAACTTAATTGTTAAAAAAACACATCTCAATTTTGAAAACTTGATCGTTATTTATTTCAAAGACTTAATCGTTATTTTATTTCGAAGACTTAATCCTAATTTTAATCGGTATAACTCATATATGACCACACCAAAAACTACATTAACATGATTTCAATTTTATATTTTCTTATGAGATTTTATTTTCTAGGTTAATCGCCGTTAGTTGTCCTAGCAATTTATGTTACATTTCAACTGTTTTTTGTTGATTTATATCGTCACTATATTTTTATAACCTCTCATCTCCCTGCAATGCGAGATCAAAAGATCTCGTTAGTTAATAATTAGCAATAATAAGGAATAGTAATTACGAATCAATGGTATAATTAAAAGAAACTCAACTACTTTTCATATATTTCAAACAAAAGTTATAACAATAAGCTCAAAAATAAGTTAGCTTTGAGGGCGTCACACATGACATTAATGTGTAGCACCTTATTTGTTTTTGTTTTTTTAAAGTTAAAGATGTAAAACAAGAATACACGTAGAAAATATGTCACATTCTATTATGAAGTCCTTTGTGAGGTTGATAACCAAGTCAAATTGTTGAATAGTAGTGAAATTGAATAGATAAAGTTTTTTATATTGAACTTGAGTCAAAAATCAAGATTTCTCCTTAAGCTAAAACAAAGTTTGATAAATAATAGTTTATCTAAGATTACTAATTGTCAGATTGGATTCCACCTTATCTATATTTTTTTGAATCAAGTTAAAATTAGAAAACCTATCGATTTAGAGACAAAAACATCTCCATCGAATCATTCGTATTATATTTATTATGTTTCTTTAAACTTTTATGATTAATAGAATACAATATCCAAGTGTACAACATATAGAACACATGGGATCAATTATTGAGTTTCTTTGTGATTCACCAAAAATCTAATAAATCAGTATTTGAAACTTACAAGAAATGAATTCAATATTAACCAAGGATATCTATTCATCAAATTTAATATCTAAAAATAAGAAAATCTAACATTATGTGATATGATTTAGAGTAAACTATGTTTTTCGATCAAGTGGTTTTAAGAAAATCTAAGTTGTTAATTTTATTGTTTATAATCGTCGTTATTTTTCATTCGTTGAGCAATGTCATCTGCTATCATCTATTAAACTCAATCATGTGTCGATAACATTTGGGCAATATATATATATATATATATATATATATAGAGAGAGAGAGAGAGGCGTATAATTATTCAAACTGAATTTGACACGTGGAGCGCTCTCGGTTATTCTTACTTTCGCAATTAAATTGGAGTTCACAGTCGAACTTTCATGTATATATATATATATGTATATGTATAGGGTTGTGATAGGGACTTGTTCTTTCAATTACGGATACTGTATATTTCCTTACGATGGACACCTCGGCGGGGGGGGGGGGGGGGGGGGGGGTTTCATGGGCAATAACAGACGTCATACGATACTTGCCACATGGATGAAGACAACATTTGCAAACCACTAAAGACAAAAACCAGTATTTCACTTTACTATATTAATTATTAGAAGTGGCAAAAATACCAGGTTGAGTAAAATTGAGTAAGTAGTCAAATTACACGCATACACACACATAGAGAGATAGAGAGAGAAACTCAAATGAAAACTCAAATCTAATTGCAAACATGAGTACCGTTGAGATTGCACCACGTGACATATTCACTTTGAATAACCAATAACCATGCATTGATCAGAGTGAATAACACAACATTCAGTGTTATTCATAATAAATAATATACGTATATAGCATTTTGTATTATTCATCATTATTCACTTTGAATAACATTCTATAGTATTCATCATATTATACACGGATTAAAACGTGTATTTTTGTAGATTGAATTGAATTGATATGCCATCGTTCTTTGTTCCCAAGTTATGATTTTATAGATAATTAATATATTAAGTATAATTACGAAACTATTTTACTAAAATACTCAAATAAGCTATTTTGAATAAAACAATCTATAAACATGGTTACTATGTTTTTGAGATGACATACATACATACATATATATATAGACATACATGCCTACACATATATACACACACATACATGTATATGTGTGTATGTATGTTATATAGCCGATTTTGTCTTGTTTTGGTCTTTCACAGCAACAACGTAGGTGAATCTCGATTACATGAAGTCATGTGCACGAAAAGGTCGGGTTTTAGACAGTTATTTTGTGATTTGTGTCTTATGTTTCAACTTTTCTTCATTTTCACACCCATCTATCAAAGCTGCAGATACGAGCAAGTCAAGCGAGTTGGATAACAAGTTAAAACTGATTGGATCAAGTTAGGTTCGATTTTCACATCCATATTTTTTGAGTGTTTATAAATAATTAGTATGCTTTTTGTAATCATATTTGACCAAATGAGTTCGAATGATGAAAGTATTTTGTTTCTATTTTTTAGTTTTTGGGAAAGGAGAGCGAACCCCCAAGAAAACTTTTATTATGATGAAAGTGGTTGAATACACTTTTTGGTAGCTTTTTACTCAATCGAGCCATTTGATCGATCATGTTTGAATAAAGTTACTACTTAGATGTGTTTGACTTGTTAAAGATAAAATAGAGTCAACTAAGCTTATTTTAAAGTTAATGAGTGAAAATTTTCACCTTCACCAAATACTAAATAAATTCGGATTTTCAAAGTTTATCATAATTATGTTGTTTTGTTCATGGTAATATGCTGAAGACTGAAATAACCATAATGAATGTCGTGCACACGACAACATGTAATAGAAACTCAGTAAACATTAGGGCTATGACAAACCATTCAAAACCGTTTATTTTGAATCGGAAAGTACAAAAAGAAATTATTGATGGACTAAAAGTGTAAATTGATGAATATTAGGGATGCAAAAGTTATATTTTGTAAAAATGATAATAATGGTGTTTAAGTTTCATGAAATTCTGTGTGCCACATTCATATTCAATTATTGTAGCCATTTCCATTTTGTTATTTGCCAAAGGGAATATTAAAGAAAATGACTCCAACATTTTTGTTTATATTGAAAAAATAAAAATTTCCCTATCAAAAGAAATCAAAGGTTAATTATCGAAAAGTTGAGCATTCAATCGATCATTTGATTAAAGTTGGATGATATTTATTCAATTGACATGATTGTAAAAAAATTTATTATTTGAGAGTGTTACAAAAAAAAATATACAATGGACGATTTTATGATATATCATCGATAAAATACCAATGGTTCTAACTTCTGATAGAATCCGACTTCCGATGTTCTTTCATAAAATATTAAGAAGGGCATTAGATGATATCTCACTAATTTAAGTTTTATATCAGCTTCTGTGACAATTTTATGACAAATCACTTCTTCTAAGACATATTTTTCAAAAAAAAATCATATAACAAGTTTTATTTTATAGTGATATATTATCCAATTATTTTAATATTGAAAAGTGGTTATACATTATCCAATTTGATTAAAGTTGGATGATATTTATTCAATTGACATGATTGTAAAAAAAAAAATTATTATTTGAGAGTGTTACAAAAAATATATACAATGGACGATTTTATGATATATCATCGATAAAATACCAATGGTTCTGACTTCTGATAGAATCCGACTTCCGATGTTCTTTCATAAAATATTAAGAAGGGCATTAGATGATATCTCACTAATTTAAGTTTTATATCAACTTCTATGACAATTTTATGACAAATCACTTCTTCTATCACATATTTTTCAAAAAAAAAATCATATAACTAAGTTTTATTTTATAGTGATATATTATCCAATTATTTTAATATTGAAAAGTGGTTATACATGTAGACATTTTAATGATGCAAGAAAATGAAATTCAAAACATTGGAAAATGGTGTTTTTGACCATGCAATTTGTCCAACCCTAACTTCCCTTCATTCAAATTGTATTTGTTCTTGGTTCCTTTTTTCCATAATTAGTAATATATATGTATATATATATATATATATTTTTAAATTAATTTTAAAATAAAATTATTAAATATGTAAGTTGTCAAAAAGGCTGAGATGATTATTGTTTTTTTATTTAAATGTTTTTCCCCTAAATTAATCATTAATGTTAGTTATTTTCTTACAAAATTAATTTATGTAATATCATTGTGAGAATAATGTTTGCATATGTGTATATATATATACATAATAAATATAAAAAGATTCAAATATTTAATTAAATGATTATAGTCCAATATTTTTATGTTGAGAAACTTTTTATGATGGTCTCCTGAATAACATGATTATTGTTAGATATGTATTTCAGTTAAGCTAGTTTTTAGGCTTTAACTTGTTCAGTTAGTAGGAAAAAAACTTAGGTCCATACTTGTCTTATGATAAGTCAAACCTAAAAATCTGGTCTTGGGAATGTTCAACATGCTAACAGCTCGGGTCGTTACAAACTTGATATACGTCTTATTCTTATCTATACACATACATCCGTGTAAGTTGAAAATTCATTTTACTTGTGTGAAAATAAACATTACAATATAATTAAACTATTTCTTTCAATAAAAGTTTGAAGATTTTGATATCTGTGAACTTACATAACATTAATGGCTTCTCTTAGGTTCATAACGTTATAGTTGTCTTAAAGTAAAAGTATCATTGTTTATTGTACTAACAATTCTATTTTCACCATTTGTATTGGCAATTGTTTATGGAGTTATTACCACTTTTTTTTTCTATAATGTGGCACGAATATATACGATAAATATGGTAATTGTATGTTTCACACTGAAATTGCTAAGAGCATTCATTATATCACATTATCAATTCCAAATCTGACTCTTCGCAATCATCTTCTTGTTTCTTTCTTCATCCTTTCTTCATGTAAGATCTGACATTTGTGGGGAGGGAGGTTGCCTTATAAGGGACTGGATATAAGACGCGTTTTAGAGTCTTGGTGTGTGTGTGTGTGTGTGTGTGTGTGTGTGTGTGTGTAAAGCTAATAATATCTTGTATAGTTGACCTAATATGTTACATATGGTACTAGAGCCAGATACCAGACTGATGTGCTAGCTCTATCAAACACATTTTAAAACCATGAGTCTAGTGGACAACGAACAATCCCCCCCCCCCCCCCCCCGCGCGCCCAATCCTTCTTGCTTGAAACCATCACCCCATTCACTAACTCAATTAAAACCCTAATCACCCTATTTTAGTTCATGTGTGTTCTTCTTCTTCGAGTTCAATACAACATATTATGTCGGTTTGTGTGTGTTTGTCTTGGGTTATATAAACCAATATCTACATTCTTAAACTACCCAGTTATCTTAAAGGAGAACAACATCGAACACGATACGGAACCAAATTAAGAGAAGCAACTATCATGTTTGTGTGCGTTATGAGCTACATGAATCAATCTTGAAATTTTGAAATGTCAATATTCTTCAAACATAAAGTAAAATAATTCAATTTAGGGAGAATCTACACATCACCTATTTAGACCATGTTTTGTTTGGCAACATGCCTTTTTGAACTTATTAAAAAGAACTCCATTTTGGTTTACAATAAATTCAAGAAACTCTTTTTCCTGCTTTTTCCTTGTATTTTACCTAAATCACCAAAAATCTATCTTTCTTGAAAAACAAAAATCTTTAGTTCATTTTCATTGATTTTGTTGTAGGATTATGTGCTCTCATCAAAGGGAAGTGATTGAGAGAATATTTTCTATATATTAGAGATTACCATAATGAAGGTTTCCTTTTCTATGTAAACTCCTCCCTATTTAAAGGGCTTATTATTAATGAGAAATATAGACTTCATTCTCTCTATTATTTGTTATTGTTCTGTTCTCTTTTTCCTTTAACACGTTATCAGCACGTAAGCTCGGATCGCTGTCACCGTTGCAAGATGATTGGCGTATGCTCCTACTCACAATATAAAACCAAGTAAGCATCTTTACTCAACATCTGACTAGCGTAAATCATATGTTTTTTTTATTATAATTTCTTTGATTGTCTCTCTCAATTATCAATATACATAACATGTTTACATGAACACTTTAATAAATCATATGCTATGTTTTGACGATAAATTGTGTACATGTTCTTTCCAAAAAAAATAAATTGTGTACATGTTCTATTCTTGTTTTTCATTTATTTTTTTTTTTGTTTATTTTATGTCTTTTCAACAAAAATGGCTAGATTTATATATTTATTTCATTCGTTAATCTGTTGTTATATGTGATCATAATCATTAGTTAATATAATATGCAATGTATATTGAATAATATGTATGTAATATTTCATCATGATCATTTGTTTTCCGGATACATGGATATTGCATAAATTTGTTACACAAATTCAGTAGAATTTTCCTATAAAATATTTATTATTATTATTATTGAGCAATATTTATATGTTTTTAAATTATCAAATCATCTATGTCTCTAATTTGCTTAAATAGATAGATTGGTGCTTCTTATTCATCGTGTATGTTTATTATGTATGTTTTATCGTCTATTTATTTCTTGTTACATTATAATTAGTTTTTCATTTATAAATCAAATGGCAATCTTTTGTGTTAGATATCTTCAACTATATATGTATACAATATCTCTAATTATGGATTTAATGTTTGATTGATTTCTCCATATTATTTAGAAAATAAATAATTAATTACATATTGACATATTTAGTTGCTTTCGTTGATTAATCTAATTATGTTAATATTATTTACTTATTTGGTTTAACTTGGACTCTTTATATTCATTCATATCTTATAATGAAACAAGATATTAATTGTTATTATCTAAATGGTGAATTAGATTGTTTATTTGAATTTGTCTTTTTATTGGTTTAACTTTTATTAATTTAATTTTGAATGTAATCTTATTGATTTTATCGCACAATATTTAGATATTTATCTTAATTAAATATGTATCTTAATTATGAGTTTCTACTCATAATTTTCAATTTCATAATTAAAAAATTTTGGAAGTTACACTTCCAACCACCATATATTATGGTCTTTTACCAAAAAGCTTAAATTTGACTTTATGTCAAAAGTATTTATTTGTCTCCTGACAAAATATCTCAATATATTATTAAGATATCAAAACATTGAAATTGGTTTTATATGCCAATCTTATATTCATTTTGGCCTCTTGCCAAACCTCTAAAAATAACAATGATATCTTCAAATTAAATAAATTGCAAAATATCATTTGGATTTTGTCAAACGAGTGTAAATAGCTCTAAGGTTTGTAGGGATTTAAGCAATCCATGTGATTCCCCTCCTACCTGGAAATCCATTGATTGAGTGATTTGTTTTTATGAATTGAAATATTGATAAAGTATTATCAAAATAATGCAAGCATATAAAAATTCATTATTTGTTATGATAATGCAATTTCATCAATATAATAATCATAGATTATGATATATTGCTTTAGAAAATCATAACTAGTTGAAACAACTCATATATATATTTCAATGTCCAAAAACTCAAAAGAAATTGAGTATATGAATATCCAATTTAAAGACTCTTTTGCTGGAAAAGTAAAATAATATACTTAAATTCCACCAACTTCATATTGACTCTAAACCAACCTCGTACAAAGATACAAGAAAAGGCCTTGAGATTTTTGAGACGTCACATCAATCACAGTCTTCAGATAGAACATCGATACCTAGAATCCCCCAAGAACCATGGGACATCCTGAAAAAGAAAATTAGGATGTATCTTATCGTGTATTTTTTTTCTAATCATATAGTGGAATGAAACTCACTCGATTAGAATGTGATTGATTTCAACAAAAAGAAAATGTTGTGTCTCAAAAAGCAACTCAATCTTCGTGACATCGAACTTGCAGAAGATTATATAATTTAAAATACTATTTCCACCCTTTTATATACCATCAGGTTTTGAGACCGCATATCGGTCTTAGCTTTCATAAGAAATGAGTTCAACTAGAAACATCCAAAGAATTGTTGGATGTCCTAAAAGTTGAATAGATAGTATTAATGGAAATATACTTCTCTAACTAATCGTAATGAACCGGCTTACTCGATTACAAGAGGTAATTGATTTCAACAAAGAAATGTTGTATCTTAAAACGTGTCTTAATCTCTGTATCAAGAAACTCACAGAAGATGACATAATCCATAACATTATTTCCTTCTTTTATATACCAACAAACACACTAACGAACTAGTATAAGTTGGAATTAACTTTAGACATAATGATCAACCTACTGCAAGTGGTTGAGAGACATAACAATGTTATTTCGAGTGACAAAGACTAGACATTTCGGGATAAAGAACATTCCCAAATCAATAATGAAAGCATTAGAGGTGGAAACAACTCCAAAGGATTGTGAGTTAACAAAATTTCACGCATTTATGAGCCATGTGGATGAGATCCTCAAAGGTTTGAGGTCAGGGTAAGAGTCAGAAAGGATTTTCAAAATCTAGAGCAAATATACAACTATTGCCTCATGCAATAATGGACAAGTTAAATATAAACATTGGTACATGTATGCTACCACTGAATACTAGTTAGTAAAAAGCATATCTTATGAACTAGATCATTTTTAAAATTTTGAATTATCATATTAAATGTACTTGCGTATCTAAAACTGAAATAACTTTTGTGGATGTAAAGAAATACATCAAGACACATAAAAAACTCCAATATTCTCTGTTCCATGTAGGAATGTATCGAGGAGAATTTAAGTTTGTGAGACCTCCCACCTAATCTAAAGAAATAGATTAATTTCCCCTTAACATAATACTCAGATAATGGATTGTCATATTAATGGAAACCTTGTTAAGATATTTGTATCATTTGAAAATTATACGAATGAGAATGGGTATATAAATTACCTCTAATGATATGAAAGAAATATATATTAGAGAAATTAGTGTGTCAATTAGTGGATTCTCTGGTTTGTTAAATTTTAATTCTTGTCACCATAAAGCACTTTGGGACAATGACGCATACATGTTTCGACATAACCATATATGCACCATGGTCATGACATAGAGATCCGTGTATTAAAGACACACACACATTATTCGATTGAAAGGGAAAATGAAAGCACAACTGTTGACTTCTGTAGCACAAGAAGCAACACTACCATCATAATATGCCCACTCGAATAACTATAATATTTATATACCCTAATCCTTAGCTAAAGACAATAATAAGACCATCCTAAATCTAAGAACAAAAATATTCCATTCTTACAATGAATACAAGGTTATATTTATGGATATAAACAACCAGAATGCGGACCATTAAAGTAGTTTATGGTTCTGGTTTCGACACGATGAACGCATGTCGTATTATTGTCCACATTAATTGTTGCACTCCTAGCACTAGTTGTACGTTTAAGGGCTCACCACTCTGATTGTCTTATAAGTCTACATGACTTAGAATGCTAGAGAATTTACATCATAAGAACTTGATGGTTATTGCATATATATATATATATATAATGAGATCAATGTAAAGTCTCCTATACCCCATGTGTAGATATAAAATGGTCTCCTAGATTAGTAGAAGTTGTCATCAAAGGAATGTAGATGATAACTATATCATTGGTTATGCGCACCAATTTACATATATATACATGGGTTTTGCAATATTACATGCAACTTTATTAACTTGTTTTTAGACCCACTACTAGCCAACCACTATCATGCATACCAGTTGGTAACTGGATATAAGCCTGATCTTTTACATTTATGCATGTTTGGTTGTGCAGTATATGTGCCAATTGCGCCCCACCAGCGCACCAAAATGGGTCATTAAAAACGATGAAGTATCTATGTTGGTTATAGATTTCCAATATTTATCCGCTATTTAAAATCTTTGACGGGTGATTCTTATACCGCAAGATTTGCGGATTGTCACTTTAATGACAGTCTTCCCGTCGTTAGGGGGAGATAGGAAAAAGGATTTTCCAAAGGAACGACGAGAACTGTCATGGAATATTTCCATTATATTTCATTTTGATCCCCAAACTTCATAAAGTAAAATTGAAGTCAAACGAATCAGACTCGATACCTGATACGTTTAATGTTATACAAGAGTGACAATATAATATATACAAGCTGCAAATATACCCGTAAAGTCAAAAAGTCCCTAAACAAGGGCACAACGCCGCTGGAAAGAGCGTTGCAATCACACATGGTGGAGGTGTGGTTAAGGCCGTAGCTCCCAAAAGGAAATGGGGGAAGCTACTTGGTTCGATATATACTCATCTAATGGAAGAGAAGAGTAAGGCACAACCAATATTTATCATCAACCTTTTATGAGATTATTTCTGATCATAAACTATGTCCATGAATCATTACTGGAGGACGCTCCGAAGTTAATATTGATTCCAAAGATCAAGAAAATCTCGGATGAATATGAATCGCTGGACAGATCATATCCAATGATGATATATTCACATATATCGTTGTTTATGAAATGATAAAGCACGATGATATCGAACCATGCTTAGTTGAAAAATATCAACATAAGCAAATTGGCCTACATAAACAATCCAGGATCATTATATTATTTGACAAATGAACAGGTATTTGGTTCGGTAGTGCTAACCCACCAAGTGTAAAGCCTGTAGGACATAGATGGATCATTTGTTCTAGAAGCGTAATGAGAATAATTAAGTCGTAACGTATAAGACTTCCCTTTGGCGCAAGGTTTCTCACAACACCCTGGATTGACAACAAGAATTACTCTCATGTGATGAGCGTTGAAACATTACGCTAATTATTTAGCATGGTAGTTTCCAAAGAATTGGAAAATGCAGCTCACTAATGTGGTTAATATATATCTATAGGGATCTAAATTAAGAGATATATATAAGTATTTGATGGAATCACATTGACCAAATCAAATAACTCTAAACCACAAAGTGTGTTTTATTAAAGCTAAAACATTCTTAAAACGATGAATAGTGCTCTTGCGTATGTATTTAGAAAAACAAGTTCCAGATTTTCAGTGTAGCTTTATATATGTCGATGTTATGAACAGAATATCACTCTTGATGAAATAAGAGAAACCACAAGTTACTTGAAACCTAAATTTGAGATGAAAGATCTTGGGAAAACTTGATTTTTAAGCTAAGAATCCGAGTTTGTGGAATATTAATCCACCAATGCGCATATGTCCCCAAATGATCAGGCGATTTATATATGGACAAATCGTATATGGCTAGCACTCCCATGATCAGTCAAAATGTTAGATATAATGAAATATCTATTCCGTCTAAAGGATGATGACGAAAAGGTGTTCGGAGCTGGAATTCCGTACCTAAGTACAATAGGCGCATTATTGTACCTTAGATAATGCACTTGACCATATATTATCTCTCAATGAACTTGTTTGCTATATTTAGCTCAGCGCCAACGCAACGTCATTCAAATGGTATTAAAATTAATATTTTGGAACCATTGACATGGGCTTATAATTTTCCCTAAAGAAAGAGGGTTGGGGTTGATAATGGAATTTCAATTCCTATAAGTGACTAATGTATCAGTCTATTAGTAATTATTATTTGCTGATATTAGATATATGTATAACCCATACTAAAGTTGTTCCCAAATTGGATAAGGATTACCATAGGGAACATGTTGATTGCTTGAAAGTAAACTAAGCAAACCTTCTGTAACTACCTCGTTGAATCATTCTAACAATATTACTTTACAATAGTGTACATGATGAAGGACTATCATTACATATATTAGAGGAGTTAATACTATGGAACTAATGCATCATGTATCATTAGATGAAAGTAAGATACATAAAAGGTGATAAACAAAGCATACTATGCTTAAGTTATTATACTAGTAAGATGTCAGAAGTATTTGACATATTTACCAATCATTACCTAAAACCATATTCGGAAATCCCTTGATTAATGCACAAATCAGGGGGAGTAGTAGACAAAAGGGGGAGTCTACTGTACGTTTGGTATTGGTATGTTGTGCTCTTTCCTTCACCCAAGGTTTTATTTTTCCCACTGGGTTTTGTTCCTTGGGGTAAGGTTTTAGTGAGGCAACACTGCATATACCATCTTGTTTTCTTAATTCTCATGATTAATGTACAAATCATAGAATACATTAGACTAAAGGAAAAGTCTATACTGCAAAGAAAATCGGTGCGTTGTACTCTTTCCTTCGTCATATTTTTATTTTTTCCCACTGGGTTTTTATTTTGGCGTAAGGTTTTAACGAGGCAACGAATGTACACCACCACTCCTTTGACTCGGCACAAGGGGGAGTGTTGTAGGATTATGTGCTCTCATCAAAGGGAAGTGATTGAGAGAATATTTTCTATATATTAGAGATTACCATAATGAAGGTTTCCTTTTCTATGTAAACTCCTCCCTATTTAAAGGGCTTATTATTAATGAGAAATATAGACTTCATTCTCTCTATTATTTGTTATTGTTCTGTTCTCTTTTTCCTTTAACAGATTTTTAATTATCATTGAATAGAATTTGACAATTTGTTATAAAAGTTACCATTATTAATACTATTAATTTATTAGTTACTATTCTATTAAAAGATAACAATTATAATACTAAATTTATTACTATAATAAGAATATTTATCTTTATCTTTACTATATTATAAAAAAAATAACTCATTTATATAGTTATTTTGTTCAACATTTCAACATTCCACAATATAAATTTTGTAGCTTAATGTACAACAATGTAAAGCCTAAAATTGAAATCTTAATGGCATAACTTTCCCACGTTCTTTGCATTTATCAATTTTAATTCATAACTTACACTTTATACTCTTATAATTAGTTAATTAAATTACTTTTACTCCCTTACTTTTTCAATTTTATTTTACACCTTTATCATATCAAATAAATAATGTAAATGAACTAAAATGTTTTATAATTTTTTTTTCTTTTCAATAAATTATATCATTATAATTTTCTCACAATACCTTCATATTAACTTAATATTGAATATTTTTTAAATTAATTGTATTATTAAATATATCAAGAATACATATAAATTAATTTATTTTATATTTTTTTACATTCTCATTTTCAAATTAAAGTATTTCTTGTGATAGTCAAGTATTTTTAACAAATATTTCAACAATTCTTGAAATTTTCTTTAGCAATTTATATCATGACAATCATTCAAGTCAAAATCTTTAAAATTAACTCAAATGTTATGAGTTTGAAGATTCACTATCAATCGAAACTTTGTAAAAAATTTAACCAGATAATATTGAATTTTATACACAAAGTTCAATAACTTATGTACAATTTATTATGATCTATGATCGGATAACTGATACATATTTCGTACTACAAGATAGTTAATAATAATAATACTTATACATGTGAAAACTTATTACTATAATACAAATAAATGTACTTAGAAAAATATTAATTTAATGAACCGTATTTACGGATTGCCG
The DNA here is from genome assembly GCA_030169165.1 of Centaurea solstitialis. Lineage (NCBI taxonomy): Eukaryota > Viridiplantae > Streptophyta > Magnoliopsida > Asterales > Asteraceae > Centaurea > Centaurea solstitialis. The sequence continues at coordinate 50,384,778 of CM058047.1, read as the reverse complement.
GCTTTCACTCGCGAAGGTCTAGGGTTGTTTCCGGGTTTTCAACCTTTTGTACGGACAATGTGGTGCATCACACGTGCTTTCCACACGATCCAACTTTGACCATTTTCAAAGTCAACTGTTTTGATTTAATCCAACTCCATATTTTTCAATTAATTCGTTCAAAAATTTCGTCCAAATAAAAAGTTCACATAACTTCTTTTTATATTATCTAGATACATATACATACGCGTTGCAGCTCGAATTAATTACGAATTATCTGATCAAAAAATTCAAAAAGACTCAATCGATAGTGGGTTTCAAACTCATAACGTTTTAGCCCATTTTCAGTGACGGAACACGAACATCATACACTGGGGGGCCGAAGAAATATATTACAAAATTTTGATTACCCAAAATTTAACAATATAAATTCATTTGGGTATTTAATATATTTTTTTACTATGATCTCCTTATAAATATTTCAAAAGTGCCAACGGGTTTGTAGTCTATCGGCATTTGGAGTGTTTATAAGGTGTCCCCCTCCCTTTCAATTTGGGTTCGAGTCCCGTCGTAGACAATGGCGTAAATATAAGAGTAGGTTGACTGGGTGTGTGAGTCATCTGCTTTTAAAAAAAATACTAAAGTAAAAAGTGAAAATTTTAGTTTATTTAATATTCTAATAACATAAAATTATAATATAAAAGCATTTTATTTTTATTTCCGTCACTTACTGAAAATTAAAAACAGTTTGCTAATATAATGTTAAAGGGTGGAATGACGATTTAATTATATTTATTTACTATAATATATTAACAAATTATGGTAAAATTTAAAGACTGATTATAAAATCTAAAAAATTGAGCCCAATGAGGCTCAAACCTTGGATTTGCAGTAAGAGGCCAAGAGATGTTAACCATGTGACCTAGATATTAAATTCGAAATACAATGCAGATATATGTGATTTATTGTGAAAACCGCAGGGGCCATGGCCCCCTTTGGCCTCCACAGAGTTCCGCCACTACCCATTTTTAATATTTGATTTAACGATTAAAAGTAAGACTCTTTAAATTTCAAATATTTTTTAAATGTAATCTCCTCTATATAAAATAATATGCATATGGATTAACCACCAAGATGAGGCGTAGTGATAAGTTCCTAGAGGGTGGTAGCTCCCACCCGGGTTCGAATCCATGTGTGCACAATTGGTGACCACTGAGTATTAATCCCAGATGAATCCTCTAGAAAAATTATATACATATAGATGGTATAGATGATGAAAAACCGAAAAAGTTTTTTTATAGGATAGTATAGATCTATATATAAATTATAGATAAGAGTGTAAAATGGAAAATGAAAATGTAATAAATATAAAATAAATTAATTTGTATGTATTATTGTTATTTAAATATACGATTAAATTCAAAAATATTCAGTATTAGGTTCATTTTAAAGGTATTCTCAAGACGATTGTAATGGTATAATTTGTTGGAAATTTTTTAAATACATTTTAGTTTATATACATTATTTATGTTAACATGACAAGATTGTAAACTCAAATTTATGTTATTATCAAAGTTCATCTTTTCTTACACCTTCCGTGCGCAAATTCGTATATTATTTATATCATTTTCTTAGTTTTTAGCTTTTAATTTTCAGGTTTATGTGTTTTTAAAAGTTTTTGAATAAAAAAACCCAAACGCAAAGACTTCACATACAAAAACAAGAAACTAACCAATAAACCGATTATACTTTTTTAAAAGATATCCATTGCTTCATTTTCTACAATCAAATGAAGCCACTATTTAAAATAAAATTGTACGTCCACCTCTGGATATATGATATATCATCAACAGAATAAATACAAACAAAGCCACCAACAGTTAAATAGAGGTTGTCAGCAAGTGTTTGAAAGCTTATATATGTTGTTTTGTGGGGTTGCTTCTTACATCTTGGGAAGTTCTTGTATACAATACTTCAAATCATTCTTCAATTTACATGTTTGTTATTGATGTCCTCTCTTATGTCATTGAATGCACACTGCTTTGTTGGATGAGCACCTAACTGACCAACATCATCTGCTTACCAATCTCAAGAGTCATATAGCAATAGTTTGTCACCTCATCAAACAACAAGTAGGCTTATCTTAAATTACTCTCATACTGTTAAATTTCAGTTGCTCACTGACCATTCAAAGATTCTATGCAAGATTTGGAGTTGGGTTTGTGAAGTGGTGTCCCTTCCCTCATAAGACAAAATTTATTCGCTTTTCCATGTGTCATCGCATTGGTCGGGTCACCCGGTTGTATATTCTTGCCATAGCAAATCAAAACCTCCCATCTAGTTCGAGCTCCAAAACACATCATCGGAACCAAGAAAGTAACATCTACCGATCCTCAACTAGCTTAAGGCTTACGCCTCTTAGACTCATCATAGGTCATTAGTTTTATTCATGCAAGACCGTTAGGGATTTTTCTGCATGTTCTTTAAGGCTCACGAGAATCAAAATACATAAAAGCTAGCTCGAGCATCCACGATCAAAAGAACTCGTCCATCCATTAACTTTAGATTCAATGGGAAGGCCAACCGAAGTAAGCCCACCACAATAAACGTCCAAAACACCAACCCTGAAAAACTATCTAGATGTGACACTTTTTCTAGATTAAATTAGACAAATAACAAATTATATATGGCAATAAATGAGTGATATTGCCTAGAGTATCGAGTTTTCACACTAACATTCATTTTATATATTAATCAACAATGTATGAACCATGTTCATATGTGTTCTTTCTTTAATAAGCAACACATACAGATTTGCTTTTAAGGTTTCAAATCTTGAAACAATGATTTTTCCATATACCTACACACACATTTACATATATAGAGATTTTTTATAAACAACACTAGGTGGGTCTCGGCCGTCCTTAGACGGCCCGTGCCCACGGTGGGTGTTATAAAGTATTAGGTTATGGTTGGAAACGGGATGTATGAATGCAAAAGTTGAAGTATTAGCTCAAAATAAGGTTACTTATGGTTCCTTTCCTTCGTAAAAAAATCAATAAACTTGAAACTGTATTGGCTTCAGCAGAATAGACTTATAGTTGTATTATGCCACAAGGAAACAGAGAAAGCAACTGGAGCACCATCCATTAAGCAACATGTCCAAATACCCATTGTATATGCAAGGTCTCCACTTCCTGGCTTGAAGTGCCTCACAGCTGTTAGCAGCATGATGTACTTGGTGGTCAACCGTATCAGAAACTTCAGATCCTAAAAAATGTTGAAGAATCAAATAGAATTGAAGAGATGAAATACCATCTGATGCTTCATGATGTACTTGGTGGTCTTCCATCGATCATCATTAGCCATAAGAACACCAAGTATCTGGATAATGGAATGAATGTAAGACTAAAATAAGATAAATTTAGCAACGATAGATACAATTGGCTACATTAAGTTATGAAGTCACCTGTATTGCATGTTTAGTGCAAGACCTTCCTTTTATCTTGAAAATATAATCAGAGATCCATTGGCAACCATCTTAAAGAGTAACTCAAGTGATGTGTCTTTGATCAAACTCAGAGCAGCTGCAGGATGACTGGCCAATGCCTTCATAATATGCACAATGCTGCACTCTATCTTCAAGCATAAAGCTAAGTATTAGCTAAAACAACAAAACAAGCCCATCATATCCGCATGTGGACTCGGGTAATAGAAACGAAAAGAACAGAACGAGAAATAAAAATTACTTACATTTATACGGGAAAGGATGTCAGATGCAAATTCAACATAGTGACTATTTACATGCAGTCATAATTAAATTATCTTTTTATTTATTGATTATTATAAAACAAATGTTTCTAATACGTATAAATACTTGGAAATCCAATGAAATACCAACCATCCCTGTAGGATTTCAAAATCCTATGTTTTTGGCATTTCAAAGAAATCCCGGGATTCTAGATTCGGACAATCATGCAAACCAAACATGCGATTGGAATGGAATTGAAATCCAAATCCCCCTAAATCCATTCTATTTAGCAAACCATACGGATCCTTAGGTCTTGTTTGGTTTGTAGGATTTGTATCTAACAGACTAACAATGTTTGAAAATGTGTTCAAAACATTTATATTCTACTAATCGGTAAAATAAATGGTAATTTATTTATTTTTATAATAACTAATAAAATTTCCAATAAATAATTGAATTCAAATCCATTCCAAATCCTCCCATATCCAAATCCCTGCACAGATTACTCGTGTGTCAATTACTATGGAGTATGGAGGTTCTTATGCAAAAGGAAATTACTTGTGGGTTACACTGATAAGTAACATCATCCTTTGAATTGTTCGTAAATTAAATAGAATCTATGAAGTTTGAATAATTAATTATTCATTACTCACCTCCAGAACTTGTTGTTCAATTGTTCTTCCTTTGGTACATGATCTGCCTCCCATGAACTAATCAACATTTTTGCAGTCTCTATTTTACCTGCTCCACTCTCTCCACTCACCAAGATGGATTGACTTCATTGTTCATTAACCATTGCCCTGATATCACAAAATCGTTGAAAAAGTTATACTTGGGTTTTTCAAAATTTTGTTGTCATGCAAATTGAAATGTAGTGCACTGCAACATAGTAGCAGTCATCATCAATGGCAAAAAGATGTAGGCTTAACTCCCCAAAAGGTGTCCTTTATAATGCTCCATAATGTGGATATCATACAAATGTGGTAATCTCCGAAAAGGATTTACTGCTATTGGAATGTTTTCTGTGTAAGTCTGCCCATGTCATAATTAATAATTTTGTCATGTTTTATCGTTGTAATGTTGCCAGTGATAAAATCTCTCAGTGTAAGATCTGAACCCAATAGAGTTTTATTGATTTTCAGATTCACAACTTACATATATTTCGTTGAGGCAAACTGAGTGGCAAGGTTGTAAAGCACTCTTGGCTCATAAAGGTAAGCTAACTTAGTGATGTCATCAACTCCAACCGTTGGTGCTTCTGTATCATTTGGATTGCTTTTATCTAAAATATGGAACAGTCTGTATTTAGTTATATTCATTATTTGAACAATTATGGAGCGTTTTTTTAATCATTTATAAAATGTCAGAAGATTCCTTATAAGCCTATTTGTTAGCAACTTAATGAGCTTAATGAGACTCCCAGCTTATTAGCTACACATGACTTTTGGTAGTGGCTTAATGATTTAGAAAGTGGCTTATTCAGCTTGTAGGAGAGAGCTTATGCAGAAAACCAAATTTTTACAGCGTGTCCCTCCCAATTAAAAAACATGCTCCTTACATTAATGAAAAACCCTTTAAAAAAAACCCTCCTGAATCTATACAAACGAATTAATTCACACAGACAATTTTATCCATACTAAACTTAAATGGAAAACAACCAAACAGCCCCTTACTCTTAACTGCGTTCTTATGGTTATGCAGTTGGATGTAATCCATTTGCAGCCTCTGATCTTGCATGCTTAAGTAGCTTATCTAACAACGACATTGATCATAGTCACTGTTGGGTATAAACCATTTGCAGCCTACACTTTTACAACCGATGGCTTGGCCATGATTGGGTTGTAAGGAAATGGTCTAATGTGTTATAGGCCAGAAGACCATCAAACATTTACATGTTTGGACAATCGGAGAAAGATATCGATTACTGGATGGCTTATCAAACAATTGTAAATTATTTTTTTATAAAAAGACCAGTAGCCACCAATAGCTATGGAAGCATTGAACTCAAGCTATTTCAGAGCCATTGGAGGGTTGTGTGACTGTTAACTTTCATAGTCCAATGGGATTAAACGAGGTGTGCTAAAAAAATGATGCATCGAAGTAAACAGTTTTGAAAACTAACATCTAAGCATATGTAAATCTTAAAATGTATCAGCTTTATTGAAAAGCTTGTGTCAAATTAACATCACTTTTGGTGCAGTTACTAAAATCATAGAGTTACTGTACAATATGCAGGATCAATGAAGATTTTATGATCACTTTGAATGCTAAAAAGTAGTAATACTCAAGGTATGAACCTGCATATTCTAATTATCCTTTTATCCTAGAGATACACAGAGAAATTACAAACCTAATTGCCTGATTGACGCAATCGATTTAGGGTTTATAAACGTAAAATTAAGATCAAGTAAAATCAAATTCAGGGTTTATAAACGTAAAATTAAGATCAAGTAAAATAAATTTAGGATTTATAAAGCTTGCACAACTGGCAGAAATAGGGGAAATGAATTGAAACTCACGGGGGATTTTACTGATGACCTTCTTGTAGCAGCCGGAGCTCTTGAGATCAACATTCAGCACCATTTCCGTCACCTTTTCATCATAGGAAACACATTCAATCGAATTACATAAAGAATTGAAGTGGGGTGCATAGAAAACCCATTTCCGATTAGGGTTTTTTTTATGAATGGAACGAAAGAAAAGAAAAGAAGAATTGAGAGGGTCTTTTTTTATGAATTGAAGGAAAGAAAAGAAAAGAAAGAAAAAATTGAGAAGATGAAGAAGGCAGCAGGACTGATGATGGGTGTATGGTGTCTTCTTCATTCACAGGCCATCTGTAGAAAGGAGAGAATGTCGAGTTGGGGAAGAAGGCACTTGTTGAAAGAGGAGAATGCCGTGTGGCTTGCGAGTGGAAATAGACGCTGGACAACGCGGCTGTGCGTGGTATCTCACGCACTCTTTCAAGCCCATTGCTGATTTTATAAGATATAGACATACAAATTGCTTTTAAGGTTTCAAACTCTGGAACAGTTTTTATACAGAGAGAGAGAAAGGATCATATAAGAAATTTGCAGAAAGGGTGATAGCATATATGATTACACGACCTTCGGGAGCATTTAATCATATACGATTAAAAGATTATGTGTTATCAATGTAACATGTATCTAATTATATATGATTAAGCTTGTATATCGTATATCGTATCACGATTCTCACCTTCTCGTAACATATTTACCTTCTCGTTTGAAATATGGTTGAGAGAAAATTTAGGAACCGAATAAATTCACACCATTGATTAAATAACATGTATGGTTGAGATTTGGTTAATATAATTTGTAAGAATCTCATGGTTTGTAGCGGAAATGAACCCTATAGGGTCAGGTTCACGTGAGACCAAGTTATTTCCGTGGGCCGTGGCATATTCACTCCGAATAATTATTGATTATTCAGAGTGAATAGTCCATATTCACTCCGAATAATCATTGATTATTCAGAGTGAATAGTGCAGCATTCAGTGTTATTCAGAATAGACAATATTGAATAACACAGAATGCTTCATTATTCAATTATTCACTCTGAATAACACTGAATATTATATTATTCACTCTGAATAATACATAATTGTTTAGAGTGGATATGCAACATGACGCGCTCTCGGTTATCCTCATGATCACAATGAAAAATGAGTTCTTTTGTAAACCTCGTGACAAAGAAGATCACATTACTTATCTCAGACATTCACAAGGCAAATTCATCACGAATAGTGTATCACTTCTATTAAATATTGTAACCGAATTTATTGTGAGATAAAAAGAACATGTAGCTGAGTCGAAAAAGAAACCGAAATCATATTATGCAAACCAACACCTAAAGACAATTTATAAGTCACAACCCAACCTCCAATATTAGTTATATCCAATATATTACACAAACCATATGTATGTCTATATATATAGGTTCCATCCTCTTCATAATTACGATAAGCTGTCGGTGGCCAATTTCAAAGCCGACCCTGAAACTAAAAACACGTTTCCGGTCCACCACAGAAACTTCAAAGGCTCGACCAGACGAAAAACTCGAAAAATCTCATCATCACAAATCCTATTTTCCCATTTATCTACTAACCGTTAGCAGCAACCCCGGCTTCAAAACGACGCCAAAATCACATCATCATTAATTAGTTTCGAAAGCTAACACGACCACTTTTAACGTTACTCGATCGTTAAGATCATTAGCCCGCTGCAACAGCATCGGTCCGAGGGCTGGCGTCCAATAGTTGACGCAGTTTTGCACCCGAGTTTTGGTTATTGTTATTCTCGTACACTTCAACGTCTCCATCGGTTCTAGCACCGGACCCGTTGTCGACTCTCGAGAGGAGGTTAGCAGTGCTAAGGGACGACCCGTTTGGGTCTAGCCGCGGGTCTTCGGTGTCTTGTCGTGCGTTCTTGAGTTTCTCCTGTGGTCAAAATTCACATGTGAATAAGATGAAAGGGGTAAATTCTAGTGAATATCGACAAAATGAAAACAGATTTTCAAACTTTCCTATTTTTGTACCCATTTTGACCGGCAACCTGTTGATTACGTTTACGAAAGGGTTACAAGTGGACGATAAATTTGACAAGATCAACAAGTTACCAGTCAAAATGGGTCGAAAACAAGATATTCTTAACCTTGTTCCATAACCAATAAAAATGATTCTTTATTACACTAGATAAGAACTAAGACAAACTTCATAGCATTTTGCTGCAAAAAGTGATAATATAATTTGTGCATGATTAGGACTTACAATTAGTTTGGCATTTTGAAGCTTCAGTTTCTCGGAATTGTCAGTCAAGCGGTTAATTTCGGACTTAAGGGTCAGATTTTCATTAGTGAGGGATTCAACTTTTATCGCAAGTTCTTCTGCTTCCGCCTGTATTAATGGAATTTCAAACCAACACTTAGAACATAACATAAAAGATATACGTATTTTACTTGCATCTATGGAATAGAAATGTACCCCCTTCCCAAAATAGGAAAAATAAAATAAAATGATAACCATAGATATTTTGATAACCGTGAGAACCAGTAGATGCATTGATGCATACATAGCATTGATGCATATATAGGCTATGTTTGGCAAACTAGCTGATAAGGTAGCTTATGACTGATAAGGTAGCTGATGAATAAGTTGCATTTGGCAAAAACTAGCTGATAAGGTAGCTTATGATTGTCAAATGACAAAAAAAGACATGTTTAAACATTAATAGTATAAAACTTAGCAAGGGTATATTTGGAATAAAAAAATAAAAAGTCCCATAAGTACCAAAAGGTTGGTGAGAGTAGCTTTTCAAAAAGCTAACTTATAAGTTAACTTATAAGCTAGCTTATGGTCATCCAAACATGTACCTGACTTATAAGGTGACTTATAAGCAAACCTATAAGTTAGCTTATTTTTACCAAACAATGACTGAATGCATATTCTTAATAATATATATGTATTGATGCAAACACACATGTATGTACGTGTGCATATAAATGTGTGTGTGTGTGTATGCATATAGAGGGAGGTTCAAGGGAAACCGAGGAACACCCTCGTAGCCCTCCATCTGGACTATATGCAATTGTGCATAGCAGTAAATTAAGTTGTTTTTTGGTTTTTATGCACTTGTGCAAATTACATATTACGTATTACGTCTATGCACAAGTGCATACAGTCCGCATGGAGGGCTACGAAATTGTTCCTCGGTTTTCCCTTGAACCTGACCCTATGCATATATGGGTTGTCATGGTAACTTACAACCTTGTTAAAACGGAAAATATATTCAGAAGAAGAAACTGTTTCATTTATTTTGGATAAGAAGAATCGTGTACGGATAAGATCTTAACATCAAGAAAAGATCGAACATACCTGTTTCCTTAATCTAGACCGCCTGGCAGATTCTCGATTAGATTGCTTTCTCCTCTCCCTTTTAAGTTCACGCTCGTTCTGCCATAATTTAAACAAGGGAAACATTTTAGATCCCAAAACGAAATTTCAAACAACTTAATTCCGCCTCTAGCGTGTAGCTCAGTTGACAAAGGGGTGGGGTGACTTTGCCCAATTTACTCAAGGTTTGGTACGCACATAACACAGTTGGAAGATAGTGAGGTAGGCAGGTGAAAGAATTCTGAATTCTTGAAGATTTTATTGACATGGGTATTTTAGTAATTTACCACATCTAAAGATAAATGAAACGGACCTGCAACAGCGATTCCCCGGGCACAATGGCAACAGCTGTCGCCGCCATCTTTGCGGCAGTTATGGGAGAATTCTTAATCTCAGATTCAGAGGCCAAGTTAGCGGAGAGGGCAGCTCCTAATTTACCCGAAACCTTAGGAAGGGTAACAGTAAGACCGGTAACTTTCTTGGAAGCTCCGTTTGTTTCAGTAGGGAAAAATTGGTCGCTGAGTGGCTCGGTCTTGCCAACTTCAGCTGCTCCAATAAGATTAGTGGACATATAAGCAAAAGATATGTAAATAACTGTATATTTTCAAGAACAGTTCCACAAATATAGTTTTCAATGAACGAAAACTTGAGTAAACTGTGGAACTTACGAGCATTAGGTGATCCTTCACGGCTTCTTTTCCCGCTATTTTGACCCCCCTGAAAAACATTTGGAAAGCTTTAATTCCTATTGGTAGGATGTGGAGCCCCTAAAATTCATTCTAAAAGAGACCCTAACATGGTTAAAACAAATTGCACAATTAACAAATGAATAGGACCCTATATATATATATATACATATATAGGGGGCTATTCATAGGAGAACTTGGTGGTTTGTGGAAACAGTATGAACCAATATGGATCACTCATTTCAATAATTAATGACTTAAAAGATAAATAAAAATAGAGAAAAAAATCCCTAAAAAACTACCCTGCAGTTATCGCCATATTAAATAAATAAAAAAATTAAATTTAATAAAATGAGTGGTCCATATTGGTTCTCACAGTTCTCACGAACTACACAGTTCTTCTAAGAATGGCCCCCTATATATAATACATGTTAGCAGCAAAGAAGCAGCTTTTACCTCTGTTGTATTGCCATCACTTCCTTCACTAGAACCTTCAGTCTCTCCGCTGTTGAAAATGTTAAGTTGATTAAATTTTACCAAAAACTCATGGTAGGGGGAAAACATATCCGACCCTATTAGTTGATTTTCAGGTACAACCAGTGAACCACATAGAAAACGCAGACAAATATACCCGTCTGGTTTGGGATGTGTTGTGTGTGTGAGTGCAAGTGCGTGTGCACACACACGTGTGTATATAAATATATGTATATAGATGAAGGTTCAAACGAGAACAGTGCCATTTTACGAGAACGTGAGAACACCTGTAGCAGGCAAACATAACATTTAGGTGTCTTTTGTTTTTTGAGAGGTTTGAAGTCTTAAGTCTAATTTTAACATCTAAATAATAAGAGCGGATGGTGCACTTCTTAAAAGTTCAGAGAACGGTAAGATGTTTTCAAACATTTTTTTAAAAATAAAACAAACAGTCTTAAGTCTGCAAACCTCTTAATTTTCACACTTAAGAGGTTTTAAGAGATAATTTTTTAAAACAAAACTGCCCCTTAATATCATATGGGGACGAAATAGTGTGCGGGCGAGGTCATCTGTCTCCATCATGTTTGTATTACCAGTTTATCACATGTGATGGTTTCTTGCCAATTTGTATCACATGTGTTCCATACGATGGCGTTAGATCATGCCAGAAATTTGGTGGAAATGCTTTCTTGAATGTATCAAAGCATTAGTTTAAGCGAACTAAGTTGTTAAAAACCTAGACCTAAATTGATAAATATGTAAGATTGATGACTTTACAAATAGGTAGCAACGAGATTCAGTAGAAAGTTAAAGTACCTATGGGAGATCCCATTCTCATTTCCACCTCCAGCACTATCACCATTGCCATTGCCAATTGACATTGCCAACCCATCAAATCCTTTCAACTTTTTCAGCAATCCACGGTCAGAATTCCCCGATGACTTGGCCGGAGAATCAATGCTCATAGGACTACCCGCCTGCATACACCAATTATGACAATTAAACTAACCAACCACCATCTATTTTAGTTTGTCCCAAAACAAGTGCCCACCTTCACAAGTGTCCACTTTCCAATTCTACCCTTAATTATAAGATGGAGAAATTCATTACTCATTTACTCCCTCTACTATTAAGGGTAAAATAGTCATTATGATACATTCTATAACTGTGTGCCCTTTTATTGTCAACATTTACTTTGGGATGAGTATCTAACTTAATGGTAGAAAGATTCTTAGCAATGTCATGAAGACTCACAAGAGGAACTCCGGGATGTGGATAAACACCTCCATGTGGATACATTGCAGCATAAGGCGGCATCATATGCTGAAATTGTAAGTAGAGATAAGCGTTAACGCAATTATGAATACTAAATATTTCAACGTATTTATATTAAAGCGGTTTGTGTTTGCACCGGAATATACCTGTGGTGGTCCCCACATATAAGGTGGAGGGGCATGACCAGATGCAACAGCCGAGTTGAAGTATGGTGGCATAGCCATTCTAGGGCCATAATAAGCCTGCATAAACAAGGTTAAGGGGATGTTTACTTATTTTTTAATCCATCAAGCCATGTATACGTTAAGTTGTCTTTCTAGATGAAAATGTATTGCCGTTTTTCCTTGACTTTCCTAAATCAACGGTCTGAATGATAGAAATGGCCGTTTTACCCCTCGGTTTGAATTAAGCATGGTTTGATATAGTTTCTGTTTATTTTTGAAGTTAAGAGATATTTCTTGAATGATAAAATGGAACAAAAATTAAGACGGTGAGCATAGATAGCATCATAATCAACAAAACCTGCATGGCCGCCCAGTCAGGAAATGCATGAACATTGGTCTGCTGTTGCTCCTGCCAGAGTTGGTAATAGAAACACATAAGCACAATACATACAGTGATAAAAAGATTTAAAAACCTAACATTAACAATAACAACATTGATGATCTAATATGTCAATTCTTTATAAACCTGAAGGGTACGCTTGGCAGGGAGATGGCATTGGACAAGCGAGAGTGAGATAAGCAAGTGAAAGAATTTTGGTAGGTAATTTTAATATAACATGGGTAGTTTAGTAATTTACCAATCTTCTCCCATCTCCCTGATTTTTGTTCCAATTATTTTGGAATTTTCCTATCCCAATCTATTGCCGCACCAAACGTGGGACAACAGGTTTTTGTTTTGTCCTGTTCAGCATACCAAACACACCCTAAATAAACTGTGTAATATGAACAACTTTTTGAAGCTTACGGGTGGAGGTGAAGACGATTTCTCGGGTTTACAAGCCTTTGTCTCTTCACAGTTGCCCATGGGCAAACACCTCAAACGGATTCAAATAAGAACTTATGAACACTGTTTCAAGTCACCTACAACGTTTTTCTTGCTATACCTGTGCACTTGGCTGCACTGAACGAAAGAAATGTCAAGATGGCGGTAAAAAGAAGAGAAGTCAATAATATTCATCAATGAATAAATATACTATATATTCTTGAATATATATATATATATATATTCATTTGTATTTATATTCTGTCAACGAGCATATTCAACCATAAATATACGCTAAAAATTAGTTATCTGGTTCTCAAAATATTTGCGGTTCTCATTTGAACTGGGATCTAAAAGGTGGTAGCGAACCATGAAGATGTTATGGTGATACGACACCCGCCACATCACGTATACGGTTTACAAGTCATTCTTAATGTGTAATTACAACAAGTTTTACTTCCCTTTAAGGATATACTAAGCAATAATTTCAAAAGACCAAAATTACCATAAGAGACCAAAATGCATCATCGTTTAACAATCAAATCTAAAACATTTGAAACCAAACAACATTACACAAGTCAACCATTCAGTAAACACCGTAAACCGTAGTGAATCGGTTTCTTACTCAAAATCATGTAATTACCAAACTTTACATATAAAACGATTGAATATATATTTGTTGGTGAAGTATTAATGAACGTATAGCATGACAAGTAACACATAGATACACATACATTTGGAATCTCTTAGGGAAGAAAGTATTAACGAATGTATAACAAGATTTGCAACATCATCATGTGAAACAAGGATGGGTAACGACAAGAGCATATGATAAGGTGACGTTACCCGACATTCCAACACCAGTATTATTGGAAGCATTGTGTTCATATAGTTAGAATTTGTTGTCTAGTGGTTACAATTTTACTTGCAGGGTTTTTAATAAACTTTTTTAAAATTTTATGAGATGCGGAATTTTTTTGAAGTATACGAGCATGTTTAATGGATGAATATACTTATTAATATTTACAAAATTTTACATTTGGAATAACTTTATAGATGTAACAATTGGTAAGAAATAAGGGTTAATTACATGGGTGTGTATCGAACTTGTCACGTTTTTTCATTGTATGTATCCAACTTTTAAAATTGTCATTGTATGAAAAAACGTGACAAGTTCGATACTTAGAATGCAAAGGTGGTTTTCCTGAATTGGTGTCTAGGTAATTACTAATTAGTCAATCTTTCATACACCCCCAGATCCACTAAGGTTTTCTTTTGACTTATTTCATATTGAATTTGAGAATATTAGTTTTACTTTTTTCAACCAAACAAGCTTAATGAGCTTAATAGGACTCATGCCTAACAATTACTTTTCCAAACCAACAGAGTCTTAACATGGGGATCTATTAGGGCCTGTTTGTTATCAGCTTAATGAGCTTAATAGGACTCATGGCTTATTCGGTCAACTATACAGGATTGTTTGGTAGTGACTTAATGATATAGGGGAAGGTTCAAATGAAAAGCATGTCAATTTAAGAAAACATGAGGAGCAATCTCAGCCACTCATTTCGCGGTCGCGATGGACGTGATCACGGAGGATTGACGTGATTCATGGGAGGGTAGAGATTATTAAAGGGGGACCGGTCAAAGCCGCCTTTGTTGACCGAGATGAGTGGCTGAGATTCGTCCTCGCGTTTTCCAAAAGTTATATTTTTCGTATGAACCTCGATAGTGACTTATTCAATAAGCTTTTAGGAGGGAGCTTTATGCAGAAATCCAAGTTATGTCCAAACGTGTCTACTTTTAAACAAAAATCTTTCCGATCTATAAAGACAGATTAATCCGCACACGCAACTTTATTCATACAATAATGAAAAACCAACCAAACAGCCCCTTAGTCTCGACCCATAAAAACAAAAATTAGAAATAAAAGAGAAAAAGGTATTGGACGACTTTGTCCTTTTTCATGATCCACATCAAAGGAGGAGAAAGTAACAGACCACCATCTCACCAAAGTCCAAAAGAACTACCAATACAAAGATAACCAAGTAACCAATTTACAAAACTATCCTCCAATTCATACCAATAATTACATAACCAAATAAATCATTCCAAAAGTAAAAATTCCTAAATATTAATAACTTTATTTCATATACTTCAAACATACAAAATTAAACAAAATAAAAAACATATCTGATAAAACTTCAAAAAAATCATTAAAATATCCAAAAAGCTAAAATCATAACTACTATATGAACACAATGCTTCCAATTAATACAACATACTTGTTCTAATTTCCAGATTACAATCAACTGATGTTAATTTTCCCTAAGAACAAGTACTACAAACCTTATAAAAAACACATGAAATTGTGAAGTAAAACGAATTGAATTCAGCTAATTCTGTAGTATACTTAGTAATTGAACACTTGTAGAAAGAAATTACAAGATGAAAAAGGAAGTAGTAATACCTTGTTGTTAGAATTTTGAAGGAATTTTTTCAGAACTCCATTTTCTCTCTCTAGAATTTTTTTTCTCTCTCTAAAAATAGGGAGGAGAAGGGTGGGAGGGAAGAAGTGTGGGCTTTTTTCTGCAGCTTGTAGAGAGAGAGAAAGTGCCAATGCAACACTCCACGTCATCAGACACGTGTTCGTGGGATATATTTTTAGAGTTTTTATCTCGTTATAAAATGATGGGAAAATGATAACAAACAAATGTATTAAAAGAAATATAATTAAATTAAATTGAGTTCTCATGATACTCTTTGTAAGGCCATCCTTAACCGTACCCCTCGTACTTGCTGTCACCTTAGCGCTACATCAGCTTTACCAATATCTTACCAATACCATACTATACCATCCTTAACCGTACCAATTTCATACCCCTCTAATTAATTAATTAAAAAAATAAAAAAATGGAAAAGAAGAGAGAGATAGAGAGAAAGGTGTGGTGGGGTGGGGTGGGGTGGGGTGGGGTGGGGTGGGGTTGTTTGGAGACCGGCACCTAGGTATCGGGTAGGGGAGGTACCGGCTCACCTCGGCGATGTTATCGCCGGCCACCTACCGACCCCATTGCGGATGGCCTAAAGGGGAAGCCATAGATGCAACATTTGAATTGTTATCCGCATTCTAAAAAGTGAATTACTTCTTACACACATATCAATATTAAATGGTATTTTTATATTTTTAATGCATTCGCATTTATTCCTAATATATTTACACTCATAATAAAAAAGTGTAAATAGCAACCCTTTCTCAAAACTTAGATGTTTTTGGTGCATTGTAAAATTTTTGTTCACATGCATTTAAGATCTATTGAAATTTAAATAAAGTTACAACTATTTTTAGTATATGTTTTTAAAAAATTCAGAAAAATTGATTGAGATAGTCGACTTTCCTAACCAAATTTTGTTTTTAGACTAAGGTCTTCCTTATCATAAGAGGTTGAATCTTAAACATTTTAATGTCACATCATATTTCTACTTTTTAACCCTTAAACTCTTATCAATAGTTCAAATCTCGGATCACAAACCTTTCATACTCTCATAGACTCATACCTTACCCTTTCTTTATTATTATTATAAATATAATATATGTAGAGAGAGAAAGGGAGAAAGGGAGAAAGGGAGAAAGAGGGAAGAGATAGAGCGGACTTCATCGGGTTTGTGAACCCTAAGCCTAACCCGCCCTTGAACCCGCTAGCATCTGTAGCATAAGCAGGGTTGAGCACGTGAGCTGGTAGCCAAACCAGTTGTCGAAGTCGGGCGTGCTACGAAAGGCCTAAGGCCGTGTTTGGCAAAAATAAGCTAGTACATGTTTTGACGAACCATAAGCTAGTTTTTTTTTTTTTTGAGAAGGTTCACCTGAACTTTGGCCAGACTACATCCTTGGCAATTTTTACCGAGAGCTAAAGCATGCTCCCCTGGGATTAACACTCAGTGGCCTCTGGTTGCTCACCTCCGGATTCGAACTTGGGTGGGTTTTTCCTCAACACCAAGCCTTAACCGGTAGGCTGCCCCATTGGGGTTAACCATAAGCTAGCTTATTGAAACACTAGTTGAAGTAGCGTTTTAGGAGTTTTTTGTATCTTTTTTCCGATTATACCCTTATTAGTATTAATTATTATACTCCAAGATACCCTTTTTGGTCATTTTACATACCCATAAGCTAATTTTTGTCAAACATAATTTGTTCATAAGCTAGCGTATTTGCTACTAGCTAGCTTATAAGTCAACAGTTAGTTTATCAGATATCAGCTAGTTTGTCAGAGATAACCTAAAACTGATTTTTCATTTCATTTAAGATAAAGGAGGTAAATGCCTTACATATTTGCGCAAGTCCTATCTTTAGATTAAAAATATGAAGAAAAAAAAATCTTTTTACACAAATATGCATAGAGATTTTTTTCATAATCTATAAATCGAGTTAAATTAGATGTTTAAATGCATATGTCATATGCGTAAAAGTCCGACAAAAATGAGAATTCGATTGAAAAAGCGGTTAAAAAGTGAATTTGGTCGAAGGACTGGCTATCTCGAGTTGGTGACCTGTAGGAAGGAGTCGAAATAATTAATAAATCTCGAATGCTCTTTTCTAATCAGTAATTGCATTAATCTTTTGTTTTAAGCTTACAAATTTTTAAGTTGGTATTTTTTAACAGTTTAGGTAACAATTTAAAACGGGTTTGATTCACAAATGGATAATAGTTAAAGCAATAACCAATGTTTCGTGAAAATGTAGTTTTACTGTTTTAGACATATAATATATATCAAATTCTTGTTTACATTTTACAAAACGTTTATAAAGATGTTGCATTGTTATGTGGCCCTTTAATAATATTTCAGTAAAAAATGTTTAGACCTATATTAGTCAGTGTTCGAAAAAGCGCGACATGGCATGTGATATATCACGATATGGCGTGAGGCGCGTCTTCGCCGTTACGAAATAGGCCATAGCGTTTGTGTAAGGCGTGGCTCACACCATGGCGGCTTGAGGCGCGATATATCACGATATATCGTATGATTTTTCTAAGGCGTCGATATTTTTTTTAAAATGTATTTTTTATATTTGCAATTGCTATAGGATGAAAAACTAAAAGTCACCGAAAGTATGTAACTTTTTGTTTGTATGTTTCATATTGCTTGTAGCCTTATATATCAATTTTTGTTGTCTTTAAAAAGAAAACATGTATTTATACATGTATAATAATATATATGATGTATTAATTTGCCGCCTTGGTTCACGCCTTAAGAAACGCCGCACCCTCGACATATCTCGTAAGGCTTAAGGCTTCATCTCGCCGCCACGCCACGCCTTATGCTATTTTGAACCTTGATATTAGTGTAACTAATTGTTAGTCAAACGTTTTGTAAACTAGAGACTCATTCAGGCATTGTGACTTATTGAGGGCGTTTGGTTCATTTCAGGGAATGGGAATAAAAATGAAAATGGGAATGCAGGAGAATGGGAACAGGAATGAGCATTGCATTGATGTTGTTTGGTTAACCCACTATAATCAATGAAAAATTGTTTCATATTAAAAAATATATGTTTTTTCAACTTGAAAATACAAAAGATATTTCATTTAACATCCATAGATGGAACAATAAATGGAAAAAAAGAACCAAGTAGAAATAAAAATTCATTCCCCCCAATTTGGTCAGGAATGAAAATTAATGGATCTGCAGGAATGATTCCATTATATAACATCAAACCAAACAACAGTTTTCATTATCATTCTCATTCTTGACCCCTCAATACCTCCAACCAAACGCCCCTGAGTTACAATGGGAATGATGTAAAATTTTATAAGAAAACATTAACAATTTCAAAGATCATTAATTATACCTGTAGAAAAACATGCTTACAGAAATATATTTCAACATATTCCCTTACACACATATACATTAGAAAATATTTATAAAAAAAAACATATTTAGTAATTTACGAAAACAATTTTGTTAAAATAACAATACTACGAATCTATATTAATTTATTTCTCATTCATATGTTATCGTGTGTCTGATTATAAATATTATCTTCAACCTGAAAATATCTAAGTCAAGAAAGCGAAAGTGACTATAGACTTTTTGATAATACTATTTCTAAAATATATAAAAGTTTTCAAGAAAATGTTGACATGATTAACATATCGTATTTATTTATTGGTTGCTTTTTCACAGGAATTTACATCAACAGAATAGCTTTAACATCAAGGTGTCGGCTTTCTACCCCGATATCCTAACCATCTATCTTCTATTAGACATGCGCTCATTGAATAATATTTTTCGTAAATGTAAAAGTAAAGATCATTATCATAATCAAGAATTTAACTTGATGTGTCAAAACTACATAAAAAAATACAAAGATCAAGTATAAGTTTTTTGGTAATATAAATAACTGATATACTTGTATCATTTAAAATTTTAAATAACCTAGTCATCAATTAAAGTTCATGGAATGCAGTGGAAATCCCATTTTACATGAGTTCGAATACAGGTGTTCCAAAAGCACTTGTGGCTATGGATATGGATAGAGCCAATGTAGATAGAGTACACAATTACCTGTTTTACTGTTTCGTTCTTCCGTCGTAGTATAAAAAAATGATTGGATCGTAAAAAGTGTCACCTTATTAACTTGTTGTGTGTCACCGTATGAATTCTGAAATTACAATGATAACACAAGTTTTCTTTGTTAGAATTGGTTTGCAAGGCTTTTATTCCATCTTGACTTGAGTTTGAATCTTGTTAGTATCATTGTCTTACTTTTTAGCTTTAATTTTCAGACTTACTATGTTTTTGGAAAACAAGAATTACCAAGAAAAAACTTAAAACACAAAAAAGAAGTAAAAACTAACGGATCAAATATAATTTAGTAAAAAAAAATATCCTATGTTTCTTTTTTTATAGGTAATTTGTGCCACACTTTGAAAAAGAATTATGCGTCCATCCCTGGCCATTGAGGTTTATCTGTGATAATTTCAGGACATCTGTGATTGTTCAAGGGATTAGTTGATGCACAAAGTCTATTTGGTTTGCAGAAATAGAATGAAATTGATTTGATTTCATGTAAGAACTTGGAATTTAAAAGATTTGGGTTTGGAAGTATTTTGAATTTGAATTCCTGGTATTTATTAAAAAAATATTAAAAGCTCTAAAAAATGTATAAAAATAGTTAAATTATTTTATATTTAACTTATTACTAAAAAAACAAATGTTTTTAAAGTATCTTAAAACATTGTTATACAAAAAATCCTACAAAATCATTTACAATTCTAGATATCTCTTTATCAAAATTCTATGTTTGAAGTATTTCAAATGAATCATATAATTTTAATTCCGGATAATCATGCAAACAAAACATAAAAACATAGGATCGAAATGAATTTGAAGTGCAAATCTTCAAATTCATTCCATTTCTCAAACCAAAAGGATTAAAAATACCAAATCATGTTTGGCTCAATTGGTCTTCCTAAAGGTGTTAACATCCTAGGAGAGGTTGTGGATAGGATCTCAGTATACTCGAGTTCGATTATAAGGAGAGTCAATTGAGGACATGAGAAGTACTCAGTCATTGGGCTAGTCCAGTTATAGACTAGACTATTCCCAGCCTAGTCAAAGACGATGGTTGGGCTTTAGGTTCAACGTAAGCTGGACCGGGCAACAACATATTAGTGGATTGCCCTAGATGTCTGATACCGCCGGAGAGGTGTACGCGTGTATGTTCGTGGTAGTCGTTCGTTGATTCGATCGATGCCGTTATACCTTAAAAAAAGGAATAAAAGTAACTTGTTCTTTTTTTTTCAATTTCATTTTAAATTCGTAAACTATTTAATCTATATATATATATAAAAGGAGGATGTTGAAGGATGATGTGGACATCCTATCTATTGAGTATTAGCTAATAGGAATTTTCTCATTGTTTTGATTTTTTTTTAAATATTAAATAAGTTAAAGACTATACTACCCTTATATGAAAATTATATGTTTAAATATAAGAAGGACTATTTGGTAATTTTATTTATGCTTTGATTAGCCTTAACTTGCAATTTAACTAGCCTTAACTTCTAAACTATGTAACTTCTTAAGGACCCCCTTCACCTTCTTATTTATTAATTAAAAGAAAACCTACAACATAACATAATCATATATAACTACAACCTAATGCTCCACTAAAATGTGATGAGCAACTTTTGTTTAATGTTATGCTATTGGGTTGCTATGTTTGTTGTTGTTTCTATTCTACAAAATTCATCTCCCATCAACATTGTAGCTCATCTTTCGTAAAATTTTTCAGGTAGGCTAACATTTTTTATGATTTATTTTATGATTTTCTTGAGTTATATATTGTTTATATGTATATAAAAAATTTCCATATAACTTTATATACATTTTTGCGTATATTCCGTTTCATTATTATAAATTTTTTTGATTTTTCCTATTTTTTAAACTTATTTCAATTTTTATCTTTATTTTTCTCCTTGATACTTCCTAATTGATATTTATATTAGTACTATAACATTTTTCTTTCATCAAAATTCAAATAATGTTTTTAATTTGTGTGTTTTATATATGATTGTTAATAAGTTTTGAGTTTTTGTTTGAAATTTCTTTACAACTTTTACTTTTGTTTTTCTCTTTCATGTTTTCCACATTATATATATGTTGTATGAGTGTTTCACATAAATCTTTTGCTAAACTTTTTTTTGCTTATATTGATGTAGTTTTCTAGAAAAAAAATTTAACAACAGTCAAACTCCAAAGTGTTACCACGTGGTTTATTTACTCTTTGTTTTGTTGGAATTTTTTTCTCATTCTCTTATATTTTTGTAGTCTCTGATTTTGCTTTTGTTTTTCCTAATAAAAACACCATCAATAAGATGATATTTTCAAAACATCTCAATCCCATTTTTTTTCCTTGACATCAAATTTTGTCCTTTTTGATGTTGTTATTAACAAAATATTTAATTAATTAAACTACTCATCTTCTTGGTTTATACCTAATTTTTTTTATGTTTTTATTTTACATCATTCTAATATTTTGATTCAAATGAATATTTATAAGTAATTATACATATATATATATATATGTGAAATTACGATCAATAAGTATATTTCTATTTACATGACATGCATTTGAATACATTAAAATGTATGTATTTTTTACATTAAAAATATTATAAATTCAATAAACAATTTAAAATGATGATTAATCACATTAGTATTTTCTTACAATTAGTGTTAGCCATATTATTTAAATAACATTTTTTTTATATATTGTTTGAAAAAGAATATATTTTAAAATGACAAACTATATGAGTTTTAATCTTTTTTACTATAACATACATGTTGATATGTATTATTCCTAATAAAATAAAATATCTAAATTTCAATTAACATATAAAGTTTGAACCACTATATAATATTAAAATACCATTATTATTTGATATCTTATTAAAAAGTATATTTCTAAATGACCAACCATACAAGTTTTAATCAATTTTAACTATAATATATATATATATATATACATGTATATATATATTACATGTATTATTTTTCCAATAAGATTAATGTTTAAATTTCAATTAAATTAAAAACTTTGAACCAATATATAAACTTAAAAATATTATTATTATTCAATTCTTTAATAAGTAAAATATTTATTACATTTAGTACTACTAAATAAAATTAATATATAATTACTAACTCTCTTATTAATAAATTAATAAACATTTATTGAATTTAATATCATTAATTAAATAAATACATACAGTTAAAAACAATTAATAGAATCAATACATATAATTAAAATTATAATCAAAATTATAAGTTATGAGAATCAACTACCAATATGCAAAAAAAATAGATAGAAACATATGTAGGGGTGAGTTCATTGTGAACGTGAGGATGGATGAAAGAATGACACATGTCACATTCAACATGAGTTCACAACCAAACTTTTGTTCGTATGTGTGTATATATATATTTATATATATATAACTAAAATACACAAATAAATAAAATTAGGAAAAAAAAACCTGCTACTATCAATAATATATAGTTTTTTCAGTTTCGAAACGATAACTTACTACAATTAATAATTTATAGTTATTTCAATTTTGTTTTTTAATTTAAATTGAAATAAAAGTATGCAAAAGAATTGAGTTAGAACTGATATAAAACCTTTTTTTCAAGATATAAGTTACGAAGAAAAACAACCTCAAGCAAAGAGAAAAAAGCTCTAACACGAAAATATTAACAACTCAATTAGACTCGCATATAGTCAAAGTGATCACAATACTAGAATTATTGTTACTTTTCGACCGATCGTTGGTTGGGAAAGGGGGCTTGAAGAAGTGTTTTAGTCAAAGTTAAACAACACATTACAATAATTGCAAGTAAATTACTAAAATGTCCTACAATTATACAAAATTAGGAAGCACTACTCCACTTGCATGGTGAATATAAATATTTTATGGGAATATTATGTTGGGATAAATCGATATATTATGATTTATGACAAAAAATATTCATTATATATCTCATTGTTATAAACAATAGTTTCAAAGATTTTTTTTATTATTTGAGTCGATTATAACGTATGTCAATATAAGGCTTATTAGTTATTACTTTATTATACATATTAGAACTCAAAAGAATTATTACTTATTACTTTATTATACATATAAGAACTTAAAAGAAACAGTTAAAGATGATGAGGCAACTTCACATCAAGTCTAATATCAATTCTTTATTGATTTCATATATGATATTTGATCATCACCTCATTTAACTACAATATTTTATAAAAACTTTATCAACACCGCATATACATTAAACTTCATCATTATAAATATTACATATAAATTTGTAACACAATTTTTTACATTAAAAATAATGATAGTATATTTTTTTTAAATTCTGGGAATGACTTTTACATACCGCGCAACGCGCGGTTCGGTCTCCTAGTTTTTATAAGATTTAAAAATTAGGGAGTTCAAGCAATGAATTATGCAGCGCGAAAGGTGGTGGTTGAGCTGGCCCATTGATATCGTGCTGGCCGTTTGTTGATTTATTGTTTGTTATCTTTTTATTAATATAGACAGAATTTTCACTTTAGCCCCTTAATTATCCATGATTTACTTTTTGGTCCTCAAGGTTTTTCTTTTCACATCCTCACATGTATCAAAAGACATTTTAATTTTGTAGATATTAGTTAGGGAACAAGCATGTTATTCACTTTGAGTTGATGGTGACATGATGATGTACTCTGGTGATATAAGATGAAGAAACACTTGGTATAATAAAGCGTTACGTTAAATGTAAATTTTCATCATTAAAAGTTACACTGTAGCTATATAAAAAAGAATCTTATGGGTTTCCGACGAGTCATCACGGGATGTAAGTAAATCATTTGCTAAGTTTGTATTTAACGAAAATGGTGTAATCTTTTGAAATTACATTCATTTGTTCGTTGTGATTTTTGACCTTGAATTAGACCAATGTGCAAAACAGTAACATGATCATCATTCGTAAGTTTTGTATAACTTATTTAGCACCTCATGTACTTTTATGCTTCTACCTTCAATTACACATGAAAGTTGGGTTTTTAACCATCATATCTGTAGATTTTTACAATATAATAATAAAATTGTCTAAAAATGATCCATTCTTGTATAGTATTGTATTCTTCTACTTGCATTTTAACAAGTATACTATTAAAATTATAAATACTATGATTATATATCTATAATAGGAATACATATAGTTCGTCTTGAGGATCAGACTTGAATTGTTTGTTAGACAGAGATATAAACAAAATTATGTTGTAATAATGTTAAACATAAACTAATGTGAGAAATATTGAATCCACATTCACACTTGTTTGCAAAATCTAGTATAATTAACGGATTAGTTGAATTAGTTGTCATAATCTAGTTTGCAAACATAAGTTAGGATGATAATTTTCGACATGACATGAAGATAAACGAGTTTTGGCTGAGTTTCTGACCCGGTCAACCCGTTTATCTCGTTGGAGTTATGTTCGGCTTGGTATATGGGTTCGTTTATCTTTTTAATTTTTTAAAGATATTTTATTATAACAAAATTTTGTTTTATTATTCCAATTTTAATTCAGTGCCTAAAATCAGTAAATTGAAAAAAAAATTGGTTATATTTGATCACGAACTCGTTTATGACTCTGCAAACCCGTATGGTTAAATGGGCTACACGGGTCGTAACTGGGTTGGTGGATCACGGATCAAAGTTGAAACTTTCGACACGGTTAGTTATACAAGTTGTGTCCGGGTTGAGCTTTCCTGACATACCAACCCGCCAACCCGTAACCCGTCAATCCGAACATGACACGATTATCACCCCTTACAGAATAAGTATATGTTATTGAACTCGAACTATGTATACCCAACACATCCAACTTTCCAAAAGAAAAGGACCCATATGTCTTTTTATGAAAGCAAGATGGGTGTAAATTATAAATTAACAAACTAAAAGGATGTATTATGAGCAACTCAAATAAAGTGGCGGTAGCAAAGTGTGAACAATTATATTTGTAGAATACTCAATGTGATGATCCACCGTACACGTGTCCGAATCACAATCAATGTACACATCGTGAAGGATTGGACAACTAGCTCAACCAGTCATGTGGCTGACGTGGTCGTTCTACGCTATATTAAATTAATTCAAATATTAAAATTAAAATAATTACGTAGCCATTTAATTATAATCTATAAAACGTTTCACGTCCGCATGCGCCATTTCACTTGCAATTACCATTTTACCCTTACATCTTATTCCTGGGTTTTTAAGATATTTGGACCTTTTTTTTCTTTCTTATTCTTATATTTTAAAGGCTAGTTCAAATTAAGTTAGTTTAACTAGATTTGGAAAAAGTAAATAATAAATTTGTATCGTAATTTAGAACTAAGGGTTGTTTGTTTTTTGATCGATGTTTCATAATTATTATTAAGAAAATGTATGAAAGCTATTTATCCTTCTCTAAAATATTAAGAGTTGTATTATTTACCTTTTACTTTTTAGTTGTAAAATTAAAATTCAAAATTTAGACCACTTAAAAAAATAAATGACACATTAGAGAATCATAGAGGCAATTTAACATCTTACTTAATCTTTTAAATTGTTTTGTTCAATACTTGGAGTATAGTTAGAGTATCTCTAACAAATTCTCTAAGACTTATATTAATTCAATTCTTATTGGTGGATTGAACAAAACCCCAATTATATTCTCCCACTTCACACCTCGGAACGCGCAGTTCTTATAGAGATAAAGGCGTTTAAAAAGTATTTTTCTCTCCCACCAACCAAGATACAGAGAATTCTCTATATTGGAGAGTTTTTTTCTTGAATATTCACATCGATTGGGTCGAATGGTTACAAAGGGTACACAATCGGAGTTATCGCATAGGATCGGTGGGTGGGAGGCGCTATGGGCAACCGAGTGGCTGATCGAAGATGCATAGGCTATTAAAAGATTGTATCGTGGCAGCGTGTTCTTTAGCTCGGTCGAAGATGGGGTAAGGAAAAGGTAATGGCACAAGTATGGATTCGATTGTGTAAGTTAAAGAGCTCGACGGTAGCAGAACGTATTGCATTATGAATCGACGATCAATTGGCTGCACTGATTAGATGATAGTCTAGCTACTGCAGTTCTGTTTTATTCAGCACTGCTTCGCTTCGCTCAGGGGGTGGAAATCGGTTTGTTCGCATCTTGTTAACTACCATTCTATTTTTACACACACGATCTTCACATTTTTACACACCGTTCTATTTGGAGAAAGTTTCGGAGATTCTGTTGAAAGCAAAATTTATGCAAAATCTTCATTTCTCCAAAATAAATAAGTTGTTGGAGATCCTCCTAAATAGTAGTATTATAATTCATAAATTCAATGACTTTTAACTTGAGATATTTTCTTTTTTCATTTTTAATTTGTTATTCAATGAAAATATAAATTATTCAATTACTACTAGTATATTGTCACAATAACATAAGATTTACAGCTAATTGTATATCGGAGAAATACAACAAAATTTGATATTTGTTACAGATAAAAATAAAAAATAATACAACTTCTCAATAAATAAGAAAACCTAAAATTGTATATTTAGGTTGTCAGGGAGAAACACACGACGGCCATCCTTAGCCCAATCGGTACCGAGCCGGTACCACTCCCATACCGGTGGTAACACCGTTGTGGATGAGGGGTATGGTGCCGGTAGTGGAGGGGATCGGTACCCCAATGCCGATGGAAGAAAAAGCAACAACCCACCCCCTACCCCCCCTCTCTCTTCTTTCTCTCTACTACCTTTTTTAATTTTCTTTTTTTTAATCAATTAATTAGAGGGGTATGGTATTGGTATGGTTAATGATGGATTGGTATGGTGTTCGTAAAGCTGATGTGGCGCTGATGTGGCAGCAAAAATGAGAGGTATGAGGGATACGGCTAAGGATGGCTAAAATATATAATTAATGTATGTATTCTTTTGGGACCAAAATATATAATTAATGTATGTATTCTTTTTAAGTAATGTAATATTAAATTTCAAAAGGAAAAAATGATTAACTTAAAGACTAAAAATGAGAACATTTTATATTATTACCTGGAAAATAGTACCAAAATTTTGTTTCCTTTTTAAAGTATTATGAATTAAAAATAAAAATTCTTTATATTAGTAATATAACACTATATACTAACTTAAACATTATTTTTTTATATTATTTAAAAACTAATTTTTAAATAAAATTTTCATATTGTTTAAAAACTCAGGTTTACATATATTTAATGTTAATAATTTAGTATGTATTAAATGGGAAGGAAAAATGATGGTGACAAACTAATTTTTAGGTAAGTGATATTAATTTGTAGTTGTAGAAAAGAAAAAAAAATATTGAAAATAGGGAAATGCAAGAGAGGGGTTTTGAACCCTGACCTTAAAGATGAAAATAGAAGGTGATAATCAGTTGAGCTATTCTATCATATGCACACCAACATGTAAAATGTGATATAAAACATATGTGTACAAAAATGTAAAATAGGATATTTGACGGAAAAAACGGAGGGGCCATGGTCCGCAAAGGCCGTCATAGGGGCGGAGGCGCCCCTCCTGTAGGTTGTGTTTGGCAAACTAGCTAATAAGCTAGTTGTTGACTGATAAGCTAGCTAGTAGCTGATATACCAGCTTATGAATAAATTATGTTTGACAAAAACGAGTTTATTTATACGTAAAATGACGAAAAAACGTATCTTGGGACATAATAATTAATATTAATAAGGGTATAATTGAAAAAAACTACAAAAAACTTCTAAAACGCTACTCCAACTAGCATTTTAGTAAGCTAGCTTATAAGCAAGCTTATGGTTCATCCAAACATGTACTTGCTTCTAAGATGGCTTATTTTTGTCAAACGCAACCTTAGTAATATTATTGTAAATTAATGCTTACGTTGAGTTCAAACATAGAACTTTAAGAAACTGTAAATACGCAATCATAAGCACCGTTTGATGTTTAATAAGTTGTTTTAAAAGTTTTTAACATATGTTTTATGACATGATATAGATTACATTGAATAATTTAAATTAAAATTTAAGTTTACAATAAGTCAACATTTTTTCCATCTAAGTTATTTATCTCATTATGTTAATAGTGTACGTTAGTTTTCATTACTTATAAAGATAAGGGTGTAATGATACGACTATGATAGCTCATGTGTCATTGAAACTTTTCCTTTGAGCATTTGGTATCCACCGATAGAAAATAAAATGCCCATGGAGTAGTACAATTATTTAGGTGATATACTTGTAAAAATATGTGATGGTAATCATAGTTTACGAGTTGAAAGTACACTAGGACTAAGCTATTTATAGGCATTATGGATACAGGATAATTAAGGGGCCATTTACTAAACGCTTATCCAGATAAGTGTTTACTGGTAAAATTGAACACTATCGTACCTGACAAGATTTTAGCCCACAAATACGGTATCATATGCATTAAATTACCCGCTAAGCGCTAACCATGGCAAGAGATGGCGACCATTGCTTACCGAGTAAGACTCTCGATCTTTTCTTCGCTCTTACCGGGTAAGCTTCTTGGTCCTTGCCATTTGTATTCAGTAAGGGAATATGACTTGGTAAGCACTTACTAGAGTAAGTTTTTGGTAAACGGCCCCTAAGTTAGCCACCTAACACATAGTTGTGTACTTCATTTGATACGCTTGGAAGTTGGAACAAAACGGTGTTGGCTGCATAGAGATTGTTGATTATAATCCCTTTTACATAAGGGGAAAACATATCGAAACTCATGGATTTTGATTTAAGGGTATCTGATCATGTGTCTAAACCTAGTGTTTATAAGTGATAGGTTGAAATTCACTGATAAAACAAGGTGCATATATTTGTTTGATTGTGTGTTAAAAAAACATACAGCATAAGAAAGTTGGATAATCTTATAAATTCAAGTTGATGATATTATTTATGTTTTACAACAAATTAATGAAATTAGAGGTCGCAAAATGATCACGTCCAATATATTAGATAAATTGGTCAACTAAATGGTTTTACTAGACGTGAAAATGGTCGAATTAGGTTTCCACACCAACATTTTTTTTGCTTCTTTAACGATTCTTAAATTATAAAAAATATTGGGATCGATTTACAAATTACTCTTAGTGGTTATATTTTAATTGAAATGAAAAAACCTACAAATTGGGATGGATGATCATAAAGTGCATCATCTCACCCGTCTATGTCGATCATGTCATTGGCTTAACTTTGATTCGTCCATTTTCAACGTTCAATAATAACATTTCAGTTATCATCTACGCGAACAAAGGTTACGTCTTAGGTATCTTTAGAGGGTTAATTCAGTAATTCTTAATATAGACATAAATGTTTCCGTTGTATAAAATTACCAAACATGCATACCAAAATATCTAGCCATTAAATCAAGGAGAAGGGATCTTGTCGGCTTGAATCTTTCAGCAATGATCATGTGTTTCATAACAAGAACTATATAGGGATACACGTAATAAGTTTTATCAGTTTTATCTTGTAAACAAATAAAAAAGATGAAATTATACAAAACAGTGGATTAAAGTCCAACATATTTGATTTGTTAATTAGGGTACATCACAATCTTGATACAATTAAAATGAAACACATCTCAAACAAACAAACAACGACGTTTCTTTGACATGTAACAAAACGATCAAACTTGAAACCGACAAATATAATTTGAAGCACTATACTTTATTTAAACTACTAGTCATTCATATACACATTCAAATATGAAATACGTATATGATTTTTTGAGCTAACATAAAAATTAGAATCGAGAAAGGGGAAACTGTTGCCAGTGGTTTTTATTGTTTGATTTCGTCGGTTTGATGCCAAATTCTCAGGAAAATCTAAACTGACAAAAATCACATATATTTGGAGTAGTGTCCAATACAATCAAATAAACACAAATTTACATATCTGTACGAGTATTTAAAATATATGTTATACAAACACTTTCAATTGCTATTGGAATTCCCAATACAAATCATAAAAACCAATCTTAATCTATATCGAAATTGAACTCATATACGAGCAGGTAGCTCAAGCTCAGCTTGCGAAAAGTTAATCGAGCTCGAGCCTGCTATTGTTTTCTTAAGCTGCGCTCAAATAACATGCAACTTGACTCGACTTACTTTATAACATTTACGTGTTTTAACCTTCTGGTTTAACTTAGCCGGTAATAAGTATTGGACCTTGAGGATTTCTCTTCAAGTCCTACAACCCTGCTAACAAATCTTCTCCAAACACTCTAAGATCACTTGAGGTACATACAATCTGTGACATAGTGCCATATAAACAAACAAAAAACATTAACAATGTTTTGTTTTTAAATCTCACTCTATATTATTTAACAAGCATTTTGATTTAATATTTATCAATTTATATATATGTAATATAAATTACATATTTAAAGTACAAGTTTAATTTCTTTTATAATAACTTATACTTTGAAAAAGGAATTATCATAAAGTAAAAACATATCATTCAAGCACCGAATAATAAAACAAAACGTACTACAAATTTGAAAATAACTCTAAAAAGTTTAAAAAGCTTTCAAAAATATTTATCCGCTTGTACGGAAAAAAATAAAAAATAACAACATTATTTTCCGGAATATATTTTCATTTAAATAAAAGATAAAAGAATGGTAGGTGGGGTCCACTTGTCAATTTATCCGACGCGGAGAGCACACCGTGTCTGACGCATGATGTTTGACTTGGAGCCAAAGCCCACCAACACCAAAACTCAATCCCAGCCGTCCATTTCCTTATGCTGATTCATCACGCTTTCTATCCTAAAAAAACCCACCACGTGTTACCCCACCAATGGATCATCCCAGCCCCTTTTTTTAACAGATAATTTAATAAAGTAAGTTACCCATTTGGTCCCTATGTTATGTTAGAAGTTGTGGTTTTGGTTCTACAACCCTAATTTATTACATGGTAAGCCCTTTGTGTCTGTAGTTTTGTTTTGGATCTGGTCTTTCACTTAAACGGTCATTTGTATGTCTTTTGAATGCAAGGTAGTTTCGTTTATTCGACTCCTACAAACAATGACGGATCTAAGATTTTTGTTGACTGGATGCATGTTTAAGATGGATTAAAGACTTGTAAATTTGCTTATGTTTTTAGCTCAACTCTACTGTTTCTAAGGATTTTTTTAAAGTTTTTTGATTGATTTTGAGGAAACTTCAGCTCTTTTGTCCATTTCAAATGACTTTTTCATATTTTGTTGAGCTGGAAAGTGTTTGATTTCGAGTTGTATTTTTGGTTTTTTGTTGATTTTTTATATTTTCTTAATACCTTCGAGCACCTCTTAAAGTTTAAATGGTTCATATTTCTTACATATAAAAATTCAACTTATGAAAATAAAGTTAAGCAAGTGCGTTGAAGCTTGTTTGGAAATACGTTGGTCTACCCGTGCCTATAAACCTCATTCACGTATTGCTATAGTGAAACCCTTTTACGAAACCACTTTGGTGAAAGTCTTCATCCTGTTTGATGGGTGTTTATCTACTTCTCAATCATGCCCAAGATCCACATCCTTGGCGTCATTTTCACAGTTAAAGGATTTTGGGTTTTCTATGGGACTATGGTTTTATTTAGGTTTAAGTTTGACTTATGCATTGAATTTTTTTGGGTTTGATTTATGATTCTAATTTTGGGTTTGATTTTATGTTTTTCACTTTTGATTAAGATAAAGGGTTTGTATGTCTTACTAATTGAAATGAGATTGTATTATATTATTGTAATATATTGTTGGTGTTCTTCATTTTTATGTAGAGAAGATGAACATTTAACGAAAAATTTATAAAGGAAAAATTTAAAGATATAGCAGAAGACAAAAATGGCCTCATAGTTAACGAACATAGTGGATAATCATTAGGATGGAAGATCAAAATCCGAAACAAAAATACAAACATGGATGATTATTATGTAATGAACGAATATAGAGAACCAAATGCATAAGTTTTAACATACCACAGGGACCAAATTGGTAATCTAGCCTACTTTATATTATCCTCTAAACTTAATTAAACGAGTTTGATTAAAATTTACACTTATCAAAATAATAATAATCGTCATCTAATTTAACCTTTTATGATCAAATCGACAATTAGAAAAACTGAAATTTGTTTTGGATAAAAAATAAATGTTTTTTAATTCTGTTTAAAATATTTGTATTTATTATACAAGTGAAACATCAACATTAAAAGGTTGTGTTTAGCAAAGTGATGATGAGTTATAAAATAATTGGTGACTGATAAATTAGATGATTACTTATAAGATGTCTGATGATTGATAAATAAGACGTGTTTGTCAAAACTAGTTGATAAGATAACTTATGACTATAAAATAACAAAAAAATCATGATTAAAAATTGATAGTGTAAAACTTAGCAATGATATATTTGGAATAAAAAAATTAATAAGTTTCATTAATCAACAAAACGCTAGTGAAAGTAGTTTTTCAAAAGACTAGTTTATGGTCCATCTAAACATGTATCTAACTTATAAGCTAACTTAAGTTAGCTGATTTTTACCAAACAATGCCTAATATGCCATTACCTCATTAGGTGATCCCACAGTTGCATAAGATTTAATTATAACCAATAATATGGAACAAAACCACTAAATACCAGCAAAAACCACAATTGAGGTTGTACGTACTAAATAACATGGAAACATGACTTATGAAAATAAAAAAAATCCTAGTACTCAAAATATTGTTACACCTCAACATTTTTGCAAATGTGGTTCATTGTTGTTTGAATCCTTGTCGTCAACATGCTACACATGAAATCGTGTCCAAA
Organism: Centaurea solstitialis; assembly: GCA_030169165.1. NCBI lineage: Eukaryota > Viridiplantae > Streptophyta > Magnoliopsida > Asterales > Asteraceae > Centaurea > Centaurea solstitialis. Next base: position 50,351,310 of record CM058047.1, on the reverse strand, counting down.
AAAATGAAGGATGATATGAAAACAAATGATTTCTTTGTTTCCGGCATAATATACTGAAATAGCAACACTTTATTGTGCATCAAGAAGCAAAATGATGATGTCGGAAAACTAATCCATCGTTTACACACAAGACAACACAAGACATCTAGAAATAATTTTTGTACCAAAAATCTGAAAGAACGCGGATAAACCGACGCAAAAGCATGATGATGTCGGAAAACGAATCCGATTGAATTATAATTAAGAATAAAGGGTTAATCACCAATCAGAAATTATGGTTGTGAGTCGTTGATTCATGTACAATACATTTGCTATTAGTTGTCGATAACTTTTTGTCGTGATGTTAATTCCATTGTCATTCAAGGTATCTTTGTTATCTTGTGAACGATAAATGAATTGAGAATAGTGAATGTAGATAATGATTCTTGGAATATGTTTGGTCTTCATTAAGGTTTAGGAACATATCACATCGTTAAACGGGAGCATCTCATCCAAAATAAGGTGGGAATTTGAATATGGTCCCATTCTAAGTATTTGGTAACAACTTATCAACAACATTCTATCTTAATTCTAATTGATTTGATCAGAAACCGAATTGTCTTAGTTTTCAAATAATTTGAATTATTAGTTATTAGAGGAAAGTTATTTTACAACCCAGTAAAAGATTACAACCTGTACAACCTTCGTCTAAACCATTCATTTTAGCCTATTCATTATGATTAATTACATGATTCATCAATGATTGTTGATTTTATGCAATAATTTTACATGTAATGCAAAACATTTTCATTAAATGCATAGACAAACATGGAATGCTTATTGTTTCATGAATGAGATGACTTTCCCAAAATACTTTCATGAAACACAATACATCCCATGTTAATTTATGCCTTTAATGCATTTTAGGTAAGATTATTGCATGAAATGAGGAATCAATCATAATTAATGGGCTAAATCAACGATTTAGATGAAGGTTGTACGGGTTGTAATCTTTTACTGGGTTGTAAAATAACTTTCCTCTTAGTTATTATATAAAATATATCAATATCTCAAAAGCTACATAATATAACTATTCTCGAAATATATAATGAAACCATGAAATAAAGTCATTACACAGATAATTCAAAACTTTAATTGTTTTTCTTTTTTCACTGTGTCGGTTGTTAATATCGATAACATAACAAACCATATATACGTTTGCCTCTTTCGCTTTCAAGCCTTTATCAAGCACAACATCAGTATTGTAACACCTCATTTTATAAAAATCATAAATCTTAACGAAATTTAATCAAATCAGCGGAAGCCTCGTCAAACCATAAAAACATTTAACTAAAACAATAAAATCCATAAAGAAAACATTAATTTGTCCAAAACACAATTCACTAAAACATGCAAGTACTTCTCAACAATATCAATCCCAAAAGCAAGGTATTTTTCAAACATCAAATAAAAACTTCATATGACTGAGCTGTTTAACATCCGAAGCTTTACACGGTGACTTTGCCTTTTCCATGAGAAGATGTACCTGTCACTGAAAAGATTGAACAACAACGGGTAAGTTTTACGCTTAGTAAGCACACATCCGATACCATATACCATCGTGCATACATAACCATCGATACATAGTAATTACAAGCACATAACATAGCCCTTCCCTTACGGCTCAGTACTGTCTATGAACAATGACACTGATACCAGGCATTTTATTCCCTAGGGGTAATAAATACCACCATAGGTACTATCATATCCATAACATGGAAACTTGATACATAACCACACATGCACAATAATTACACATACATAACCATATAAAGTATAGATAGAGTATTCACCTGATAGCGGATTAGTATCACACACACACACACACATACACACACTTGCACGTATAATGCTCAAGACAAGTCACCTATAACAATTACATGCACAACGTATCAATACGTAATCCAAAAGTGGGTTCTAAAGTCCAACATGAAACCCTCTTACCGAAATAACTTAGCTACACTAATCAAATTTCTCCCAAACTTTCCCAAACACTCTATTTCATCATCCCTTAGGGGAGTATAAACAAGAAAACCCCAAACGAACGCGATTGCTCAAAGTTAAAAAACCATCCAGAGCAATTAGCGAGTTACTTGCGGGTTTTTACCCGCGGATACCCGCAGGTCGCTTCCCTTACGCGGGTTGCGACTAAAAAATGAAGGTTTCACTTCCAGACTTCAAATCCCACGAATTTTGACCAATTACATGCTCTTACATCGTCCTTAATCAATACATAACAACAATAACACATAATTGATATTCCTAATCACCAATTGGGTGTTTATTCACTTTCTCAACATAAACATCTAACCCTAACTACCAACTTACCCTTTCGTAACAACACAAAGAAAAGTTCATACCTTATGCGCCACGATCACCAATTCGATTAGTCAAAGGCAACCTTCGAAATCCATGTCTCCTGCTTCCAATTTCTCCAAAACGGCCACAAACCCTCTTCCTCTCTTCTCTAAAATCGACTAACTCCAAAAGAGAGGTTTGAGGCTAACTTCCTTTATTTATACATGCCTCCACTAACCTTTAACTTACAAGTTTGACAAAACGGTCCTTCCACTCCTAAAAACAACATACTTAACCATGTCAACGACAGTTAAAAAAAATCATAACTTTGGGAAACGGTACGTTACAGATATGTTTCTTATTTGACCTTTCACTCACACACTCTCTCTCTCTCTCTCTCTCTCTCTCTCTTTCTATATATATATATATATATATATATATAACCAAAATGTCTTGTAACACAATAAAAACATATTTCCATAATTCCATTGTAGCCAATATGAATATGACAAGAAAGTATTTAAAATCTACATACATAAAACAATTTCAAAAATGTCGGGTTTAAAGTAAAATCAAACTTGGCTTATATGGTATTATAGAAAGGATGGTTGAATACAATGTATAAACTTTTGAACATAGAGAGATACTTTGTAAATTCTTGTATTGAGATACTTCAAAAGAATTACACTTAGTACACTTAGAAAGATTGTCGCAGAAAACAAACAACTAAAAGCTATTTGAAACAATCTAAACACTTAGAGAAAATAAAGAACACAACTAAACACTTACTAATAATATGAACTTTAAGGTTTTGGAGAACTCTGTCGATTTCAACTTATAAGGAGAGAAAGCTTGAAAGCGTAAGAATGCATGCTTGTTGATCTCGTTTTCATGTGAATTGGTATTAATATGCTTAAATTATACTCTATAATTTGATAGTAAATGCAGCAAAATGAATAACTAGAGCATAATGAAGTTTGAGTGTTCAATTCAGTAAGTAACGTGAGAATTAAGTGATTTGATCTTACTGAAATGAGGAAAACCAAGAACACGCAGTAGTGTGTGAAAAGATGAACAATTCGCTCCAAAAGCTTGTATATTGATTGCAAAAGTGTGTACAGATTACAAATGAAAATTCCTATTTATATATTGAAAGATTTAACCAACTATCTAGGATCATGACACGTGGAACAATCTCACACGTTCAAAAGAAGTCGGTTAAACAGATCACGTGGAAAACACGTGATTAGAATTCACTTGTAATCTTTATAAGTCTTTAATTTTCAGAAGGTTGTTGATGTCAGAGACTCTGTGACTGCTCACAGAGCTTCTGCGATCTTCTGTTAACGTGACTCTGTGACCCTCTGTGAAGACTTGTCTTCTGCCGAATCTACCTTGCATTTTTCTATACTTTCTTGTGCAAAAACTTAAGAGTTAACTATGCTGGATGGCCTCTTCTATTTATAGTCCCACTTGCAATGATAGCACGAGACAGTTGTCATCTTGTAACAGAAGGAAACAATTTTGGTAGTGCAAACAAACGTTTCCTTTTTAACTCATTTTTTCAGAGTAACAATTCTTTGTGAATAAGTTGCATTGAAGCTGTCTTCTAGTACTGTGGCGGATGTCTTCCATTGTTGTGGCGGATTGGTTATCGCTTAGGGGGTTCATAGCGTCTTAACCGAGTTCAAGCCTTCCCGTTCGCATGCATGGGGACATTTAAGTGGGGCTATGTTTAGCCCCCAAAATTGCCGGAGATTAGTCGGGCTTTGGCCCGGACACCCTTCCAAAAAAAAGTTGCATTGAAGCTAATGCACGCAAATCTTTCGACAATGCTATTTTGTAGCATAGAGATCCTGACATAATAAAGAATGTCTTTATCATAAAAGATATGGGTATTAAAGGACAATATATACTTTTATCTAAGAAATAAAGACATTCCTCACAAAAGAGGACAAGCATGACATCATCAAAAAGGCAAGCCTGCCGATTTTGAGAAGCTCTAATTTGGTAGTACCGATTTGATGAAGACCAAATCGGTAGAGATCCTATGCCGATTTGGGAGCCTCAGTTCGGTAGGTAGAGAAATTGGAAGATGAAAACATCTTCAGTGGAAATCTTCAAGAAAACTTAGATAAAATCTTCAAGTAAAATCTTTCTTCACAGTTCGGTGGAGAGGTCTTCAAGCAAGTCTTCAAGGTAAATCTTTCCTTACAAATCAGGCAGAGAGGAATTGGCAGAGGATTTGGCTGACATAATTCGGCTGATAACTCAATTTAAATCTTTAACTTCATTTTTGATCCGTTCATAGATGGAGTCAAGTTGATATCGGCTAGTCTTTGATTCACCGATCTTTTTGAGGTACTTGAGTTACTTAAAAAATCCCAAAAATATTTGAAGTGTGGTAATAGGTTTGGGTCATTAGAAAGAACATCTTCAAATTAGGTCCCAACACATAACAATATTGAAACCCTAATAAATCGATAATCATGAGGAAGAATTTTTTTTAATGGTTATTCATACTTTTAACTCGTAAAAATCATTTTGGAATTTCAAACATTATTTTAAATGATTCAGGACTAACATCAATTTTCTTAGAGATGTACTTCATCATATACACACACTCTTTTCTACAAAGAGTTTCTTTATTTTATTCTTAACACATAATGTATTATTTATTTTATCCCTTAACACATAATGTATGCATGCTTAAGGGAATGCCACAACCACTGTTAATGCCATATCACATACATATTTGTAATGACTGTAGCATGCCAAGCTTGTGTTATGTGCAAAAAGTCATGCACAATGGAACTAGTCGGTAACGGGGTGCATGTATTTGTTTGTTTGTTTGTTTGTGTGTGTGTGTGTGCATGAGAGAGAGAGAGAGAGAGATTGAAGCCGTTCATTAAATTTCAGTGTCAACAACAAGAATTACTATCGTAAGCATTCCCTCAAACTTGATCATTTCAATATGGAATTGTTTTAAATTATTGTATTTGTATCTTATCCAAATAAGTAATTGTTATAATCCATCACTCAAAGAGTTTAGACGTTTAAAGCCATGATGACATAGAAAAGCTAAGTATGCGAACTTTTTTCTATTCCATATTAGTTGCGTACTAGTAACGTTTTGTATTTTGCCAAGTTAACATCGTTCCAATGTCACCCTTTGACCTACACCCACATGATATTTTCCAATTATACTTGTTCAAGTTAAATATTGATGGGCAAAATGAATCATTGTTCATCAACATGTTGAATTAAAATTTCGCTAGTTACATGCATGAAATCTCTTTTATGAACGTGAATAAATTAAATATAAAGCTCCAATCCTTTTTGATCGATTCACATGTTTTTATATCCAAGAACAAATGCCAATTAAGAAAGATGGTTGTACAGGAAAATGATTACGTTCCTTAGTATATGGTTTTCAACAAAAAAAGTGAAGGCGGCTATGACATTTAGATAATATGAAAGCATAAAGCATTGTTTTTTAGACTGTGGTGTCCATGTCAGCTTGCACACACCTTTACTAATTACATTGGACCCTTGAGAACATGCAAGAAAATTAGCCAACAACTTTGAAGGATTTGAACCGGTGAACTTCCAAAAAAGCGCTAAAGGGTCGAGCTTTATTCTCAATGAGCTGACCATTCAAGGTAAAGCATCGTATATGCCATGAATGATTAAGGCATTCAAGTTACCTTCAAAACATGACTTCCCTTTTTAGTTCACTAGGGGGCGTTTGGTTTGTGGAATTTGATGGAATTCGATGGAATTGGAATGACCAATTCCATTGACCAAATTCCATGGTCATGTTTGGTTCACGGAATGTTAACTAAGGAATCCTCCAAATTCCTTCAACCATGGATTTCATCATTCCATAATATATCCCAAGGAATTCATTGGAATCTTCTCTCCCCTCTCTCATCTTTTCCATCTATGATCTATCTCTCTCGTTCCAAATCCTTTTAGGTTTGGTCAGATATCGGTTTTCGGTTTATTTATTTATTAAATAATCAAATTTATATATTTTTATAAAAAGCAAAGGAATTTTATAACAAACCAAAAGGGCAAAAGCCCAGCTACACCAAACAAGATCTACGAACATCAACCAAATACCCTTCCAAACAAGCTACTGCACTACTACTGCAGCCCAGAAGCAAACAAAAACAAAACAAAGATACTCCAGTTGGGTCGTAACAAATAATCAAACTATATACATAATAAAATTAATATAATTTATAGAGGTACGTACGGTTTGGTTCGGTCTTTAGGGAAACCGAATATGTTCGGTTCGGTTTTTCTCGGTCGAGATGGAAACCAAAACCAAAATTGAACCGTTTTTGGTTTTCAGCTTGGTTTGAATTTTTCCGGTCAAGATGGAAACCAAAACCAAAATTGAACCGTTTTTGGTTTTCAGCTCGGTTTGGATTTTTCCGGTCGAGATGTAAACCAAAACCGAAATCAATTTTGGTTTTCGGCTTGCTTGGTTTTTCCGGTCGAGATGGAAGTTTTTGGGATTTTTTTTCCGATCAAGATGGAAACCTAAACCTTTTGTTTAGTTTTTGCTCACCTTACCTTTTACAATTCCATTCCAATTCCAGTTCCAATTCCAATTCCGTCCAACCAAACACAACCAAAATGCATGGTCAATTCCATCAAATTCCAATTCCAATTCCTTCAAAGTCAAATTCCTTGATGAATTCCAATTCCATCGAATTCCATTCCGCGAACCAAACGCCCCCTAAGGGTCCATTTGGTTTGCATGATTTGATTGGATTTTGAGCGATTTGAAATTGTATTCCATTCTAGTCATGTATTTGATTTTAATGAAAGTTTGGATTTGAAATCCTGATATCATAATAAAATCCTACAATTGATGGATTTAGAAATACCTTGTAGTTTACTGTCATTTCAAATACAAATTCTAAGAACTTCAATTGTTTTTATAGCATCTCTACTAAACATCTTTCGTCAAATCTGAACAAATATCCCCAACACTTCAGGACAAACAAGTTATTTATAAAACAAAATATTTACAAAAATTTAAATTCTGACCAAACAAATTTAATAAAAGAATGGAATCCAATTCCATTCCAAATCCCACAAACTAAAACACCAAATATTCCAAATCATTCAGAAAACATTACGTTAAACCAAATGCACCCTAATATAGGAATTTCAAGTTTGTCATCAGAACTTGTCTCGTATATGGCTACAAGTGTTGGCACAAAAGTTGAGTGGTGGCAAGTAAATTGATCGATCTGAGATTTATTTAATTTTTGATAATCAAACGAGTAAAATTAGCAAAAGCAAGAAGAGTGAAATTGGCAAAATATTTTTCTGTGTTGAATTGCATTTAAATACTTATAACTCTGGATTGTGTTCATATTATGTATAATGATGGGTCAAAACTGTCAACTAATGTTCGTTACATTTATATATGGTTTTGTGACCTCAAGAATTAATTTGTTCAAGAAATAGGTATTTTAGAAAGTCCGTTATATTAAATACAGATTTTGGTCTATCTTTATACATAATAGGAACAACAGACAAAGTTTTTTAGACCAATTATACATGAATATAAAAAAGATGGATAAAAAATGTTTTCGGGCCAACTTAACAAAACCCGACCCGACATATTTTGTTTCGCTAAAAAATATCTGTCTTTTTTTTGACCTTTTACCAAACTAGATTGAACAAATTTTTACGACACTTTTTCAATACCGTTTTTTTACATAGATAAGAACATCTCCATCAAGTTTTCAAAGAAGCTTTGCAAGTGATGTGATAATGCCACCTGGACAAATAAGATGGTGAAGAGTTGCAAGCCTTGCTAAATTGCAAGGCCTTGCTAACAGCATCCATAATGTGGTTTTTAGAAGTTTTTTGAGTGGTTTTTGGGAGGTTTTATGAAAAGCAAAAACCTATCCTTGATGTTTTTCACATAGTGTAAAAGCTTTTGTGAGAGGTTTTTGATAAGGTTTTTGTAATGTGTCGTAACTGCATGACCTGTTTTTTCAGAGGTCTTTCGTATTTAATCAGTTTTAACTTTGTAAATTTTATAAAAGTATTGTATTTGTCGGTTTTTTATTTAATCAATTATATTTATTAATATATGTACAATTTTCATATAAATTTTTTTATTATATATTAATACAACTATTAAATTAATTATATATTTAATATATTAATGTAATAGCATTTTATGGATATAAATAAATATGTATTTGTATTAATTTTAATGTGTTTATTTTTATAAATAAAAATAAAAGTTATATAATCTTAAAATGGTGGGACCATAAAAAGTTTGAAAAAGCATCGATGAGGGTTTTCACATAGTGGAAGCATGTAGAGATGGCAATAATGCGTAAGAAAAACTGTGAAAAGCTTGATGAAAAACCTACACATTTATGGATGCTCAAAATCCTTTATGTGGACTCTAAAATATTAATTAATTATTTAAATTATAAATAAACCATATTTAGTTATTTTGATATTATAAATCTAGATGTTATAAAAGAGTAATTGAATGCCACATGTCATGCTCTGGTGTTTTTGGTTTTTTCCGCCTAAACATGTACTTGGACGGTTTTATGTTATCAATTCATTTATGCTTACGTGTCATTTGTTAACACGTGTCGTGCCATGTATAATTTGCATTTTAACAATAATTTATAGAAAATTAATTTAAAATTAGCTATTAAATATAACAAACTTTATCATTATCTTAAAATTTGACTTCCATCTCATCTCTACCTCTTTCCCTTCTATTTTGCTATTAACAATAATAACAATATTTCATATTTAGATATTTAATAATAGTATAACTCAATGTATATATGTATATTATATGTATCCATGCATCTCTATCTCGAATGTGCAGTTCATTGATGGTCTAATGTAACACCCCAAAGCTATAGGCTCCCAATAACTTTGAGTCCAACTTAAAACCAGCTTATAAGGAGCTTCTAAATCTCATATTCTATATATGTGGGATGAGTTGTTACAAACTCCCCCACTTGAGTGCGATGTGGGATTCGCTTAAGATGTTACCAACACCCCCCTCAAAGACTCATCATACTCGATGAGGTTTGCCCTACCATCCCAATGGTACAAAGATCGACTCCAATACCATTTGTAACACCCCAAAGCCCAAAACTATAGGCTTTCAATAACTTCGAGTCCAACTTAAAACCATGGTGGAAGTTATTGGTAGTGTATGGCTTGAGACTTATAAGGAGCTTCTAAATCTCATATTCTACCTATGTGGGATGAGTTGTTACATGTAAGCAGCTTTTAAAAACACATGTTTCCATTCATCTCTACGTGTTTGCCTTTTCTTTCGTTAAATATATATAGATAGATAGAGAAAGAATATATATATATATATATATATATATATATATATATATATATACGAAGAAGTGATCTTCACTACTCATCCGGTCAATTTCACAAATATATATATATATATATATATATATATATGTAGGGGAGAGTTATTTTGTTAACCACTGAATTTGTGTTAACCGTGTTAACTCATAGTTGCATACGTAAATCAATGAAATTTTTTTGTGGAGTTGTTTAATATGATGAAAGTGTTCCATAAACTTCAATTTTTAATGAAATTGTTTCATATTTCGGTATTTTTATTCTTGTGAAACTTTTCTTATTCTTATGAACGTTTTTTCATTTCTATGTAAAAACACTTTCATATGAAACAATTTCATCAAAAAATTTAGTATATGAAACATTTTCATTGTATTAAACAACTTCACAAAAAAAATTCATTGATTTACGTATACAACTATGAGTTAACACGGTTAACACAAATTCATTGGTTAACAAAAAACTTTCCTCTATGTATGTATGTTATAGTTATTTATTTTCTTTGATCTTCTATTTGGATTATATTATTTCACCAAGGTCAATTTCATTTTAATATAAATACACATATAAATAAAACATATAAAACACTTAAACTTAAATAAAAGTTACTATAAAATCGAAGTTGATATTCACAAATTATAGTGGATAAACATCTCATTTTTAAATATAACACAATATAAAATATAATCAAGATAATCATTAATTTTTAACAATACTTATTTATATTTTTATAAAAAAATTACTATTAAACATAAATTCAATTATACTAAAAAATTTAAATTAATCAAATTATACAAAAAAACCTATGAATTGATTTAATGGATATTATTTAGTTTATTTTTTTAAATTACCCTACAGGGGATCAAACCTAGTTATAGAAATATATAAATATAAAATATAAAATAGTTGGTGAGAACGACTTTGAAAAAAAATATAATCTTGTATTGATGTGAGAGATTTGTTGCAAAACTGATGGTGGTCGAGTATAGTCTTACATTGATGTGGATGATCGAGTTTTTGACCAAATGGGTGTTTTTAAAAAACATATTTACCAAATGGGTGTTGTTTTAAACATATTTACCATTTAGGTGTAATTTTCTATTTAATGGACTTTTAATGCCTTTTTCCTACTTTTCTTTACTATTTTTTATTATTTTTTTGTTGCTGATTTTTTAATGTTTTTTAAAGATCATATATGTTGGGAACCGTAGGCACTAACGGTGCGCAGCGGATAACAAAAACGATTCCCAAACCCGGACCCATCTTAAACCATAACAGATACAATCAAGTGGGTATGTCGGTTTACCTTTTGCGATTAAACTTCCGGAAAGCTGGTAGGGGGTACACCGCTACTGACACCACGCGAGAGGTTGCTAGACCACCGTGACTGATCGGAAAAAATTCCGATCAATGTGTGAGAGAGAGAGAGCCGACGGTTGGGAGAGAAAGAGAGATCTAGAGATTTTCGTAGGAATTGTTCCACTGATTAATCAAAGCCCTAACCCTTTATTTATAGGATTAGATAAGGCAGTGATTTAACCTGATTATGATTCCTTTCATAATTATCCTTTCAATTAATTCCTTAATTAATTAATCCTTTAATTAATTTACTAATTAATTAAAACAAGTAAATAATTATTTAACTAATAATTATTTAATTCTCTCTTCTCATTTATCTCTTTTCACACAAATTTCTCAATTAGGTGTGCAGCGGTGTGACCTACTAGTGTCTTATAACATTGGACACGGTAACCCTGTTACTGTCTCGCACACAATCCTAACAGACTCCCACTTGTGCTAGACACGTAACTACACCTGTTACCATTAGCCTAAGGAGGTCCCTAGCCAGACACTTAGGTTAACCAGGTTATAAGATCTCTTACATCCAGAGATACAATTCACGCTTGAATTTGTACACAGGTTCATTCCTTTTGCACACGATATTTCTAAAGTGATTTAAGACATGGAGTGGAGGATTCATTTCTTAAAATCAAGTATTTCTTGACTCTGATTTCGATTGCCTGCAGTAACGGATATTACTAAATAACCCCTGTTATTCTATCCGAGCGTGGCCACACGTTTTCTGCCAATCTTAATCGTCAAGGGGCCCGGAAATATCTCTCTTTTGAAAGAGGTGCAAATCCCTTCTTGACTACTTGCATTTGGATCCACGGCTTCCGCTGCATCTAGTCACGTCCCGTATGGCCACCCTGTTACGGTGCAGCGTTAGTACGTGCTAAGAGTACAGTAGTCCTCGTGTTCCCAAACCAAGTATCTCAGGTCTAAGGACAACCTATCAAGTCAGTGCCTATGACTGAGGCTCCATGAAGCAGACTTGATTACTGGTCACTTCCAATACCCAAACACTCTGATGAGTATCTATAAATACTTGGTCACATCACTTGTGCTTTTATTCTTTACTTTGAATAAATCATCAAGTATTTATAGTAGCGTTAAACTCCCTATTGAAATTCCCATTTCAATAAGTGGCTACGGAAATTTAGATTTCATACAAAACTTTGTAAAATCATGGATATGTTAAATATGCAAAAAATAGTTAATTTAGAACAATCATGAAAATAAAACCTCCATTTATTTCCAACACACTGTGAAATAAAAACTTTACATGATTACATTGTTTCTAAATTAGACTATAGTAATAATTAATAAACTAAGTACTAGCTACTGGCTTCCAGGTACTGCATCCCAATGGAATTCGCATGTGCCTCATGCTTTGCCCTTGCTAGTGGCTTTGTCAGTGGATCTGCGACATTGTCTTCTGTTGGAATCTTACATATTCTTACATCTCCTCTTCCAATGATCTCTCGGATGAGGTGATACTTTCTGAGCACGTGTCTCGACTTGTGATGCTCTCTAGGTTCCTTTGCTTGCGCCACGGCTCCTGAGTTATCACAGAATATATCTATCGGTCTCGAGATACTGGCAACCACTCTGAGATCTGATAGAAAATTCCTTAGCCAGACAGCTTCCTTTGCCGCATCACATGCTGCAATGTACTCTGCTTCTGTAGTTGAGTCTGCAATCGTGTCTTGCTTCGAGCTCTTCCATGAGATCGCACCTCCGTTTAGGGTAAAGACATACCCCGACTGTGACCTGAAGTCATCTCTGTCGGTCTGGAAACTAGCGTCAGAGTATCCTGTGACACTAATTTCATCCTCAGAACCTCCAAAGACCAAGAACATTTCTTTCGTTCTTCTTAGATATTTAAGAATGTTCTTGACAGCTACTCAATGGGGCTCACCCGGATTCTGTTGGTATCTGCTCGTAACACTTACTGAGTAAGCAACAATCGGGCCTAGTACATAGCATGGCATACATAATCGATCCTATTGCAGAAGCATATGGGACCGATTTCATTCTGTCCTGATCTTCACTAGAAACAGGACACTGTGTTTTACTTAACACTATGCCATGTTGCATTGGAATGAATCCTTTCTTGGATTCATCCATCCTGAATCTCTTCAGGACCTTGTCAATGTATGTACTCTGACTAAGTCCGATAAGCCGCTTAGATCTGTTTCTGTAGATCTTTATACCTAGTATATAAGCGGCTTCTCCAAGGTCTTTCATCTGGAAACATTTACTTAACCATTCCTTAACACTCTGTAAAGTTGGTACGTTGTTTCCTATGAGTAGTATGTCATCTACATACAAGACCAGGAAGGTTACTACGCTCCCACTGAACTTAGTGTAAACACATGGCTCGAACTCACTTTTAGCGAAACCAAACTCTTTGATTCGCTCGTCAAAGTGTAAGTTCCAGCTTCGAGATGCTTGCTTCAATCCATAAATAGATTTTAACAGCTTACACACCTTATTAGGATTCTTAGGATCTTCAAACCCCTCTGGTTGTTCCATATAGACGTCTTCTGTTAACTTTCCATTTAGAAAGGCTGTCTTGACGTCCATTTGCCAAATCTCGTAATTAAAGTACGCTGAGATGGCCATAAGAATCCTAATTGATTTCAACATTGCCACCGGTGAAAAGGTTTCATCATAGTCAATCCCATGACTTTGCGTGAATCCTTTTGCAACCAGTCTGGCTTTGAAGGTGTGTACGTTCCCATCCATGTCGGTTTTCTTCTTGAAAACCCATTTGCGTCCAACAGCCTTACAGTGTTGTGGCAAATCAGTCAACTCCCAAACTTGGTTGTCGTACATGGATTGCATCTCGGAGCCTTCATGGCTTCCTGCCATTGTTCAGACTCACTGCCTGACACAGCTTCTCCATAGGATGTTGGTTCATTTAAGTCTCCACTGTCTTGAGAGACTAGGAACCCAAGATACCTATCTGGTTCTTGTCTTACCCTACTGGATCTGCGAAGGTCTTGTGTTTGCACTCCCTCAACCGGCTCTGATTGAGGTTCAACATTGTTATGTTGAATATCTGGCTCAACAACTGGTGTAGTGCTTTCTTCGTCTACTATCTGTAGATCTACATCCTTTCTGGTGTTCTCTAAACTGAGAGAAATTTTCCATTTCGAGCAACAAACACTTTGTTCTCTTCAGGGTTGTAGAAATAATATCCCACGGTGGTCTTGGGATATCCAACGAAGAAAACACTTGTCGGATTTGGGTTTGAGTTTTTCTGAGGTAGGTCGTTTGACGTAAACCTCACAACCCCAAATTTTCAGAAAAGATATGTTGGGTTTCTTACCCTTCCATAACTCGTATGGAGTCTTTTCTACCGACTTTGTTGGCGCTTTGTTTAGTATGTGTGCTGCTGTTTCGAGCGCGTGTCCCCAGAATGATACTGGCAGCGAAGAATGACACATCATCGTTCGTACCATGTCAAGCAACGTACGATTTCTCGTTTCTGATACACCGTTCATCTGAGGTGTATACGGAGGTGTAAGTTGGGATACAATCCCACACTCCATCAGATGATTGTCAAACTCATCACTGAGATATTCGCCACCACGATCTGACCGTAAGAACTTGATCCTCTTGTCAAGTAGATTCTGTACTTCATTCTGATATTCCTTGAATTTCTCAAAGGTTTCAGATTTATGTCTCATTAAGTAGACATAACCATACCTACTGAAGTCGTCAGTGAAGGTAATGAAGTACCGGTATCCTCCTCTTGCTACATGACTGAAAGGTCCACAAACATCTGTGTGGATTATTTCAAGCAAGTCAGTAGCCCTTTCATTCTCACTGTTGAAAGGTTGCTTTGTCATTTTGCCAGATAAACAAGATTCGCAGTTATCAAAAGGTTTGTAATCGAAATTGCCAAGAAAACCTCCCTTTAGGAGTAGTTCAACGCGTTTCTTGTTTATATGGCCCAAACGGCAATGCCAGATGTAAGTCTGATCCTCAATATCCTTGGATCGCTTACTTATATGATAGATTTCACTATTGTTGTCTTTAAGATTTACAGTATATAGACCATCTACGGGTGTAGCTTTAAAATAGAAAATATTATCTTTAAAAACTGAAAACATTTTATAAGAATATTTATAATAAAAGCCTTGGTCTACCAACAAATCAAAAGACAATACATTCTTAATCATGTTTGGAATATAATAACAATTATCCAGTTCCAAAACTAGACCCGAGGGTAAACTAAGACTATAAGATCCCACGGCTTCAGCAATCAACGGAGTGCCTTCGCCAACTCGTAGGTTCGAACGGTCCTTCCTCAGAGTCTTTCTTCTAGTGAATCCCTGTAAATGATTACAAATGTGGTTACCACTGCCTGTATCAATTACCCATGATTCATAAGAAGTGATTAAGCAATCTATCATAAAGATACCTGGAGTATCGGGTAAACCGATATCCATCTGGTCGATGTTCATCGAGTGCTCGCAAATATCCTCGCTGCCACACTCTGGGCAACTCAGATCTCCCAGCTCATCAATTATATCAGTGTCCATGAGATTTGCAGGTTCGGGTACTGGCTCTAGATTGGCCAGGATATCTTCATGAACTTTATCCACGTCGCTCTTTGGTTCCTTCATGTAGGCACTAGCTGTGTCCTGAACTTCCTTTGTGAGGGAGAACCACATGAGATACACTAACTCTTCCTGAGTCATCTTGTACCCAAGACGTGATAAACATTTAACAAGCCTTCTCATATCAACAAGATGGTTTTTAACTGACTGACCCTTCTGTAGCTTTAGGGAGAGAATCTCTTGCATGATCAAAAGCTTTCCCGTGTGCTTGTAGAGACCTAGCTGGTTCTCCACATTTCTCACAACCTCGTGACAGGATTTGACTCTTAAATCTCCCGTGAACTCGGGTGACATAGAGAAAATCAGAATGGACATTACATCCGATTCATCTGTCATGTATCTAAAATACTCAGCAAATTCCTCTTCAGGGGCATTGCTTTTAGGTCGTGATACGGGCTTATTGATCACATAAAGCTTATCTTGGGCACTTAAAACGTTCCTCAAGTGTAACTTCCAAACTGGAAAGTTATGGCCCGTAAGCTTCCACTTGCCCGTAATAAGGCGAAGTGATTCCTCAGGTGAATAAAATGGAATGCTAATTGGAGACATCTACAGAAGAATATAAATTCCACTTTAGTTTATAATTATATAATTCTAATAAATTATTACCCTTAAAATAAATTTATTAGACTAGAATCCATATTTCACATGTGTCGGGAAGCATGTGATCATGTCAAACCGACTCATGCGATCTATGGTAGGTAAAACTATACCAATCGTATTCCTATCTGAAAATACGACTTCTAGATCGTCGGGACATCGGATATTAATAATCCGTGCATATTTAGTCCCTCTAGTGCATTTTGGCCTGGTACCACCCAGTGAATAAATAATTACCAAAATAGATTGCACCACCCGGGACCTGGACAAACTCTGGCCGGTACCACCCGGAGATAATTCGCAGAGTTTTATCTCCCTCCAGTTTCGGTTTGAACACGAACGTTCATAGTGTGTGCACTTACAACGCTCTATGTACCTTACACCGGAGGTGCCCCTAAAGTGGGTTGCACTTACTAATCTATGATTTCAACAAGGGTCAAAAATGCCAGTTTTTTTTAAAAACTTTGGATTTAAACACAAACTGTATTTTATCCAATTTAAAACTTTTATATTTAATTTAAAAGACG
This sequence comes from Centaurea solstitialis, assembly GCA_030169165.1. Lineage (NCBI taxonomy): Eukaryota > Viridiplantae > Streptophyta > Magnoliopsida > Asterales > Asteraceae > Centaurea > Centaurea solstitialis. Next base: position 50,334,473 of record CM058047.1, on the reverse strand, counting down.
TAACTACGTAATACAATTAAATATAAACAACCACGCATACTGAATAATTGTAAACAACCACGCAGTTTAAATAACACGTCATAGTCAAAAACCCTTAACTATTGTCGTTTTGTGAGCCAACACAAAACCGACGGTCTAATTCCTAAGGGACAAATCTTCTCGGTGCTCCCACTGGCTCCAAGCTTCATGATCGTCTCCTTGACTCCGTCTTCGGGTTTTTATTTATTTACAATTTTAATATTACATACAATCGGGTTGTAAATGGCACGCAGGCCTCCCGTAACCAATAAATAAAATAAAACCAAGAACGCAATCATGGGTCAAAGGGCTTTGACTATAACAAAAACATAACTAGATTTTACAGAATTTAATTAAACGATTAAATCTAATTAAATCAAATAATTAATTTAGTGATTAACAAAATTAACCCCTAGGGTTCCGAACCTTATCTGGTTTAGGATAAACCCTTTATCACTTATCGGAAAAACGAACCGATCTTGATCCGGAAACAATTACGATACTATCGATCCAACCAACGATGGTGGTGATTTGGTGCCACCACCACCGCCGTGGTACAGCAACACCATCACGCCATCGCCGCCACCACCACAAACGGTGGTGTAGCGGTCGATTGAGAGACCAACGGCAGCAGTAGCGTAACGCCACCACCACCGCCGCCTCTCGGCGGGTTAGTCGATTTCCGCCGGCAACAGCAGCGGTTTAACACCACCGCTGCCGCCACGGTCGCACAAAACAACAACGCCATCATCGCCGCGACGTTGGCGGCCAATTGGTCACCTTCGCCGGCTGTCCGGTCACGATCACCACTCGCGGCGAGGCCGTAAGGCAGCCCGGTGGTTTTATCGATCACCACCGCCGTTATCGACGACAACGGTAGCCAAAACCACCGCTGCCGCCGTCCATCTCTCTCGATCAGTAGCACGATCGCCGCCACCACCACAAACGGTGGCGTGGCGGTGGATGACGATAGTAGCGGCAATCACCACCACTACCGCCGTTTCCGGCGGTTTCCGGCGGTTTCAATCAACGAGAATGCTATTACCGCCACCACCACAATCGGTGGTGTGGCGGTTGATTTGAAGAACGAAGGCAGCAGTAGCAATTGCTACCACCACCGCCGCTACCGGCGTCATTAACGGACGACATCACCACCGTCGCCGTCCTTTGGCTTCGGTGGTCGGACCACAATCTCGTCGCCACCACACGGCTGTGTGGTGGTTGTTTAATTCGACAGCCGCCACCATCACCATCAATCGGTGGTGAGGTGAGCCTTGGTTCCACGGCCGACGGCCACCACCAGCTGTGGTGCGACCGTCGGTGTTCTCTGGTGATCCAAGAACGGCGATTGGCCTGGTGGTCCGGCGGACTAACTGCCGCCGTTCCACCGCCAGTTGTTCCGAATTCGTTATGTTTTCAAAATTTTAATTTTTTTAAGAACAGTTTATTGAATAAAATCAAAATTTTAACAAACCTAAATATCAATCAGTTAAACCTGATCCGTAGGTTTAAGAAGTGGCTCTGATACCACTGTTGGGAACCGTAGGCACTAACGGTGCGCAGCGGATAACAAAAACGATTCCCAAACCCGGACCCATCTTAAACCATAACAGATACAATCAAGTGGGTATGTCGGTTTACCTTTTGCGATTAAACTTCCGGAAAGCTGGCAGGGGGTACACCGCTACTGACACCACGCGAGAGGTTGCTAGACCACCGTGACTGATCGGAAAAAATTCCGATCAATGTATGAGAGAGAGAGAGCCGACGGTTGGGAGAGAAAGAGAGATCTAGAGATTTTCGTAGGAATTGTTCCACTGATTAATCAAAGCCCTAACCCTTTATTTATAGGATTAGATAAGGCAGTGATTTAACCTGATTATGATTCCTTTCATAATTATCCTTTCAATTAATTCCTTAATTAATTAATCCTTTAATTAATTTACTAATTAATTAAAACAAGTAAATAATTATTTAACTAATAATTATTTAATTTTCTCTTCTCATTTATCTCTTTTCACACAAATTTCTCAATTAGGTGTGCAGCGGTGTGACCTACTAGTGTCTTATAACATTGGACACGGTAACCCTGTTACTGTCTCGCACACAATCCTAACAATATAAATAAAAAGCTTATGTACGGTTAAGTAAAAAAAACTATTTAAAACAATAATACGGTTCTGAAAAAAATCATATAAAAACAAACCCGTCCGAAAACCCGAAAATAAAAAATGGTATAAAAATGGTGAGAAGTTTGGGTTGGCATTTTCAGAAGCAAACCTACTGAAAAACCCGAACATTTTAGATATTTTTTTATTAATGTGAGTATTAATATATACTGTTAATATGTTTCGAAAAAAAAATATATTGAAAAAAAAATCTCAAGTACGGTTAAGTTTTTATTGAAAAAACAACAATAAAAAACTCAAGTACAGTTAATGTTTTTATAAAAGTTTAAGTACGATTCAGGTTTTCGGTTAATGTTTTTTGGTGAGCAAAATCTGTCCAACCCAAACTATCCGTTTGAAACTTGAATCGTACTTAAACTTTAAAACCATGACTCGAAAACCTAATTTAATTGAGTTTTATAAAAACATTAACCATACTTGAAAACGTTAACCGAAAACTTGAATCGTACTTAAACCTGAACTGTACTTGAGTTTTATTGTTGTTTTTTCAATAAAAACTTAACCGTACTAGAGATTTTTTTTTCAATATATTTTTTCGGAACATATTAATAGTATATATTAATACTCACATTAATAAAAGTATATTTATAATGTTCGGGTTTTTCGGTAGGTTTGGTTCTGAAAATGCCAACACAAACTGAATCCAAACTCCTCACCATTTTTAATGTTCGGGTTTTCAGACGGGTTTGTTTTTATATGATTTTTTTCATAACCGTATTATTGTTTTATATATTTTTAACTTAACCGTACATAAGCTTTTTATTTATATGATCTTTAAAAAACATTAAAAAAATCAGCAACAAAAAAATAATAAAAAATAGTAAAGAAAAGTAGAAAAAAGGCATTAAAATCCCATTAAATGAAAATTACACCTAAATAGTAATATCTTTAGGCATTAAAAGTCCATTAAATAAAAAAGTACACCTAAATGGTAAATATGTTTAAAACAAAATCCATTTGGTAAATATATTTTTTAAAAACACCCATTTGATTAAAAACTCATAATATTACAGTTTATTCAAAAAGTTTTCTAAAAGACTTATTAAAACATTTAAAAACGTCCTATATACCAATTAAAATAATTTTAGTTATGACGTTTTTTTGATTTATAAATTTTTGTTTTATAAATGATTTTATAGGACGTTTTTACATTTTAAACATCCTATGCAGCAAATTTAGTTGTGTAAATTAACATAATGACAGCAAGACATGATATCATATTTATGATGTGTTTTATTATTCTTCAATAATAATCACAAAAGGGTACACTGATCATGTGATCAAAGTCAAACTAAATCCCATGAAGACGATGTTATGCAAAAACAATTAGTATTGCAATTAATTAATTAATTATTATTATTTGCAGTTTAGAGTATATTAACATTTTTTTTAATTGAAAATTGCTATATTACAAACTAAATCAGAGGTTTCAAATCAAATGTTAATTTTAATATTTTAAAATACATTGAAAACAAGTCATTAATAATATTAGAATGTGTTAAAATTAAATAATAAAATTCAATATATTTTCAATCTGATATTTTATATGTAGGGTTAAGTTCTGGTGAGACCAAGCCTTTTTGGTGAGACCGGTGACCAACATATTTTTCTTGAAACTTCACATCAAAACATTTGTGAAGGTTAAAAAAAATTGAACATTCATTGTTAAAACATACTAAAAAACATTATCGAAAAAAAAAATTTCAAAAAAAGTTTAAAAAACGAAACCTTCACAGCACTTTTTTTGTGAAGGTTCGCATTATATATATGTAACTTTCACAGAACTTGAGCTGTGAAGGTTTCGTTTTTTAGCTTGTTTTCGATATTTTTTTGCATCGAAAGTGAATTTTAGGTCTGCGTATTCGAGTTTTATGTACATTCACGGTGTTTTTTTTGTGAAGTTTCATACGTTAGGTATAGGTATTGGTCTCACGCGGTCTCACGGTAACAGCTTGGTCTCACCTGATCCTAAGTCTTTATATGTATATACAATATTATAATTTTAAATTTGTATAACCAATCAACCAAATACAATAGTTATTGATAAAACAAAAGAGATATAAGGCCATCAGTACTGGTTGAGGCAGGCTCATCAGGATTAGACCAGCGGCATGGCAGGCTGGGCGAGCTCTCCTACGAAAGCTAGCGGGCTGGCGGCATGAAACAACCAACGGCGTGGAGACACCGATCCATCCGCTCCTTTCCCTCTCTCACACTTTTTTTTTAAATGTATTGGATATTTGGTGTAGAGGGTTCGGATACTAACGGAGGGCGTTTATAAATAATTTATGATAAAGCTGATGTAGCAGAGGATTCAAAGGGCTCGGGCACTGATAACCTAAGGTAGATATACAAATATATTTGAAAGATTAGTATATTTATCTATATAAACTTACAAAATAAATTACTTTACCAACTAACTTATCACTTAATTTATCATTATTTTCGTTGTAAACATTATTTTAACAAATCGTAGTTTTCATTTTCTCAAATCTCATTTATTTGATTCGTTATTTTAACCCCTAAAATAATAATAATAATATATTGAATAACAATATTGGATATTGAAAAAAAATATTGAAATTGTGAAGGATAAAATAGTAAATAGCCACATGCAAGTACCAAGCATTAAAAAATGGATGGCTAGGATGACGCCACGCAGAACAAGAAGAAAAGGAAAGGCATCTAGGTGGAGCCCACCAGCTATTGCTGATGTCGGCTTAATATTTTTATGTGGTCCGGATCGCTGACGTGTCCACTGAACCGACCGGTTCAACAACTCAACAAAGCCCCAGAGTGGGCCCCACAAACCCATAAAATTCCAGCTCAGAAATCAAGATCCCCACGTCATCAAATGGCTGACGTGGAACATAAGCATCCACGTGCTGTCAGGCTACGTGTCTCACTCTAATTCGATTTATACGTCCAGGTGTTCATAAAAATAATTGTTCTTTTCTAAAAATAAATGTTGTTTCTATCGTAAGAGCATCCACAATGACTTTTTTCACAACTTTTTGATAGGTTTTTGGTACCGTAAAAACCTCAATTTAAATTTTTTTACATAGCGTAAAGGTTTTTGGAGTGAAGTTTTTTATGAAGTTTTGTATCATAGGTCCTAAGTGCATAACATACTTTTTCAAAGGTTTCTTGTATTAATCAGTTATATTTTTATATAAAGTTTTCATATTTAAAATTTATTATATATTAATAAAAATATTAAATTATATATTATATATATTTGTATTTAATTTCTCGATATAAATAAAGTATGTATTTGTATTAATTTTAATGTATTTATTTTTATAAATTAAAATTCTGATGATATAAAGTTAAAATGGTGGGATTCTAAAAATTATAAAAAAACTCGAATGAGGTTTTTCATATAGTGAAAACATGTAGAAGTTTTTAGGTTGTTGAGGTGACAATAATGCATAAGAAAAAGCTGTGAAAAAGTTGGGTAAAAACCCCATACATTATGGATGCTCTAAGGTCATTTTTTTTTTTTTGGAAGAGGTATCCCAGACCACATTGGGCCCAGACTAATCCTCGGCAATTTTTGGGCCGAAAGCCGACTGCTAAAGCATGCAGCCCGGGGTCGAAACCCCTGTACCTCCAGAATGCGTCCCCTAGGGCTCGAACTCAGATTCACCACTATGTAGTGCCCAAACCTTACCACTAGGCTAACACTCCTTTGGTAATCTAAGGTCATCCTTTATACTTGCTTTCCAACCCAAACCTACCCAATGCCATATCAACATCACATCAGCTTTCCAGTACCTTACCCAAACCAACCCAAATCATCTTTTATACGCAACCCAATCTTACCCACACTTTTATTTCATTAAATAATTAAAAAAGAAGAAGAAGAGGGAGATAGAGAGAAAGAAGAGAGAGAGAGAGAGAGTGAGGGGGTGGGGGTGGGGTTGTTGCCGCTCGGCATCCAAGAGCCGAAGGGGGGAGGCGACCCTCAAAACCGAATCATCCACGACGATGTATTCGATGGATCCGAAGAACCCGAAGGCCAAGCCGAAGCCTTCGAAATCGGTATAGCGGATGCCTAATATAAGGAAATTGGTTCAAGTTACCACCAAACTCAACCTTTTTGTTGGCTTCTTACCTATTTTCTTTTTAATTTTTATCAAATACCAAATAGGCCCGTTAAATAGGGTCTAAAACGGGTCCAGCTAAAAGACAATAAAAAAATAAGTCAAATAGTCAGCTCAGCTAAAAAACTGATTCATACTTGCTAAAAATCATATAAAGTCCGGTAAAAAAATTAAACAAATCTATTTTTTTAGCTATGTCTGTTAAAATTATACCAAATTTAACGGCGCTAATGGATATTTTGTAAAAAGTGAAAGAGAAAATAAATAGGAAACCAATAGGATGGTCGAGTTTGGTCACAACAGTCGATTTCCCCCTAATATAGGAGTATAATTCGATTGTCTACTTAGATTTTAGGGTGTGTTTGGAATGCAGACAGGATATGACTGTTGGGAATCTGAGGCTACAAAACATACATGCAACGGAAACAAAACCTCGGACTCCCAAGAACGGATCCAATCCCAAACTACTACAGATACAATTATAGGGTGTTTTAAGGATTACCTTTGCGCGAGAAAATAATCTGAACTGCTGGTAGGGGTTACACCGCTACTGACACTTCGCGAGAAAGGTTGCTAGACCACCGCGATTGGAAGAATAAAACCGACTGGTTTTTCGTTTTTGTGTGTATGCCGTCGACAAGGAGGGAGAGAGAGAGAGGAAAATAGGTTCTTAAGGTTTAAGCAATAATTAAGTTGAATGAGATTTGATAACACAAAGCCTTTTATTTATAGGATTAAAATTGGCAGTGTTGGATACCAATTATAATTATCTTATATAATTTATTAATCAAACTGATTAATCAATTATATAATTCCCCCTTTTTAATTTTCCTCTTTAATTAATCCAACTGATTAATAAACTGATAAACAACTTTACTAATTATTTATCTTTTTCCCTTTTCCAATAATTAATAATCAATTAATTATTTCACACATATTCCAAATATTCTCAATTTAGTGTGCAGCGGTGTGACCTACTAGTGTCTTATAACATTGGACACGGTGACCCTGTTACTGTCTCGCACACAATCTTAACAGACTCCCACTTGTGCTAGACATGTAACTGTACTGTCACCATTAGCCTAAGGAGGTCCCTAGCCAGACACTTAGGTTAACCAGAATATAAGATCTCTTATATCCAGAGATACAATTCACGCTTGAATTTGTACACAGGTTCATTCCTTTTGCACGCGATATTTCTGAAATGGATTTGAGACATGGAGTGGATGATTCATTTCTCAAATTCAAGTATTTCTTGACTCTGATTTCGATTGCCTGCAGTAACGGATATTACTAAATAACACCCGTTATTCTATTCGAGCATGGCCACGCGTTTTCTGCCAATCTAAATCGTCAAGGGGCCCGGAAATATCTCTCTTTTGTAAAGAGGTGCAAATCCCTTCTTGACTACTTGCATTTGGATCCACGGCTTCCGCTGCATCTAGTCACGTCCCGTATGGCTGCCCAGTTACGGTGCAGCGTTAAAACGCGCTAAGAGTACAGTAGTCCTCATGTTCCCAAACCAAGCATCTCAGGTCTAAGGACAACCTTTCAAGTCGATGCTTATGACTGAGGCTCCATGAAGCAGACTGGATACTGGTCACTTCCAATACCCAAGCACTCTGATGAGTATTTATAAATGCTTGGTCACATCACTTGTGCTTTTATTCTTTACTTTGAATAAATCATCAAGTATTTATAATAGCGTTAAACTCCCTATTGAAATTCCCATTTCAATAAGTGGCTACGGAAATTTAGATTTCATACAAAACTTTGTAAAATCATGGATATGTTAAATATGCGAAAAATAGTTAATTTAAAACAATCATGAATTAAAACCTCCCTTTATTTCCATTAAGAACTTTACATGATTGAATTGTTCTAAATTATACTATAGTAATAATTAATAAACTAAAACTAGCTACTAGCGTCCAGGTACTGCATCCCAATGGAATTTGCATGTGCCTCATGCTTCACCCTTGCTAGTGGCTTTTGTTGGGAATTACGGGCTAAAAACATGCACAGCGGAAATAAAAACCTAATTCCCAATCGAGGATCCAATCCCAAACACAAATAGACACAATCGAGGGTGTTCCGAAATCTTACCTTTAGTTGTGAAAAACTCTGGATCGCAAGCAGGGAATACACCGCTACTGACACCTATACGAGATTAGCTGCTAGACCACCTCTGGGATCACCTTTAGAAATCGATGGAGTGAGAGAGATTGAGAGGGTTTCAGGTTTTCTCTGGGTTTTTCTGTATGGCTTAATGATTTGGAATGAATGATTATCTTCTAGGTTTACCATATTTATAATAATAAATATGGTAATACCCATTAAAGAAAAAGCCCGATCAATTATAAAGTCCGTTTTAAGCTTTTAATTGATTTAAACCCTTTTATTTAATTAATCAACTATTAATTAAATAACTTAACCATTAATTAATTAACTATTAATTAATCTGATAAAATATACCAACTGATATTTTAATTAAATAATAAATAACTATTTATTATTTATTTCTCACTTAAATAATTAATTTATACTTTAATTAATTATTCCACCAAACTGGTAAATCCACTTGATCTCTAATTGGTGTGCAGCGGTGTGACCTACTAGTGTCTTAGAACATTGGACACGGTAAGCCCTGTTACTATCTGTGTGAATTATTTCAAGTAAGTCAGTAGCCCTTTCATTCTCACTGTTGAAAAGTTGATTTGTCATTTTGCCAGATAAACAAGATTCGCAGTTATCAAAAGGTTTATAGTCGAAATTGCCAAGAAAACCTCCTTTTAGGAGTAGTTCAACGCGTTTCTTGTTTATATGGCCCAAACGACAATGCCAGAGGTAAGTTTGATCCTCAATATCCTTGGATCGCTTACTTATATGATAGATTTCACTACTGTTGTCTTGTAGATTTACTGTATATAGACCATTTATGGGTGTAGCTTTAAAATAGAAAATATTATCTTTAAAAACAGAAAGCATCTTATAATCATATTTGTAATGAAAACCTTGGTCTACTAACAAATCAAAAGACAATACATGCTTAATCATATTTGGAATATAATAACAATTATCCAGTTCCAAAACTAGACCCGAGGGTAAACTAAGACTATAAGATCCCACGGCTTCAGCAATCAACGGAGTGCCTTCGCCAACTCGTAGGTTCGAACGGTCCTTCCTCAGAGTCTTTCTTCTAGTGAATCCTTGTAAATGATTACAAATGTGGTTACCACTGCCTGTATCAATTACCCATGATTCATAAGAAGTGATTAAGCAATCTATCATAAAGATACCTGGAGCATCGGGTAAACCAATCTCTATCTGGTCGATATTCATCGAGTGCTCGCAAATATCCTCGCTGCCGCACTCTGGGCAACTCAGATCTCCCAGCTCATCAATTATATCAGTGTCCATGAGATTCACAGGTTCGGGTGCTGGCTCTAGACTGGCCAGGATATCTTCATGAACTTTATCCACGTCGTTCTTTGGTTCCTTCATGTAGGCACTAGCTGTGTCTTGAACTTCCTTTGTGAGGGAGAACCACATGAGGTACACTAACTCCTCCTGAGTCATCTTGTACCCCAGACGTAATAAACACTTAAAAAGCCTTCTCATTTCGATAAGATGGTTTTTTAACTGACTGACCCTTTTGCAGCTTCAGGGAGAGAATCTCTTGCATGATCAAAAGCTTGCCCGTGTGCTTGTAGAAACCTAGCTGGTTCTCTACATTTCTCACAACCTCGTGACAGAATTTTATTCTCAAGTCTCCCGTGAACTCGGGTGACATAGAGAAAACTAGAATGGACATTACATCCGATTCATCTGCCATGAATCTGAAATATTCAGCAAATTCCTCTTCTGGGGCATTGCTTTTAGGTCGTGACATGGGCTTATTGATCACATAAAGCTTACCCTGGGCACTCAATACATTCTGTAAGTGTAATTTCAAACTGGAAAGTTCTGGCCCGTAAGCTTCCACTTGCCCGTGATAAGGCGAAGTGATTCCTCAGGTGAATAAAACGGAATGCTAATTGGAGACATCTACAGTAGAATATAAATTCCAATTTAGTTTATAATTATATAATTCTAATAAATTATTGCCCTTAAAATAACTTTATTAGACTAGAATCCATATTTCACATGTGTCGGGAAGCATGTGATCATGTCAAACCGACTCATGCGATCTATGGTAGGTAAAACTATACCAATCGTATTCCTATCTGAAAATACGACTTCTAGATCGTCGGGACATCGGATATAAAAAAAATCCGTGCATATTTAGTCCCTCTAGTGCATTTTGACCCGGTACCACCCAGTGAATACATAATTACCAAAATAGATTGCACCACCCGGGACCTGGACAATCTCTGGCCGGTACCACCCGGAGATAATTCGCAGAGTTTTATCACCCTCCAGTTTCGGTTTGAACACGGACGTTCATAGTGTGTGCACTTACAACGCCCTATGTACCTTACACCGGAGGTGCCCCTAAAGTGGGTTGCACTTACTAATCTATGATTTTACTAAGGGTCAAAATTGCCAGTTTCCTTTTTCAAAACTTTGAAAAACTGGATCCAAACACTAACTGTATTTGTATCCTCGTAATTTTTAAACAATTCGTTCAAAAAGGCAATTTATATTTAATAGCAATTACGTAAAATAAACAACCCCGCAATTTAAATATAAAAAGCACAGTCATAGCCTAAACCCTTAAACTAATGTTGTTTTGTGAGCCAACACAAAACAACGGTCTCAACCCTAAGTGACAAAAGTCTTCATCTTCTGGCACTCCCACTGGCTCCGAGATCCATGGCCGTCGTTTTGTCTCCGTCTTTAGTGTAATTAAAATTATTACAAGATGGGTTTATATGGCACGCATGCCTCCCAATTAGTCTAATAAAATAATCTAAATTAGAAAAGGGGTTGTAAATGGCACGCAGGCCTCCCAACAATTAAGCAAATAAATAAAACGGATAAATAAAACACAACCACGGGTCTAAAAGGGTTCAGCTATGACTTAACATAATTAAACGAATTAAAATACAACTGAATTTTAACCGGATAATTATAAAACCAAAATTAATTTAAAACAAATAAATTAATTTAATCCTGAATCGTTTTAACCTAATCTGATTAAAAACGATTCTTTTCTCGAAGTCTATCCGGAAACAAATCCCAACTGTGCCTCGTTAAAGATAAACAATTATCGGAAAAACGATCCTTAATTCGAAAAAATTATCCGGAAACGGATTTCAAACTGAGACCCGTTAACGATAATAACGAAACGAATCACGTCATCAAATTACCACCGATCCGCCAAAACTCGGCCGTCGATCGGCGGTTTTCAACGCCGGCGACGATGATGACGCAATTGCCACCACCGCCGCCCGTACCTCCCGCAATCGCCGCCGGCAGCGGCGACTTCGATAGCCACCACCGCCGCAGCAACCACCGCTGTCACCAAAAACAACCGGCGACGGCAGCAGCTAAGGAGCCACCACTGCCACCATAGTCCACCGGCGACAGCAGTGGACTTAACCACCACTGCCGCCGCGATCACGCGACGGAAAACAGCGAACGCCGCCACCACCGTAACTGGTGGTGCGGCTGGTTGAGGTTCGACAGGCAAGCGGCAATCGCCACTGCCATCCACTCCCTCCGATTGATCGCCACCGCCTAGGTGGTCGATCATGGTTACCCATCGCCGATCGACGGTTTGGGTTCGATCGACACCACCGCCACCACAATCGGTGGTGCGGTGGTGGTTTTCCTTCGCGGTCGACGATGGCCGACGCCACAACCACCAAGCGGGTGGTGTGGCCGGCGCATACCATGACAGCCGGTACCGCAGCCACCAATCGGGTGGTGCGGCCGGTAGAGAATCGACGGCGATCGGCCTGGAGGTCCGGCCGGCTAACTGCCGCCGTTCCGCCGCCGATCGTCGTTTCGTTAGGTTTACAAAAATCAGATTTTTAACAAATTAACGATTTTTATAAAACCTAATTAACTAACAAACAGCTTAAACCTGATCTGTTAGGTTTAGGAAGTGGCTCTGATACCACTGTTGGGAATTACGGGCTAAAAACATGCACAACGGAAATAAAAACCTAATTCCCAATCGAGGATCCAATCCCAAACACAAACAGACACAATCGAGGGTGTTTCGAAATCTTACCTTTAGTTGTGAAAAACTCCGGATCGCAAGCAGGGGATACACCGCTACTGACACCTACACGAGATTAGCTGCTAGACCACCTCTGGGATCACCTTTAGAAATCGATGGAGTGAGAGAGATTGAGAGGGTTTCAGGTTTTCTCTGGGTTTTTCTGTATGGCTTAATGATTTGGAATGAATGATTATCTTCTAGGTTTACCATATTTATAATAATAAATATGGTAATACCCATTAAAGAAAAAGCCCGATCAATTATAAAGTCCGTTTTAAGCTTTTAATTGATTTAAACCCTTTTATTTAATTAATCAACTATTAATTAAATAACTTAACCATTAATTAATTAACTATTAATTAATCTGATAAAATATACCAACTGATATTTTAATTAAATAATAAATAACTATTTATTATTTATTTCTCACTTAAATAATTTATTTATACTTTAATTAATTATTCCATCAAACTGGTAAATCCACTTGATCTCTAATTGGTGTGCAGCGGTGTGACCTACTAGTGTCTTATAACATTGGACACGGTAAGCCCTGTTACTATCTTGCACATAATCCTATCAGCTTTGTCAGCGGATCTGCAACATTTTCTTCTGTTGGAATCTTGCATATTCTCACATCTCCTCTTCCAATGATCTCTCGGATAAGGTGATATTTTCTGAGCACGTGTCTTGACTTGTGATGCTCTATAGGTTCCTTTGCCTGCGCCACGGCTCCCGAGTTATCATAGAATATATCGATCGGTCTAGAGACACTGCCAACTACTCTGAGATCCGACAGAAAATTCCTTAGCCAGACAGCTTCTTTTGCAGCATCGGATGCTGCAATGTACTCCGCTTCTGTAGTTGAGTCTGCAATCGTGTCCTGCTTCGAGCTCTTCCATGAGATCGCGCCTCCGTTTAGGGTGAAAACGTACCCTGACTGTGATCTAAAATCATCTCTGTCGGTCTGGAAACTAGCGTCAGAATAGCCGTTGACACTAATTTCATCCTCAGATCCTCCAAAGACCAAGAACATTTCTTTCGTTCTTCTCAGGTACTTGAGAATGTTCTTGACAGCCACCCAGTGAGGTTCTCCTGGATTCTGTTGATATCGGCTCGTAACACTTACTGAGTAAGCAACATCGGGCCTGGTACATAACATGGCATACATAATCGATCCAATTGCTGAAGCATATGGAACTAATTTCATTTTGTCCTGATCTTGACTAGAAACAGGACATTGTGTTTTACTTAACACTATGCCATGTTGCATCGGGATAAATCCTTTCTTGGATTCATCCATCCTGAATTTCTTCAGGATTTTATCAATGTATGTACTTTGGCTAAGTCCGATAAGCCGCTTAGATCTATTTCTGTAGATCTTTATGCCAAGTATATAAGCGGCTTCTCCAAGGTCTTTCATCTGGAAACATTTTCTTAACTAACTCTTTACACTCTGTAAAGTTGGTACATCATTTCCTATGAGTAGAATGTCATCTACGTACAAGACCAAGAAGGTTACTATGTTCCCACTGAACTTAGTGTAAACACACGGCTCGAACTCACTTTTGGTGAAACCAAATTCTTTGATTCGCTCATCAAAGTGTAAGTTCCAGCTTCGAGATGCTTGTTTTAATCCATAAATGGATTTTAGCAGTTTACACACCTTATTAGGATTCTTAGGATCTATAAATCCCTCTGGTTGTTCCATATAGACGTCTTCTGTTAACTTTCCGTTCAGAAAGGCTGTCTTGACGTCCATTTGCCAGATCTCGTAATTGAAATACGCTGAAATGGCCATCAGGATCCTAATTGATTTCAACATGGCCACTGGCGAAAAGGTTTCATCATAGTCGATACCATGAGTTTGCGTGAATCCTTTTGCGACCAGTCTGGCCTTGAAGGTGTGTACATTCCCATCCATGTCGGTTTTCTTCTTGAAAACCCATTTGCGTCCAACAGCTCTACTGTGTTGGGGCAAATCAGTCAACTCCCATACTTGGTTGTCGTACATGGATTGCATCTCGGCCTTCATGGCTTCTTGCCATTGTTCAGACTCACTGCCTGACATAGCTTCTCCATAGGATGTTGGTTCATTCAAGTCTCCGCTGTCTTGAGAGACTAGAAACCCAAGATAACTATCTGGTTCTTGTCTCACCCTACTGGATCTGCGAAGGTCCTGTGTTTGCACTTCCTCAATCGGTTCTGATTGAGGTTCAACATTTTCATGTTGAATTTCTGGCTCAACAATTGGTGTAGTGTTTTCTTCGTCTGCTACCTGTAGATCTACATCCTTTCTGGTGTTCCCAGAACTGAGAAACTTTTCTTTCAGAAATTTTCCATTTCGAGCAACAAAAACTTTGTTCTCTTCAGGGTTGTAGAAGTAATATCCCACGGTGGTCCTAAGATATCCAACGAAGAAACACTTGTTTGATTTGGGCTTGAGTTTTTCTAAGGTAGGTCGCTTGACGTAAACCTCACAACCCCAAATCCTTAGAAAAGATATATTGGGTTTCTTACCCTTCCATAGCTCGTATGGTGTCTTTTCTACTGACTTTGTTGGCGCTCTGTTCAGTATATGTGCTGCTGTTTCGAGCGCATGTCCCCAGAATGATATTGGTAGCGTAGAGTGACACATCATCGATCGTACCATGTCTAGTAAAGTACGATTCCTCCTTTCTGACACACCATTCATCTGAGGTGTATATGGAGGTGTGAGTTGGGATACAATCCCACACTCCATCAGATGATTGTCAAACTCATCACTAAGATATTCGCCTCCGCGATCCGACCGTAAAAACTTGATCTTTTTGCCAAGTTGATTCTGTACTTCATTTTGAAATTCTCTGAATCTTTCAAAGCTTTCAGATTTATGTCTCATAAGATAGACATAACCATACCTACTGAAATCGTCAGTAAAGGTAATGAAGTACCGGTATCCTCCTCTTGCCACATGACTAAAAGGTCCACACACATCTGTGTGAATTATTTCTAACAAGTCAGTAGCCCTTTCATTTTCTTTGTTGAAAGGTTGCTTTGTCATTTTGCCAGATAAACAAGACTCGCAATTATCAAAAGGTTTATAATTGAAAGTGCCAAGAAAACCTCCTTTTAGAAGTAGTTCGACGCGTTTCTTGTTTATGTGGCCCAAACGACAATGCCAGAGGTAAGTCTGATCCTCAATGTCTTTGGATCGTTTACTTATATGATAGATCTCACTACTGTTGTCTTGTAGATTTACTGTATATAGACCATTCACATGTGTTGCTTTAAAATAGAAAATAGAGTAAATTACATATTTGGTCCCTGTGGTTTGGTGTTTTTAACACTCTGGGTCCATTTTGAAAATAATTATGGATTTGGTACTTATGGTTTACATTTTATAACGTGTTGGGTCCCTGACCTCTAACTCCGTTTAAAGTTTCTGTTAAATTAATTAAGCACAAGGGTACCTTGGTCATTTGACTCATTTTATATCTCTTTTGTTTTATATTAAAACACTAAGGATCATACATGTACTTTACTAATGCCCTTCTTCCTACCCTACCTAGCAGTACACCACTTCATCTTTCTCAGTTAGCCAAACCACCATAACCACCGGCGCCTCCAACCTCTTGCATTTTCCGGCAACATCCAACCACAAACAAATCTATGCAAAAACAAAATCCTCTATTCAAAACTCTAATCAAATCAAAAAGTTATCAAAATCCTAATCAAAATCAAAACAAATTTGTTTGTTAGAAGCTATTTAAATTCGTAGATTCCACAAAAAATTGCAAAATGGGTTTGAATTTTGCAGGTATGAAATGAAGACAGTGAAGCTCAACCCCATCGACCGCGTACCATTTTCTACCTCCATCGACCTCGTTCGCTTTCCCATTTTTCAGTGGTGAAGACAGTGGTGGAGGAGAACGGTCGGAGTTGCAGGTTCGGTCGGAATCTGGATCTGGGTTTGTATATTTCAACCGAAGACGTTCGTCGTGGGATCTGGGTTCGTCGTGGGATCTGTCGATCTGGACGGTGGTGAGATTTGGAAAACTCGAATGAAAATCGATTGGCCTTCAATTAGAATCGATAAGGAAATGGGATCTGGGAAATGTGGCGACGAGGAGGGTGGCGGAGGTGTAGACGATGGTGAAGACGGTGACGGAGGTAGGCGATGGAAGACGGTGATGGAGGTGTAGACGGTGATGGAGGTGGGCGGTAGAGGTATAAACGGTGGCAAAGACACTGATGGAGGTGGATGGTGGAGGTGTAGACCGTGGTGAAGACGGTGACGGCATGGAAGGTTTTAGGCGGTAAGGGCATGGAAGGAAGCGGCGATATGCAACGTCGGGGGAGGTGGGCATGGAAGATTGGAAGTTATGGAGGCGTGGTTAGGAAGATGAAGATGAAATTAATTTTTATTGCAATTTGTCCCCTCTTAGTGTTTATGAAGAAAATGACCAAAGTACCCTTGTGCTTAATTAATTTAACAGAAATTTTAAACGGAGTTAGAGGTCAGGGACCCAACACGTTATAAAATGTAAACCACAAGTACCAAATCCATAATTATTTTCAAAATGGACCCAGGGGTTTAAAAACACCAAACCACAGGGACCAAATATGTAATTTACTCTAGAAAATATTATTTTTAAAGACTGAAATCATTTTATAATCGTATTTGTAATAAAAACCTTGGTCTACTAACAAATCAAAAGACAAAACGTTCTTAATCATGTTTGGAATATAATAACAATTATCGAGTTCCAAAACTAGACCCGAGGGTAAACTAAGACTATAAGATCCTACAGCTTCAGCTATCAGCGGAGTGCCTTCGCCAACTCGTAGGTTCGAACGGTACTTCCTCAAAGTCTTTCTTCTAGTGAATCCCTGTAAATGATTACAAATGTGGTTACCACTGCCTGTATCAATTACCCATGATTCATAAGAAGTGATTAAGCAATCTATCATAAAGATACCTGGAGCATCGGGTAAACCGATCTCTATCTGGTCGATATTCATCGAGTGCTCGCAAATATCCTTGCTACCGCATTCTGGGCAACTCAGATCCCCCAGCTCATCAATCCAATCAGTATCCATGAGATCAGCAGGTGCTGGCTTCGGCTCTAGACTGGCCAGAATGTTCTCATGCAGTGCTGCCACGTCAGTCTTTGGTTCTTTCATGTAGGCACTAGCTGTGTCACATATCTCCTTCGGGAGTGAGTACCACATGAGATACACTAACTCTTCCTGAGTCATCTTGTACCCCAAACGTGTCAAGCATTTAAAGAGCCTCCTCATTTCCATAAGATGGTCTTTAACTGACTGATCCTTTTTCAGCTTCAGTGAAAGTATCTCTTTCATGATCAAAAGCTTACCTGTATGTTTATAGAATCCCAGCTGGCTTTCTATATCTTTCACGACCTCGTGGCAGGATTTATCTCTTAATCTATCCGCAAACTCGGATGATATAGAGAAAATCAGAATTGACATGACATCCGATTCATCCGTCATGTACTTGAAGTACTGAGTAAACTCCTCTTCAAGAGAATTACTCTTAGGTCGTGATACAGGTTTATCTAAAACGTAAAACTTACCCTGTGCAATGCAAGATATTATCAAGGTGCATTTTCCAAACTGGAAAATTTTGTCCTGTAAGTTTCCATTTTCCATTGATGAGTCTCAGTGATTCCTCAGGGGTATAAAACGGGATTGCAGAAAAAGACATCTACAATAAAGAATAATATTCCAAACTTAGTTTATAATTATAAAATCTTCTAATAAATTATTACCCTCAAAATAAATTCATTAGACTAGAATCCATATCTCACATGTGTCGGGAAGCATGTGATCTATGGTAGGTAAAAACTATACCAATCGCATTTTAATTCGAAAACACGATTTCTAGATCGTCAGAACATCGGATATTTAATCCGTGCATATTTAGTCCCTCTAGTGCATTTTGGCCCGGTACCACCCGGTGAATAAATAATTACCAAAATATACTGCACCACCCGGGACCTGGACAAACCCTGGCCGGTACCACCCGGAGATAATTCGCAGAGTTTTATCACCCTCTAGTTTCGGTTTTATCACCCTATGTACCTTATAGCAGAGGTGTCCCTAAAGTGGGTTGCACTTACTAATCTATGATTTTTGATAAGGGTTAAAAATGCCAGTTTTCAAAAACTTGGATCCAAACACAAACTGTATTTGTATCCAATTTTTTTTCTTTTAAAACATTTAATTGTTTATATTTAATTTGTAAGGAAATTACGTAACTAAACAACCACGCAATTCATATAACAATTAGATATAAACAACCACACATGTCATAGTCAAAACCCTTAAACTATGTCGTTTTGTGAGCCAACACAAAATGACGACCTTATCCCTAGGTGACAACATAAAACTTAATCTTCTTGGCGCTCCCACTGGCTCCAAGCTCCATGGTTGTCTCCTTGGCTCCGTCTTCAATTTCTTCGGTTGTTTTATTTATTAAAACATATTACAATCAAAGCGGGTTGTAAATGGCACGCAGGCCTCCCGAAACCAACAATAAATAAATAAAGCATTCGCATGATTAAAACATAACTATGGGTCAAAAGGGTTTGACTATGACGACAAAAACTAAATTTAACTAAATTTAATTTTAACTATATCAACTAAATTAATTTAAAATATTAAAAATAGGATTTAACCTTATCTGGTTAAAATTGTCATGCAAGTAATTTTCCCCATGACAGCAACCCTAAAGTCACTACCACCGCCGTGTTTCGATCGGAATTGGTAGCAGCCGATGCCCCTTTGCGGCGGCAATCGACCACTGCCAATATCAGTCACCGTTACCGGCGACGACAATGGTAAAATCAATGCCATCACCGCCGCCGCTCGACGCAAACAACAAACCCACCAACGCCACCGTTACCGTCGGCGACAATAGCGGCGAACCACCACCATCATCGCCGTGGTCGGAGATCGACGACGGCAGCATCAATGCACCACCACCGCCATCGACTGCGGTGTATAACAAAAATCGTCGCCGCCACCACCACAATCGGTGGTGTGGCGGTCGATTCGGAGAACGACGACAGCAGCGGCTGCTGCCACCACCACCGCCGCCTCCCGTGGTGCGTGTCAACAAAAACGTCATCTCCACCACCACCACAAACGGTGGTGTGGTGGCCGATTGGGAGTACGACAGCAGCAATGGCGCGACGCCATCACCACCGCCGCCTCCCAGTGGTTGATCAGATGGCGATCGCCACCACCACGCGACTGTGGTGTGGCTTCTCGCCACCACCACCACGTACGGTGGTGTGGTGGTTTCGATTTGTTTTCACCGCCGCCACCGTGGCCGATCGCCACCGCCACCACAATCGGTGGTGCGGTGGTACTCGTCGACCACAGCCGCGACCACCAACTGTGGTGCGGCGTGGTGGTTGTTTTGATGGACCGCCGCCGGCCACCACAATCTGCGGTTTCGCCGGCGGTGGTTTTCTGGTGGCTGCGGTGGTTCGGTTTGGCTAACTGCCGCCGTTCCACCGCCACATAAAAATCCAATTTTTTAAAAATTTAAACACGTAAAAATCGAATTTTTAACGCAAACCAATACACAGATAAACCTGATCTGCAGTTTTTGGGAAGTGGCTCTGATACCATTGTTGGGAATCTGAGGCTACAAAACATACATGCAGCGGAAACAAAACCTCGGACTCCCAAGAACGGATCCAATCCCAAACTACTACAGATACAATTATAGGGTGTTTTAAGGATTACACCGCTACTGACACTTCGCGAGAAAGGTTGCTAGACCACCGCGATTGGAAGAACAAAACCGACTGGTTTTTCGTTTTTGTGTGTATGCCGTCGACAAGGAGGGAGAGAGAGAGAGAGGGAAAATAGTTTCTTGAGGTTTAAGCAATAATTAGGTTGAATGAGATTTGATAACCCAAAGCCTTTTATTTATAGGATTAAAATTGGCAGTGTTGGATACCAATTATAATTCCTATTATAATTATCTTATATAATTTATTAATCAAACTGATTAATCAGTTATATAATTCCCCCTTTTTAATTTTCCTCTTTAATTAATCCAACTGATTAATAAACTGATAAACAACTTTACTAATTATTTATCTTTTTCCCTTTTCCAATAATTAATAATCAATTAATTATTTCCCACATATTCCAAATATTCTCAATTTAGTGTGCAGCGGTGTGACCTACTAGTGTCTTATAACATTGGACACGGTGACCCTGTTACTGTCTCGCACACAATCTTAACAATGACAAGACAAGGTAGAACTGAACAAGACAAGACATGACAAAACAACTGTTTAGCATTTGGTAAGGCATGTCAAGGTAGAACTGAACAGAACAAGACTGATTAAATGACCATTTTACCCTTGATGAGAATTTTAGTGTTGTTTTTTTTTACCTAATAGTCAATCTAAATGAAAATTTAGAAATAAAAAACTAGTAGAAAATAGAAAGTGTGCAATAAAATTCAATTGGGTGTGAAGCATTTCAAACCATATTGGATTCGGAATTAATCGGGTTCATGTTCAGGTTTTAACAATATATGTTTTTCTTTTCTTTTTTACTTTTCTCACCAAATTAATAGAAAATAAAAATAGTGTGCAACAAAATTTAAAGATGAACATATATATCTTAAGTAACAAAATTTGAATAAAAAAACTATCAAATGAAAATTTTACTTCTATATTATTTTAATCATTCGTTTTACATACTTAATCATTAAAGATTAAAATTAATTCAATAGAAAATACTTAGACTAATAAAAATATAGTTCATACCTCAAAGAATTACATAAAAAAGTTACAAAAAATATTAATAAAATGCTATATTCGGGTTTTCGGTTGGTTTAGTTGACGGGTACGAAGACCTTACCGGAACCGAGTAACTCACCAAAAAATCGGATTTTCGGTTGTTCAGATTTAGTTGAGTTTTGCTCACCCCTAAGTATGAGACAATTATCGTGAAAGAGAATTCAATCTGTATTTTGAGGGGTATAATGGTACATCTGACCTTGTTCTACTTAGTTCCAAGGGAGTATGTCTTACTCTTGTTCTACTTAGTTCTATTGTGTCCCACATAGATATCTGTTAAACATGGGACAAACTTGCTCTGTCCCGTCTTTTCCCATCTTATCGACGTACCAAACGCACCCTTAAAATAAAGAGTAAAACAAAAAGTAAATATAAATCTCTTGTTACCAGTTTGAGGAATATCTTTCAATTTTATTTGAAAACATTTTATTTCAAGATTATAAGTTTGAAAAGTTAGGTTTTGTTTAATCAAGATTAAACAAATTTGTTTTATTTGATATTTTGGAAGATATGAATTTTGAAATCAATGTTTTTAATATAAAAATCTTTGAAAGTTGCTTCATAAAAATAAAGGTTGTAAACTTGGTTTGAAAAATAAAAATAAAAATAGAGTTGTTAAAGAAAAAAGAAATAGAACAAACAGAGATGAATCTGTATTTCTCATTAATCATAAACCCTTTATATAGGGATAAGTTACATGAAGATAACTAACAAATATTGTAGTTTTAATCTAACTCTAAATATTTATCTGTATCTCTATCTCTATCTAATCTCTATCATCACATCCTTTAGACGATGACACATTTATCCTACAACACTCCTCCTTGTGCTGAGTCAAGGGAATGGTGGTGCACGATTATTGTCTCGTTAAAACCTTACGCCAAGATAAAAACCCAGTGGGAAAAATAAAAATATGACGAAGGAAAAAGTACAACGCACCAGTTTCTTTGTAGTATAGACTCTTCCATTAGTCTAATGTTTTCTCTGATTTGTACATTAATCTTAAGAATTAAGAGAACAAGATGGTATATATTGTTGATCCAACTCTCCTAAGACCAGATGAAATGATAATGATCTTGTAATTTTACTTAGTGAATAAGATCTTTGTTTCTATTACAGCTTGAGGAATTATCACTGAGTCTGTTCAGTGTTAGTCCTTGTTGTTTATACTTTAAACTATTATATAAGTATCAGGATCTAGATAAAGATTTAATAGAGTCTGTTCTGAAAACTACTGAGACTGATCAAAAGCAAAGACCTCCTAAAGACATCAAGTCATACCCAAAGATCCATCAGTGATGTCAAAGAAATTAGCTGATGACAGAAACAGGAATGCTCGTGATCTGAAGACGAAACTCAGTGATAGCAAGCTGCTCACAACATGTATGACCCCCTGAAGAGTATCAGGATACAGTGACCCCTGATCAGCATCAGTATCAGGGCATTCCTCACTGATCAGTATCCTGATCCTGAAGATTGAAAAATGTCTTTTATCTTATGCACAAAAGGATTACACACCTTTCTGACACATAGTACAAAAGGATAGTCACTTTACTGTTCCCTCCGTACTTATCAGCCCATAAGACAACTGTTTATTAGAATCACCCTTTTGCACAACATGCAAAAGTATTTGTTTATAGTAAATAGTACACTAGGACCACTAAGAGTGCAACACGTGCACATAGTAGGTCTGCCATGCATTTAATGCATGGGGTATAAATTGATGTGAATAAGATGTTCTCCATACTTATTCTTCTTCAATCTTATATCCCAAATCCTTTCTTTCTTTTATCCCTCTAGTTCTTATCCTTTCTTAATCATCTTCTCACTAGTGCACAATGAAAGAATTGTAACTTAGATTGTTTTTAGATTAGGTTTATCCTTTCTATCTTCCACAAATAATCTGTAAATTCCGTTGTTAATACAAAGTGAATTTAAATGTGACTAAAGTGTGTGATTATATACAACCCCCTTCTATAATCTCATTAAGTTATTCCTTAGTACTTGAAGGTCACTCTTTGGGACCAACATATATATTGTTGTCTCACTAAAACCTTACCCCAAGGTACAAAACCCAATGAGAAAAATAAAACCTTGAGTGAACGAAATAGCATAACATACGAATATCACATATATAGTAGATTCATCCTTTTGTCTGCTACTCCTCCTGATTCGTGCATTAATCAAGAGAGTTTAGGAAACATTTGTATTTATATGATTTATACATCTTTCCCATATATGGTTTTAGGTAATGATTGGTAATTATGTCACATACTTCTGACATCTTTCTTGTATAATAACTTAAGCATAATATGATTTGTGTTATCACCTTTGATGTACCTTATTTCATCTATTGATACATGGTGCATTATTTCCATATATACGGATAGGATTGGTGTAACGCAAAATATATATTAACTCTTTTAATATGTGTAATGATAGTCCTTAATCATGTACACTTTTGTAAAGTAATATTACGTGAATAGTTTAAAAGATAGTTATATAAAAGGTTTGCTTAGTTACTTACAATCAATAAACGTGTTCCCTATGGTAATTCCTTATCCAATTTGGGAAGAACTTTTGTATGAGTTATGCATATAACTAATATCAACAAATAATTATCAGTAGACTGTTGTTGGTCCTCTTTTGATGGCCAATATAGTAAATAGTATGACACTTAGCCTTTGCTTATGCACAAAGAAAGTAGAGAATTAGTAAGGAAGAACTTAGAAGAGAATAGAGGGAGAGAAAGGATTAGGGGTATAGAAGATGGACCAAGGTGTGTTTGAAGAACAACACTACATTCATATTTATACCCCATGCATTAAATGCATGCCATCCCCAACTTTACACGTGTTGTGTAAAGGTTGGGTTTGGTGTACTATTGTACCATAAAGTAATGCCCATGCGTGGTAGGGTCATGGCCTATGGTAAACAGTTGCCGTATGGGTGATAAGTACGGAGGTAAAAATAAAGAGACATCCCTTTTGTACCATTGTCAGAAAGGCAAATCAAATCCTTTTTGTGCATATAGGACAAGAAGACAAATATAGTATTCTTAAAAGTACAACTCACTGATCAGGCCTTAGAGTCGCTGATCCTTGGGAAGGATCGGGGAGGCACTGTTACTTGTTCTCTTTGGAACGCCATGTTAGAGTAATCAGCTAGCTGTCACTGATATCAACTTCAGATCATTAGCATCGCTGACTCTATCATCAGCTTGCATCAATAGATGGTGCTGATGGTTTCATAGTGACATGACTATTTGTCTTCAAAGGATACTTAGCTGATGTCAGGTATCACTGATGCTGAACGGAGTCAGTCAATAAGCGATTGCTGATGTTCAAACTATCAGCGAGACAAGCTCGCTGAAGTATTAAACTTTATCATAGCAGTGCTAAGTATTTTTCAGTTACAATATAAGGATCATTGGTATTTCATCAAGTCATAGAGGAGCTGGATCAACAATCTTCCCCTAAATATCAATGATAAGACAACAGGGAGGTTGTCTTGATTCTAGTAACTTAAAAAAAATTTAAGTCTAGATGTAACAGTTAGGAAATAAAACAAGTTAAATGTACCTGTATTATTTAACTGTTAAGATAGATCTTTTTCAGTGAAGTGATAACTTAGATAGACAAAACTTGTATCTTCATTTTATTTCATAAGTAAATGTTACAGTACAAAAGAAATAAAATACAAGTCACTGAAAGAAAAAGGACATATCACTCAAAAGTTTCTTCTTTTACATATATAGTGTCTATGTCTTCTCTAGCGAGCTTCCTCTTCCTTAGCTCTTCTCGTATTCCTCGGGCAAACTCCTTTGAGTCGCTTTGATCGTTTGTGAATATGAGTACATTTATCATGTGCATAGAAGGAGAGATGGGAATCTCACTGAACCTCTGAAATTTGAGTTGGTTGAATCTGTCAAGGTAGCACAACCCAAATTCAGGTTATCTGATTACTTGCCTTTCAAAAAGTGTCAGACCTTTAGGGAGCGTCAGGTTCAGGCAAGAGGTATCGGCATAAGTTTAAGGAAGGCCGCAGGAAGGACCAACAGGTACAAATCGTGGTCCAGAGACACCACGCCTTGAAGTAGAAGGCTGCGAGGTAGAAGGTGTGGACGTTGATGCAGCGAGAGAAGCTTGCTGGACCTCAGGGAGTTGTTGAATCTGAAGTTTTGAACTCTTTTGACAAGATTGCCAAGTAGTTCCTCCACACGAGGTCTGGCTTGAGACCTTGATTTCTTCATACATCTAAGCAGTTCATACCACTCTATCAATCCGTAATCCTCTAAGGTTCTCAGAGAGTGAGTGATATCTCTATCATCCACCCTGGAAACAATGATTATTACGTACGAGGGGGCATTCTGCTTAGACCTGGTTTTGTTTCGCTTTACTGCGGTAATCGTTGCTGGCCTTCTTCTTTTGTTGATCTTTTCCAAGCACCAGCTAGATTCCGCTTCTTCAGCAGTGAGCTCTCTCTGATCCCTTATACTTTCAAAAGCTCTAAGGGCAGCTTGCTGAGCTCGGATTGAGTCAGTATTTATTTCGGGATCCTCTCTGACAAACTCTTCAGCAAGTTGTTGAGCTGTTAGAGCATCCGTCTTTGCGTCCTCAAGCTGCTTCAGAGCCAACTCATGCTCCCTGAGTTCTTCATCTGAAATCCCTGGAGGGATTTTTATTCTCGTACTCTCGAGACGAGAGACGACCTCCTTCAACTTCATATCCCTGTAAATTTGATCATTGAGGTTAGGAGGGGAGTTGTCAGAATCTTCATCCGATTCATCTGAGGAGGTTTCAAAGCATTCCTCGGACGAAGAGATTGTAATGGTATTTATGGGGAGGGCTTTGGTATTGAGAGGAGTAACAGAAAATGTCATTTTGCTAACTTCAGCTCTTATCCTTGCTGAGACACTATTCTCCATTAGGTGAATAATGTCACCAGTGACAGAGCCATAGTTAACATCTAGGTTTTAGGGTTCAGGTTCAGGAGATGGGTTTTTAGGAGGTTGGTAGACTACCATTTGAAGGTTGTTTTTAGGAGAAGGAGTAGAGGTTTCGGAGGGTTCAGGGGTTCAACTTGAAGTTAAAATAACAGGAACCTCAGGGAGAGAAAGTAGAGAAGAGGTACCTTGGATTTCTCCCCCTAAGATGGAGGCATCTTCAGCGTTTATGAAGCCATCATCATCACCATCCGCTTGTTCTTCAGCGGGGCTGCTTGGAATCTCCCCCTCAGATGCAGCACCCTATGATGCAGCTGACAGGCACCGCTGGAGGAGGGAGGCCATGTTTGCCTAGACAGTACCTTGGCAAATCATAGCAGCAGCTACTGATTCTAGCAAGCTTCTATCCCTTGTTGTGAAGCTTGCGGTAGTAGGAGGTGGAGGAGGAGGAAGAGCAGCGATCTGAGCGTTGAGGTCCTTGACCTGATCTTGGATGGCCTTGATGGCCTTATCCTGAGCATCCAGTCTTTGAAAGACTTCTCGCTGGAAGAAGGACGGGAGATCAGCTGGTCCCGTCTTGATGGATTCGTGAAGCTCAGGGATTACACGGGTAGTCAACTCGTCCAGTGAGTTACCCAGAACCCCTGAGGCTTTCGCCATAATTTCCATGTTCCCATTTATGGAACCTAGGGCAGGTGATGCGGTAATTATTGTATATAAAAAGCGAAACAAGTTTTAACCTCTAATGCCTAGCCACTGTCTTACCACATTCACAGGCAAGCGTACCTGATCGCGAGTAATATAGTGTAGGAAAGTCCAGGTATCGTATCTACCACTGGGAACGGTCAAGTTTACGTAGACTATTAATCTTGACTAGTTTAATTAACATAAGCTTTGGGGGGTTTTTATGAAAAAGGTTTAATAACTAAAAAGACAACTAAATTGACTAAGACACTAAGAAAGCAATTAAAGATTGATTAAAACTATATGAATGAAAACAGTAGTACTTATTATGGTATAGTGATTCCCCAAGTGGATGATTTAAATAGGCCAAAGGTTTGGTTGTTTTGGTTATTGTAGGAATTTAAGTCTAGGACACCCTAGCATGTGACTATTATGGCTATCAACTAGGTCTTGGTCCTCCTAGTCCCAGTACATAGACTGTTTGTCAAGCAATCTAGTACCGGTCACCCAATCCTATCTCTATTGCGTGTATTCTACTACCTGGTCGCTCTCGGTCCGAGTAACCACCTAACACAACTCTCCGGGTTACGAAGGGAAAGTCAAGAAAGGTTGATTATCCTATCGGAGTCTATCTATCTTGGTCAAACAGATACACCCAACCAACGAGTTCAAATAACCAAACAATATGAATCAGATCGGAACCATAACACACATTCAATTAACTAAAAACAAACCAATAAACATTAAATCATAAAATCATCATCCACAATGGTTCATCAACCACAATAAGTACCACTACTAAAGACTACTCACTAAACCTAATAAAAACAGAAAATACGAGAGTAGACACAGGCATTATACCGACAGTACAACGACGGATGATCGAGAGTCGGACCCCGCAGCGTATCGGCACTACACAAATTTCTCTCTCTATCTCTCTGTCTATCTATGTGTCTCTTTGAAAACTGAAGGAGGAAGCCAGTATTTAAAAGGAGAGGTCAGAGCCCGTTTCGTGATCGCCAGACGGCACACTCGCGATGCGAAGTACTTAGGTCAAACCCTGGATTTCGAACTTGGTGAACTTGGCGGCGCCATACTTGAATCTTCGCGATCGCTAAAAGGCTACTGGATTGAGATTGTGCACTTTTCACGTTTTCTCGCCTTTTTCCGTACTTTTCCGGTCCACGGCCTCCAAAACCTATAAAAGTAAGAATAAGTCCCAAGTGTGAGTAAATAGACCAGAAATGGGTGAGAAATGGGGCTAAATCAATCAATTAAGCATAACCAAAACATGTATAATTTTGGTGTTATCAAAATCCCCACACTTAAGCTTTGATTGTCCTCAATCAAAAGATTGAAAGATAAGAAAAATAACGCCAAAATTATCTCCACCCAAGATCATTCAAGAGAACAAAGCATACTCACACAATCGAACACAAGAACAAGACACATCAAGCAATTGGATACCAAGATCAACCTTTTACCCTCACATAGTATGAATGACAATTTAAAGTGTATCTATCGGGGGTAAAAGTGTATATATGATAAGTGATCACACCAATACTCGACTAATTCCCGCATGCATAAGTTTGTCACCAAATCTAATCTCCACCACTGAGAAGTTGTCAACCGTCAAGAGGACTTTAGGGTTGTAACGTTAGGCTAAGGTTTAAGGGTAGGATAAAGGATATATAAGTGACTAAGGGTTGTAGCAAAAACCTGAAAACCAATCAGTTCAAGATCCAAATTAATCATCTGACTTTTGAGATTTTTAGAGCTCGGGATTTCTATCACTATCACTTTTATATCGGCCTAAGCATATTGCTTATTTGTGGCTTCGATATTTTTTTTTTCTTTTAAGCACATCGACTCTTTTGATCTTTCTTTTCTTCCTTTTCTTTTCTTTTTCAAGCTCTCTATTTTTTTTCTTGAGTAGCAACTATGTTTCTTTTTACTCTTTTTCTCTCTTTCTCACAATCCCTTTCTCTATTTGTCAGATTCATAAAACGGACCAAAAACATGAAAAGCATTCAACCTTGAGCTACGGCAAAAAGATAGATAAAAGAATGAAATGGGTAAAGGATAAAGTGTATTGGGTAAAGAAATGAAAAGACTAAGGCTCAAAAGGGTTACAAGGGATAAAGTACTAAAGATGAGTACTTTCACAAAATAGGCTAGGCAAATCAGATAACCTTATAATGAGATTATCTGACGAAGGCTAAAAGGGTTAGAAATGAAGGCCTCTATCAGTGCAATAGTGATAAATACTTCTCTTATGTGGTCTCGACAAGCATTCAAATGACAAGTTCTACCTTGGGTCAAAGTCGGTATTCCTCACGAAATGAATAAACAATTAGGCTCAAACTCTCAAAGGAATTGGGTGAGGCACTCATGGTAATTGGTATTCCAAGGCATCCTTTTACTCAACTAATCTCATTCAGTGTTCTCTTACACAAGCAACTAAGTTTTAAAAAACAATCTCAGATTTCGAAAAAAATTGGGGTCAAGTCTCAAAGCTTTCAAAAATTTGAAAAACGACAAACCAAAAAGCAAAAAGTGAACCCATTTAAACAGATAAGTCTACATAACCCCCTCCCCACACTTAAAATTTGCAGTGTCCTCAATGCAACAGTTAAAACAATTAAGGAGTAATTGGGAAAAAGAGAAACTTCCTGGGTTATGTGACGAAATCTGTTCTGATCTGAGAGAGAGTATTCCAAAATCGTGCTCGGTTCAAGATCATAAATCGCTGTATCTATTACCAAAAAGAAAAAGAAAAAAAAACTAAAAACGAACAAAAGAAAATAAACCAAACTAAGCAAACAATTAAACGAGTCTTAAAATCCTAAGCAAACCAAACAAAATAAAAAAGTTGTCCAACCAAACAAAACAAACAAAGCAAGAATAAAAATTGTTTAAACAACCATATCGAATAATGGAGATAAAAGAGAGAGATCAATAAGGGCCAGGAGGTTGGTTGCGCCAATCCTCGAAAGTAGGGTAGCCGGGCGGTGCGTCCTCGGAGTATGGCAAAAAAGGTGATGGAGCATACGCTGTATTTGGTGGAATACCAAAGTGGGAGGCCATCTGGTTCATCACTCCACTTTGCCAATTTGCTTGGTGAAGAGCCTCCGTCGTGTTGTACTCCATGTGTTGATGATGTTGGCCATAGGACAATGACATCTCCGAGAGTCAGTTACTCAAGTCCTGGTAACCCGAATACGCCGTCCAATCCGCCGGTTGTTCTCCCGCGTTCGTCCCACTCGTGCCTCCGGTCTCTTGCGTGCTCCGAGGTGCTCTCCTCATCCCATAAGCTTGAGGGTTGTGAATCCATGTGTTCCGATCCCCACTAAGCAAGTGATCAACCAATGCCACACCCATGCCACGGAGTTGGTCCATATCAATCAACCCCATCTCACCAAGGCTCGTCATCGAGGCAATGACACCCTCGGTTAGGATACCGAAGTGCATGGCTAGAAGCGTAACGTACTGGCCACCAACCAATCGACTCCCCTCTCGATAACCACCCGCCTTAGCGAGTTGCATGGCAATAAGATACGGAGCATTCAGATACTTGTCTTGCGTAGAGAGCTGCTCAAGAAGCCATAGATCGTACGAAGAAACTTTTTCCTCACTCGAGGAACGAGCATTCACCGCGTGAATGAGCATGTGGTGCAAAAGTCGGTCCGTAGAAGCAAGAAAAGCCTTCACCTTAAGGTAGTTGCCATAGTCACGACCACCCAAGATCGCCCAAGCCAACTGAGGATCAAAACCGTCTTGTCTTTTCGCAGTTGCCCACATGTACTCCACAAATCCAGGAGCATCGACCTCATCTTGGGTATATATCCCCAAAGCAAAGGCAAACTCCACCAAAGAAAGCGATCGCCACACTCCACCGAGTCGGAATGTCATGCATGATTGATAAAACTCTTCGAGGGCCTTTATGGCGTCGAAACGAAACGTGGCCACGAACTCAATGATCAGCTCGCAGTAGAGAGTCTCGGCAATGTCGAAGACTTGTTCCCATGCACGGCATATGTAATACTCCGTACCATCTTCATCGTAGGCGTGCTTTTCGAGAATCGCCTTGATGTCGTTCTCGACCCCCATGGATCTAAGGAGGTTCCAATCAACTCTCCTCGGCACTAACACTTGACGGGTGAGAAGCTGGTTAACTGAATCCCGGTATTCTTCCCGCTTCGGAGCGTTCAAAGTTGGGTCGTTCATGGAAAAGGTGAAGGCGTGGCTCCCATCCGGTGCACAGAAGGTAGGAGCGGTGGAAGTTGACGAGCGGGTTCTTTCTCTCTACAAAATCCAAA
This sequence comes from Centaurea solstitialis, assembly GCA_030169165.1. NCBI lineage: Eukaryota > Viridiplantae > Streptophyta > Magnoliopsida > Asterales > Asteraceae > Centaurea > Centaurea solstitialis. The sequence continues at coordinate 50,303,209 of CM058047.1, read as the reverse complement.
ATACCATTGTCTTAGTTATATTTAATCAATAAACGCAAGACAAGGTTCATGCATATCAAAACTCAATGAGACAATGCTACCATGACTAACAAGTTCAACTAACGAGTGTATGCGTTGAAAGTAAAAACAAAAGGGGGGTGTGTAACATCCCCACACTTGAACTTTTAGTCCAACTTCCATCAAAACCAATCTAGCTAACTAAACAAGAATGGGGGATTTTGGTGTCATCAAAATCCCCACACTTATCATCAAAGCACATCCACTAGATTAAACAAACAAATAGCATGCTAGAATGAATTTTCAATCAAAGTATAAAGCATGCATCAACCATTAAGCACTAAACAATCAATGGAGCTTCAAGATTTATCTAAATCCTACGAAAGCACAAAAACACCATTGATGCTCAAATCAAGATCTAATCTTACCAAATCAAGCTAATCCAACGAAATTGAGGTTAGGAAACATACCTTGGCCATGAAGAATGATGAAATTGAAGCTCAAAAATTCCGAATTTCGCAAGTGCTTGAAGAGGGTTCGCGGCGCCTAGAGAGAATTAGGGTTGTGTACTTTGAAAAAGTGAGAAAAAGGGTTTTAAAAACCCGTCTGCACCGTTTTCGCGTCGCCAAACGGATAGCTTCGCGTCGCGAAACGGGCAGTTTTCGAAAGATTTAGCCTAATTTGAAAATTTCGCGTCGCTAAACGGCCTCTTCACGCCGCGAGATTCGAAAATTTTACCTGAACCCAAGGCTGGCTGACTTCGCGTCGCCAAGCTTAAAAACTGGCGAACGCGAAGAGCCCACTGTTTCAACTTTTTGAAAAACTCCATCGCGCGTCGGTTTTGCTCGATTTTTGCGTCTATCTCCTCCGTATGGTCATCTAAGCAATAACAAACAGAAATATTAGTAAAAACACACTTGAAAAATGCTAAAAATGAAAAACGAAAAACATGCTCGGGTTGCCTCCTGAGAAGCGCTTCATTTTTGAATGGGTCTAGAGCTCGACCCCTTTTCCGGCTCATTTCTTGGCACGTCGGGCTGACGAGCCCTTCTTCTTTCTATACTCTTTCTTGGAGGGTCCCGACCCATTAGGTGTTTGATCCTTTTGATGTATCGGGTTCAGATAGTCCTCCGTCTTCTTTCCTTGTTCATGAGGGAGTAGTGGGCGGTTCGTGTTCTTTTTGTAAGCTTGAGAAGGATCCTCATAAGGCTCATCGAGATGGGTGACCGGTTCTCCGTTGGGATCAAAGTAAATCCGCTTATCTCCATACCCCAAGCTTGTCACTTGATTCCGCATGTCGGTGTTCACTTGGGCGGTATGTAGAAAAGCTCTCCCAAAAATTATCGGGATCTCTGTATCCTTTGGAAGGTTAGCTATGATGAAGTCCGTGAAGTAGACAAAGTTTCCAATTCGAATCGGGACTCCTTCCGCTATCCCTAACGACTTAGTCATGTATCCAGTCACCCCTCGGTATTGATAGTCTGTTGGAACGATCTTCTTGACTCCCATTTTCCTGCAATAACCAACAGGCATCATGTTAAGAGCGGCAACTGAATCTATCAAAGCAAGATAATTAAGTTTAGAACATGAAATAGGTAAGTTGTAACTTCCCGGATCATGCTTGATAGGTGCAATGTAGACGAGTTCATCTTCCGCCGCCTTCTCTTTCTCTTTCTCCTTGTCTTTATCCTCTTTTTTCGGTATTACGAACTCTGCATATCCGCCTTGCTTTCTGTCTTCCTCCTCATCATCACTTGAAGAAACGGGTCCTTTGAGTCCTAGATGCTCGAACGAAATGGTGAACCCCTCCGAGTCATAGTCCGTGGCATAATCGGGTTCACTACCACTATCGCTCTCCACATACTTCTTCGTGTAGATATCCGTCCATTTCTTCTTTGATGGTTCTTCGGTCATCATGAGCATCGGCTTCGCATTCTCTACCTTCGGGTTGACTTGGGTTTGCGTTGGCAGCTCCCCTTGAGTCCTTTCACTTAGCAATTGCGAAACACGACCAACCTGCAATTCCAAATTCTGGATGGTACTTTGGTGGTTACGTAAGTATGAACCTACCTCGTCGTTGAGCTTCTTTTGTGCATCCATGAATTGGAGAAGTCGGTCTTCGATAGAAACGCGTGGCTCTCCATCCGGTCTTTGGGTTTGTTGATTCGGTGTAAAGAAACCGGGAGGTCTCGGAATGAAGTTACGATTGTTGTTCCACCTCCCTTGATAATCGCCTCGGTTGTGATAGTTTACCTCCTCGGGTGTCGTCATCGGACGATTCGGGCAATCCTTAGTCAAGTGTGGTCCATTGCACTCCTCGCATCCAACCTGCAAAGCATGAACAGATTTAATTAGTTCTTCGATTTTACGTTCAAACTTTACCTGTTGGTTTTTCATTGCGGCTAATTCATCGGATGGATCGAAGTCGGTTGAGATCTTTCCGGCCATTCTCGGGATTTGCAAGCGCTTGTCCGTCCTCCAATCTATGTTGTGTATGAGCATGTCCTCGAGAAGCTTATATCCTTCCGTGGGCGTTTTGTACATAAAGACACCTCCGGCAGATGAATCCAATGTAGCTCGTGAAGAATAAGCAAGCCCACTATAGAAAGTTTGGACTTGTTCACTCTTACTCAATTCATGACTTGGGCACGAATTTAGAAGGTGTTTGAAATGCTCCCATGCTTCGGATATTGTCTCCCCATCGTCTTGTTGAAAGGATCGGATCTCGGCTCGTAGCTTGTCGATTTTGGATGGTGGAAAAAATCGGGAAAGGAACTTTGAGCGAAGTCCATCCCAAGTGGTGATCGAACTTGGCTCCAATGATCGTAACCAAGCTCTAGCTTCTCCGGTAAGTGTAAGAGGAAAGACTCGAAGGTGAATCGCATCATCTCGGCCTTCCTCCGTTTTGAACAGATCACATATATCCACGAAGTTCTCCATATGTACGATAGGATTGCTATCGTTTTTCCCGTCGAAGGTGAGGTCCTTGATCATGTGAAGGAGCTTCCCCGGGATCTCCTTGTTTAGGTCTGGCTTCATGATCGGATTGGTGGGTACGGTTGGAGCGGCTCTCCGGGCGGTCCACATCGGTGCTTCGTCCCCCATTTCAAAATTCAAAGCTCTCGGCGAACTTTGTTGGCTTTTGTTTTCTTTTTGTTTCTTTTTCTGAATTCTCTCTTCGGCTCCTCAAACGGCTCTAACAGTTCCGTCGTGACTGAAACAACAACAAACGGTTACGGGCAACTTGCGGGAAACAAAGAGATAAAAATAAAAATAAAATAAAAACTAGAAAGCGAAAAACTTGCAAAGGAAAGAATCCCTCACAAGGATCGATTAACAAAACTAATAAAGACTAAAATCTAACAACTACCGTTCCCCGGCAACGGCGCCAAAAAACTTGATGCGGTAATTATTGTATAAAAAAAGCGAAACAAGTTTTAACCTCTAATGCCTAGCCACTGTCTTACCACATTCACAGGCAAACGTACCTGATCGCGAGTAATATAGTGTAGGAAAGTCCAGGTATCGTATCTACCACTGGGAACGATCAAGTTTACGTAGACTATTAATCTTGACTAGTTTAATTAACCTAAGCTTTGGGGGGTTTTTATGAAAAAGGTTTAATAACTAAAAAGACAACTAAATTGACTAAGACACTAAGAAAGCAATTAAAGATTGATTAAAACTATATGAATGAAAACAGTAGTACTTATTATGGTATAGTGATTCCCCAAGTGGATGATTTAAATAGGCCAAAGGTTTGGTTGTTTTGGTTATTGTAGGAATTTAAGTCTAGGACACCCTAGCATGTGACTATTATGGCTATCAACTAGGTCTTGGTTCTCCTAGTCCCAATACATAGACTGTTTGTCAAGCAATCTAATACCGGTCACCCAATCCTATCTCTATTGCGTGTATTCTACTACCTGGTCGCTCTCGGTCCGAGTAACCACCTAACACAACTCTCCGGGTTACGAAGGGAAGGTCAAGAAAGGTTGATTATCCTATCGGAGTCTATCTATCTTGGTCAAACAGATACACCCAACCAACGAGTTCAAATAACCAAACAATATGAAACAGATCAAAACCATAACACACATTCAATTAACCAAAAACAAACCAATAAACATTAAATCATAAAATCATCATCCACAATGGTTCATCAACCACAATAAGTACCACTACTAAAGACTACTCACTAAACCTAATAAAAACAGAAAATACGAGAGTAGACTCAAACATTATACCGACAGTACAATGACGGATGATCGAGAGTCGAACCCCGCAGCGTATCGGCACTACACAAATTTCTCTCTCTATCTCTCTGTCTATCTATGTGTCTCTTTGAAAATTGAAGGAGGAAGCCAGTATTTAAAAGGATAGGTCAGAGCCCGTTTCGCGATCGCCAGACGGCACACTCGCGGCGCAAAGTAGTTAGGTCAAACCCTGGATTTCGATCGTTAAAAGGCTACTGGATTGAGTTTGTGCACTTTTCACGTTTTCTCCGCATTTTTCCGTACTTTTCCGTTCCACGGCCTCCAAAACCTATAAAAGTAAGAATAAGTCCCAAGTGTGAGTAAATAGACCAGAAATGGGTGAGAAATAGGGCTAAATCAATCAATTAAGCGTAACCAAAACATGTATAAGTTTGGTGTTATCAGCAGGGATCGATAGGAACATCCATAGGTTCTGGGAAGAAGAGGCAACGTCATGGATAGGCTTCTTCTCAGCGGCGGCTCGGGTTGCTGCAGTTTTGGCTTCAGCTTGAGCCTGTTGGAGTTCCTGGACCTTTCGGTCATGCTCAAGCTTGTAGGCCGTAGCTTTTTCTTCAGCAATCTTCTGAAGAGCTGCTTTCTTTGCAGCGATCTCCTTGAGCTCAGCGTCAGAGATCTCAGGTGGGGTGGATAAAGATCCAGAGCCTACAGGAATAAGAGTGTTAGAGTGATGTTTAGGAAAAGAAAAGAGAAAGAAAAAATTAATAAAGTAATAATAGAAACGAAGACAAGGGATATTAGAGTTTGAAAAATACCCGAAGAGTTGTCTTTTGAGGGATTGGAATCCTTAGATGGATTCCCAATCTTAGCTTTCTTCGCCTTTGGAGGCGGAGAAGTACCTGGCCTCTTCAGCGATAAGCCAAGCTTGATCGCTGCCCCTTCTTCTTGGAGGTTGGTGGCTTCTTCGGCTTTTCAGCGGCAGCGATAAACGGAGCAATGGGAGGAGGGGCACCGCCATCAGTGACCAGCACATCCTGAAGCTGGACAGTGATGTTGCTGGAGTCGTGTTGCAGCGACTTGCTCCCGATGGTTGAGTGAGAGTAACCAGGAGTGGCTTCAGGGTAGTGGGTACCCAGATAATCAGCGATGATCGCTGAAAAGAATCGTGGGTATGCCACGTTCTTCTCCCTCTTGGACCTCTTGAATCTAGCCAGCATATCATCATATATATACTTGGCATAGTTCAGAGGCCTGTTGTTGATGGCCACCCAAACCATCACAGTAGTGGCGAAGGAGGCTTGATCCAAGCTGCCCACCTTCGCTGTGAGGCACTAGATAAAGTGTGTCCAGATGAACCCAAAGACAGAGTTAAGAAAATTCTTCTTGACGGTGGAAGTGTTCTTGATGGGTTCTCCAGTCTTGCGGTCTTTAGGCCACTGGGGTTTTCAGCCAAGCAATAATTGCTTATTTGGAGGGCTCCTTGCAGTACGCCTCGAGGACAGGCAGTCCTAAAACCCTTCGGAGTAGCCCAACTCCAAGGGTGAGAGTCTCTGGTGCATCTCCTAAGGGACTCTTGGGTAAGTGACACTGAATGTATTCAGCGTCCTTCCCGTTGGAGTTTTTCAGCGTCACCACTTTTGCTAAAACCTAGAGGGCGCTCAGTAGCGCTCTGTTGGGAGAGTGGTTGATGGTGAATGCTGTCTTCAGAGGGAATCTCAGCAGGAAATCTCGTGTAGTGGTGAGGTGTTCCTTTCCCTTTGAGAGATCGATGATGGGGAGGAAGTTGTTGGATCCCCAAGTAAGAGAGAGTAACTCAGAGAGGTTATCCTCGTCTTCAGCATCATTATCTTCAACATCCTCGTCTTCGGAGGAGATCAGATTCAGGTTGGATCCCTCTTCAACAGGGTGAGAGATGAGAGTTTCTTCAACCACATTCTCAGTAGAGATGGGTGCAACATCAGTGGTGGTAATGGGGTTGATAACTCCAAAATTATACATATTTTACTCACATCAGTTCCCTAATTTTATCTTTATTTTGAGAGTATTTTCGATACTGTTTGACTTAAAAAGGTGTAAATCCTGATTTTGTAGGTTTTGGAGGTGCTTGTGCGTAAAAATGCAAAAAGAGGGTAAAAAGCGTCAAAAAGGAGACTTCTATGCAAGCTTTGGAAATATAGACTTTTCTTGGCTCCTAAGGTAGTTTTCTTGCTCTCTAAGACGGATAACTTCCTCCAAAAGACGGATCTTCAGCAGATAAGGCAAGAAGAATATTCCGGAAGATCTCGGAAGCTGGAATTACATTGCTCACACCGCGAAGAAGATGGCTCGCGCCGCGAGGAGAAGGCTCGCGCCGCGAAGGATATGCTCGCGCCGCGAAGCCTGGTTTTTCTCGTTCGGAAGCTTCCAGAAAGTTAGGGTTTGTTCGTTAAGTGTTTCGCTCCGCGAAATGCCGTTTCGCGAACGCGAAAAGGCTTCTGTTGGAGTCTTATAAATGCAGCCTTTGGGTCATTCAGTTGGGGCATTCATCATTCAATTCACTAATATACAGTTCTCTCTTAGTTTAGTTAGGTTAGATTAGATGTTGGGAGCCGCTTAGGGTTTCCAACCCGAGAAGATGGAGGCTCAATGTGACGGCTACGGAGGAGACGATTCGAGAGGATTTCATGCCAAATCGATCGGTCTTTAGTATGGTTTGGTTTTTCATCTACAATTGACATGTCTATGTGTTGATTTCTCTTTGTTTACACTATGGTTTGAATACTTTGGTTTTTATTAATAGATACATGGTTTGTTGAATGATGTCTTTGATTCCTGTTTGATTCATATTGTTGGGTTATTCGAATTCGTTGGTTGGGTGTATCTGTTTGACCTAATAGATAGACTCCGATTGGTTAATCAACCTCCCTTGACCTTCCCTTCGGAACCCGGAGAGTTGTGTTAAGTGGTTACTCAGACCGAGAGCGACCATATATTAGAATACCTTGCAATAGTGGTAGAATTGGGTTACTTGTGCTAGATTGCTTGACAACCAGTCTGTGTATAAGGACTAGGAAGACCAACCTGGTTTATAATCTTAGATATTCATGCTCGGGTGCAATGTGCTTAAATTCCAACAACAATCATAAGTCTATATCTCATGAAAAGTAAACCATAATGGATTCATTTATCTCCAATGTATGTTTGATCGTCAGTTTTCCACTTCTTGGTTAGGATTATTATTTATTTGTCTTTTATCCTGTAAAATTCCTTTTCAAAAACAAAACCCCCATTTTCCAGATTGACTGATTAATACTTTAGTTGACATCTAGCTTAACCGTTCCCAGTGGTAGATACGATACCTGGACTTTCCTACACTATATTACTCACGATCAGGTACGCTTGCCTGTATATGTGGTAAGACAGTGGCTAGGCATTAGAGGTTAAAACTTGTTCCGATTTTTATATATAATAATTACCGCATCAGGGGTTTTCAGAAGAGGTGATCTTGATAGGCATGTTTTCAGCAGAAAGAATGGGTTCGTTGACAACATCCCATTTGTTGTTGGATTCAGTAGTGTTCTTGTTGATTTCAAAAGTAGAAGCCATTGATTCTGTTAAGAACATACAATAGTTAGAACAAATAAGAGAAATCAATAAAAGAAAGATGAAAGACTTTCAAATTTAGATAAAGATGAAAGACTTTCAAATATAAATAAAGATGAAAGACTTTCAAATTTATTTGATTTTGGTTAGGGTTTAAAACCAATGAGTTAGGTTATTTGAAGAAAGAGGAAAGAGAAAAACAAAGTTTCACATCTTTGATTCTGGAAAAACATATGTTTTCAGAATCAAGAGTTTTTGCTTAAGAATGCATGAACTCTAAGATAAAATGGATTTCAGAAACAATATTTCGAAAGGGAGAAAGGCATAATGCACATACCAGATGAGGAAAGAACAAAGGTTCTTAAGAGGATTCTTGAAGATTGTTCTTTGCTGGATTGCTGTGATTGCTTGAGTGCTTGAGAGTTTTTGAGAGCGTAAAGAATAAAAATGGAGGTTTAGAGAGTTTATATAGGGGTGTGGAGGAGAGAGAAGAGGGAAAAAGTTGTAGACGTGTACCAATTTTTTAGGAGCAATGATGACAGAGGTTATCACGTGCTGTAAAACCGTCTCACTCTCAGTCACACGCTTTGAATACTCTTCACTCACTGTCACGCGCCTGTGACAGTTTTGTGCGCATTAAATGGCACTTACGTGTCAGACCATGAAGAGACAGCGTTCTGAATACGAATCATTTCAAAAAGGAAAACATATCTTTTGATGATTATCCTTAAACATAGGAATGTGAAAGGTTATCAGCAGGAAGATATATCGAAGTCCCTTATCACATTAAATGTTTTAAAGTAGGTGAGATCACTGACAATATTAAATGTAAATTATCAGTGAGAGAAAATATCAGTGACGTTAAAATGATCAGCGAGATCAATTCATTTCATTAACATAAGAAATTACAGTACACTGAAAAAGAAAATTACAAAGAAATAATTAAAAATAATAAAGTGGAACCCAGTTTGCTGAAGATCAAACATCAGGGTTTAGCATTCCTAGCTCGCTGATGAGTTGGTTGAACCGTTTCTCGTCCAGCGGTTTGGTGAAGAGATCAGCGAGTTGATATTCAGTGGGAACGAAATGGAGTTCAACATCGCCATTCATCACATGATCTCTGATAAAGTGATATCGGATTTCAATGTGCTTTGTCTTCGAGTGAAGAACAAGATTGTTGGCGATGACGATCACTGAAGTGTTATCGCAGTAGATGGGTATCTTTGATAGCTGAAACCGATAGTCCAGCAGTTGATTTCTCATCCAAAGGACTTGAGCGCAGCAGCTACCAGCAGCGACATATTCTGCTTCAGCGGTTGATGTGGACACTGAATTCTGCTTCTTGCTTGTCCAGTTCACCAACTTACCACCAAGTAGCTGACAGCCACCAGTGGTGCTCTTTCGATCTATTTTACAGCCTACAAAATCACTATCTGAAAAAGCAGTTAGATCGAACCCTGAGTCCCTGGGGTACTAGAGACCAAGGTTGGGAGTCCCCTTCAGGTATCTGAAGATACGCTTTACAGCTTTCATATGGGACTCCTTAGGATCAGCTTGATATCGTGCACAAAGACATGTACCATACATGATATCAGGACGGCTCGCTATAAGGTACAACAGTGAGCCAATCATTCATCTGTAGAGAGTAACATCAATAGATTTCCCATTGGAATTCTTGTTGAGTTTTAGAGGAGGTGCCATTGGTGTTTTCATTTCAGAACATGTAGTAAGTTCAAATATTGCAAGCATTTCTCGAACATACTTACCTTGGGAGATGAAAATACCCTTTTCAGATTGAACCTGAAGACCTAAGAAGTAGTTTAGTTCACCCATCATGGACAGCTCATACTCAGCCCGCATGAGTGACTCAAAATTTTTGCAAAGTTTGGCTTTCGTAGACCCAAAGATAATGTCATCAACATAAATTTGGGCAAGGAAAACATGGTCCTAGTAGGTCTCGACAAACAGCGTGCTGTCAATCTTTCCACGAGTGAAACCTTCAGAGATAAGAAAAGTAGACAAGGTTTCATACCAGGCTCTAGGTGCCTGCTTTAAGCCATAGAGAGCTTTGTTTAACTTGTAAACATGGTCAGGATGCTTAGGATCAGTGAAGCCTGGAGGTTGAGCAACATAGACTTCTTCAGTGAGTTTCCCATTTAGAAACGCACTCTTGACATCCATCTAAAACACTTGAAATTTCATATGAGCCGCATAAGCAAGAAAAAGTCTAATGGCTTCTAATCTGGCCACAGGGGCGAATGTTTCATCATAGTCTATCCCCTCTTCTTGTCTATATCCTTGTGCAACAAGACGAGCCTTATTGCGGATCACAATGCCATGTTCATCAAGTTTATTTCAAAAAATCCATTTCAGACCAATGATGGTCTTTCTAGATGGCCTGTGAACAAGAATCCAGACAAGGTTCCTTTCGAACTTAGCGAGTTATTCTTGCATCGCTGATACCCAAAATGGATCAACGAGTGCTTCTTCTATTTTAGAAGGTTCATTTTCAGATAAGAAACAGACATAGAGACAGTGATTCATAGCCCGATGTCGAGTTTTTACGCCAGTTGAGGGATTACTTAGGACTTGATCAATAGGATGATCTCTAGTCCATCTGAGAGCAGGAGGCTGAGGGACAACCTGAAGAGGTTCAACATCGACTGTAGAAGATGATTCTTCGGTAACTGCATCAAGTTGAGGAAGATCAGCGACAAGTGGAGCAACTTCAGAAGATCCTGAGGTTGAAGGAGTGTCTTCCTGAGATGTTGTGGGAGCAACTTGATTTATAGGAACTGCAGAGTAAACTGGAGGATCCTGAGGAATTTTAGATATTTCTTTAAATCCATCAGGGATTGGAGAGGATGTTCCTGCAGCAGGGATGTTAGCTTCAGGGGCTTTATTTTCAGGGACCTGAAAGTAAGAGTTAGCCCATTGATCTACATCATTATTATCAGAAAATGTAGGAGAAGAGAAGGGATTAGTTTTATCAAACGTGACATGAATGGTCTCTTCAATGGTTTGCCTTCGTTTGTTGAAGACACGATAGGATATAGTAGAGTACCCAACCAAGAAACCATCATCATCTTTGGTATCGAACTTTCCCAGAGCATCTATGTTGTTCTTGATATAACAATTGCAACCAAAGATGTGGAAGTACTCGATGTTTGGCTTCCTTCCTCTGAAAAGTTCGTAGGCTGTCTTCTTGAATCTTTTCACGATCAGCGACCTGTTCAGAGTATAACAAGCAGTGTTGACAGCCTCAACCCAGAATTGAATAGGAAGACGGGCTTCAATCAACATTTATCTTGCAGCTTCAATCAACGTGCGATTTCTTCGTTCAGCGACTCCATTTTGCTGAGGAGTACAAACGGAAGAGAAGTTTTGAGAAATTCCCTTGCTGACAAGGAATTCATCCAGGACACTGTTTTTAAATTCAGTGCCATGATCACTTCTTATTGAACGAACAATGATCTGATTATACTTTTCCATCCGAAGAATGAAGGCAATGAATGGTCTCTTCAATGGTTTGCCTTCGTTTGTTGAAGACACGATAGGATATAGTAGAGTATCCAACCAAGAAACCATCATCAGCTTTGGCATCGAACTTTCCCAGAGCATCTCGGTCGTTCTTGATATAACAATTGCAACCAAAGATGTGGAAGTACTCAATGTTCGACTTTCTTCCTCTGATGAGCTCGTAGGCTGTCTTCTTGAACCTTTTCATGATCAGTGACCTGTTCTGAGTGTAACAGGCAGTGTTGACAGCCTCAGCCTAGAATTGAATAGGAAGATGGGCTTCAATCAACATTGATCTTGCAGCTTCAATCAACGTGCGATTTCTTCGTTCAGCGACCCTGTTTTGCTGAGGTGTTCGAACAGAGGAGAAGTTCTGAGAGATCCCCTTGCTGACCAGGAATTCATCTAGGACACTGTTTTTGAATTCAGTGCCATGATCACTTCTTATGGAACGAAAAGTGATTTGATTATACTTCTCCATTCGAAGAATGAAGGAAATGATCAGCTGAGGAGTTTCACTCTTGGCTCTAAGGAAGAACACCTAGGTGTATCTGGAGTATTCATCCACTATCACCAAAGTGAATCGCTTTCCACCCATATTTAGATATTGACAGGTCCAAAGAGGTCCATGTGCAATAAATGGAGTGGAGAGTTGATGGTAGAGACTTTCTTGGATTTGAAAGAAGCTCTTGTCTGCTTTCCCTTTTCACAAGTAGCACAAAGATATTCCTTAGCAAAGCTGTTTTCAGGGAGACCTTTCACCAGGTTGCTGACGGAGAGTTGGTTGATGGTCTTGAAGTTCAGGTGGGAGAGACGTTTGTGCCAGAGCCAGTTGATTTCTGAAGAGTCCCTGGACATGAAGCACACATGTTCAGTGGACATGTCCATGTTGATGACGTATACATCATGTGATCTTTGACCTCTGAGAATGATTTTCTTGTGCCTGTTCTTCACCTTGCAGCTTTTCTTGGAGAAAGAGACTTTGTGATCTTTATCACAAAGCTGACTAATACTCAACAGATTATGAGTTAGTCCTTCAACGTAAAATACCATTCGAAAGGTAGTCTTTCCGTTGGTTAAGGTACCATATCCCTTAGTGATATCTCTTCCTTCACCACCAAATTTGACTGAAGGGCCAGCTTCTTCCTTGTAGTCGACTAGAACATGCTTGTTTCCAGTCATGTGTTTAGAGCATCCGCTGTCAAGGTACCAGATGCCCTTTTTCTGTAATAGAAGGAAGAATTAATTTCTCTTTGGAACCCACATGAAGTTGGGTCCATCAGGGTCAGCGAAGGAAGAATCATTAGGGACATAGATAACTGAGGATTTAGGGTCCTCATAAACTACCAGAACAGTAGAGGTAGAGGCAACATCATCTGTCTTAATTGAGGTTTCAGTGTTGGTAGGGTCAGAGATGATGACAGTCTCAGCGATTAAAGGTTTCTTTCCTTTGGCAGATTTGTTTGCCTTAGGACATTTCTTTACCTTAACTGCTTTTTCAGCTTTCGTAGCATGAGGACACTTACTAGCAATGTGGTCATTTTGAGCAAGTGATAGCAGTTTCTATAGGTCTTAGTCTTAGAGGGACCCCTAGGATTTTTAAACTTAAGGTGAGCAGGTCCAGGTCCAAGAATGCCTATATCTCTTGTCTGAGGAGGAATTGGAGTCTTCTCCTGAGGTTTGGTCTTCAAGTCAATCTTGATTCTGGGAGTGGGGCTTTGAACAGATTTCTTGGACCCTGATCCAGAAGGACCACCACCTAAGACTTTAGGAGTCTTGTGGTTTTGTTTCTTAGGTTTGGGAGGATGGTTTGGATGGTTCTTGCCTTTAGAGTTCTTTGGAGGCTGAACAGAAGTAGAAGCCTCATCTTTAGAGATGGAAGAAGAACTCTGAGAGTTAGAATCAGAGGTAACAAACATGCCAAATTTTAAGTTAGATTTATCAGGTTTATCCATAGCATGCTGTTTTCCTTTAACAAAACCTTAGCAGGTTCTATTTTTAGGGTTTCGCTGGGAGGAGATGATTTCATCAACCTTTTCAGAGGCATCAGCCCAGCTTTTGACAGCGACCTTCTCTGAATTTAGCTCAGCGAGGACTTTTTCTCTTTCAGCGATGGCCTGCTCCCGTTCTATGCAAAGAACTTGGTTTGCATGAACTTGGTCTTTATAATTTGCCTCAAAAACAGCGAGCTCTTTGAGTTTCTCATGACACTCTTTGAGCTCAGTCCTAAGGTCAAAGTTGACCTTTTCAGCAGAGGACTTGCCATTTAAGGCATTGTACAGATCGATGGTTAAGGCATCCATCGCTGTCATAGTATCAGAAGGAGAAGGAGTAGTTACCTGAGCTAGAGAAAGAGCAGAGGTTGAAGCAGGAGTAGCAGGGACTTCTTCTTCAGGGATGTCTTCGAGCTATGCCATGAGAGCAGGCTCGGTTTCTTCAACGATGACCATCAGACATGTGACCTCGCTGGTGTCCTCTTCATCAGAGGATTCATCAGATGATTCATCCCAGCTTTTGCCTTCAGTGATCAGGCCTTTTCCTTTTCGCTCGAACTTTAGCTTGCGATACTTGGCCTTCAGCTTCTGGTACTTTCCATCATTGGAAGCTGGTGTAGAGGTTTCAGTGAACTGATTCTTCTTGTACCTACACTCAGTGGCAAAGTGGCCTTTGCCCTGACATTTGAAACAGGTAGAGGCAGTCTTATCCCCAGAGGGTGTTTCAGGCTTGTTAGTAATAGAGAGAGGCTTGGACTTACGATAGTTTCCTTTTCTGCCAAATTTCTTGAAATGCTTTGAGAGGGTTGAGGAGCGTCAGAGACTAAGGCAAGAGAGGTACCTTTTGCAGCATCCTTGGTATCTCTGATGAGATTTGTCTTCAGAGACTTGGTTTGCTCATGGTTGAGCGTCATACCATATAACTCGCTAAGAGTTATAGTCTTAATGTCCTTGGACATTTTCGGACACATGGTGTAATTTTCCCAGTATTCAGGGAGTGCCTCCATGAATTTAGTGATTACCTGCGAGTTGGAGTAAACGACGTCGTAGGTCTTCAGATCGATCAAGAGGCAGTTAAACCTCTGATGAGTCTGGGCCAGAGTTTCACCTTTAGAGGCGATGAACTTCTCATACTGTCGTATGAGGTGAATATTTCTAGATTCAAAGAGAGCATCAACACCCTCATATTGGATACAGAGAGTATCCCATATCTCTTTTGCTATCTTAAGCTTGCTGATGGAGTGAAATACTTCATTAGGAAGAGACATGGCTATCAGAGACCTTGCCTTGGTGTCAACATTCACCAGGCGCTTATCTTCCTCTGTTAAGTTGGACACCAGTTTGATGAAGGTCCTTTTCGGAACAGCAGGAGAGGTGGTAGTAGTAGCAACAAAAGGAATTATAGATGTGGGAACATATGATCCATGTTCTAAGAAGTAGGGGATTTGAGGATCGGAACCAGAAAGAAAGAGTTCCATCCTAGACTTCCACAGAGAGAAGTTATCAACATTGAATTTGGGAGGCTTTGCCAGAGATCCAGATTCGAAGTAGGTATCTTTAGGAGGATTGGCCATATGGTGGATCTAGAAACTATGTTTCTTTTGGGAATGGTTAAGAAAAGATTTCCAACCGCTCTGATACCACTTGTTGGTCCTTTTTTGATGGCCAATATAGTAAATAGTATTGTAGAAGGGGGGGGGGGGGGGTTGAATACAATCAACACAGTTTATTCTATATTTAATCTATGACTCCTATGGAGTCTTTGTATAGATTATACTTGGATTGTTTGAAGATAAAGATCAAGACTATGTCAAGATCTCAAACAATCCTATAGAGTTTGACACTTAGCCTTTGCTTATGCACAAAGCAAGTAGAGAATTAGTAAGGAAGAACTTAGAAGAGAATAGAGGGAGAGAAAGGATTAGGGGTATAGAAGATGGCCAAGGTGTGTTTGAAGAACAACACTACGTTCATATTTATACCCCATGCATTAAATGCATGCCATCCCCAACTTTACACGTGTCGTGTAAAGGTTGGGTTTGGTGTACTATTGTACCATAAAGTAATGCCCATGCGTGGTAGGGTCATGACCTATGGTAAACAGTTGCCTTATGGGTGATAAGTACCGAGGGAACAGTAAAGAGACATCCCTTTTGTACCATTGTCAGAAAGGTAAATCAAATCCTTTTTGTGCATATAGGACAAGAAGACAAATATGGTATTCTTAAAAGTACAACTTGTTGATCCAGCTCTCCTAAGACCTGATGAAATGATAATGATCCTGAATCTTTACTTAGTGAATAGGTTTTTACTTCTGTTATAGCTTGAGGAATTATCACTGAGTCTGTTCAGTGTTATTCCATGTTACTTATGCTGTAACTTAACTTTATAGATTTCAGGATCAGGATCAGGAGACTAACGAGTCTGTTTTGCAGTCTACTGATCCTGTCCACTGAAGTGAAGACCTCCTCCTGAAGACATTAAGTTCATACACAAAGAACCATCAGCGACGTCGAAGAAATAGCTGATGACAGGAACAGCATGCTCGTGATCTGAAGACGGAACTCAGTGATAGCAATCTGTTCACCATCGTATGACATCCTGAAGACTCATCAGGATACACGTGACCCTGAACATCCCCAGTTTCAGGACTCTAGTCACTGATCAGTATCCTGATCCTGAAGGATTAGAATAATGTCTTAGTCTAATGCACAAAAGGATTACACGCCTTTTCTGACACAATAGTACATAAGGGCAGTTACTTTACTGTTCCCTCCGTACTTATCAGACCATAAGGCAACTGTTTACAAACATCCTCTTTTGCACACCATGCAAAGAGTATTTGTTTATAGTAAATAGTACAACAGACCACTCACATTGTGACACGTCACAATAGTAGGTCTGCATGCATTTAATGCATGGAGTATAAATAGGACGTGAAGAGATGTTCTCCATACTTCTTCTTCATCCAAAAATACTCAAGTCCTTTCTCTCTTATTCCCTCTATCTTCTTTCTTTATTCTATTCTCACTTAGTGCATAGTGAAAGAACTTAGATTGTTTAGTTTAGACTAATTGTCTTTTCTATTTCCGCAACAATCTGTAAATTCATATTGTTTATAAAACAAGAATTTAAAAGTGAGAAAATTGTGTGATTATATTCAACCCCCCCCTTCTATAATCCCAATCACTATCCTTACTTGAAGGTCACCTACTTGGGACCAACAAGTGGTATCAGAGCAGATACAAGCTCTCATTTTCTTCTTAAGAAAAATCTTGTGATCCTCTCTCTTATTATTCTATGGCTCTTCAAGCTAAGGATAACTACTTTGATACCGGCTCTGCTGGAAAGCCTCCTCGGTTTAACATAGACAACTTCTCTCTTTGGAAAACCAGGATGGAACTTTTCCTCTCTGGTTCTGATCCCCAGATTCCTTACTTTCTGGAAAACGGACCACATGTGCCTACACAAACCGTCCACCCCATTCCTGCTGCTGGTGGCCAACCTGCTGTTCCTGAAAGGGAACTGGTAATGCCCGTAACTGACTGGAATGATGAAGATAGACGCCTGGTCAACATTGACACCAAGGCTAGGTCTCTCATCGCCATGTCACTCCCTGACGATGTCTTTCATTCTGTCTGTCACCTTCGCTCTGCTAAGGAGATATGGGACACTCTCTGTGTTCAATATGAAGGTACTGCCGTACTCATGGAATCAAGAAAGATTTTCTTGGTTCGTCAGTACGAAAGCTTTATTCATCAGAAGGATGAAACTCTCTCCCAGCTACATCAGAGATTCAACTGTCTTCTGATTGATCTGAAGACCATCGGTACTACCTATTCTAACTCTGAGGTGGTTACCAAGTTCATGGAAGCTCTTCCTGAACATTGGGAAGTTTACACCTCCTGCTTAACTATGTCAAAGGACATAAAGACACTCACACTAAGTGAGTTGTACGGTATTCTTCTGAACCGTGAACAACAGAAGAAACTGAAAAAGAATCTCATAAGAGATTCTAAAGAATCCAAAAGCACATCTGTTGCATTGGTTTCTGATTCAGTTCCTCCTGTTGCTGCCACTTCTTCTTCAGTAACTATTACTGAATTAGAATCTTCTGACTCTGACATGTCAGAAGATCCTGAATTCAATGAATCACTTGCTCTTCTAACCAGATCTTTTAAAAAGTTTGCCAAAAAGGGAAACTTCCACAAAAAGAAACATCTTTCTATTACTGACAAGCCTAAGTCAGATCCTGTTGACAAGGCCACTGCTATCTGCTACAACTGTCAGGGCAAAGGACACTTTGCTAATGATTGCAGGTACAGAAAAAGTCAGTTTGCTCCTTCCTCTGCTAAATCTTCTTCTAAGAACCCCAAGTACCAACGCCTGAAGGAAAAGTACAAGAAGATGAAAACTCAGCGTAAAGGCAAAGGCTTAATCGCAGAAGACTGCGATTGGGATGATGTCTCCTCTGATGACTCGTCTGATGAGGAAGATACTCAAGTGGCACTCATGGCCATAATTGAGGAACCTATGTTAGCTCTCATGGCTAAGATAGAAGAGGCTCCTGAAGAGATTCCTCCTCAGGATCCTGAAGCTTCTACTTCCACAACTCCTGAAGCTTCCACCTCTGCGACTGATTCTTCCAGTCAGGTACCTATTCCTCTCATCCCTCTTGAAAGCTTAACTCAGCTGGACCTGGTCACTCTCGATCTTTACAAAGCCCTCAATGGTAAAACCTCTGCTGAAAAAATGAATATTGATCTTAGAGGACAACTCAAAGAATGTCAAGAAAAATTAAAACAGCTTACCATTGTGGAAGAAAATTATAAGGACCAGGTCTCTGTAAACAAAACTCTGTGTATTGAAAGAGAATTGGCTCTTGCTGCCAAAGAGAAGGCCCTTGCCCAATTAAATGCTGAAAAAGTCACCATCAAAGGATGGAGTGACGCCTCTGAAAAAGTTGATGAAATATTAGCTTCAGGGAGGCCTGATAAAAGCAAAAGAGGTCTTGGATTCTTTCGTGGATACAAGAAAGAAGAAACTAAGTCTGATAGTTCCATGCTAAAATTTGGAAAATTTGTTTCTTCTATTTCTCTTCCTAATGCCTCTGAAAACACCCCTTCTTCTTCTTCTTCTAACACTCACCCTGAAGGTGCTCCTAAAAGCAAAAAGAAAACAGTTAAGGATAATTCCAAAACTGAAACACCTTCAAAGACCAAGGGTCCTAAACCCAAGAATAAAGTTCTGGGTGGTGGTCCTTCAGTCTCTGGAACTAAGTCTCTTTCTCAGAGTCCTGCTCCCAGACTGAAGATTGACCTAAAGCAAACGACTAAGGAGAAGACTCCAATTCCTCCTATGTCAAATGCTAAAGGCATACTTGGTGCAGGTCCTGCTCACCTAAAGTTCAAAAACTTTCTGGACCACACTAAGCGCTTTCAATATCGCAAATGTTATCACTGTGGATTAAATGACCATATTGCGAGTAAGTGTTCTGTTGCTACCAAAGCTGAAAAATCTGCTAAGGTAAAGAAAATTCCCAAGACTGAGAAATCAGTCAAAGGAAAGAAGGTTGTCAAGACTGTTTCTTCAGTCAAGACTTCAGCCTCCTGTACTGATACTTCAGTAAAGGCTGACACTGACTCAACCAGTCCTACTGATACATCTGGATCCATAGTTCTATGGGTACCAAAGAAAACTTAAACTCTGTATTTTACAGGATAAGGGCATCTGGTACTTGGACAGTGGATGCTCTCGACACATGACTGGTTCTAAATCTGTCCTCACTAACTACCGTGAAGAAAGAGGTCCTGCTGTGACCTTTGGCGGAAACGGTAGAGGCCAAACCCGAGGGTATGGCACTCTGACCAACGGAGTAACTACTTTCAAAAGAGTTGCTTATGTTGAAGGCCTGATGCATAATCTTCTGAGCATCAGTCAACTGTGTGATAAGAATCACAAAGTTTCTTTCTCCAAGAAAAAGTGCAAAGTCAAGAACAGGAGAAAGGAAGTCATTCTCACTGGTGTAAGACATGCTGATATCTACATCATCAACATGAATACTTCCACTGATAACTTCTGTTTCGTATCACGTGCTTCCACTGATATGAATTGGCTCTGGCACAAGCGTCTCTCTCATCTCAACTTCAAGACGCTAAATCAACTCTGCATCAACAACCTGGTTATTGGTCTTCCTGACTATCGCTATACAAAGGAATCTCTTTGTTCAGCATGTGAGAAAGGAAAACAGACCAGGGCTAGTTTCAAGTCCAAGCAGATTTCCTCCATCAGCTCTCCTCTACAACTTCTCCACATGGATCTCTTTGGACCCGTTAATATCCAATCCATTGGTGGAAAGAAATATACTCTGGTAATCGTAGATGAATATTCCAGATATACTTGGGTCTTCTTCTTACGTGCCAAGAGTGATGCTCCTGAAGAAATCATCCTGTTCGTCAGGAAGATGGAAAGACTCAACAACCTTACTGTTCGATCAATAAGGAGTGACCATGGGACTGAGTTCAAAAACAGTACCCTGGAATCCTTCTTTGAACAGAAAGGTATCTCTCAAAACTTCTCCTCTGTGAGAACTCCTCAGCAAAATGGTGTTGCTGAAAGACGGAACAGAACGCTGATTGAAGCTGCGAGATCTATGCTGAGTGAAGCCAACCTTGCCACTCAGTTCTGGGCTGAAGCCGTAAATACTGCTTGCTATACTCAGAACAGATCTCTGATTGTCAAGCGTTTCAGAAGGACTGCTTACGAACTCTTTCGTAACAGGAAACCATCAATCGAACATCTCCATATCTTTGGTTGTGTCTGCTACATCCTGAACAACAAAGATAGTCTTGGAAAGTTTGATTCCAAATCTGATGATGGCATTTTCCTCGGATACTCATCCATTTCTAAAACCTTCCGTGTGTTCAACAAACGAAGACAAGCCATTGAGGAAACGATTCATGTCAAGTTTGATGAATCGGGTCCTACCTTTTCTCACCCAAATGATAATACTGAAATCAATCAGTGGGCTGACTCTTTCTTTCAAGTCCCTGAACCTCCTATTGCTGATCCCTCTCCTCAAGACCTTCCTGATGGTTTTGAAGAAAATCCAATACCACCCTCTGATATAACCACTCCACCTCTCATAAATGCCACCCCTATCACTCAAATCACACCCCCTGAACCTGATCAACCCACTAACAGTGAAGACTTCTCTCAAACCACTGTTAGTGAACCCTCTCCTACAAATCTTCTTCCTGATCCATCATCCAATGAAGCATCTACTTCAGGACAGGTGTATCAACCACCTGCTCTCCGATGGACCAAAGATCATCCCATTGATCAAGTTCTTGGAAACCCTTCTTCTGGTGTGAAAACCAGACGTCAAGCTGGTAACGTCTGTCTTTATGTAAATTTTATCTCTGAAAATGAACCTAAAGAAATAGATGATGCTTTGCGTGATCCTGCCTGGGTCTCAGCCATGCAGGAAGAGCTAGCAGAGTTCATCAGAAACAATGTCTGGCTTCTCGTCCCTAGGCCTCGAAAACGTACAATCATTGGCTCCAAGTGGATTTTTCGAAATAAACTTGATGAGATTGGTACAATCATTCGAAACAAGGCTCGCCTTGTGGCTCAGGGATACAGGCAGGAAGAGGGCATTGATTACGATGAAACTTTTGCTCCTGTTGCTAGGCTCGAAGCAATTCGACTCTTCCTAGCTTTTGCAGCACATATGAACTTCAAGGTTTATCAGATGGAAATTAAAAATGCCTTTCTGAATGGAAAACTTAATGAAGAAGTCTATGTGGCTCAGCCTCCTGGCTTTGTAGATCCTAAGTTCCCTGATCACGTCTACAAGTTAAACAAGGCTCTCTATGGGTTAAAACAGGCTCCTCGTGCCTGGTATGATACCCTCTCAACCTTTCTTCTCTCTAAAGGTTTTGTTCGTGGAAAGATTGATAGCACTTTATTTCTGAAGAAATATCCTAAGCATATCCTTCTTGTCCAGATATATGTCGATGACATTATCTTTGGATCCACAAATCCCAAACTCTGCGAAAAGTTTGAGTTGCTCATGAAATCTGAATATAAAATGTCTATGATGGGCGAACTAACATTCTTTTTAGGACTTCAGATCAAGCAATCTGAAAAGGGAATTTTCATCAATCAAGGTAAATATGTACATGAGATGCTGAAGAAATTTGATCTCACATCCTGTACACCGATGAAGACTCCAATGGCTCCTCCTCTGTCTCTTGACAAGGATTCCAAAGGGAAACCTGTTGATGTGACTCTTTATAGAGGAATGATTGGCTCACTGCTGTATCTTACAGCGAGTCGTCCTGATATCATGTATTCTACATGTCTCTGTGCTCGTTATCAGGCTGAACCCAAAGAATCCCATCTGACCGCTGTAAAGCGGATCTTCAGATACCTGAAGGGAACTCCTAACATGGGTCTTTGGTACTCCAAGGACTCAGGGTTCGATCTAACAGCTTATTCTGATAGTGACTTTGCAGGATGTAAGATTGACAGGAAAAGCACCACTGGTGGTTGTCACCTTTTAGGTGGCAAGTTGGTGAGTTGGACTAGCAAGAAGCAGAACTCTGTGTCCACATCAACTGCTGAAGCTGAATATGTTGCAGCAGGAATATGTTGTGCTCAGGTCCTGTGGCTGAGAAATCAACTTCAGGACTATGACATACAACTCTCCAAAATTCCTATCTACTGTGACAACACTTCAGCAATAGCCATCGCTAACAATCCTGTCTTACACTCTAAGACAAAGCACATTGAAGTGAGATATCACTTCATCAGGGATCATGTGATGAATGGTGATATTGAACTCCATTTTGTCCCTACTGAATATCAGCTTGCTGACCTCTTTACCAAACCACTGGATGTGACGCGTTTTAATATGCTCCTCAGTGAACTTGGGATGTTAAATCCTGAAGAATAGAAGTTCTCAGGACAAACAGTTGTTAAAGTCCTTTTGAAAATATTCTCTCAGGACCTCTTTTCTTAACAACTCCTGAATAACTCTTCTTCAGAGGATAACTCTATTCAGTACTTACAAAATCTTTGTTCAAAATCCGAATACTGATGATTCTCAGGTAAGTATTTCTTCCCTCTGCTACTGAAACCTTATCGCATTAAATGTGATAAGAGGATTTTCCCAAAACAGTACTTATCTGATAAGTACTCCGATTCCCATAAAACATATCTTTCACCAAATTGGAATCATCCCCTGAAAAGGTGGTTTTTAGTTTTTCATATAAAACAAACTTTTCATCTGCACTGACACGTAATGGGACGTTTCCTGTTCCCCACTACGTGTGTCAGGCGCGTGAACGCGCGTCGAGCTTCTTTTTCATCATTACGTTTGAATTTAGCCGCTCTTTTCTCTCTCATCCTTTTTCTACCATCTTTTTCATCATTACTCTCTCCTACCACGAGGTATAAAAACCTCATTCGTAATCCTTTTCACTCTTTACGCTCACATAATACTCTCTAAGCATTCAAGCAAGAAAAAGCAAGAATCTTCATCTTCAAGAACACCAAGAACACACACTTACCACTTCTTTAACAAGATCAACGTAGGTCTCCTCTTGTTCTTTGTTCTTTCCACAATCTAAGTTGACATCTTTTCTCTAAAAACAACTTATTCTGATAAACGTTTTTCCAAAAACCCTAAGATCACTTCGTTTGATCTTAGTTTTCCTAAAATCTTCAAAGATTTTTGTTAAAACTGTTTAACATGATTTTTCTTATTTCTTTTAAGAAACTGTCATAAACTCCTATTTTGATATCTTTTCATCAAAATGGAAGTTCTTTTTAATACCAAAACACATTCCTTTTGTGTATTTTGGTATCTAATCTATTCTAAGTATAAAGGATTTCACCATTTTTATGAACATATTTTGTGTTCATTGAAAAATGAAGAAAAATGCATATTTTGGACTCTTAATCATCCATATATGTTATTTTTATGTTTCTAACAGGATGGCTGCTACTACTTCTTCTCTGGACGCTCAACTCTCCTCCGAGGCTACTCCACTACAATCATCTGAAAGCCTGCCGATCGTCATCCCTGCGCATGACGTTCAATTCAAACAGAACAACGTTCTTGCTCTGTTTGACATTCCTGAAGACAAGGAATATCTAATTCCTGCCAAGGACTTCCTGCTACGAAGCCCTCTGAAGACAGCTTTCACCCTGGACCCCAAGCCGAACAAGCCCATGCTACAACAACTGTGGTCTACAGCCATGGTTACCAAGGAGAAGAACTCTAGGGGCGTCCTGCGGGAGGTGATCAAGTTCCAAATCAGGGACAACCTCATTTCCTTCGGTTTCGGAACACTCCGGAACGTGCTTAACTTCCCCAAGAAGAAGCACTTCCCTCCTGTCCCCTCCGCTGACGAGATAGTAGAGTTCCTGGACACCATAGGCTACAGATGGCCTGTCAACAAGGAAGGCGTCCTGCTGCCCAAGACTGGTGCCACTGTCCATAAGTCAGGACTAAACGCCGTGTTCTATTATATATGGAATACGTTTGGCCTGTGCTTATCGGGCAAAACAGGGAGCACGGAGCAGTTCCCAATGGTCATCCAGCAGATGGTCTACTCTGCGATCAAGAATCGCGAGTTCGACTATGCTCGCTCCATCTGGGACGACATGGTGAGGAAGGTCCGACAAAAGAACCGAGTCGTCAACGTTGCCTTCACCAGGTTTTTCTCAGCTGTCCTGGAGCTACACATGGGGGAAAACTACCCCAAGGTCGGGAACTCCAACAACTACGCCCTCGGGCCTAAGTTCCTGGACCAGGTTGCTCATCATCCTGAAGACGTCCCCCTCTCCGACGTCCTGGTAGTTCCTGAACCTGCTCAGGATCAGGATCAGGAGGATGCTCAACCATCAACCTCTCCGATCGCTGCTGCAACCACAACTTCTGCGCTCCAGAAGCGCCCCCAACCATCCTCTGCTACTCCTCCACCTCCTCCAAAACACGCCAAAGCTAGGGCGCAAAAGAAAAAGACGCAGGCGGCTGATACTTCTACATCTGCCCCTGTTACACAAGAACCTGAGGTGGTTCAACTCGAACCCTCAGAGAATCTGGTGGGTAATCATCCTGATACCCTCCAAGCCTCAGGTTCTTTAGGAGCAGGTTCTGAAGGGCTTCACGACGACCCCTTCAACGACTTCGTTCTTACGGATGCCGAGCATCAGCTGACCGCAGCTGAGCTCCGCAGGCAGTCCGCTGAGAGGACCCTGCAGGAGGCCCGCACAGCCTTCCAGCAGAAGGAGGCCGAGCACTCAGCACAGCTCCAGTCCTTACAACAGGAGCTTGTTGCTGCCCAAGCTGCTGCAGCCGCTGCTGAAGCCGCCGCCGCCAGTGCCACTGCCGCCGCCGTCGCCGCGACTCCGCCGCCCACGGCCGTCACCCTCTCCATCCCTTGTCTGGATAATATCCATAACAAGGTGTCTCAAGTTGCCTCCTCCTCCACTAACCTTCAGGCATCAATTGATGACCTGAAGGCCACGGCACTCCCTGCGCTCTCCACCGACATCATCAACAGCACCAACTCTCTCACCACCTTTCAAACAACGGTGGTTCAGAGGTTGGATGCTCAGGAAGCCGCTCTCCGAGCCATCCAGGAGCAGGTGCAAGGGCTCTCCACTGCTGTCAACGCCCTCACCGCTGCTCCTGCGCCACCTCCGTCCTTCACCACGGCGGACAGGGACGTGTTGCAGTCCCTGATCACATCGTCCTTCATCCAGCGCAAAGTCCTGGGTGACATGGCCTCTCTCCTCCAAAGGAGTGTTACAACAGCTGCCTTACTACAGGCACCTGCTGAGGGGGAGAGACAGCCCCGAGACCATTCAGCATATTCCCCCTCCACCAACTGGAGAACCACTGAAGACGGGGGGAATAATGAAGACGACGATGATGATGATGAAGATGATGATGATGATGATGATGTTGACGATGACATCTTCATCGAGAAGGTCCCTGCTTCTGCGCCCATTCCAGGGCAAGCACAACCTCAGGGGGAGAACCCTGATGCCTCTGGGATGGGCGCTTAGACGCCGTGATAGAGCGACTCGAGAGTACAAGAGTAAAAATTCCTCTTCGTACCTCTTGTGACTCTGAGTTCGCCTATCTCTCGCAGGAGGAGTACAACGAGGCTGTACAGGCTCAACTAGAGCACAATAAGAAGTAGAAGGAAGCTTTCCTCTCTGCCCAAGCCGCTCGAAGGCTTGCATCGGATTTTGTAGATCAAGATGCTGAAATAAGTGCGGATCCTATCCTTGCACAGAAGGCTGTTCTAAAGGTCTTCAACAAAAACGCTGAGATACAGACTGGAGAAGTAAATGCTGAGCTTGACTGGTGCAGAGATCGGTTACACCTTCGAAAGCATGGTGCTGCCATCTCAGGAATCCATCTTCGCCGATCTAGAGGCAAGAAAAATAATCCTGGCAAGACCTGGATCACAGTCAAACGCTCTGGAGTAAAGGACGTAGAGCACACTCTGGACAAGTTAGATCGCTACAACTTGTCAGAGTGGAACGAAATCAGATCCCTGCTTCCCAAAGCCAACAAGAACTATCGGGCTGAAGTAGAAGAAGTCATTGAAGGACTTATTGCTCGCATCAGAAGGACAACTGAAATACCTGATGACCTACTCCATTACTCTCCACTCCCAACTCGGCAGCCTGTTCGAAGATCTGCAGGCACCTCTACAAGAAGACCAACTCCCTGTCTTCCCAGAATGGTTGTTAAACCTCTGGACCTCTCGATGCTTGATCTTTCATTCCCTCATGGAATCACTCTTTCTGAAGGACAAGTAATCAGAGAACCTGTTCATGGCATATGTGTTAGCAATAACTCAATCCTACGCTTTCAACGCTTCAGTGAGCTACACTTAGCGCCTTATGAACATCTTTTGACAGTTCTCTTCACTGCACAACAAGATAAGAAAAATCCAGACAACAAAGAGATCATTCGCACTGTCAGAGCTATACTTGATCACAGACTTGCCTTCAACGACACTCCTGTTCCTGTTTGCGTCAAGACTGAATACATTAGCGAAGAATCTGATAGTTAGTTGTCTTGCAATTTTTTCTCTTTCAGTACTCCTGTCATGTACTTTTTGTATTTTCCTTACTCTTGTAATATTTAATGAGATTAATGAGAATGCAATTCAGTGCATTGTACTTCATTCCATCATAGTACTGAAAAAGATCCCTCAAAAGAGTAAATGGGACATGTACCTTTATGAGTTCTATTTCCTACTGTTTAGTTCTAGACTTAGATTTATTTCTAACTTTTCTAGTTTAAGACAATTACTCTGTTGTCTTATCATTATCATTTAGGGGGAGATTGTTGATCCAGCTCTCCTAAGACCTGATGAAATGATAATGATCCTGAATCTTTACTTAGTGAATAGGTTTTTACTTCTGTTATAGCTTGAGGAATTATCACTGAGTCTGTTCAGTGTTATTCCATGTTACTTATGCTGTAACTTAACTTTATAGATTTCAGGATCAGGATCAGGAGACTAACGAGTCTGTTCTGCAGTCTACTGATCCTGTCCACTGAAGTGAAGACCTCCTCCTGAAGACATTAAGTTCATACACAAAGAACCATCAGCGACGTCGAAGAAATAGCTGATGACAGGAACAGCATGCTCGTGATCTGAAGACGGAACTCAGTGATAGCAATCTGTTCACCATCGTATGACATCCTGAAGACTCATCAGGATACACGTGACCCTGAACATCCCCAGTTTCAGGACTCTAGTCACTGATCAGTATCCTGATCCTGAAGGATTAGAATAATGTCTTAGTCTAATGCACAAAAGGATTACACGCCTTTTCTGACACAATAGTACATAAGGGCAGTTACTTTACTGTTCCCTCCGTACTTATCAGACCATAAGGCAACTGTTTACAAACATCCTCTTTTGCACACCATGCAAAGAGTATTTGTTTATAGTAAATAGTACAACAGACCACTCACATTGTGACACGTCACAATAGTAGGTCTGCATGCATTTAATGCATGGAGTATAAATAGGACGTGAAGAGATGTTCTCCATACTTCTTCTTCATCCAAAAATACTCAAGTCCTTTCTCTCTTATTCCCTCTATCTTCTTTCTTTATTCTATTCTCACTTAGTGCATAGTGAAAGAACTTAGATTGTTTAGTTTAGACTAATTGTCTTTTCTATTTCCGCAACAATCTGTAAATTCATATTGTTTATAAAACAAGAATTTAAAAGTGAGAAAATTGTGTGATTATATTCAACCCCCCCCTTCTATAATCCCAATCACTATCCTTACTTGAAGGTCACCTACTTGGGACCAACACAACTCACTGTTCAGGCCTTAGAGTCGCTGATCCTTGGGAAGGATCAGGGAGGCACTGTGACTTGTTCTCTTTGGAACGTAATGTTATAGTAGTCAGCTAGCTGTCACTGATATCAACTTCAGATCATTAGCATCGCTGACTCTATCATCAGCTTGCATCAATAGATGGTGTTGATGGTTTCATAGTGACATGACTATTTGTCTTCAAAGGATACTTAGCTGATGTCAGGTATCATTGATGCTGAACGGAGTCAGTGAATCAGCGATTGCTGATGTTCAAACTATCAGCGAGACAAGCTCGCTGAAGTATTAAACTTCATCACAGTTGTGCTAAGTATTTTTCAGTTACAAGATAAGGATCATTGGTATTTCATCAAGTCATAGAGGAGCTGGATCAACAACTGTTACATTAGTCACTGATAAATAGGTATGGAAATTTCATTATCAACCCCAAGCCTCTTTCTTTAGGGAAATTATAAGCCCATGTTAATGGTTCCTAAATATTAATTCGATATCATTCCAAAGATGTTGCGTAGGCGCTGATCTAGATCTAGCTAACAAGTTCACTGAGAGATACATTATACAGTCAAGTGTATTATCTTGTGACAACCGACAAAATTCGGCTCTCAGGTTAGCGGCCCAATAATCACTCATTAGTATAATTTTAGTGAATTTCCTTCTAAAATGATTATTTAGGAAGATTTAGGTTGCCTTTGCGAAAATTTTAGAGAATAATTCAGAAATCCCGAATATTTTCCCGAAAAAGTCCCATTTTGGTCCGTATCCTCTGAAAATCTTATATAATGCCAACTTAACCCAACTGGAATCACTCAAAAATTCGGAGTTTAGAACCCTTAACCATCACAAAACTTCTTGTTGCACGACAACTTCAAGATCAGATTGTAAAGTCAACTTTTTTTCTTTATATCTCCATGAAAAATTATCAAAAACGTATGATTTTTCCTTTTAAACTCAAGTTCAAGGAGTTACCTTTCTGTAGAAATTGGAATCACATAATTTGGGGATTTTTGAGCATGCAACCATTAAAAATGAAATTGTTGTGCAATCTATCCAATAGTAACAGATTCTTGCATACGAATTGGAATGGTCATATCTCCCTCAAAACTTATTCATTTTATGTGTTAACTTGAAAACCCCTTTGGAATTTTTAAATTTGGAGATGTTTTGACCCCTCAAATGAACCCAACTCTACAGTCATGCAAATCTGAAATGTTGCTGTGCACACCTTTATTACAAAAATTATTTATACATGGTAGACACCTAAAAAAAGGATGAATTTTGGTGCGCATGATGTTAACACCCTGAACATCAGTAGATAAAATTTTGGGAACTTTTGTCTTTATGGTTAAAGGCCAAAAATGATCATTTTATAAACATTCCAAATCTGTTAGCATCACAACTTTTCCAAAAACAATAACTTTGAACTTTCAAGACTCATTCTCACTATATAGCCTATTTATGTAATAAAACTTTAGTTATACTAAAAGTATGTTCTAATTACATATGTATAGGCATTATATAAGGAAAAACGATAAGGACTTAGTTGGATTTTACATATGGACATTTAGGACTTATGCTCTCTAATACTTGTTTAGGGCACTAATAAGCCTTGGGAGCGGATTTCCACTATCGTCTGTTTTCGCAAACCGACAGGTGAGTATTCACGGCCCCTCTTTTACCGTTTTTACGTGTTGGGGTGAAAAGCATGTTCAAAGTGTTAAATGTTGGTTTAAATTGCTCTATAAATGTTAATCATGAGCAAATTGTTATAATATTAAGAGACATGATATGTTGAGTTTTAAACGTTAAGTCCCCGGTTGGTACACTACTATTAACTCTTTGAGCCGATGGTATTAGTGGATAGCGCTATTTGGTTGACATGCCCACCTTTGGCTGACGAGTAGAGGTGCACTTTATCAATTCAAGCAATAGTCCTACACATGTGGGGTTTTAGTCCCACCGCTGAGGTAGTTCGTGGGGCAAAGTATGTCGTTTTAGGCTTAGTAGTGGCGCACACTTAAATATCTTGTGAATAATATTATCCTGGGAATTTGCTCATGTATTATTGAAAAACTTTGAATTGGAGTGAGCAAAAAGGCTTACTATAAATGTTTGTAAAAATTTGAGTGAGCATAAAGGCTCACTAAAATACTTGCATATAAATTGTTTTGTGCATATGAAAACCTGTGAACTCACCAACTCTTTGTAGTTGACGCTTGATTTTAACATGCTTTTCAGGAGGTAACAAGGTAGTAGATAACGCTTGAACGTGCATGTTGGCAACATCTTTCAAGACTCTTTTATCATTGTTTTATTATGTTAAAACCAAACTTTCGTTGGGAGTGTAATTTTTTTTTTGGAAACTGTAAACTTTAAACTTTAAAGTTATGAATAGTTGGTGTTGTTTATTTCCTATTGCGATGAAAACTTAACTGTCGCACCTCGCGTTTCCGCTTTAGCGGGGTGTTACATATCTAAAATACAATAATGCGCCTATTATACTTAGGTACGAAATTCCAGCTCCGAACACCTCTTCGTCATCATCCTTTAGACAAAATAAATATTTCCTTATATCCAACACTTTGACCGATCAAGGAAGTGCTAGTCGTATGTACTTTGTCCATATTAAATAGCCTAATCGTTTTTGAGACATATGCATATCGGTGGATTAATATTCCACAAACTTGGTGTCATAGCTCAAGTAGCTTGATAAAAAACTGAGTTTTCCCAAGACCTTTCATCTCAAATTCAGATTTCAAGTGGCTTATGGTTTCTCTTATTTCATCAAGAGTGTCTATCGACATATAGAGCTAAATTGAAAATCAAGAACTTGTTTTTAGATAAATACGCAAGGGAACAATTTATGTTTTCAGCTTCATTGAAAACGCACTATGTGGTTTAGAGTTACTTAATTTGGTCAATGTAATGCAATCAAGTACTTATATATATGTTAATCTAGACCCCATAGATATATTAACCACATCAATGAACTGCATTTTCAGTTCTTCGGAAACCACTAGCCTAATTAATTAGTAGAACATTTTAACGTTTGTCACAAGCGAGTAATTCTCGTCGTCAATCCAGGGCATTGTGAGAAACTTAGCGCCAAAGGAGAGTTTTATACATTATGACTTAATTATTCTCATTACACTTCTCAGACAAATTATTAATCTATGTCCTACAGGCTTTACACATGGTGGGTTAGCACTACCAAACCAAATACCTGTTCATTTATCAAATAATATAATTATCCTAGATTGCTTATTTAGGCCAATTTGCTCTTGTTGATATTTTTCAACTGAGTATGGTTCGATATCATCGTACTTTATCATTTCATAAGCAACGATATATGCAAATATATCATCATTGGGTATGATCTGTCCAACGATTCATATTCATTCTAGATTTTCTTGATTTTTGGAATCAATATTAACTTGAGAGCGTCCTTCAGTAATGATTCATGGACATAGTTTATAATAAAAGATAATCTCTTAAAAGGTTGATGATAATATTGGTTGTGCCTTACTCTTCTCTTCCATTAGATAAGTATCTATTGAACCAGTTAGCTTTCTGCATTTCCTTTTGGGAGCTACGGCCTCAACCGCACCTTCCCCCATGTGTGATTGCAACGCTCTTTCTAGCGGCATTGTGCCCTTGTTTGGGGACTTTTTGACTTTACGGGATATTTGTGGCTTGTATATATTATATTGTCACTTCTTGTATAACATTAAACGTATCAGGTATCGAGTCTTATTCGTTTGACTTCAACTTTACATTGTGAAGTTTGGGGATCGAAATATAATGGAAATATTCTATGACAGTTCTTGTCGTTCCTTTGGAAAATATTTTTTCCTATCTCCCCCTAACGACGGGAAGACTATCATCAAAGTGACAATTCACAAATCATGCGGTATAAGAATCACCCATCAAAGGTTTTAAATAGTGGATAATTGTTGGAGATTCATAACCAACATATATACTTCATCGTTTTTAATGACCCATTTTAAGAAAGGAATATGTTGTATTATGTCTTTATCTTTAGGATTGTCTCATTTCTGTCTTAGTTAAGGATTACGGTATATATAAGTTATAGGTATTCGAGAGGGCATATTATGATAGTAGTGTTGCTTCTTGTGTTGCAGAAGTCAACAATTGCAATTTGGTTAATTGTTTCATTTTGCCTTTCAATCGAATAATGTGTCTATGTGTATTTTCAATACATAGATCTTTGTGTGTCATGACCATGGTGCCCGCATGGTTATGTCAAAATACGTATGTGTCATTATCCCAAAGTTCTTTATAATGACAAAATATGATTTAACAAACTAGAGAATCCATTAATTGAAACACTAATTTCTCTAATATGTATTCCTTTCATCTTATTAGAGTTGACGTGTATATATATATATATCCATTTCCATTTGTATAATTTCTAATTGATACAAGTATCTTAACAAGATTCTTATTAATATGATAGTTCATCGTCTAAGTATTATGTTGGGGGGAAATTAGTCTATTTCTTTATATAACGTGAGAGGACCCACAAACTCAAGCTCTTTGATGCGGTAATATATATATATATATATATATATATATATATATCACAGTACCAAGTTTTACCCTTAAAAATCACCCAACTAAATTACCACACACACAGGCAAGTGTACCTGATCGGGAATAATATAGTGTAGATAAGTCCAGGTATCGTTCTTACCACTGGGAACAATGAAACTATTTATATTTAGTCTATTAGTTCTACCAATTAACCTAACAATTATACTTTTAAAAAGGGGGTTTTTATATGATTGAAAACAACGATGAAAACAAGCAAACAAACAATTTAAGATTGTAACTTTTATAAGGAGAAACAAACATTCACTATGGTTATTGTGAATCCCTTTTAAGATGATTTGATTAAATAACGGAAACCCTAGATCAATGATAATTGTAAGAATTTAAGTCGAAGCACCCAAAGAATATCTTGTGATTATCAACCGGTAGGTCTTCCAGCCCAAAGTATAAGGACAAAATCCAAATGCCCGTAACCCTGTCTATGGCCAACTCGTAGGACCATACTATCCAATCTACTTTGGTCAAAGGATTGCTTACCATGTCACAAAAGTGAAAGGTAAGGGAGGTTGATTAACCAAACAGAGTCTATTTACTAATTGTCAGATAACAAATACACCCAACCAACGAATTCAAGTAGCCACAGTTCAAACAATAGATAGGAATCACAAGACAAACCTTCAAAAGTCATAGATCTATTAAAGAAAATACCAAAATCAAATCATCCTACAAGTTCATCAAACCATAGTGAATACTAAAAGATTACTAGGCACAAAACATGATGAAAACTAGAATCAAACAAGTATATGAACACATTAAGCAGGCCGTGCAACAATCAAAGATAGGGCACCAGCAAGACGACTCCGGGTGTAGACCGGCGGTGTTTCACTATAACACCCAAAACCCAACATACAATAAAATCATATCCCAGTGATCTGACGCAACAAAAAAAAATAAAAATAAACCTTAATCCTTGGCAATAAGCCTAGTACATCAATTCGTACGACAAAATCTGTAAAAGTACTAGTGGTAGGACGAAACAGATTCGTGATCCACACCATGGACTTACTCCCAAGGGACATTCCATCCCTCGGTACATAATGTCCACTATGCAACCTACCCCAAACATTTAAACACATTCGCAGTTCATTATAAGCATGCTCACAAGTTACAATCATTCAACAGTTTATCAATATCACATTTTCATAAAAACAGTTTGGTAAACATTTTCAATTTAGCAAAGAAAATGGTTTGTCAAGGGAACTCACCTTATCCTATCCAAGAAGATCACCAAGCTAAGCTCGACTAACGGATCATCAACCGATCTAAACATCACACAATTCTACTTAGGTATTGCTAAATCCTCAAGCTATAAGATCCTCCTAGGCAGACTTAGCACGAGGGTTCTATAGAAATAATTCACTACAGGATCTTCCTCATAAATCTAACCCTAGGGTCCAAATCTCCAAAATCCGACCCGCAATCTACCCAAAATCCGACCCGGGTTTTAACCGAAGTCCGACTCGGACTTTGGCCAAGTTCGACTCAGACTACTGGAGAAGTAGTCCGACTCGGGCTTTCTTGGGTAGTCCGACTCGGGATTTTCAGGATTCGAGGAAATCGAACCCTGGTACCCAAAATCACTTCCAAAACAGTTCAAAACACTTACCAATTAAACACTATTGGGCCTGCAGTTCATTCTAATACAACATAGACTAATTTAGGAGCAAACCTAGATGAATCTTACCCCAACAATGATAAGATGATGATGAAGATGCTGCTCTTTTTGTGATAACGTGTATCTCTCATGGGGTAGAATGTTCTATAATGATCACACCGATACACGACCTTTTCCGGAATGCATATGCTTGTCACCAAATTCTATCTCCAACACTGGAAAGTTTTCAACCGTCAAGAGGACTTTAGGGTTGTAATGTTAGGCTTCGGGTAAGGGTAGGAAAAGAGTTATAACCTACTAGTTAAAATCCTAGATTCTTTTGTCTCTGAATTTTGGAACTTATTTCAATCTTGGGACAACTTTTCTTTCTTTCTAAACCTTTTCTAATACCGGATTTAATTATTGTTTCTTTTCTTTTGCTCGGTATTTTTACTTTTGGACTTTTTCCGACTATTTGATTTTTCTTTTCTTTTTTAGTCGATTATTCTTTTTTTTTTCTCTTTTTCTTTTTTCTTGACAACTTTCTTTTCTAGGTCCCTTCTCTTGTTTGTTAGATTTCTATGGATGGATCTAAAACTGAAAGAGTTTACAACTTTAAGCTACGACCAAAAGATAGATAAAAAGTATGGCTAAAGGATTAAATTAATTTGGGTAGCAAGGGTCTAAAGTATTAAAGGTGAGTACTTTTTACTAAGGCTTAGGCAAATTAGATAATCCTAAAGTGGGATTACCTAACGGAAACGCAAGCTAAAAATAGGTTGAAACGAAGGCTTCTGATAACTCCAAAATTATACATGTTTTGGTCGTTCTGAATTGTAATGTTTATTCCCATTTAACCCTTATTTGATACATTTTACCTTTAAAAACCATTGTTTTTCAGTTTTGTAGGATTTGAAGGCTCGTGAACATAAAAGTAAGAAAAAAGACGAAAAAGTGCGGAAAATGGAGATTATATGAGACAGAAGACTCTCGCGATCGTGAGACCACAGTCTGGCGTCACGAGATTGATAGAATTCTAGAATGTTCTCTCCTGTTTCCCATCTGGCGTCGCGAAAGTCCATTTGGCATCGCAAAAGAGAAGTCAATCCTAATTGGAAGATTCCAGAATATTCAAGAAAGATTTTTAGGGCTTTTTAAGTACCTCGCGTCATGAAGTGGGACGTCTTAGAGAATTTTAGATACAGCTTTCAACCTGTCTTTCAAGGCATCAAGAAAAATATTAAAAAATAGCTGAGAGGTTTAGAGCTGCCATTCGGAGGAAGGAAGTATATGAACCAACAGTGGAGAGCGGTGCTTAAACACGGTGAAATTGTGCCAGTGCTAACTCGGAGTCGTCTTGCTGGTGCCCGATCATCATCTGTTGCACGGTATGCATAATGTCTTTATATTTATTGCTTTCTTTGTTCATAGTTATGTTTAGTGGCTAGTTCGTTTTTAATGCTTACTATGGTTTGATGAACTTGGAAAGATGATTTGATTTTCGGTTTTAATTAATGGATCTATGGTTTATTGAATGGTTGTCTTGTGATTCCTATTTATTGCTTTAATTGTGCCTACTTGAATTCGTTGGTTGGGTGTGTTTATTATCTGACAATTAATAAGCAGACTCCTTTCAGTTAATCAACCTCCTTTATCTATCATTACGATGACCAAAGTAAGTTGGATATTAAGGTCCCACGAATTGGCAATAAATAGGGTGACTTGTAGTAGATTTTATAATCCTTGTACTTGGGCCGGGAAACCAACCTGGTTGACAATCACAAATATTCATGTTAGGGTGCTTTATGCTTAAATTCTTACAATAGCCATTAATCTATATCTTTGGATAAATTATATCAAATCATCTGAAAAGGGATTCTATAAACTATAGTGAGTACTTGTTTCTCTCATTTTAAAAAGATCTTATTTTTACTGCTTTCTTAGTTAATCATAGCTTTTACAAAAACCCCCAAAGTGCAAGTTTTTCTTAGATTAAGTAATATAACTAAAGGACTAAAATTGAGTAGTTTCACTGTTCGTTGTGGTAAGAACGATACCTGGACATACCTACACTATATTATACCCGATCAGGTACGCTTGCCTGTGAATGTAATAATATTAGTTGGGTGATTTTTAAGGGTAAAACTTGGTCTGTTTATATATATATAATATATATATTATCGCATCAGCCTCTATCAGTGCAATGGTGATAAATACTTTTCTTGTGGTCTTGACAAACATTCAAAGTGACAAGTTTTACTTCGGGTCAAAGTTGGCATCCTCACATAAATGAAATAACAGTTAAGGCTCAATCTCTCTTGACACTCTTGGTAATTGGTATTCACAAGGTTTTTCAAACTCAAATAGCCTTAATAGTGTCCTCCTAACACAAGACTTTGAAAAAAATTTGGCACCATATTCAAATTTCCCAAAAATTTAATCAAGAAGCAATACAAAACAAAAGTTAGGTCAACTTAACTCCCTCCCTACACTTAAAAATCGCATTATCCCCAATGCAACAAATAATAGAAAAAGTAAGGAGGTAAGGAAACAGAGAACTCCCTTGGGCTTGAGACTTTAAAACCCGATCAAAGAACTTCCGAAGATCGAAAATTGGTACATTACTCCAATTGCTGCAACTATTAACAAAAAGAAAAACATAAAACACACTAAAAATAACATAAAATTAAAAATCATAAACAATCCAAAGCAAGAATTAAAAATTGTCTAAAACACACCAAACCAAAGCAAATAAAAAATATTGTCTTAAACAACCATATCGAATGAGATTAAATCAAAAATGACCATGGAATTGGCATAGCCTATCCTCAAAAGTTGGGAACCCCGACGGACTTTGGACGTTATCCGGCTAAACCGGAGAAGTCACATATGGCGGTTGGATCTCGATCCCATGGTGAGTGGCGATCGTGTTGAGCGCGTTGCTTTGCCAATCTTATTGCCTCATCGTCTCTGTTTACCGGTACTCCGCCCACTGAAAGAAATTACCCTGTATTAAACATAAATGTAACATCCCATTTTCCAAAAACATTCTTTAAAAGGAAAAGTAACCAAAATTCTCATATCAAGCGGAAGCTCGTCCAACTTACATCCAAAACAACAAGTTTGAAGCTTTAAACCATAAACCAACTCGAACTTAAAAGTAATTGTTTACGAAAAATTAATAGAAATCCAGTTTAGAAACATAAAAGAGTTCATCATCCATTAAAACTTGTCCTCCTAGCTATCCCGACTGAACCGCGGTCCCGGAGCCTCAAACGGTAGCCTTCTCCTTTCCCTTACGGGAAGTACCTGCCACTAAAAGATAAAACAACAACGGGGTAAGCATAAAGCTTAGTGAGCACACACATAACCACTTACCACCATGCTACACAATCACTTTACAAGCAATTAACATATCATGCAAACTCCAACCTTCCCTACGGCTCAACACCATAAAGGAAGGACATATGACACTGGTACCAGGCCTCTCCAAATTCCCTAGGGGTATCACTACCACCATAGGTACTCTCCCAAGTCCCCGAAGGAACACATCACATAATCACATGCAAACATAACCATGTACACATAATAACAAGGGTTACGTGAAGTACTCACCTGTCGGTTGCTAGCAAACAAGACTCTCCACAAGTTAAAACGATCACTTGCAAACACCTAAGCCAGCATAGAAACATAACTCATCAACTTAGTCCAAAAAGGACCACTTGACACTCCAAACCGAAAAGCTAGCCTTAGACATAGCTAGGCTAGTCCGATTGACCTCAAACTCTAGGCCTCATCCTCTCATAACATCCCTAACATGATCCCATAGCCCAATCTCCGAAAAGAAGAAAATAAAATTTTGAAATTTGGCAGAGAGTTGCGCGGCCTGCTCCCGCGACCTCAGGTCGCGGGGCCAGGTCACGGGCTTTTCCAGCCTGCACTCTCTCTCTCGCGACCTGCCTCGAATTCTGTGCCAAAACTCCAATTTTCATACCATACACATCAACACATGAATTCTTAACATCTAGGGTCGATATCTAACAAATACATGCAAGTAATTCGACCCTAGAACCTCCCAATTACAACAATTTGATGATCCAAGGATCATCAATTCACACCCAACCCTAACCATCATGACACTTCAAATTAAACTACAAAAGACATCTTAATCAGCATAAAGTTCATACCTTAAGCGCAATTGGTGTGAGTGCTACACACTCAAGCCAAAACTAGTCTCAATTTCACCCTTGCCTGCCTTCCTCTAGCCGCTCTCTATCTCCCTCTCCCGTACGATCTTCTGAAAACTGCCCAGAGAACTGTAGGGTTCTCTTTTCTATACACTCCACTCCTCCACCCTTGTACTTACATAAATCACACTTAAGCCCTTCAACTCCTAAAACATGACAAGTAAACACTTAAACCATCTAAATCAAGTTATAAGGGAAAATTAAAAACGGGTGTTACAATAAATCATTAAGTTGTGAGGTAATCCCTTGGTATGCAATGTATGGGTTCCCAATACGAGCTACTATCTCAAACGGCCCAATGAACCTAGGCCCTAACTTCCCTCGCTTCCTGAACCGTATCACCCCTTTCCATGGCGATACCTTCAGAAGCACTTTGTCCCCCACACTAAACTCCAAATCTGACCGTCTCTTATCTGCATAGCTTTTCTGGCGACTTTGAGCTGCCTTCAGCCGCTCACGAATCTGCTGAATGCTCTCGGTCGTCTTCTGAACGATCTCCGTACTCCCCAGCTCTCTCTGACCAACCTCTCCCCAACAAATGGGAGTTCTGCACCTCCTCCCGTACAACATCTCGTAGGGAGGCATGCCGATACTGGCATGGAAGCTGTTATTGTAAGAGAATTCAACCAAGGGAAGATGAGATTCCCAACTGCCTCCAAAATCTAGCACACATGCCCGAAGCATGTCCTCGAGAGTCCGTATAGTCCTCTCGCTTTGCCCGTCCGTCTGAGGGTGGAAAGCCGTGCTGAACTGAAGCTTAGTACCCAACTCCTCGTGAAATTTACTCCAAAAGCGTGAGGTGAACCGAACGTCTCGATCCGAGATCACCGTCACCGGCAACCCGTGCCTCGCCACTATCTCCCGGACATAGATGTCCGCTAACACCTCTGAAGAAGAGGCCTCCCGTATCGCGATGAAGTGGGCACTCTTCGTCAGTCGGTCAACCACCACCCATATAGCGTCATGCTTCCTAACCGTCCTTGGTAGCCCGGTAACCAAGTCCATGGTCACGTGCTCCCATTTCCACTCGGGTATCTCCAAAGGTTGAAGTTTCCCATGTGGCTTCTGATGCTCCGCCTTGACCCTTAAGCATGTCAAACACTTTTCCACATACTTAGCCACATCTCTCTTCATGCCTGGCCACCAATAGTCGGTCCTCAAGTCACGGTACATTTTGGTGGCACCAGGATGGATTGAGAACTTCGACTTATGGGCCTCATCCAGAAGTGTCTGCCTCGCCTCGCACGAGGCTGGAACCCACACTCGTCCGTATCGAGGCAACAATCCCCGACTGTCAGCCGCCAACTGATCCACTTGACCCTTTATCCTCTCCCTTTTCTGATTATCAGCCTTAATCACCTCCACTTGAGATCGACGTATCAACTCTATCAAGGAAGTCGACACGGTCAACCTCATACACGGTACTCGCAGTAGTAACATACTCCCCTTTCGACTCAAAGCATCTGCTACCACATTTGCCTTTCCCGGGTGATAGAGGATCTCACAATCGTAGTCCTTTACCACCTCTAGCCACCTCCGCTGCCTCATGTTGAGGTTTTGCTGATCCATAAAATAACGGAGACTCTTGTGATCCGTATAAATGGTACAGCGAACCCCATACAAGTAGTGTCGCCATAACTTAAGTGCGAACACCACCGCAGCCAACTCCAAATCATGGGTTGGGTAGTTCACCTCATGCGTCTTTAACTGACGAGACGTATAGGCGATCACCCGCCCCCTCTGCATAAGGACGCAGCCTAACCCGTGATATGAGGCATCACAGTAGACCGTCAGGTCCTCTACTCCCTCCGGTAAGGTCAAAACCGGAGCCTCACACAACTTCCTCCTCAACGTATCGAAAGTTGCCTCTTGCTCCTCACCGCAAACAAAGCGCTCACTCTTCCTCGTCAACCTGGTCAACGGAACATCTATCTTGGAGAAGTCCTGGATAAACCGGCGGTAATAACCGGCCAATCCAAGGAAACTCCTAACCTCCGTGGGTGTCTTCGGTGTCTCCCACTTCATCACCGCCTCCACTTTCGCTGGATCTACCTTTATGCCTTCTCGGTTTACAAGATGCCCCAGAAATTGGACTTCTTGCAACCAGAAGTCACATTTGGAGAATTTCGCGTAAAGCTTCTCTTTACGCAAAACCTTCAACACCTCTCGCAAATGCTCCACATGCTCCTCCTTCGATTTGGAGTAGATCAGTATATCGTCTATGAAAACAATCACTGATCTATCCAACATCGGTCTGCAAACTCTGTTCATCAGGTCCATAAACGCCGCCGGTGCGTTCGTCAAGCCGAAGGGCATTACAATGAACTCAAAATGCCCATATCTGGTCCGGAAAGCTGTCTTGTGCACATCCTCCTCTCGAACCTTCAACTGGTGGTACCCCGAACGAAGATCTATCTTCGAGAACCAAGCGGCTCCCTGAAGCTGATCGAAGAGATCATCAATCCTCGGAAGTGGGTATCTGTTCTTCACCGTGAGCTTATTGAGCTCTCGGTAGTCGATACACATCCGCATCGACCCATCCTTCTTCTTGACAAACAGGATTGGGGCCCCCCAAGGTGAGGTGCTCGGGCGAATGAACCCCTTATCCAACAACTCCTCCAACTGCTTTGATAGCTCTTGCATCTCCGGTGGGGCTAACCGATACGGGGCCTTTGCTATCGGCGCCGCCCCCGGAACAAGGTCTATCCGAAACTCCACCTGCCTCTCGGGTGGAACGCCAGGCAAGTCATCCGGGAATACATCCGGATACTCGCTGACCACCGGTACATCTGCAACTGTCTTCTTCCTTGCCTCTTCACGACTGTCGACCACGTAAACCAAGAAGCTATGTCCTCCGTGGAGGACATGCTTTCTAGCCTTAGCTAGCGTGCACAACTTTGGTAATTTCTTCCGTCTTTCGCTCAGGATAGTTAATTCTCCCCCACTTGGGTTTTGAATCACTACCCGCTCGCTCTCGCAATCTATATGACCTCCATTCTTACCCAGCCAATCTACTCCTACTTCTACATTGATCTCCCTCATAGGAATTGGGATGAGATCAATTCTGAACTTGACTCCAAAAATCTCTATTACACTGTTTCTATACACATGCTTACATAACCGATACTTCTGAGCTGCTATCTCTACTTCTAGCGGGCTGTCTAATCTACCCCTTACATGCATGAAGTTCTTACAAAAAGCATACGACACAAATGACTTGCTAGCACCCGAATCAAACAATACAAGAGCAGGTACAGAGTTGACAGGGAAAGTACCTGTCACCACGTCCGGCTCCTCCTTGGCCTCCTCGGCCGTCAACTGGAATACCCTAGCTCGGGTCCTCGGTGTCTCTGTCTTCTTACCCGTACTCTCGGTCTTCACTGGCGCTACCCCCGACGTCTGAGTTGCCCCATCAGACTGAGGGCACTCATTTGCTACATGCCCGGGTCGGAAACACTTGAAACAGAGCCTCATAGTCACCTTGCAATCTTTGCTGAAATGGCCCGGTTGCCCGCATTTGAAGCAGGTTCCCGACCCCATCCGACACTCTCCCAAGTGATGACGTCCACACTTAGGGCAGTTCGGAAACTCCTTCTTCACTACTACTCTAGGCTCTGTCGGCTTGAACTTCTTCGTCGGCTGAGTCTGTGTCTGAACTGTCTCTGCTTTCTTCCTCTTATTCTGCCTCTCGAGCTCTAGCTCCCGAATCCTAGCCACCTCGTGCATGCGATGGAAGGTCTTGCACTCTGACATCACCACAAATTCCCGAATCTCGGGCTTCAGAACCTCCACATAGCGAGACATCTTCATTCGCTCACTTGCCACGTATTCAGGGCAAAAGAGCGAACGCTCCAGAAATAGGTCGGTGATTTCATTCACCGTCTCCGTCGTCTGCTTCATAGCCAGAAATTCCCCAGTCAACCTCTCTACCTCCACCTGAGGCACGTACTGCTCATTGAACAGTTCTTTGAACTGTTCCCAAGTCATCACAGCAATCTGCTCCGGAGTCCGCGTCCGGTTGATCAAGTTCCACCAATCTTTCGCCGCCTTTCTCAACAGGTTCGAGGCATAACGAACCTTCATCTCCTCTGAACATGAACTGGTGAGGAAAGCTCCCTCCACCTCAGATATCCAGCGAGAGCTGGCCACCGGGTCCTTCTGCCCGTTAAATTGTGGTGGCTGACAAGCCGAGAAGTCCTTGTAGGTAACGACTCTCGACTGTCCTCCACCAGACCCTCCCGAGCCACTAGGCCTTGCGGCCACGGCTGCCTCTACAACTGTCTCCACCTGGTTGCGCATCTCATTCTTCAGCTCCTCCTTCATCTGGGCAAAATAGCCCGGTAACATATCATGTAGAGCCTCTCCTACCTCTGCAGCTATCATCTCCCTCAGGTTAGCGGTTTCCTGCTCCTCTTCCGTGACTACCTTCTTGCCCTTCTTTGCTGGTCTCCCCATACTGATTCATAAAACACATAACTCTCCCTCCCGTCCCATGCTAGCTCGAACCAGTGGCTCTAATTTCATATCTTTCCTCTCCATATGCTCCTTAGGGGTCTACTAGACACTCAGTGGACACACACGTGGGTCCTATCATGCCACTACCCCTCCCCAAACAACATCGTTGGTTCATAGAACTCTTGTAACCATGTCAATTCCCAACATGTACAGTGTATTTGCAATGATATGGGCCCTTATACCATTGTAACTACACCCTACATGCCTAGCCTCAACACCATTACTTAAGTCCAAATCCCCTACTTAGTTGTCATGCACATTAACCATACCTTAAACTTTCATAACATAACGATCAATCACATACATAACAATGTCATGCTTCTACTCCTACCACATATCTGTAAGCCTAAGTAAGGCTTGCATGCATACACATAGTCATAACAGTTATCATACAGTTTATGCTCAAAATTAACTGCGTGCACTAGTAATTCACATATCTAGTGCCCATATCTTACACATGCTATACATTTATATCATAACATAACAACATGCTCAACAAAAGAGGTTAGTGTGCTCACCCCCGTCCTGATGCTCCGGTCTACAGTTCAGTCTTACTATCCATCTCCCATAAAACATTTCGTTGGTTACTTTTATTTACAAAAATACAAGCTTTTGGTTTAAGTCCAAGTATCCACCACTCGTGAATACTTGATTCTCTTAAACCTAGGCTCTGATACCAACTTGTAACATCCCATTTTCCAAAAACATTCTTTAAAAGGAAAAGTAACCAAAATTCTCATATCAAAGGGAAGCTCGTCCAACTTACATCCAAAACAACAAGTTTGAAGCTTTAAACCATAAACCAACTCGAACTTAAAAGTAATTGTTTACGAAAAAGTAATAGAAATCCAGTTTAGAAACATAAAAGAGTTCATCATCCATTAAAACTTGTCCTCCTAGCTATCCCGACTGAACCGCGGTCCCGGAGCCTCAAACGGTAGCCTTCTCCTTTCCCTTACGGGAAGTACCTGCCACTAAAAGATAAAACAACAACGGGGTAAGCATAAAGCTTAGTGAGCACACACATAACCACTTACCACCATGCTACACAATCACTTTACAAGCAATTAACATATCATGCAAACTCCAACCTTCCCTACGGCTCAACACCATAAAGGAAGGACATATGACACTGGTACCAGGCCTCTCCAAATTCCCTAGGGGTATAGAAGGAATGAGAAATTGAAGATGGAATGGATGGATTCAAGCTTGAAGATGAATACTTGAGGTCAAATTTCGCGTTGCCACAGCTTAGGGTGTGAGTTGTGAATGAGAAAAGTGAGGAATTTAGGGCATTAAAACCCCCGTTGATGCAGTTCGTGTCACGTAGCCCTAGGCTCGCGTCGTGAGACCTAACGGACCCAATGTGAAAACCCAATGCGAAAGTCGATCGAAAATTTACCTGACACCTCATGGGTTATCTCGTGTCGCGAAGATGGAAATCTCGCTAACGCGAGAGTGTTCTGTTTGAAAATTCCAATATTTTCTTCTTCAATAAAAAACCTTTGTTTTTGTTTTTTCCTCATCCGTAATGGTGTCCTATGCAATATAAAGTAAAAACAAAGTTAAAAACACACTTAAAAACTTAAAAATGCAAAAGGTAAAAACGACACGGGCTGCCTCCCAAGAAGCTCTTTATTTTTTAATGAGTCTAGAGCTTGACTCGAGGCTTGATTCACTTCTTGGCACGTCTAGATGACGATCCCTTCGTTTTTTTCGATGCCCCTTTTGTGTACTCCCGGATGTGCTA
Source organism: Centaurea solstitialis (assembly GCA_030169165.1). Classification (NCBI taxonomy): domain Eukaryota; kingdom Viridiplantae; phylum Streptophyta; class Magnoliopsida; order Asterales; family Asteraceae; genus Centaurea; species Centaurea solstitialis. Next base: position 50,258,774 of record CM058047.1, on the reverse strand, counting down.
GCCCTTGAACTCTCGTCCTTAGGCTTGGTCTTTGGGAAGAATGCTAAGTGCCTTCCGTTTGGAGCAAACTTCATTTGTTTATCCCTGTGGCCAATACCAAGAGTTCAAGTCCTCATATCAATGATGGATTTTGTTGTATGTAAGAATGCTCTTTCGAAAATGATAGGAACATCAGTATCCGCCAGAAGATTTGCTACCATGAAGTCGGTCAACAATATGAAGCCCCCCAACTCGTACTGGCACATCTATTGCTATCCCAATGGGATCGGGGGATTCTCCATTTACCCCCTTATTTGATTAGTCATAGGCTTGAGGCTGGTGATTCCGACACCCCTGCAATAAGAAACAGGTATCAAGTTAAGAGCAACACCTGAATCAGCCAAAGCAATACCCGAATAATTAGAAATAGAAAGGGAATGTTGTAACTCTCTGGGTCATCCTTGATTGGAAAAACATAAGTGCATTTAAAGAAGTCCTCTTTTTTCTTTTTAAGCTTTTTGCTTGTTGTTGCTTTTGGAGGAACTATTATATCACCATAGTCCTCTTGTTTATGCTCTTCCTTTCTTTTATCAGATTCGGACCACTCAGAAGTTTTCCCATCATATACCTCTAAGTTGACGTTTAAGTGTGAACCCCTCCAGTAGGTCGTAGGGATCCTCGTCCGTAAGATAATCGTCAGATGACTCATAGACTCGATCATAGATGTTTGTCCAATTCTTTGACTTCTTGGGTTGCGTTAGCTCTTTATTGTTGGCCATCATCATGCTCTTAGAAGAATCCCTTTTTGGATTTACCTGCATTTGAGTCGACAGCTCTCCTTTCGTCCTTCCACTTAACGATTGAGCGATTCTCCCAACCTACAATTCAAGATTCTGTATCATACTTTGCTGGTTTTTAAGAGAATGACTTAACTCTTCGTTATCATGAATTTTTATAGAGCTTCTTCAAGAGTAGCTCTCGGCTTAAATTCATGATCTGCTTTCGTTGGGTTGGGTTGATTGTGTTGGTAAATCCCGGTGGATTTGCCTTTGGTTGAAGCTCCTAGTGTTCCAACCTCCTTGAAAGCCTCGATTCATGAAATTGACATCTTTAGGGTCATCATTGGCTTGTTTGGACAATCTTTTGTCATGTGTGGTCCATTGCACTCCTTGCATCCTACCTGCAAAGCATGAATAGATTTAATCAGTTCATCCATTTTTCTCTCCAACTTTACTTGATAATTGCGGCCACTTCCTCGCTTGGGTCATAACCAGAAGAAACACTTCCGGTGAACTTTCTAGTGTTGGCCTTTTATCGTGGGTCTAATCGATATTAAATGAGTATGTCTTCTAACATCTGATAACCCTGAGTAGGGGTTTTGTACATGAAGACACCCCCGGTTGATGAATCCAACGTACTTCTAGAACATTTGGACTTGTTCACTTTTGCTAAGTCCGTGGCTAGGACATGAATACATCATTCTTTTGAACCTTTCCTATGCCTTGGCTATTGTTTCTTCATCTCTCTGTTGGAAGGTTCGGATGTCTGCTTTCAGCTTATCGGCCTTTGAAGGTGGAAAGAAACGAGAAACGAATTGGTTCCTCATTTGATCCCATGTAGTGATTGATCTAGGTGCCAACGAATGGAGCAATGCTTTTGCTTCTCCAGTGAGTGTGAATGGGAAAATCCTTAGACGTATGGCATCATCTGAAGCAGCATCGGTCCTAAAAAGATCACAAATATCCAAGAAGCTTTCGACGTGAATGTTAGGATCACTATCTGCCTTGTCGTCGAATGTCAGTTCTCGAATCATGTGGAGGAACTGTCCCTTGATCTCTATTTCTTGATCAAAATTCGGTTTAGCTATGGGTTGGGACACAGGTTCAGGAGCAGCTCTTCTGGTATTCCACATTGGTTGATCATCGGCCATCTCATCACTTAGATTCCTTGGTTGCAATTTAGCAGCTTTTGAACGTCTCTTCTTAATTCTTTGATGAAACTCTCTTTCAGGCTCATCGAAAGGTGATGAAAGCCTAGGTGAAAGATTCTTGAAAATCAAGGAAACAAAAAAACTAGGGTTAACTACATGGGTATGTATCGAACTTGTCGCGTTTTATCATTGTATGTACTCAACTTATAAACTTACCATTGTATGTATTGAACTTTCTAAAATTGCCATTGTATGTATCCAACTTTATCAAAACCTCAAGTTCGATACACTTTCGTGACAAGTAGAATACATTCAATGATAGGTTTTGATAAAGTTGGATACATACAATGGCAATTTTAGAAAGTTCGATACATACAATGATAAGTTTATAAGTTGAGTACATACAATGATAAAACGTGACAAGTTCGATACATACCCATGTAATTAACCGAAAAAACTATAAAGAGCAACTTGCTTAAAACAATAAACAACTTACAAGCAACAAAGTTTCTTGTCTGGATCAATTAACTAGTTAAACTACTAAAATAAACACAAATAAGCCACCGTTCCCTTGCAACGACGCCAAAAACATGATGCAGTAAAAAATATATATATAATAGGGTTAATTACACGGGTATGTATCGAACTTGTCACGCTTTATCATTGTATGTACTCAACTTATAAACTTACCATTGTATGTATCGAACTTTTTAAAATTGCCATTGTATGTATCCAACTTTATCAAAACCTCAAGTTCGATACACTTTCGTGACAACTAGAATACATTCAACGATAGGTTTTGATAAAGTTGGATACGTACAATGACAAGTCTAACAAGTTTGATACATACAATGATAAGTTTATAAGTTGAGTACATACAATGATAAAACGTGACAAGTTCGATACATACCCATGTAATTAACCTTATAAAATAGTACCAAGTTTTACCCATAAAAGTCACCCAACTAAATTACCACACACACAGGCAAGCGTACCTGATCGAATAATATAGTGTAGATAGGTCCAGATATCATTCTTACCACTGGGAACAGTGAAACTATTTATATTTAGTCTATTAGTTTTACCAATTAACCTAACAATTATACTTTTAAAAAGGGGGCATTTATATGATTGAAAACAACGATGAAAATAAGCAAACAAGCAATTTAAGATTGTAACTTTTTATAAGGAGAAACAAGCATTCATTATGGTTATTGACAATCCCTTTTTAGATGATTTGATTAAATAACGAAAACCCTAGATCAATGACAATTGTAAGAATTTAAGCCGAAGCACACTAAGGGGCCGTTTACTTGAACACTTACGTAGTAAGTGCTTACCGGTAAAATCGAACACTATCACCTATCATATGGTACAACATTTTAGTCTCTTAAAACGGTATCGTATGCAACAATTTACCCGGTAAGCTCTTACCGGGTAAGAGTTGTGGATCTCACTTACCCGGGTAAGACTTTCGGTCCATGTTATCGCTCTTACCGGGTAAGATTGTAGTCATGTTCATGTTCTCCCCATAAGGTAAATTGACCCGGTAAGTACTTACCGGGTAAGCGTCAAGTAAACGGCCCCTAAGAATATCTTGTTATTATCAACCGGAAGGTCTTCCAATCCAAAGTATAAGGACAAAATCCTAATACCCGTAACCCTGTCTATGGCCAAGTCGTAGGATCCTACTGTCCAATCTACTTTGGTCAAATAATTGCTTACCACATCACAAAAGTGAACGGTAAGGGGTGTTGATTAACCAGACATAGTCTATTTATTAATTATCAGATAACAAATACACCCAACTAGGGGTGTAAGTGAGCCGTGCTGTTCGTGAGCTACTCGGGATTGACTCGTTAAAAGCTCGACTCGAACTCGAGTTAAACGAGTCCGAGCCGAGCTCGAGCCGAGCTCGAGCCTTATTTCGAGCTCGTTTAATAAACGAGCTCGAGCTCGAGCTTTTACAATTAAGCTCGCAAGCCTAAACGAGCCTCAACTAATATATATATATATATATTATATAAATATATATTAAAAAATAACTATTAAATAATTAAATAATAAAAATATTAAAAAATAAAAAATACATAATAAATATTGATTTATAGGTAAACGAGCCGAGCTCGAGCCGAGCCCGAGCTTGCTTAATTCTTGACGAGCTTGAGCTCGAGCTTGACATACAAGGCTCGAAACGAGCCGAGCTCGAGCTCGAGCTTTATACACTTAAACGAGCCGAGCTCGAGCCTAATCGAGCTCGAGCTCGGCTCGGCTCGTTTACACCCCTACACCCAACCAACGAATTCAAGTAGCCACAGTTAAAACAATAGATAGGAATCTCAAGCCAAACATTCAAAAGTTATAGATCTATTAAATAAAATACCAAAATCAAATCATCCTACAAGTTCATTAAACCATAGTGAATACTAAAAGATTACTAGGCACAAAACATGATGGAAACTAGAATCAAACAAGCATATGAACACATTAAGCAGACCGTGCAACAATCAAAGATAGGGCACCAGCAAGACGACTCCGGGTGTAGACCTCGGTGTTTTACTGTATTTAAGCACCTTCTTCGATTGTAGGCTCATACGCTATTCCTCCTTCGCTTTTCTGAGATTTTTGATCTATATGAATTGTATGAATTTGATAGGCAGAAGGCAGTATTTAAAGTCTCATTCGGTGCACCTCGCGATTGCGAGAATGGTCTTCGTGGCACGAGGCCTTGAAAACTTGCCCAAAATAGTGAATCTTGAATATCCTAGAAGCTTCCAATCCTTATTGACTTATTTCATGACGCTAGATCCCACTTTCGCGACGCCAAGCATCCATAGTACGAAATCCCTTTTTGGATGCATGACATCTCGCGGCGTGAGATCGCCATCTCGCGATCACGAGAGTGGTCTGTGTCTCCGAAATCCATTTTTCGCACTTTATCGCCTTTTTTCCTACTTTTCGTTCCAAGTGCCTTTCAATCCTGTAAAACTGAAAAGGAAAGCGTTTCGGAAGTAAAACGTACCAAAACAAAGCATAAATGTGGGAAAATCTTATTAAAATAGAACAACCAAACATGTATAATTTTGGTGTTATCACCTCCTTGATACATTCCTACATGAAATGGAAAATATTGGAGTTTTGTATTTGTTTTTGATGTATTTCTATACATCGACAATAGTTATATAATTGGTTTGATATGTACATTTAATTTAATACTTTAAATTTAAAGAAAATATAGTTCATAAGAGATGATTTAAATAACTAGTATTTGGTGGTAGTACACATGTACCAACATTTTTTTTATTTGTCCATTATCACCTGAGGCAATAGTTGTATATTTGCTCTAGGTATTGAAAAATCCTTTATGACTCTTACCCTTACCCCGACCCTCTGAGGATCTCATCCACATGGTTCATAGATGTCACATGTGTGAAATTCTTTTTAACCCACAATCTTTTGGAGTTGTTTCCACCTCTAATGCTTTCATTTTTGGTCTCGGAAATTTTCTCTATCTCGAGATGTCTAATTTTGTTTCTCGAAAGAACATTGTTATATCTCTCAACCATTTACAATATGTTGATTATTTTGTCTAGAGGTAATATTCCAGCTTATACTAGTACATTAGTATAATTGCTGCTAAAAGATGAGAATTATGTTATGAATCATGCGATCCTCTGTGAGTTTCTTGCCATGAAGATTAAGATCATTTTGAGAGACAACATTTCTTTGTTGAAATCAATTACCTTGTAATTGAGTGAGCGGGTTTCATTTCGTTGTACGATTAGTTAGACAAGTATAAATTCATGAATACTATTAATTCAACTTTTAAGGGTATCCCACAATTCTTTGGGGGTTTCTAGTTGAATGTATTTGCTATGATAACTAAGAACAACATGCGGTTTCAAAACATGATGGTAACTGTTTGTACCTTCTTTAGAGTCAATATGGAAGTGATGAGGTCTAGGTATATTCTTTCTACCTTTCTAACATAGAGTCTTTTCAATGAATATTCATTATTTGTACTTAAGTTCTTTTGAATTTAGGACATCGAATCCAACATATCAAATTCAGGATGAGTTGGTTCGGTCAACTACATAGACAAGAATAAGGTATTGTAATTTATGAAGACGAAATCTATGGTGCTCATGAAATCCCGTTATCAAGGTATTATATGATTTAAGACTAGGTATCTTCAAACGTTCCTTTTGTTGAAAATGTTATACTAGTATTTCAATCTTCATCAGTAAATTGCAAAAATACTTTTGGTTTTAACAATAGTCATATTCCAAAATTTAACAAAATAATAATATTTTGTGAAGATTTTGGTAAAAGACCAAAATATATAGGGGTTGGAAGTGTAACTTTCAAAATTATTGTAAAACTAGAAATTATCAGTAGGAACTTATAATTAAATTAAACAACTATGAGGTTGAACAGGCCCGTTGATGAGCATGTTAAATGAAGGAGCTTGAACAGGGCCCCCAAAATTTAGGGCCTCAAATTTTTTATATCATGTGCCTAATATATGATGTCCAGGTCAATAAGCTATGGTTCATTTAATAAAAAAAAACAGCCGCATTCAAGACTTCTTCTCTCCAGTTTTCAATTTTCATTGGTTTTCGATCAAAAACAAATCGGTGCTTCGATTCTCTCTCTACTGTTTCTCTTCTCAATGGAAAAGTCGACTATTGCAATCCCCAAAGGCAAAAATATGATTGCTTCTAATCTGAATTTGGATGCCCTAACGGAAAAGACAACGGCTCGATCATTCAAGAAGCATATAATAGGAGAGTTCTACGATTTGGTTCTCACAGAATCTCTCACTATACAAGTTCGAAAATCAGAGATCTTGAGGCCTAATTTCTTGGTGTAATCGAAAATTTGAGAGTGATTGATATCTTAAACTCTCAATTTTAAAGTATAAGAGTTTTTTCTTGGTGTAATCAATATCTTAAACTCTCAATTTCTATTCTCAATTCGAAAATTGGAGAGTGATTGTGGCAATCTGCAATTCTGCAATCTGCATCATTCATGGTTGATGTTTCACACCACAAAAAAGGTAAATTGCATTTCCTTATTTCTTTTATATTAGTCTCTTTAATCCTTATTGTTTTTTGGGCTTAATATTATAATATATATGTATCTAATATCTAATATCTTATATCTATTTATCCAATTTTGCAGTAAAGAGTAAAGTCAAAAGTTTTGGGAGGAGTAACCAAAAATCACTAAATCAGTAGCCACATTCATTACGCGATACAAGTGTCGTCATCCAGGTTGTGTTGTTTCTTGCTCTTTTTTTTTTTACTTATTTAGTTTTAACATGTCTTCTAGGGTTAGAAAACATGAGTCTGGATGTCAAAAACGTAAAAAAAAAGAAAAGAGTTCAAGAGATGATAGAGTCTAAAAAAGGAGCTCTTGATAAATTTGTCATAAAAGAATCGGAAGCTTTTCTTAATAATGAGGATACTCATGTTGATTTGAATGATGCTCATATTGATGCTATTGAGGTTGATGCAACTAATGTTGATTCTTGTGATATTGATGCTACTAATGTTGATGCTTGTGATACTGATGCTACTAATATTGATGCTTGTGATATTGATGGTACTGATATGAATGCTACTAATGTTGATGCTAGTAATATGAATGCTACTAATGTTGATGATAATGTTGAGGCAACTAATGTTGATGCTAGCGTTAGTTTGGATGCTATACATGATAATGTTAATGCTTCAATCGATGACACTTTTAATAATTTAGATATATTCGATCCAAGAAATTGGGATGTTTTGGATTCTAAAATGATTGATATATTAGTTGCAAAAGGTCCTAAAAGAGATTTGTCCATTCAAAAGGGCCCTAAAGATAGATTTTCCAAACGATTTTTGCCACATGGTATACTAGAATTTTGCCAAATGGAGAAAAGTCTGATAGAGACTGGCTTGTATATTCGGAGAGCTTGATAAAGTATTTTGTTTTTGCTGCAAAATTTTTAAAAAAAGACATATAAAAGGTCATTTAACCAATGACGGATTTGGGGATTGGTCTCACCTTGCCACTAGACTTAAGGAGCATGAAACAAGCACATATCATGTAGCGAATATGAAAACATGGCATGATTTGCGCGTAAGACTTCAAAAGAATCAAACCATAGACAAAGTTGCTTAATGTAACATCCCGTCTCTTTTTTTTTATTTTATTTTTATCTTATTATTATTATTATTTTTATTATTATTGTTATTAAGAAAGTAGGGTTAGGAGGATGGGTTTTCTTGCAAGGTAAGGAAGGAGGGGAGGGAGGCCCGTTATCCTATCGTTTTAAAAACCCTAGTGCGTACCCTAGCCTCCATCGTGTTAGTTGTAGTTTACGATAGAGGAAACGAGAGAGAGAAAGAGGTCGGCGTGAGAGAGAAGGTCGAGACCATCGAGAGGGTCGCCGGAGTTAGTTCGCGTCGTTATCCTCGTGAGGTAATCTAGTACCGTTTCTCGTTAAAGGTTTATCGTGTGCTATAGTAGATATCAGAATCATGATGTGCTTACGTGAACTCACACGGTTTATGTTTTTCAGGAAATTTTTCAAGGTTCCAGCTTTTAAATTCTAACAGTATGACTAGTTCATAAGTCTTATCCTACTTATATCATGGCTATGCGTAGGTGATCAGGCTCCGCATTTCTATGATATACCAGGATAGTACCTATTCTAATCACACGAGCATTTAAACTTTCCTATACTTCGAAATCTTTTACTTAAAAGTTTTAACTTCTTTTCGAAAAAGGTTGGTTATAGTACTTGGTTTTTATGAAAAACCGGTGTTCTCTATAACCTATGGCTCTGATACCAAATCTGTAACACCCCGCTAAAGCGGAAACACGAGGTGCGACAGTCTCGATTTCAAAGCAATAGGAGATATACACACCAATCATTCATAACATTAATAATTTAAATATGTTTACAAGACATATAAATCCAACCGGAGTTCATAAATTACAAATTCTTTTACAAAATCCGAATAACATCGAAACATGATTGGCGTTCACAAAAAGCTCTAAAAGCCTAAATCAAACCTTCGGGTTTCCTGAAAAGCATGTTAAAACAAGTGTCAACTACGAGAGTTGGTGAGTTCATAGGTTTTTATAAGTACAAAACAGTTATGTACAATATCAATTTCAATAAAACATTTATTCGCAACATTTTTGTAAACAGTTTGGTGAATCAGTTCATTCACCCAATAAACAATTTAGTGAATTAGTTCATTCACTCAATTTTTATAAAGCTTGGTGAATCAGTTCATTCACCCCAAAAATAGCAGTTTGGTGAATCAGATCATTCACCTAATAAACAGTTTAGTATCAATTAGTGAGTAAATTTCCCGGGTGATGTGTTAATTACATGATATATTTCAGTGAGTTACTACAATCCTTCATTTTGTGACATTGCTACGCCCCTATTCAGCCTTACCGGGGGAAACTAATTCCAGCCGGGGTGAATCTTTTTCAATACAGTGCACCTATCACTCGTCAGTTCTAGGTGGGTATGTCAATCCAAATAGCGCTATCCACGTGTATCATAGGCCCAATTTGTATGGGTTAATAGTAGTGCAGGGGACATTTTCATTTTGTGCTCACGATATCATGCTTCAACATATCAAAATTTAGCTCACAAAACATTTCATTTCATTTTATTTTGAGAGTAGCCAAAACATTTCATTTCAATTTTGATTCGATGCTCAAAATTCATTTCATTTAATTTCATTTTGATACACGAAGTGTATTCCATTTCAATAGATCATTTCATTTCAATGATCGCATAACAATTCATTTCATTTTATGAAAACATGTCATATCATTTCAATAAAACGTTTCATCTCATTTTGTCTCAATAAATCATTTCATTTCGATAATTCATTTCATTTCAATATTCACAAAACATTTCATTTCATTTCATTTCAATAAAACATTTCATTTCAATAATCACATAACATTTCATTTCATTTAAACATTTCATTTCAATTCCTTTCGGAATTCAAAGTTCATTTCATTTCGCAACATTTTCACAAATAGGCACATTCATTCATACGCATGCTTTTCACCCCAAAAACTTCGTAAAAACGGTAAAATGGGGCTGTGAATACTCACCTCAAGCGTTTAGTGTGATTTCGTAAGTGATGGTGCGTGGTCTAAATCCGGCTCCGAACTATGTTTGCCCTATCAAACACGTAATTTTTAACGTAAGTTCTAAGTTCAACGGTCCCTATCAAAATCGTACCGATATCCATATAATGCCATTATGTTATTTATATAGTCCAATATAGTAAAAATTCATTTTATCACATTTTGGAGTCTTCCAAGCATTTTGGAAGGTTCAAAGTTCATAAATTTGGATTTTATAAAATTTCCAGAATCTGCCAAAATTTTAAGTTGTAAAAATTACCACTTTGAACTTAGATCCTCCAAATAATAAGTCCTTAAATTTTTACCCTCTGATTTAGGGGATGTTAGGAACAATTTCACCAAATTTCATTATTTTTAGAGGTCTTTTACTATTTTTAAACATTTTTGCAAAATCAGTGCACACTTTCATTTTTCAAAGATACATGTCAGTGAAGTTTTATTCATAAATAATTTATTACACCACCAAATCACGAATTTCAAAAGGGATTTTCTAGAGGACACATATACCAAGCTAATGAGACAAGTTTCACATCATTTAGGTGATTTTTGAGAGAGATATGCCTCTTTAAAGCTGTGCATGTGGATCTGCCATCTTGGGACAGCTTGCACCATCAACTTGTTTTCATTGGTTCATCCCTTTAAAATCCACTAAATCACATGGTTTTGGACTCTTTGGAAAGCTAACTCAGTAAACTTGAGTTTAGAATTAAAAATCAAGCATTTTGAACAAGTTACCTATGAGATATGCATGCATGAAGATGATAGAAGATTTCTGACAGAAGCTGTTGCATACCAAAATGTTTCTAAATAGTTGAAAGGGTTTTACTCCGAATTTTTGAGTGATTCAAAATGGGTTTTCTTCCTAACTCTTAAAACTTTCATCTATCAAATTTTTGTAGCAAAATAAGATCATTTACTATACTTTTAAGTCGTCTAAACAACCTACAAAAATCGGACAGATTCTGTCCAGAAACTAAAACCCATTTTCCACTTATCAAAACACATAAACTCATAAGATTTCTTGGGGTTTTCTTGCTATTAACCCACAAACTCATTTTATTTAACAAATAATTAGATGAAATAACTTTGAATAACAATAAAATACTTGCATGGAACATCAAAACGATTTTTCATCCATAACAAGTATCAAAATACCCAAAAACTAATGATTCTTCACACCAACCTTGTGTTTATATGGAGGAGTCATAGATTTTCACCATTTTCAAATGTTTTAACACATTATCATGGTTAAATCTCTTCCTCAAACACCAAGGATGATGTTCATCCAACAAAGAGGATTTAACCCTCAAAATGAAGAAGAAAAAGCTCCCAAATGGGTCAAAATCAAAGTTTATAAACCTACTTCCAATCTTACCTTTGATGATATGACTACAAGAGCTTCAAAATTTCTTGTTTCAATCTCTTAAAACTCAGATTTTTGATGTGTTGTTGGCTGGTTTTAGAGAGAAATTAGAGAGGATTTTAGAGAGAGAAAGGTTAGAGAGAGAGTGAGAGATTTGAAATGAGAAGAATAATGGGTTGTGATGATGGTTTTATGGAAAAAGTAGAATAAAGAAAAAAAAAAAGAGATTGGTTAAAGGGGGGGGTGGCCGGCCATGTGGGCCCACCCAACCCTTTCATGTATTTTTTTTTAAAACAATTCTAATACTGTTTTGCTCAACGCAGTGTCGGGTTTTTCGCGTTTTCGGTAGAAACCGACTTTTTCGAAGGTAGTTTTGAACTATATGGAACAGTTTATTCATGTTTTTAACAAAATTCTTTATTTTGTACATTTCGTTTTCAAATTTTGGCATTATAGGATTTTCGGACGTTTCCGGGCCGGTACGGGCTCTTTCGGGCATTTTCCGGGACTTTTAGGATCTTTGCCTAACTTTTTCACGCAACTAACCTAAATTATTCAGGCAACTTAATTTCTACTTTTTCCACTTACGGGAATGCTACTGACCAAAATAAACAGGTAGCTAACCTGAACGTCAAAAATTGACGGATGTCACAGTTACCCCCGGTTGAAAGAAATTTCGTCCCGAAATTTAATTCTTGCCAGTAACGCAAGGGTCTTTTGTGAAGAGATGCGGGTACTTGTCTTTCATGAAGGCCTCCCGCTCCCAAGTGAACTCAGGTCCGTGCCTGGAGTTCCATCGTACCTTGACAATCGGTATTTTACTGCGCCGGAGTTGCTTGATTTCTCGGTCAAGGATCTCAATAGGCTCCTCTGCAGTGCGCAGTTGTTCATCGATTTGAATTTCCCCTAAAGGCAAGATCACTGTCTCCTCTGACAGGCATTTCTTTAAATTGGACACATGAAACGTGTCGTGAATGGAGCTGAGTTCTGAAGGTAAGTCCAATCTGTAAGCGACTGATCCGATTCTTTCTATGATCTTGAATGGTCCTACGTAACGGGGGCTCAATTTCCCCTTTTTTCCCAAATCTTATCAGCCCCTTCCAAGGTGATACCTTTAACAGCGCTTTATCACCCACTTGGAATTCCAACGGCTTTCGCCGATTATCGGCATAGCTTTTTTGACGATCCCTGGCCACTTTCAGCTTTTCTTGAACCATTTTGATTTTGTCGGTGGTCTCCTGCACGACATCAGGCCTAAACAATCGGTTCTCTCCCACTTCCAACCAATTAAGTGGGGACCTATACTTGCATCCATACAGTGCCTCGTATGGCGCACACTGAATGCTGGCATGATAGCTGTTGTTGTAGGAGAACTCGACTAAGGGTAGATGATCGTCCCAACTTCCTCCAAATTCTAACACACAAGCACGTAGCATATCCTCTAATGTTTGGATGGTTCTCTCAGTCTGTCCATCGGTCTGAGGATGGTAAGCCGTGCTTAGATCCACACGAGTGCCCAATGTTGCTTGAAGCGATTGCCAAAATCGCGAGGTAAATCTACTATCCCTATCAGAGATGATCGATATCGGGACTCCATGTCGCATGACAATCTCATCGACATACAGCTGCGCAAGCTTATCGATGCTATAAGTCTCCTTTATTGGCAAGAAATGCGCTGATTTCGTGAGTCTGTCAACGATTACCCAAATCGTATCATGACCCTTTTTAGTCTTGGGTAGCTTAGTCACGAAATCCATCGATATCTGCTCCCATTTCCACTCCGGGATTTCCGGTTGCTGAAGAAGTCCGGACGGTTTCTGGTGCTCTGCTTTAACTTTCGCGCAAGTCAAGCATTTACTCACGTAAGTGGCGATATCTCTTTTCATACCGGGCCACCAGTAATGCTCCTTCAGTCCTTTGTACATTTTATCGGATCCTGGATGTATCGAATACTTCGACTGATGAGCTTCATCCATGATCAGTGCCCTTAACTGATCCACCTTTGGAACCCAAATCCTGTCTTTGAAATATCGGACTCCATCCGATTTCTCCTCAAACTCCTTTTCCAACTTGTGGAGAGTTTCTTTCTTTAGGTTGTCAGCCTTCAGAGCTTCCTTTTGAGCTTCCACTATTTGACTTTTTAAACTGGTCTGCACTACCATTCCCATTGCTCGTGACCTTGTGGGCTTCACTCTTTCTTTCCTGCTTAACGCATCGGCTACTACATTCGCCTTCCCTGGGTGATATTTGATCTCACAATCGTAATCACTTAGCAACTCCACCCATCTTCTCTGCCTCATGTTCAACATCTTTTGGTCAAGAATGTGCTGGAGGCTCTTATGATCCGTAAAAATGGTGCATTTGGTGCCGTAGAGATAATGTCTCCTAATCTTGAGGGCAAACACCACTGCCCCAAGCTCTAAATCATGAGTGGTGTAGTTCTTCTCATGAACTTTCAGCTGTCTGGATGCGTAGGCGATGACTTTCTCGTTCTGCATTAAGACACATCCCAAGCCTTGATGTGAGGCATCGCAATATACCACGAAGTTATCTGTTCCTTCAGGTAATGCTAAAATGGGTGCATTGCACAATTTATGCTTTAGCACTTGGAACGCTTCATCTTGCTTCTCTCCCCAAATAAACTTCTTGTCCTTTTGCGTTAAGGCTGTCAGCGGCTGCGCGATCTTGGAAAAATTTGCGATGAATCTTCGGTAGTAACCTGCCAGACCGAGAAATTGTCGAATTTCTGTTGGCGTCTTCGGAGCTTCCCATTTCTTTATGGCATCAATACTTGCTGGATTGACATGGATTCCTTCCTTGTTCACTACATGACCTAAAAAGTGTACTTCTCGAATCCAAAATTCGCACTTTGAAAACTTGGCATAAAGCTCTTCAGCATTGAGTAGTTCTAATATCGACCTCAGATGTTGCTCATGGTCCTCTTTGCTTTGTGAGTAGATCAGAATGTCGTCTATGAAGACAATTACGAACTTATCTAAGTATGGTCGACATACTCGGTTCATTAGATCCATGAATACTGCTGGAGCGTTCGTCAACCCAAAAGGCATAACTAAGAACTCATAATGACCATAACGAGTTCTAAACGCGGTCTTTGCGATGTCTTCCTCACGCACTCTCATCTGATGATATCCGGATCTAAGATCGATCTTGGAGAAGTACGTTGCTCCTTGCAATTGGTCGAACAGATCGTCAATGCGTGGAAGAGGGTAACGATTTTTAATAGTGATCTTGTTCAGCTCTCTGTAATCGATGCACATACGAAAAGATCCATCCTTCTTTTTGACAAACAACACAGGGGCTCCCCACGGTGATGAGCTGGGTCGGATGAATCCTTTATCTAACAGCTCCTGAAGTTGATTTGACAGCTCTTGCATCTCGGACGGTGCTAGTCGATAAGGCGACTTTGCTATAGGACCTGCTCCTGGAACTAAGTCGATGTGGAATTCTACTTGTCGTGGCGGGGGCAATCCAGGTAGCTCTTCCGGGAAAACCTCAGGAAATTCCCGCACAACTGGGATATCCTGGATTTGTTTCTCCTCTGCTTTCTTATCCACCACGTGCACCATGAATGCTACACATTCCTTTCGTAGATGGCTACGCATTTTCATGTATGACACTGTCTTAATGTCTCTCCTTGGCTTTTCTCCGTGTACTTCAAGCACACCTCCATCGGGTAATGCTAGCCTAACTATCTTCTCAGCACAGCATATTGTTGCCCTATGGTTGGACATCCAATCCATACCAATGATTATATCAAAACTCCCTATCTTGATCGGGATTAAATCTATACTAAAGTCCTTTCTTGCTAACCTCAGTGTGCATTTCTTGACTACTTTTCGACTTTTATCTGAATGATCTTGAGTTGTCTCTTCTGGCTGGTGCTCTACTTTCTTTTATTACCATCTTTCCATTCGATGGACGCTACGACCCCCTTATTTCTTTTATTTGCAACAAGGTCGGTAGTAATCTTGAGTGACTATGGTAGGTACGACTTCCTGCACTTGTTGGGCTATCAGTTGAGCAATGTTGATCGATTAATTCTCACGGTTCACTTTCTAGCTACGTGTGTTTCTTCTGGAAAATACAGTTCTAATTCATTTGTAAAATGTATGTTTAATTAAAAGTTGTCTCTAAATGTTCGAGATTATTTGTATTTTTATTTATGACAATTTCTTTAAAATAAAATCGGTAAGAATGTCTTGGTGAATTAATAAAAATTAGTTTCGTAAAAGCTTAATACATATCTGAAGAGTTCAAAGTTTGATGCTAATGCATCCTTAAAATATTTCTCTTGTCCATACTGGGGTTTTAAATGGAACAACCCAAAAGTGCATTTTTTGGAATTCCTTCAAAATCACGAGAGTTACAATCGATAGGATCAACTTTGCCAATAGTATCACCACAACTTGCCAGCTCAAGTCAACTCTCCTAGTCGTCCTTCTTGCCGTCATAACCTTCTCTACAGCATTGGTGGTACCTTCCTCCAAGAGATGCTCCAATTTTGTCAACTTAATTATATCCCGGTTCTAACTTGATACTCTGCTTCGATTATTTTGCAGTCCGTCGACGTGTGCTCGGATTGTTCAAGCCTATCCTAGTGTCATACTGGTAGTACAACCGATCAGTATCCCCGAAAGGATATGAAATGACCTTGCATTAACTGGATGTGTTATCGCCAGTCCACTCCGAATGGTTGCCGCAGCTCTCTTCTGAGTTGCCTCATATGAGGTGTTGTGAGGTTCGGAGGTGGATCGATTGAAACGTCTTTGCTCGTTACTCCGATGTCGGAATTGTAATGCCTAGACGGGTCTTTCTCCGAAGTCTAAGTAATGGTGTTCGGCATAGTGATTGTAGTGTCCGCATAACTTATTAACGTGCCTTCAAACTACTAGTGTCATCCTAATCGCTAACGCAAGAGTATTCAACAAAGGCGTTACTTTACTTAAACGCGTAAGTGCTATAGTAGATATCAGAATCATGATGTGCTTACGTGAACTCACACGGTTTATGTTTTTCAGGAAATTTTTCAAGGTTCCAGCTTTTAAATTCTAACAGTATGACTAGTTCATAAGTCTTATCCTACTTATATCATGGCTATGCGTAGGTGATCAGGCTCCGCATTTCTATGATATACCAGGATAGTACCTATTCTAATCACACGAGCATTTAAACTTTCCTATACTTCGAAATCTTTTACTTAAAAGTTTTAACTTCTTTTCGAAAAAGGTTGGTTATAGTACTTGGTTTTTATGAAAAACCGGTGTTCTCTATAACCTATGGCTCTGATACCAAATCTGTAACACCCCGCTAAAGCGGAAACACGAGGTGCGACAGTCTCGATTTCAAAGCAATAGGAGATATACACACCAATCATTCATAACATTAATAATTTAAATATGTTTACAAGACATATAAATCCAACCGGAGTTCATAAATTACAAATTCTTTTACAAAATCCGAATAACATCAAAACATGATTGGCGTTCACAAAAAGCTCTAAAAGCCTAAATCAAACCTTCGGGTTTCCTGAAAAGCATGTTAAAACAAGTGTCAACTACGAGAGTTGGTGAGTTCACAGGTTTTTATAAGTACAAAACAGTTATGTACAATATCAATTTCAATAAAACATTTATTCGCAACATTTTTGTAAACAGTTTGGTGAATCAGTTCATTCACCCAATAAACAATTTAGTGAATTAGTTCATTCACTCAATTTTTATAAAGCTTGGTGAATCAGTTCATTCACCCCAAAAATAACAGTTTGGTGAATCAGATCATTCACCTAATAAACAGTTTAGTATCAAGTAGTGAGTAAATTTCCCGGGTGATGTGTTAATTACATGATATATTTCAGTGAGTTACTACAATCCTTCATTTTGTGACATTGCTACGCCCCTATTCAGCCTTACCGGGGGAAACTAATTCCAGCCGGGGTGAATCTTTTTCAATACAGTGCACCTATCACTCGTCAGTTCTAGGTGGGTATGTCAATCCAAATAGCGCTATCCACGTGTATCATAGGCCCAATTTGTATGGGTTAATAGTAGTGCAGGGGACATTTTCATTTTGTGCTCACGATATCATGCTTCAACATATCAAAATTTAGCTCACAAAACATTTCATTTCATTTTATTTTGAGAGTAGCCAAAACATTTCATTTCAATTTTGATTCGATGCTCAAAATTCATTTCATTTAATTTCATTTTGATACACGAAGTGTATTCCATTTCAATAGATCATTTCATTTCAATGATCGCATAACAATTCATTTCATTTTATGAAAACATGTCATATCATTTCAATAAAACGTTTCATCTCATTTTGTCTCAATAAATCATTTCATTTCGATAATTCATTTCATTTCAATATTCACAAAACATTTCATTTCATTTCATTTCAATAAAACATTTCATTTCAATAATCACATAACATTTCATTTCATTTAAACATTTCATTTCAATTCCTTTCGGAATTCAAAGTTCATTTCATTTCGCAACATTTTCACAAATAGGCACATTCATTCATACGCATGCTTTTCACCCCAAAAACTTCGTAAAAACGGTAAAATGGGGCTGTGAATACTCACCTCAAGCGTTTAGTGTGATTTCGTAAGTGATGGTGCGTGGTCTAAATCCGGCTCCGAACTATGTTTGCCCTATCAAACACGTAATTTTTAACGTAAGTTCTAAGTTCAACGGTCCCTATCAAAATCGTACCGATATCCATATAATGCCATTATGTTATTTATATAGTCCAATATAGTAAAAATTCATTTTATCACATTTTGGAGTCTTCCAAGCATTTTGGAAGGTTCAAAGTTCATAAATTTGGATTTTATAAAATTTCCAGAATCTGCCAAAATTTTAAGTTGTAAAAATTACCACTTTGAACTTAGATCCTCCAAATAATAAGTCCTTAAATTTTTACCCTCTGATTTAGGGGATGTTAGGAACAATTTCACCAAATTTCATTATTTTTAGAGGTCTTTTACTATTTTTAAACATTTTTGCAAAATCAGTGCACACTTTCATTTTTCAAAGATACATGTCAGTGAAGTTTTATTCATAAATAATTTATTACACCACCAAATCACGAATTTCAAAAGGGATTTTCTAGAGGACACATATACCAAGCTAATGAGACAAGTTTCACATCATTTAGGTGATTTTTGAGAGAGATATGCCTCTTTAAAGCTGTGCATGTGGATCTGCCATCTTGGGACAGCTTGCACCATCAACTTGTTTTCATTGGTTCATCCCTTTAAAATCCACTAAATCACATGGTTTTGGACTCTTTGGAAAGCTAACTCAGTAAACTTGAGTTTAGAATTAAAAATCAAGCATTTTGAACAAGTTACCTATGAGATATGCATGCATGAAGATGATAGAAGATTTCTGACAGAAGCTGTTGCATACCAAAATGTTTCTAAATAGTTGAAAGGGTTTTACTCCGAATTTTTGAGTGATTCAAAATGGGTTTTCTTCCTAACTCTTAAAACTTTCATCTATCAAATTTTTGTAGCAAAATAAGATCATTTACTATACTTTTAAGTCGTCTAAACAACCTACAAAAATCGGACAGATTCTGTCCAGAAACTAAAACCCATTTTCCACTTATCAAAACACATAAACTCATAAGATTTCTTGGGGTTTTCTTGCTATTAACCCACAAACTCATTTTATTTAACAAATAATTAGATGAAATAACTTTGAATAACAATAAAATACTTGCATGGAACATCAAAACGATTTTTCATCCATAACAAGTATCAAAATACCCAAAAACTAATGATTCTTCACACCAACCTTGTGTTTATATGGAGGAGTCATAGATTTTCACCATTTTCAAATGTTTTAACACATTATCATGGTTAAATCTCTTCCTCAAACACCAAGGATGATGTTCATCCAACAAAGAGGATTTAACCCTCAAAAAGAAGAAGAAAAAGCTCCCAAATGGGTCAAAATCAAAGTTTAAACCTACTTCCAATCTTACCTTTGATGATATGACTACAAGAGCTTCAAAATTTCTTGTTTCAATCTCTTAAAACTCAGATTTTTGATGTGTTGTTGGCTGGTTTTAGAGAGAAATTAGAGAGGATTTTAGAGAGAGAAAGGTTAGAGAGAGAGTGAGAGATTTGAAATGAGAAGAATAATGGGTTGTGATGATGGTTTTATGGAAAAAGTAGAATAAAGAAAAAAAAAGAGATTGGTTAAAGGGGGGGTGGCCGGCCATGTGGGCCCACCCAACCCTTTCATGTATTTTTTTTTTTAAAACAATTCTAATACTGTTTTGCTCAACGCAGTGTCGGGTTTTTCGCGTTTTCGGTAGAAACCGACTTTTTCGAAGGTAGTTTTGAACTATATGGAACAGTTTATTCATGTTTTTAACAAAATTCTTTATTTTGTACATTTCGTTTTCAAATTATGGCATTATAGGATTTTCGGACGTTTCCGGGGCGGTACGGGCTGTTTCGGGCATTTTCCGGGACTTTTAGGATTTATGCCTAACTTTTTCACGCAACTAACCTAAATTATTCAGGCAACTTAATTTCTACTTTTTCCACTTACGGGAATGCTACTGACCAAAATAAACAGGTAGCTAACCTGAACGTCAAAAATTGACGGATGTCACAGTCTTGGCCGGCGGTGATCTGCCGATCGCCTGGTGGTTCTCCACACCGGCGATGGCTGGTAGGGTTTGTGGTCGCGTTTCAGCAGCGGTGGCCGCGCGGCGAGCGCCAAGCCGCTGCTGTGCGGTGGCTGTTGGCATCGGAAGGTGGTGGTGGTGGTAACACCGCCGCCACCATTGCCCGCTCTCTTGGTCGGCGACGGCGGTGGGAGATCTCGCCGCTTGTTGCGTGGTGGTTTTGGTCCCGGCTGGAGGTGGTAGTGGTAAAAACCACGGCCGCCGCCGTTGCTGTGGTTTTGTGGCGCGTCAACCACCGGTGGTGGTGACAAACCACCGTCGTGGTGGTGGCAGGGATCCAAGGGCAGCCGCTGCTGCTCCTTGTTGTTTTGATCGACGTGATGGTGGTCGGACGCCACGGCTGCTGCCGCCGTTTGATCGGCCGGTGGCCGTGGTGGTTCGCCTCGCTGCTGACCGCGAGTGGTTGGTCGGCCGGCGGTGGTAGTGGGCAATCCATGGCCGCCGTCACCGTCGTAGGTTATTGTTTGCGACAGCGGTGGCACCCCCGCCGTTGCGGCTGTCGGGGTGTTTGGTTCGGCGGATGTAGTCGCGGGTGGTGGTGGTGGTGATTAACCACCGCTGCCGCTGCCTTGCGTTTGGATAATCGCCGGCGAGGGTGGTGGTCCCATGTGGTCGTCACCATTGTCATGTGTAAGTAGGGTTTGCATGGAGCGGCCACGCGCCGCGAGAGCGAGGTTCGCGTCGCGAGGGTGGTTTTTCTAGTCGGTTTGTCGTGTTAGTGTCTAGTGGGTGTCGATAGGGATCGATTACTTTGATTGGCCGAGGCATTGATAGGATGTATATATATTTATATTTCAGAGTTGCGGGAGCGGTTCGCGTCATTATTTTGTTGTGATCTGTACGAATCAGGTGAGTGGGTTTTACATGCATTATGTTATGGTTTTTATGTGTGTATATGAGTTGGTGATACCTTGTGGTGATTTGGGTTGCGTGATGACCCGAAGGGCGGGAAACCGCGGAGGCCGGATTGCGGGATGGTCCGATGAACGGGAAACCGTTAAGCTGTGATTGTTTGGATGTATGTGTATATGTGCATAATTATCGTGATGTCTTGTATGTGTAACTTACTCACTAAGCTGTTGAGCTTACCCCTCGTGATTTATTGTTTTTAGGTACGAGTTCCGGTGTCGACAAGGGCAAAGCTCCGGCTTGAGGGTCTCCGGCTAGGCGGCGTTCCGATCCGAGCATTTATTTCTATTGTTGACTTTTACTTATGGGTTATTAATGTGGTTTGACTTGGGATTTGAGAATAATTACTTATTTAATAATCTATGCAAGGGTTTTTATTAAATTTTTATTTTAAAAATTTTCAATCGGGTTTGGGTGTTACAACTTGGTATCAGAGCCTAGGTTTAAGAGAATCAGCACACGCACTCGTGGGTGTGTGTGTGGTTGGACTTAAACCAGGCGGTTGAGAATAATCGGATAAGATCGGAACGGCCAGCGGAACCGTCAAGACGGAGGTAAGCTTTAGTACCTTTAAATTATTATGCACGTAGTAGTTTTATTTCGTAACGCATGCATAATTATATGTGGAATTTTATGGGATAGAGTGCATGTGATGATAAGTTGTATACGTGATTTTATGTGTCCGTCTAGTTAGTAAGTTGAAGTCTAAATAGGATGGTATCAAAACCAAACGTAAACACCTTGGTACGTCGGGGATGGGTCGTCGGGCATGTTCTTGTTTGATTGTTGCTCGGTGGTCTTGATCCGGCTGCCATGCATGGTTGGTTATAGTAATACGGCGCCAATAATAGTGTTACTATAAGCACCTGTGTAAGGTTGGATTTGATTAAGTTCTGGGGACTTTAACTGATTGACAACGGATAGGGATGTAACATGCTATGTGGTTAACGGCTACGTATAACGTATGTATATACATGGATCGGTCGTGATAGCATGCGCGGTAGAAACTAGCCTTAGGGTTGGCATGATCACTATTATTAGGGTTGCGTGTGAGTACCGTAGTAGTGCATGGTGATATTCCTTTAGCTGTGAACTAAGATGATTTAAATCTTCAGAATGGTGCTAACCCGAAGCCAGACCGATGATGGTGATGCCGGGCAATCTGATCAAATTGCCGCCCAGATCACCGAGACCCTACAGCAAATGCTGCCTGGGTTATTCAACCAGATGAGAGATGAGCTGATCCAAACCATGGACCAGCGCATTGATGCGGCCCTCACGGCCCGTAGCTTAGGTACTGGGAGCACGAGTCAGTCTCAAACTCGTGGGATTACCTTCAAGGACTTTATGGCGTGCCAACCGCCATTATTCGACGGGAAGAAGGACCCCGTGGCTTGCTACCGCTGGTACTCGGCGGTCGAGGGAGCGTTTCGCACTTGCGGGTGCCCTGATGGGTCGAAGGTTCTTTTCGCTGTGAACCTTCTTCGTGGAGCGGGGAAAGACTGGTGGGACCTGACGCTCAAGAAGTACACGGAGGCACAGATCGCCGCACTGACCTGGGAGGAATTCCGGGCTTTGTCCGACGAGGAGTTCGCACCTCGTATCGAGAAGGAGCGGATCGCAGCTGAGTTTCTGAAGCTGACTCAGACGACGGAGTCAGTAAACGAGATCACAGCGCAGTTTCTGGAGAAGCTGCTTTTTGTACCAGGCTACGCGAACGACGAGTCGCTGAAGATGGCTCGCTACTTGGGAGTGCTGAAGCCAGAGATCAAGGGAGCGGTGGCTACGGGGAGGTGCAAGACCTTCAGTGAGATGCAGGAGGTTGCAAGGGCTCAGGAGTTGATCCTGGAGGAGCGACAGCAAGGGAAGCGGAAGGCAGAAGATCAGTCGGCACCATCAAAGAAGTTTAAGGGGGCAAGGACTGATACCAGGAGCGGGACCCCGAGTTGCCCAAAATGCGGGCGTTACCATCGGGGAGAGTGCAGGCCGCGGGAGTTATCGTGTTACAAATGTGGCAAGACGGGCCACCTTAGCAAGGACTGCAAGGAGACTGCTAGGCTCTGCTTCCACTGCTACCAGCCGGGGAATATCAAGCCCGATTGCCCTCAGCTGAAGAAGACGCTAGCCCTGGCCCCTGCACCAGCGACGCTTATGATCACTGACGGTACTACCAAGGGGAAGAGCGGAGCTACTACTCGTGGGCGAGCCTTTCAGATGACTGCTGAGGAAGCGCAGACGGCGCCTGATGTGATTACGGGTTTTTCCTTGTTACATTTTTATGCGATTATTGATAGTAGCTTACCTTATTTGTTAGTAATAAGAATAGTGTATCTGCCGTTAAATGTGTACTTTAGGCATATTTCCTGTCAACTCGAAACCGGCTTTAGTGCTTTTCGACACGGGGGCCACGTGGTCCTATGTGTCGCGTAGGTTCTGTAAGAACTTCCAGATCGAGCTCGGGAATCTGGACAGTCCTCAGGCAATCGACGTAGCTGCGGAGGAAGTGCAGATGGTCAAGCATGTGTACCGGGGGTGCAGCATTGATATCTTTGGAGTTCGTTTCAGCATCAATCTCATCCCCATTCCCATGAACGGAGTGGATGTAGTTGTCGGGATCGACTGGATGTTTCCAAATCGGGCAACCACAGATGTTGCGGGGCAGCTGGTACGCATCCAGAATCCAAGTCCAAGTGGGGGAGATCTGGTGGTGTACGGCAAGGGGAGAAGGGTATCTACATCCTTCTGTTCTGTCGCAAAAGCTCGGAAGTACATCCAGCGGGGGTGTACGGGGTTCTTGGTCTATGCTATGGCGGATCAGGCGAGGGAGAGGAAGTTGTCGGTAGCAGAGGTGCCAGTTGTCAGCGAGTTTCCAGACGTATTTCCAGAGGATCTGCCTGGCCTTCCACCTGACAGGCAGATCGAGTTCGGCATTGACTTGGTACCAGGAGCGGCTCCGATTGCGCGAGCTCCTTACCGTCTGGCTCCGCCGGAGCTCCAGGAGTTGTCTGAGCAGTTGCAGGAGCTTTCGGGGAAGGGATTTATTCGCCCGAGTAGCTCACCGTGGGGAGCACCGATCCTGTTTGTGAAGAAGAAAGACGGGAGTCACCGTATGTGCATCGATTACCGGGGGCTCAACAAGGTGACCATCAAGAATAGGTATCCCCTGCCTAGGATTGATGATCTGTTTGATCAGCTTCAGGGGGCTTCGTGGTTTTCTAAGATCGATCTCCGGTCAGGCTATCACCAGCTGAAGGTGACGGAAGCGGACGTTCACAAGACCGCTTTCCGAACCCGTTACGGCCACTTCGAGTTTCTGGTAATGCCGTTCGGGCTTACCAATGCTCCAGCCGCTTTCATGGACCTTATGAATCGGGTGTGTCGCCCGATGCTCGATCGGTCCGTGATCGTTTTCATTGATGACATCTTGATCTACTCGAAGACGAAAGAGGAACACGTGGTGCATCTGCGGGAGGTGCTTGAGGTTCTGAGGAGGGAGCGTCTCTACACCAAATTTTCGAAATGCGCTTTCTGGTTAGAGGAGGTTCAGTTAGGGAGGGCATCAAGGTGGACCCGGCAAAGATTGAGGCGGTTATGAACTGGGAAGTTCCGAAGGCACCTACCGAGATCCGGAGTTTCCTGGGTTTAGCCGGCTACTACCGACGGTTCATCCAGGATTTCTCTAAGATTGCGGTACCTTTGACGCGTTTGACGAAGAAGAGTGAGCCGTACGTTTGGGGTTCTGAGCAGCAGATGGCTTTCGACACGTTGAGGCAGAAGCTGTGTGAGGCTCCGGTTCTGACTTTACCGGAGGGGGTGGAAGACATGACGGTGTACTGCGACGCATCTCGGTTGGGTTTGGGTTGTGTCCTGATGCAGAGGGGTCGGGTGATAGCCTACGCTTCGAGGCAGCTGAAGCCTCACGAGGCTAATTACCCCACGCACGACCTTGAGCTTGCGGCGGTGGTCTTTGCCCTCAAGTTATGGAGGCACTACCTGTATGGAGTAAAGTGCACCATTTTCTCGGACCACCGGAGCTTAAGGTACTTCTTGGAGCAGCCGAATCTGAATATGCGACAGCGGAGGTGGCTTGACGTAGTCAAGGACTACGATTGCGAGATTCTCTACCATCCAGGCAAGGCCAATGTGGTTGCTGACGCTTTGAGTAGGAAGACGGAGCACGCGCCGCTTCGTATCTCACACCTGAAGATGGCGGTGACTACCTCTTTTGTGGACCTGGTGCTGCGGGCACAAGAGGAGGCGAGTCGGGAGGAGAACCAGAACGGGGAGCGAATTCGGGGACAGATGGCCGCGTTGGTCAGAGATGGTCGAGGGTTGCTGACTAGATACGGTAGAGTGTGGGTTCCTCGGGCGGGCACGGCGCGTCAGACCTTGCTTGAGGAAGCCCATAAGTCTAGGTTCTCAATTCATCCGGGAGCTACAAAGATGTATTGGGATCTGCGGACGGGTTATTGGTGGCCAGGGATGAAGAGGGACGTGGCTCGGTACGTGGAGTCGTGTTTGACCTGTCTAAAGGTCAAGGCTGAGCATCAGAAGCCTCACGGCAAGATGCAGCCTCTTGAGATTCCCGAGTGGAAGTGGGAAAACCTCACTATGGATCTGATCACCAAGCTTCCGAAAACCCCTCGGAAGTTTGACGCGATTTGGGTCATAGTGGATCGGTTGACCAAGAGCGCTATCTTCCTTCCTATTCGGGAGAGTTCGATTGCAGAGCAGCTGGCAAAGATCTACGTAGATGAGGTGGTATCGAGGCACGGCGTGCCCGTATCGATTATCTCGGACCGGGACGTGCGTTTTACTTCCCGGTTTTGGGAGAGATTTCACTCGGAGTTGGGTACCAGGTTGCATTTTAGCACCGCGTACCATCCTCAGACAGACGGTCAGAGTGAGCGGACGATCAGACTTTGGAGGACATGCTACGAGCTTGCGTTTTGGATTTCGGTGGCAGTTGGGATACGTATCTGCCTCTGGCGGAGTTCTCGTATAACAACAGTTACCATTCTAGCATTGGGATGCCGCCGTTTGAGATGCTATACGGGAGGAGATGTCGTACTCCTATCTGTTGGGGTGAAGTCGGACAGCTTGTTCTTGGTAGCACCGAGGTTGTACAGAGGACCACAGAGGATATTCAGAGGATCCGGGAGCGGTTGCGGACAGCTCAGAGCCGGCAGAAGAGCTATGCTGATCGTCGTAGGTCGGATTTGGAATTCCAAGTGGGAGACCGAGTACTACTCAAGGTTTCTCCTTGGAAGGGCGTGATTCGGTTCCGTAAGAGGGGCAAGCTGGGGCCTCGTTACATCGGACTGTTCACGGTTCTCGCGCGTGTTGGGAAGGTAGCTTATCGTTTGGAGCTGCCTGCGGTATTAGGTCAGATCCACAGCACTTTTCACGTTTCGCAGTTGCGTAAGTGCCTCGTCGACGAGACGACGCACGTTCCTTTAGACGATATTCAGGTGGACGAGAGCCTGAATTACGTCGAGAGGCCGGTAGCGGTGATTGACCGGAGGGTGAAGAGGTTGCGAAGCAAGGAGATCGGAATTGTGAAGGTGTAGTGGCAGCATCGGAAGGGTTCCGAGTGGACCTGGGAGCCGGAGGCAGAGATGCGAGAGCACTACCCGGAGCTGTTCTCAGACTGATTTCGGGGACGAAATCCTTGTAAGTGGGGGAGAGTTGTAACATCCCGTCTCTTTTTTTTTTAATCTTATTATTATTATTATTTTTATTATTATTGTTATTAAGAAAGTAGGGTTAGGAGGATGGGTTTTCTTGCAAGGTAAGGAAGGAGGGGAGGGAGGCCCGTTATCCTATCGTTTTAAAAACCCTAGTGCGTACCCTAGCCTCCATCGTGTTAGTTGTAGTTTACGATAGAGGAAACGAGAGAGAGAAAGAGGTCGGCGTGAGAGAGAAGGTCGAGACCATCGAGAGGGTCGCCGGAGTTAGTTCGCGTCGTTATCCTCGTAAGGTAATCTAGTACCGTTTCTCGTTAAAGGTTTATCGTGTGCATTGATCGGAGTCAACCGCGGTCACGGCAACCGTCGGTCTTGGCCGGCGGTGATCTGCCGATCGCCTGGTGGTTCTCCACACCGGCGATGGCCGGTAGGGTTTGTGGTCGCGTTTCAGCAGCGGTGGCCGCGCGGCGAGCGCCAAGCCGCTACTGTGCGGTGGCTGTT
The DNA here is from genome assembly GCA_030169165.1 of Centaurea solstitialis. NCBI lineage: Eukaryota > Viridiplantae > Streptophyta > Magnoliopsida > Asterales > Asteraceae > Centaurea > Centaurea solstitialis. The sequence continues at coordinate 50,231,500 of CM058047.1, read as the reverse complement.
GGCATCGGAAGGTGGTGGTGGTAACACCGCCGCCACCATTGCCCGCTCTCTTGGTCGGCGACGGCGGTGGGAGATCTCGCCACTTGTTGCGTGGTGGTTTTGGTCCCGGCTGGAGGTGGTAGTGGTAAAAACCACGGCCGCCGCCGTTGCTGTGGTTTTGTGGCGCGTCAACCACCGGTGGTGGTGACAAACCACCGTCGTGGTGGTGGCAGGGATCCAAGGGCAGCCGCTGCTGCTCCTTGTTGTTTTGATCGACGTGATGGTGGTCGGACGCCACGGCTGCTGCCGCCGTTTGATCGGCCGGTGGCCGTGGTGGTTCGCCTCGCTGCTGACCGCGAGTGGTTGGTCGGCCGGCGGTGGTAGTGGGCAATCCATGGCCGCCATCACCGTCGTAGGTTATTGTTTGCGACAGCGGTGGCACCCCCGCCGTTGCGGCTGTCGAGGTGTTTGGTTCGGCGGATGTAGTCGCGGGTGGTGGTGGTGGTGATTAACCACCGCTGCCGCTGCCTTGCGTTTGGATAATCGCCGGCGAGGGTGGTGGTCCCATGTGGTCGTCACCATTGTCATGTGTAAGTAGGGTTTGCATGGAGCGGCCACGCGCCGCGAGAGCGAGGTTCGCGTCGCGAGGGTGGTTTTTCTAGTCGGTTTGTCGTGTTAGTGTCTAGTAGGTGTCGATAGGGATCGATTACTTTGATTGGCCGAGGCATTGATAGGATGTATATATATTTATATTTCAGAGTTGCGGGAGCGGTTCGCGTCATTATTTTGTTGTGATCTGTACGAATCAGGTGAGTGGGTTTTACATGCATTATGTTATGGTTTTTATGTGTGTATATGAGTTGGTGATACCTTGTGGTGATTTGGGTTGCGTGATGACCCGAAGGGCGGGAAACCGCGGAGGCCGGATTGCGGGACGGTCCGGTGAACGGGAAACCGTTAAGCTGTGATTGTTTGGATGTATGTGTATATGTGCATAATTATCGTGATGTCTTGTATGTGTAACTTACTCACTAAGCTGTTGAGCTTACCCCTCGTGATTTATTGTTTTTAGGTACGAGTTCCGGTGTCGACAAGGGCAAAGCTCCGGCTTGAGGGTCTCCGGCTAGGCGGCGTTCCGATCCGAGCATTTATTTCTATTGTTGACTTTTACTTATGGGTTATTAATGTGGTTTGACTTGGGATTTGAGAATAATTACTTATTTAATAATCTATGCAAGGGTTTTTATTAAATTTTTATTTTAAAAATTTTCAATCGGGTTTGGGTGTTACACTCAAAGCCTAATAGAGGATGAAAAAAGTCATTGGAAGAAAGTTTTGGTAAGAATTTTTTCTATTGTAAAGTTTCTTGCAAAACATAATCTTGCATTTCGTGGCACAAATGAAAGACTGTATGAAAGTAGCAATGGTAACTTCTTGGGCTTAATTGAAATGTTGGCTGAATTTGACCCAACTATTCAGGACCATGTTAAACGTATTAAAAATGATGACTTTCATTTTCATTATCTTGGTCATAGTATTCAAAATGAGTTGATTGCTTTGCTTGCTAGGAGAATTAAGTCTGAAATAATTGCAAAGGTAAAAATGGCAAAATATTTTTCCATTATTCTTGATTGTACTCCCGATATAACACTAGTACAAAAATGACTTTTTGTGACGGTTTTGAAACTTTGGTTTGTAACGGTTTGTGAAAAAACCATTACAAAAAGTCACATAAACATTTAGAGAACAGTTATAGTTACGATTTTTGTAAAAAATTGTTACCACTACCAAAAACCTAGAAACATAAAGTATTGATTTAGACAAAAGCGTTACTAAAAGGTACCGTATGGTAATGGTTTTGAAAACCGTCATTTTATGTCGTGACTGTTTTTAAAAACCGTTGTCATGAATGATCATTTAGTAACGGGTTTTATCTAAACCGTTGTTTTATGTTGTAACGGTTTTAAAATAACCATCGTCAAAATGATAGTATATATCGAAACGCTTATTTGAAAACCGTTTCCATAAATCATTGGGTTCTATGGTAACGGTTTTTAAATTTTATGTCACCAAAAATAGTTTATAGTAACGATTTTCTAAAACTTGCGTCGCCGAATGGCATTCAAAGGTAACGGTTTAAACTACATTTATGTCACCATATGTTATGTTACGGCGATGATTTTGATAAGTTTACGTCACTATATATCATTCTATGCTAACGGTTATGATTACCATTTGTAATGCTACAGTAATGGTTTTGAAAATAAATGTCATTGTACGTTATATTATGGTGACACTCTAAATAATAAACGTCATTATGTGTCATGCTACGAAGATGGTTTTGTATAAGAAATGTCACCATGTTATATGTCACAATTACAACGGTTTTATTTATCATAAACGTCATTTTACTTTATGATACAATGATTATTTTGAAAATTAATCGTCACTATAGACCATCCTGCGGTGATGGTTATGAAATATAAAAGTTGTCTTATGCCATGATACAATGATGGTTTTTTAAGATAAATGTCGCCTTATGTCATGTTACAACGATGGTTTTATACAATAAGTGTAATTGTACATCATGCTACAGTGATATTTTGGAATAATAAGCGTCATTGTATGTCATTCTAAAACGACAATTTTGAAACATAAACGTCCTTGTATGTCTTGCTACGATGACAGTTTTATAAAACAAAGATGATTGTATGTCATGCTTCGATGACGGTTTTGAAAAATAATTGTCATCGCACACCATACTATATTGATGGTTTTGAGAATTAAATATCATTTTATATCATGCTACGGTGACGGTTTTGAATAATAAACATCATCGTATGGCATTCTACAGTTACGGTTTTGAATACTAATCATAAACCTAAGCATGTTATGGTCACAGTTTTAAATAATAAATGTCACCGTATATCATGCTACGGTGGCAGTTTGAAAAATAGACGCTAGTCTATATCGTGTTATGTTAAATAGTTTTGAAAACTAGATGTCATAACATGTCATGCTATGGTGATGTTTTGAGTAATAAAGGTCATTGTATGTTATGGTAAAGCTTTTAAATAATAAATGTCACCATGTCATTTCATGCAGACTATTTTGAAGCATGATTGTCACGACGGGTCATTTACAATAACGATTTTAAATAATAACATCATTATTTATCAATCTACAATGACAATTTTGAAAACCAAATGTCACAACATGTCATTTACATCAATGTAAAATGTGATGGCAATTTAAAGGTTTTGATTTGACGATTATAATGGTATAATTTCTTAAAAGTATTTTTAATATATCCTAGTTAGTATATGATTATATGTTAATGTTATATAAACAAAAAAATGAAAAATAAAAACAAATATGAAGTAAACTAAATAACTATATATAAGGAAATAAAGTGTAAATAAAATATAAAAATAATAATATTTTTATTTTTAATGTTAAACATGGGAGGTGTTAAAACTTTTAAACTTGTATATGACGTATTGGAATTTGTACCTTTTAAAATTCAAAATAATTCTAAATAGATTTTTCTTCTGAACGGTATTGTTGAGACAATTATAATGGTTTAATTTTCTTATTGAAAAGAAAAAACAAAACTTTAATACATTTTAGTTAATTTACATTATTTATGTTAATATGATAAGGGAGTAAATTGAAAAATAAAAAAGTAAGGGATTAAAATTAATTTAATTAACTTATTTTAAGAATATAAAATATAAGTTATAAATTGGAAATATCGATTTTAAAAGAACATGAGAAATGGTATTTACTAAGAGGTTATTTTAAAAAAGTTGAACTTTAGAAGGACAATAAGGGGTATTTTGAAAAATTAAAATTTAAAATTTGATAAAAATTGGAAAAATGACAAATTTCTTTTATATAATAGAAGATAATAAAAAGTATATAACGTTATTTTATTATAAGAGAATACTCAAAATTTGAAAGTCTTGTTACTCTATTAATATGGTTGATAAAATAGGTTATAAAGTTTATTCACAAATAAGAAAATTTGAATAATTGTTGTAGGATAAATGTCATATAGCTTATGGAGCTTGACTTATTAGAATGCATACATTCTTAAATTTTGTTTAATCATTCTTATAGTTCTTCTTATATAGGCCAATATACCATATATTTTTTGATAAATGTAAGTTAACTTTAATTATCATATGCTTGTATTTTCTATAAAATACATATCTATTCTCTTCAAGTTTGGAAAATACACAAAATCAAACAATAGTATAAAGCTTGCTATATTTGGTATACAAATATTTTTTTAAATCCTTTTCGGGCTTCATAAGTCATAATATGTCTTTTTGGGATTTTTAAGATGATTTAGGCCCTGTTCAGTAGCGGCTGAAAAGAGTTGATCGAAACTTAAAAAAAGTCCGCTCAGCCATGTTGGTCCGTTCGGTAACGGCTGAATGAGCTAACCGAGGACTGAATTAGACAACTACAAAAATAGAGTCCTATCTGTCAGCCATGAGTTTTTTAGTCAATTCCATATTTGCCCTAACTAACCCACCATTAAAGCAAAGCAAACCTTAGGAGAAGAATAGCAAAGCAACCTGCATCGATTGAAAGCTTCAAATATATTCTCTCCATCTTCTCCATCGAATGACCATCAACGATAGTATTGGGTTATATTGGGTATTAATTGTCTTATTCAGCCAATTACACACCACATGCATATGTGTAGTACATACTTATACACAGACACGTAGTAAGTCACCGGAGATATTATTGGATTTAGTGGGCCTTTAATGGATCTATTGTGCACTAATCGATCTAGTTAGCCTTTAGTGGATCTCATTGGGCTTTAACGTATATTGTTAGGCTTTAATAGACCTATTTGAATTTTAATGAATCTAGTGGGCCTTTAATCTATTGTGCACTAATTGATCTAGTGGGCCTTTAATCTATTGTACACTGTTGAGGTCCAGTTCTTGGGAGGCCCAGTTAAGGCCCGTCCGAGTTTGGTATTTCGCCATCTCTAAATTTTGATAAAATTAAAATCATTATGTATACTATATTATAAAACATTTGATAAAAATTGTTAAAAACCATTTTTTACGCCTAAAGTATTATTTATTGATGCATATTACTTAAACATTACCGTATTCTAAAAAACACATAAGATCATATTATAATAAAACAAAAACAGAACATTATAATTAATATATGTCGATGTATTATGTGAGAACACTTATGATTTAAAACAATATATCTATAATATTATTTTAAATAAAATTTAAATTTTACATACCTTTTATATAAAAAATTTAAATTTTTTCTAAAACTCATTTCCCCCCAATTCCACCCCCCTTATTTCCCCACCTATTTTTCCCAAGTCCCCATATCCCCATTTATAAAGCAAAAATATTTTCAGTTTATCTTTTTAGTCATCAAGTTCCCAAATCCTTCTTCTTCATCTCCATAGCCCTAACGTCGCCGCATCACCTACCATACCCTACCACCCGTGAAGACCACCATCACCGTGTTCCACAAGGTATCTTTCTTCTCATATTTACCTTCTCCTATTTATAACTACCTTCTTCTATAGATCTTTTTTAATTAAAAAAAATATCCAGACCTGTTTTTTTTCTTTGAACTCAATCTTGTTTTAAGAATAGTTCAAATCCGTTCATATTTTTTTTCCCATAGCTATTCTTACAGATTGTTTTTATAAAAAAATATTACTGATCAGCTGTTAATATCTAGCTTGAGTTTATGAAAAATAATCACTTTCGTTTTTTATAATAATTATAAGGTTTGTTTTTAAAAAATTCGAATATGTTTTTGAAAAATATTTAAAATCTCTCCTATAGGAGAATTATTAAGCTATTTATAAATACCAATTTTTTTTACATGTTTGATGACTTGATTGTTCTTGCAGATCATGTTTATAGAGAATATTTGGCTAATGCATATGGATGTTGAAGATTTAAAAATTAAAGTTCTACATTTGGAAATGATTAGCTATTATTTATGGAAACGTGTATTTGTATAGAAATATCAATAATGTATATCTAAAAAATGAGTATGTGAATATTTTGATTATTCATGTTGGACGAATTATGAACCAATTTCTAACAATTGTTTAGTGACTAGAATTTATATTTGCTTTAGATATTAAAAATAAAATAACTTTTACGCTGTGTTCTCGAAACCTTTTTAACGAAGGAAGGGGAAGGAAAGTGAGAGAAATGAGGGAAAAGTTAAAAAAACTCGTGTTCTCGAAAAAACTTTAGGAGGGAAAGGAAAGGAAAGGAAAGGAAGGAGAAGGAAACTAAAAAAAAGGTCACGTTCTCGAAATATTTTTACGAAGGAAAGGAAGGGATTAGGAAGGAAAATAAGGATGATTTTCCTTCCAAAACTTTCCTCCCACATTTGGACGGAAAGCTGAGGAAAGAAAGTCCTTTCCTTTCTTTTCCTTTCCCTTCTTTTCTTTTCCATTCCTTTCATTTTCGACAACACAAATAAAAAAATTACTTTCATTTCCTTTCTTTTCCCTTCTTTTCTTTTCCTTTCATTTCTTTTCTTTTCCTTTCCATCAATGTTTTGAGAACACAGCGTTAAAATATTAGAAGAAAATTGAAAAATTATAAAATAAAAAAATATATTATATTATTAAAAAAAACTAAAACATAGTGATAGTTTTGAAAAATAAATGTCACCGTATGCCATTTTATCGTAACGGTTTTCAGATACAAACGTTATTGTAACTCATTCTACGATGACAATTTTGAAAAATAAACGTCACCTGTAAACTGCTAACGTAACGATTTTCAGAATAATGTAACTATATGAAATGCTATGGTAACAATTTTCATAGGGAAACATCATCATATGTCATGTTATGGTAACAATTTGAAATACAAACGTAACCTTATGTCATATTGTCGTGACAGTTTTCAAGAATAAACGTCACCATAATTCAAGCTACGTTAACGCTTTTGAAAAATAAACGCCATTGTATGTCATGCTGTATTGACGTTTTTCAAATACAAACATCGCCATAAGTTATGCCACAATGACGGTTTGAAAAAAAAACCGTTTCTATACGTTATGTTGCGGTGACGGTTTTCAAATACAAACATCGCCATAAGTTATGCTACGATGATGGTTTGAAAAAAAAAACATTTCTATACGTTATGTTGTGGTGATGATTTTGAAATATAAATATCACCATATGTCATGATACAATGACGATTTTGAAATATAAATGTCACCATATGTCATGATACAATGACGATTTTAAAATATAAATGTCACTGTATGCCATCTATAGTGACGGTTTTAGAAAACAAATGTCATCATATGCAATAGTATGGTGACGATTTTCAAATCTGAACGTCATCATATGTAATATACAATGATGATTTAAAAATTAAACGTTACAATATGTCAATCTACAATGACAGTTTAAAAAAATAAACATTACCTTATGTCATGCTTTAGTGACATTTTGAAAAATAAACGTCGCCTTATGTTATTTTATAGCAACGATTTTTAAAAAGAAAAGTCATAGAATGTCATTCTATGTTTACGATTTTGATAAATAAATGTCACTGTAAGTCATGTTATGGTGACGGTTTTAGGAACTCATTTACTTTTTTTCGCATATCAAAGGTGACGCTTTTAGTCAATGGTAACAGTTTTTTATGTGATTTGGTAACATTTTGTAAACGTAACGAAAGGTATATCAAAAGTAACGGCAGAATAGATAACCTTTTTTGTGTTCACGAAAACCGTTATCGTATACCTACAGTAAAGGTTTTTAACCGTCACAAATAACCTTTTTTGTACTAGTGTAAGTCATCAAGAACAAATGTCTTTAATACTAAGGTATGTAGACGTCTCTTCCGAAACTGTTAGCATTGAGGAGACTTTTCTAGGATTTTTGGAGGTCAATAATACCACGGGTCAAGGTTTGTTTGATGTTTTATAAGATGAATTAAAGCGTCTCGGTCTAGATATAGATGATGTGCGAGGGCAAGGTTATGATAATGGTTCAAACATGAAAGGAAAACATCAAGGAGTACAAAAGAAGCTATTAGATATAAATCCTAGAGCATTTCATACTTCTTGTGCTTCTCATAGTCTTAATTTGACTTTGTGTGATATAGCAAACACATGTGGTAAAGCTAGAGATTTTTTTGGTATAATTCAACGCATCTATACGATATTTGCTAATTCTACTAAAAGATGGCAAGTGTTTAAAGATAATGTAAAAGGATGGACCGTAAAATCATTGTCAACGACCCGTTGGGAGAGTCGTATTGATAGTGTAAAAGCTATAATATTCCAAGTATTAGATATAAGAGAAGCTTTACTTGAAGTGTAATAACCGAGATTCCTGGATGAAGTTAGTTAAGTTGAGTATCTGTCAAGTGGCCTTTTGTGAGAATATGAGGATTTTTGGGTTAAATGTGTTACTTTTGAAAAACTTTTAATGGTATGGGCTTATACCATTTTAGGTATGGGCTTGGCCCAAAACCCTAGGTATTTAAAACCTTAAACCCTAATTTTTGCCATTTGGAGAAAAGTTTAGTGTGTGCTTGGTGTGTGTTTTGGAGAAGGGCTTGGAAAACATTTTATCATCTTCAAGGTCGGGAAATCATCGCCGAGGTAAGATCTCGATGTTATTTTGCGTACGATTCATCTAGATAGATGCGGGAATAGTTTAGTGACCTACTAGAACTGCTTTAGATGCATTTGGACCCGTTTTATTGAGATTTTAGAGCTTTTACGAATCTGTCCAGTTTTTCCGAATTGGAAGATTGAGTTTTCCGAATCGGGAAACATGTTTTCCGAATCGGAAATCATGTTTTCCGAATCGGAACTCATGTTTTCCGAATCGGGTTTTATGAACTTGTTTGAGTGTCTCTAATGCCTTTCCCGAATTGGAAACTATGTTTTTCGAATCGGGAAATGGGCTAGTCGAGTCGTTACTTTGACCTTGTTACCTTTAGAGTTCGGATTTTGAGTTGGGGTTTTTCCGATTCGGAAATTGCTATTTTTCCGAATCGGAAAATGGTGGGTTTTCCGAATCGGAAATTTGTAAGCCTGATACTGTGTTTTTCCGAGTCTGTTTTTGAGAGGTTTCGATGGTAGGGTTGGTTAGCGGAACCCCCGTGCTAAGTCTGCCTAGGGGTGTCTTAGTTAGTGGGTTTTATTAAGCGCGAATCATAACGCCTTAGAACCTTTACAGATTCAGTAGGAGGAGGACCTGAGATATCTACGAGTTGGGTTCTACGATCAGGTGAGTTCCCTTGCCTGAAAATGAATGGATAGTTTTCACTGCTTTCATAAACCTATATCCATTCGATTTGCGAACTGTTCTGCTATTGATGATGACTGTTTTTGTGAAAATATGGATAATGATTGGATTTCGTTTAATGCATGCTTAAATGTAAATGTTGAAATGTCTCGGAATGAAATGTGTTGCAAGTATGGACATTGGGTACCTTGGAACTGTATGTTCCTTGGGAGTGTTTACCATTTGGTTTGGTCCACCATTTGGGGGTACCTCGGGATAGCGTCCCTTGGGAGTGATGTGATTATGGCCTCGGTGCCTTGTGGAAGTTCTTTGTCCGTAACACATTTGCATTGCCATTATTATTTAAATTGTGATTTTACGGCCTGCGGGCCGGAATTGTTGATTAACTGTTTTGAGGGAATTCACTAGACCTTTCGGTTTAACCCTCGTTTTCAAAATCTAAAACCTTTTCAAGGAAAGATCGTGTTGCGAGAGGGAAGGAGAAGGTAGACGCCTAGCGTAGCTCTACCGGTAGAAGTTAGTACTCTGTCCTAATTTTAGAATCTCAGCTGTGGAGGGATGTTCCGCATGCACCATTAAACCCTTTTGCTTTTCAGTTGAGAATTCTTAGTATTTTGCGGATTAGATCACTGGGAATTTAATGTTATGCTTTATTATGGCCTGTTATGCATGTTATATTGTTTGGGAATTTTGGGGTGTTACATGAAGTAGCTGAAATTGATAATGATTCAAAAATTAGAAGTGAAGCAAAGTCTTTAGCACAAAATGAGCTTGGTGATTTTGAGTTTCTAGTGTCAATGGTGGTTTGGTATGAAATATTGTCTGCGGTAAACTTGGTTAGCAAACAATTACAGTCAAAAAGTATGTTAATTGATGTTGCTATTTTACAAGTTAAAGGGTTAATTTCTTTTTTGAGAGATATCGAGAAACGGGATTTCTAGATGCCACAGAATCAGCAAAGAAAATTGCTACTGATTTGAATATCGACCCGGTTTTTCCTCGTAGACGTGAAATTCGAAGAAAAAAGCACTTTGATGAAAATCCGAGTGATGCATCTGAAATTACTAAACAATCTGCCGAGGAATCATTTAGAGTTAACTATTTTCTATCTCTTGTTGATCATGCAATTGCTTCACTTGGTAAAAGATTTGAACAATACCAAGACTATGAAAGTGTGTGGGTTTTTATTTACTTATGATAAGTTGCGTTCTTTGGATAATATGTGTTTGAAGTCTTCATGTACTAATTTTGAAAATGCATTGAGAAGGCAAGACCAACTTGATGTTGATGGGAATGACTTGTATGTGGAGTTGAGGTTACTTCAAGATTATTTACCAAATGAAAATATGGGACCTGTTGATATTTTGAACTATTTGAAACATGTTGAATGCTTCCCTAATGCTATCATTGCTTATACAGTTTTGTTAATTATTCCTGTAACTGTTGCATCTGCAGAAAGAAGTTTCTCAAAGTTGAAGTTGTTGAAGTCCTACTTGCGCTCCACAATGACACAAGATCGACTTAACGGACTTGCCTTGATCGCAATTGAAAATGGCTTTTTGGATAAAGTTGATTACAAAGAACTCGTTGAAGACTTTGTTTCGAAGAATGTTAAAAGAATGATTTTGTTTAAGTGACTTTTATATTTTACTTTGTTATTTTAGACATTGATGTTTTATATTTTAAGACTTTTAATATGATATGAAGTTTTATATTATATTTTGTTTATTACTTATTTTAGATGAACTATACTAGTACGGTTGTAAAAATCGTAACAGGGCCTCCAAAAAGATTGAGACGGCCCTGAGGTTGAAAGTGTAACATTCAAATACTAATTATAAGATTGAAAATTATGATTAGGAACTCATATTAAGATAGCTATTTGATCAAAATAATTAAGTACTAAATTTAAAATAAAAGATCAACCGTAACAAAATAACCATAAATTATATGGCATAACTCGTAAATAACATAACAAAACTAATAAACTGTACTATTAACCCAAGATGTATAATAATATCTAAGATTAAATAAATATTAAAACAACAAGATGATACATAGATTCAAGATATAATGTATTTATTTTCAATCTAGATACCATAACAAAATTAGAGTGTTTCTTTCAAGTGATATTTGTAAAAAGAAATTATATTATTATAAAGTTAAATATATTTAAAAAATCAAGAGAACTATAGATTTAAACAAATACCTTTTAAGGAGATCAAAATTGATTTTTAAATAAAATTCGTAGTTATTTAACAAATCAAATATGATTCACTCATAAGTTAAAATAAATAACAGTGCATATTTAGAATCATAAAAACCAACGATAACGAAGTTAAAAATATATTGATACAAAAAGTAATAATATGTATTGTTTTTATAACACATTTATGAAGTTACACTAATAGAATACCATATTCATATATCAAAAAGAATACATAGAAAAAATTACTTGATTTTATCTCTATCTCTATCTCTATCTAATATCTATCGTCACATCCTTTAGATGATGACACATTTATCCTACAACAAGAGTTTGATTATATAAACTTGTTGCAATGGCAAACCCAATTTAAAATAATATTTGATAGTGGAATATACCTAATTGTCATAAGAATGAATATGTATAAATATAATGATAACAGAATTTGAAATCTCGACTAGAGATGCATAGAAAGGCTTAAGCTCGATTTAAGTCTGGTCCAAAAAAGCCGAAGCCTAGCAAAACTGATAGTTTTTATTGTTTGGACTAGACTGGAAATGATCGGTTAAAATAAATTTTGTCCTTAAAACTTGAATCTAATTTGTTATTTCAAGTCACTAATTGATTCTTAAAATCAAAGGATCAAGATAGGTAAAAGCTCGTCAAAAACCAGTTTTAAAAATCCAAACGTCTTAACTTGCTTTTGCAAAAGAAAATGCAATTTTTTGGGAAAGCAGAAAAATAAGGACTAGAAAATCTTTAAGTCTCAAATCAGTTGTCTTAAATGAGTTATAGTTTTCAACATAAGAACCATTCTTTTTTTTTTTTGCTGGTTGAACTAGACTAAAGAGGACTGTATGTATGAACCATGTAACATATATAAATATTTACCTATGAGAACAATGTACAAAGGTACAAAACTTGTTAACTCGGTAACTGCATTCATAGTCTATGATTGGCTTTGAAATACAATATCTATGTGGCCGACCAATAACTACGTCGCTTATTTTTGAGCTAGTTCAGAGCTCGGTAACCACCATAGAAGGTATTAGGTAAATACCCTAATTTACAAAATGGGTGTAGCATTTCTCGATGTAGGTCTGATATTTATCTCGAACACGCAATATTGAAACAACCTCGTTAATGGAGCATCAAGAAAGTGTATGCACGCTCAATTATAAGTTATAACATTAAAATCACAGACATTTCGTATTCTATGAGTGGGATCTCAAGCAATACTTGAAAGCACATGCATACTCTGATACTCAGATATATTGTTTCAACCAAATATAATTTAGTAAACTTGGAACATACATACTATAGTAATTCAATGAAATTGGAACATACATGTTACAATAATTCATAACCAAACCGTTCATTTTTGTTAAAACTTTCAATCATCAGATGGAGTCAAGTCATGCCGACAAGCACATGTATTAACATAAGAAACGACAAGACAAATTGTGTTCATTTATACAAAACTTATAATTTACTTGTTACCGTAAAGGTTCAAAATTTCGATACCCTTTAAACATCTTGCAGTGAAACTCTAATATTACTTTATGGTCTTAAAGATATTTCACTGGTCTCACGTGAAACCAACCCTACTAGTATAACATGTATTTGAAATATTTTGAATTATATAAGCCCTTTTTACATATGGTCTGAAAACCTTACCTTGATGTCTTCAAGTACTCCATTGGATTGGACCCCCACACATATTTAGTTTGGCCCATCATAAAAAGTTGTAGGGCTCTATTTAATGAGAGACTGAATTATTTTTATTATCGTCTTGCAAGCTACATTATAATTTAAATTAAACATGTGTTGTACTATAACTATTTGTGGAGAGGAGGATTTGTTAGTTTCGGCTTGTCTAGTTCACTAGAATAGCAGGTCTAGACAAACATTTTCAAAGAAAGGTAATAGAGATACGAGCAAAACAAGTTTTATGGGAGGCATGTTTGATTTGTTTATATTTTTAAAGTCTGTTAAACTTTGAACAAAAATATGTTTTGGTCCAAGTGCTTTTCGCCTCTATTGCTTAGAAATTGTGATTTTCTTTTATATGGTTTCCAATTACTGCAAATTTTAGTCCCTAGATTAATTCCTATCTTTAGATACAAGAGGCTCAAAAATTAAAAAAACTGTAAACCACATGGACAGAGACAACAATATATTGTAAATCATAAAGGTGATCAATTACAAATCATATCGACATAAATGCAAAGTTACCTAATCATCTAACTGTAATTAAATATTGTATTTTATATGATTTTAATTATTCAATTTGCTATAATTATTTACAAAATGTGCTTTTAGATGCACTTGAAAAGAAATAATAATATAATAAGAGCTTATTCATTTTTTATTTACATAGGATCACAATTAACATGTCAACTCTAAGGTAGCGTTTGGTATGCAGACATGATGGGACAGGACTGGACAGTACAAAACTGGACAGTACTGGACAGGACAAGAGAGTAGGACGGGACTGGACGGGACAGGACAGGACTGGACAAAACAAATGTCTGTCTTGTGTTTGGTACGCCTAGGACTGGACTGGACAGAACTAGACAAGTTCTCCAAAAAAATTATTTCTAATTTTATATATCACATAATAGTTATAATAAACAAAAATACAGTAAACTATATAACTTATAAAAAATTACACAATTTTCATAAACATAAACATACACACATACATACACACACACTACACTACACACACACACACACACATATATATATATATATATATATGTGTGTGTGTGTGTGTGTGTGTGTGTGTGTGTAAGATTTTTATGTAACTGATGGTGATGGTAAAGGTGGAGGTGGTGGCCGACGGTAACACTAGTAGTGACCATGGTGGTGGTGGTCGGTGGTTGTGGAAAACGTGAAGATGGAGGATAATGGTAGTGGAGGTCACCAATGGTGGTGGTGGTGGTAGCTGTAGAGGTGGTAGACAGTCGTGGTAGGTAATCGATCATAGTTGTAGAGGTGGTGGATGAGGTTGTTGTAGTGGAAAAGGAGGTGGAGGTGGCCGATAGTGGTTACCGGTGGCGGCGACGTCCACGACTAGTGATGATAAACACTAAAACAAATACAATATTTAAGTTATATAGCAAACGAGTGTTAATTAGTAATATATTACTTTCTGGGTCATTTCTGTCCCGTGTTGTTCCACCTATTTTGGTGGAACAAAAAAAAACCCCTTTTTGTCCCATGCTGTCCCACCTTGTCCCAGTTCTATCCCTGTCCCATGCTGCACCAAACATGGGACAGTGAATTTCTGTTCTGTCCCATGCTGCACCAAACGTGGGACAGTAAATTTTGTCCCGTACTGTCCTGTCCTGTCTCACGTACCAAACGCAGCCTAAATGTATAATCAAGTTAGTTGATGGATATAGAAAAATGACGGTGTATTTTTCTTTATCTTAATGTATAAAAATGGGAAAAGAGTTAGCATACTAGTATTTATAAAAAGTTTTGATTAATTAATCACGTTATCAATAGATAAGGCCATTAACACCGCATGCGGGTTCGATCGGGCTCCCGAGGGCTACGATACGAGGGCTTTCGGACTTGGAATCGAGCTCCCAAAACCTCAGCTATCCGCTCTCTCACTCTCCTTTTTCTCTCTTTATCTCTCTCGAAATATAAAGATTAAGAGTATTTGGGCTTGTGGGTAGTGGTACTCTTTTTGAGGGCTTGGTGAGAACTTGTGGATAAAATTGATGTGGCGCTAATATAACATTGAGGATTTGTGGGTTGCGCTATCGAAGGCCCAAGGGTGCTAAAAAAAGGGACAACCAGGACCAACCCACAAATAACGTAAAATAGTCCAAGCTGAAAAAATCTAATGTCTAATCAAGTTGTAGAATCTTTGAACTATATAAAATTGACTTGGAATTGGGTAATGTTTAGTGGCTGTCTGGCGGATCTAGAAATTTTTTCTAGTGGGGCACCTTTTAAGGTACATTAAATGTTCGTAAAGTTGTCCGATATTTTTATTTAGCTTAAATTCCCCATTTCAAAGAATTTAGAAAGTCGCTTTGGTTTATTTCAAGAGATTTTTAAGTTTTTTTCTTTTTTTTTTTTGTGATTTTGAGGAAATTTTCGGGTTTTTAGTTGATTTCAAGAGTACTTTTTGGTTTTCTAGTTCGTTTTCAATGCTTTTTTATTAATGGGTCCGAACAAAATTTACTAGGGGATAGTAAGTTATACGCATAAATATGTTTATATGTAAGAAAATTCTCAATTTTTGCATTCTAGTCGGCCCGACGTATCTCTCAACAACCCCCCCCCCCCTTCTACATCTGCCCTTGATTATGTTCAATTAAACTTGACCAAACTCAACATCTTTTTATTTTTTGAATTTAATGATTATTTTTAGTCTGGGCCCAATGTGGTCGGGGATACCTCTTCCAAAAAAAAAAAAACATCTTTTCCACTTCTATTTCTTGAAGTGTAATATATTCAAGGTCAGATGTATATTTTGATATATCAAAGTATCAACCCCGCCGTCTCATACCATTTTGGTTTCAGTTTGAATACGTTAAGATTTTTCAAACCATAAACATTAAGGTTGTGTTTGGCATATGTTTGACAAAAACTAGCTTATAAGTATGTAAAATCACTAAAAGGTGTATATTGGAATATAATAATTAATATTAATAAGGGTATAATTGGAAAAAACTACAATTTTTTTTTTAAAATAGTACTCCAACTAACATTTCAATAAGCTAGCTTATGATCCATCCAAACATATACTAATTCATAATCCTATCTTATTTTTATCAAAATATAACCTAAATTAAGTTGTCCAAATATCAACACAATCCACGAACATCAATAGTCGAATCAATCAAATTGTTTAGAAGGTAACGTAGACCCTAGCTCACAAAAATGGCCCATATTTAAGATTTGGTCATGATATCAAAGGGCCCATTAGGCCAACAAGCCCACAACCACACAAAATGAATCGGTGTGATTTTCTATTTCTTCAAAGACAACACACATAAATCTAATTATTTCAAGAATCATTATTCACGATTTCAAAATTTAATCAAATCCACTATATGTTTTACAGATATAATAGTTTTAGATATCGACCAAAATAACTAATCTCTACCAAAGTTAAATTTTTAATCATTTTTGAATAAAAATTAATATTTTTGCTCGAGTTTATATCAATGCCAAGCCTATTTTTATAGTTAGATTAGAAAAAAGAAAAAAAGTATTAAAAAAAAAGAGAATAGAACAATAATATGATAGAGAGATTAAAACTGTAACTCTGATTAATCATAAACCCTTTAAATAGGGAGTAGTTTACATGTAGATAACTAAGAGATATTGTAGTTCTAATCCAATTCTGAATGTTTATCTCTATCTATATCTAATCTCTATCGTCACATCCTTTAGACGATGACACACTTATCTTACACCACTCCCCCTTGTGCGGAGTCAAGTGAATGGTGGTGCACGGTTGTTGCCTCGTTAAAACCTTACGCCAAAATAAAAACTAAGTGGGAAAAAAATGACTAGGGAAAGAGTACAACGCACCATTTTCTACTAGACTCTTCCTTTAGTCTAATGTTGTCTCTGATTTGTACATTAATCATGAGAATTAAGAAAACAAGATGATATATATAGTGTTGTCTCACTAAAACCTTACCCCAAGGAACAAAACCCAATGAGAAAAATAAAGCTTGAGTGAAGGAAAGAACACAACATACCAATATTACACACACACACACACACACACACACACACACACACACACACACACACACACACACACACACACACACACACACACACACACACACACACACACACACACACACACACATATATATAGAGGGAGGTTCAAATGAGAAGTGATAAAAAACTATGAAGTAGAGAAGTGATCATAGCCTTCCATTTATTTGATCAATGGTTATTATTTAATTGATGCAGTAGATTATTAATGGAGTACCGTAAGTTTTGTGGAATAGCGAAAGGGTACTTTGGTAATTATTCCAATTGTTCATATATGAATCATTCCAATTATTCATATATGAATCATTGTAGTATGAAGATTCATATTTGAATGTTCATATATGAATCATTGTAGTATGAAGATTCATATATGAATGTTCATATAACAACCTTTATATAACAAAGCTTAATATTACAAAGATTCATATATAAATCTTCAATTCACAAAGATTCATATATGAAACTTAATATATAAACCTTCATATAAAGAAGGTTCATATAACAAAGATTCAGATATGAATTATTATATGAATCTTCACACTACAATGATTCATATATGAATAATACAAATGATTCATATATGAACAATTGGAATAATTACCAAAATACCCTTCTCTATTCCAAAAAATGGAAGGCTATGATCACTTCTCTACTTCATAGCAGACTCCCCCTTTTGTCTACTACTTCCCTTGATTCGTGCATTAATCAAGGGAGTTTGTAAACATTTTGTGTTTAAATGTTCTCTGCATATTTTCCATATATGGTTTTAGGTAACAATTTGGTAAAAAATGTCACATTCTTCTGACATCTTACTTGATTTACTTGAATCAAACAAAGAGTTTATTAGGCCATCCGCGGCGCGCCGGTAAGATGGGCGGTGCAGCCGGCATACCGGCGGTAACACCGTCGCGGTATGCCGGTATGTGAACGGTTCGTGAGGGCAGCGGTGTATCAATGCCGTTGCAAATTTTTTTTTTATTTTTTTTTTTTTGTTTTCGACCGGTATTCAACGATATATATATATTTATATTATTTTTTTTTTTTTTTACTTTTACATATATATACCATATCATCTATTCAATTTTTTACCACTCATCTCATCTTCATCTCTTCCTCAACAAATTATCTCATCTCATCTTCATCTCTTACTCATCTCTTCTTCATCTCTTCTTCATGGATTCACACGGTACCCCTTCCGGTTCCCGACGTCGTAACTCGGCATCCCAAACGCCTCCACCGTCGGCATCCCAAACGCCTCCACCGTCGGGTGTCTATCAGCCCGCAATGGGGTTTGGAAGTTGGTTGCCTCCATCGGGTTGGCCGTAAACCCCAATGGTCGACAATTGGGCGTATGCGAATATGATGGCGAATACCCCTATGATGTCGTACCCCATTCACCCCCAACAACCGACGACGCAAACCCAACAACCGACGACGCAAACCCAACAACCGACGCCGTCACAAATGTGGGAACCACGAGATGGAACCGACTTGTCACCGCAATCGTGGGGAGATGACGAGGAGGTACCCGAGACCCAACCGGAGTCGCCGCCACCGCCACCGCCGCCACAACCCAAAGGTAAAAAACGTGGGAAGGGTAAGAACGTAGAAGCGAGCTCGAGTGCGAACC
Organism: Centaurea solstitialis; assembly: GCA_030169165.1. Classification (NCBI taxonomy): domain Eukaryota; kingdom Viridiplantae; phylum Streptophyta; class Magnoliopsida; order Asterales; family Asteraceae; genus Centaurea; species Centaurea solstitialis. The sequence continues at coordinate 50,212,621 of CM058047.1, read as the reverse complement.
CGACCAAAACTAAAGCGTCTCCTAAACCGTGGACGAGTGACGAGGAGGTCGAGTTGGCGAAATCGTGGGCCGAAATCTCGGACGATTCAACCATAGGTAACTATCGAACGGGAGGTAAATAAAAAACCGTTTTTTTAACGTACTTAAGTATTCGCTAATGTGTTTTAATTTTTTCCATTTTTGAAGTAGACAATTTTTGGATGCACGTTAAAATGTCGTTAGACAAACGCATGGGGTACGGCCCCAACGTCCGCTCAAGCGACGCCGTGCAAACCAAAGTTAAATTGCTTCTATCGGGGGTCTCGAAATTTGCTTGTATCTACAACAATGTGTTGAATCACCGAGGTAGCGGCGAATCCGACGTTGATTTATTGGAACGAGCGCTCGAGCGATACCGACGTGAGTATAATCGAACATTCCCTTTCCAAGCCGCTTGGAAAGTTCTCATCCAATGCCCGAAGTACAACCCGGTGGAAATGATGAACCCATCGGACATCCGCGCGCTTACAAACAAACGGTCGAAAACGTCCGAAACCCAAACGGACTCCCCCGGCGATTCCGATGCTCGTACTTACACCCACCTCGGCGATTCCGAACGGCCACGACCAATGGGTCGGAACGCGGCGAGACGTGCGGGGTCTTCGTCTTCGACAAACGATACCAACTCGGGCATGTCAACCGAAGTAGGCGCTCTCACACATGGTATCACCGGGCTTGTCGATATACTTAAAGAAAAACAAAGGATGGCACACCTCCAATTCTACACATCACCGCACAACCATCTCTCGGGTCACAATTTGGAGACTACGTTGCGAGAGAAGGCGCGGTTGCGCGAACTATACGATTGGGCTCCTTTCGAATAGTTTTTTATTCTACCATTTTAATGTAATTTTTTTTATTGTAATTTTTTTATTGTTATTTTTAATTTTAATTGTTATTTTTAATTTTAATTGTTAATTGTTAATTTTAATTGTTAATTTTAATTGTTAATTTTAATTTTAATTTTAAAATGAATTGTTAATTGTTAATTTAAAAAAAACTATACAGTTGGTATGAGTGGTACGGGTGTGGGTGAATGGTATGGTAATGGTAAGGTAGTGGTAAAGCTGATGTGGCGCTGAGGTGGCAGCCTATGCAGGTGGTATGGGTGGTATGGCTGTGGATGGCCTTATAGCTGATAGTATAACATCTTAAGCAGAATATGGTTTGTGTTATTACCCTTGATGTATTTTAATTTCATTTACTTGATACATCATGATGCATTATTTTCATTTATGCGGGTAGGGTATTGGTTTAACCCAAAATACTAACTCCTCTAATATGTGTAATGACAATTCTTAATCATGTACACTCTTAAACAATTTCATGTAGAGTAATATTGCTGAAGTAGTTTGAAGAGGAAGTTACACAATGTTTGGTTAGTTACTTTCAAGCAATTAACGCTTTCCCTATGGTAATTCCTTATCCAATTTAGAAACAACTTTTGTATGGGTTATACATATAACGAATATCAACAAATATTTATCAGTAAACTGTTACATTAGTCACTTATAAATAGTTATTGAAATTCCATTATCAACCCCAACCCACTTTCTTTAGGGAAATTATAAGCTCATGTCAATGGTTCCAAAATATTAATTTGATATCATTCCAATGACATTGCGTAGGCGCTGAGCTAAATATAACTAACAAGTTCACTGAGAGATACATTATACGGTCAAGTGTATTATCTAAAATACAATAATGCGCCTATTGTACTTAGGTACGAAATTCCAGCCCCGAACACCTCTTGGTCGTCATCCTTTAGACGGAATAGATATTGACTTATATCCAACACTTTAACCGATTATGAGATTGCTAGTCGTATGCGCTTTGTCATTATTAAATCGTCTAATGAATTTTGGGACATGATAACACCAAAATTATACATATTTGGTTGTTCTATTTTGATAAGATTTACCCCCATTTATGCCTTGTTTTGGTACGTTTTACTTTCGAAATGCTTTCCTTTTCCATTTTGCAGGTTTGAAAGGTACTTGGAACGAAAAGTAGGCAAAAAGGCAAAAAAGTACGAAAAATGAAATTCGGAGAGACAGACCACTCTTTGCAAAATTTGGATCTGGCGTCACGAAATAAGTTAGCAAAGATTGGAAGCTTCTAGAATATTCAACATTTTCTATTTTGGGAAGGCTTTCAAGGCCTCGCGTCGCAAAGCTTAACCTCGCCATCGCGAGGTGCGCTGATTCTGCCTTTAAATACTGCCTTCAGCCTCGTCTTTTAGAGCATCTAATTTTACATCACAATTATGAGAAAATCTAAGGAGATGAAGTAGCATATGAGCCTACAATTGAAGAAGGCACTTAAACACAGTCAAACACCGCCGGTCTACACCCGGAGTCATCTTGCTGGTGCCCTATCTTTGATTGCTGCACGGTCTGCTTAATGTGTTCATATACTTGTTTGATTCTAGTTATAATCATGTTTTGTGGCTAGTAATGTTTTTAGTATTCACTATGGTTTAATGAACTTGTAGGATGATTTGATTTTGATATTTTATTTAATGGATCTATGACTTTTGAATGTTTGTCTTGTGATTCCTATCTATTGTTTTAAATGTGGCTACGTGAATTCGTTGGTTGGGTGTATTCGTTATCTGACAATTAATGAATAGACTCCGTTTGGTTAATCAACGTCCCTTACCTTTTACCTTGGTGATGTGGTAAGCAATCCTTAGACCAGAGTAGATTGGATAGTAGGGTCCTACGACTTGGCCATAGATAGGGTTACGGGTATTTGGATTTGTCCTTATACTTTGGGCTGGAAAACCATTCGGTTGACAATCACAAGATATCCTTAGGATGCTTCGGCTTAAATTCTTACAATTGTCATTGATCTAGAGTTTTTGTTGGATCGAATGAATCCCAAACTGGTACTGAATAAACGAATCTATCTCACTCCAATTGATAAAGAATGTGTTTATTCAATTTATATGAACTTTAAGAACAAATACACACAATTTATATGAAGATAATGAAAAAGATGAAGATCAAAATTGCTCCAAAAGATATTTGATTCAGATTGATATCAAATTGAACGTTTACAGTGCAATAGAACAGTGTAATTTACAATGGAGAAGCTATCTATTTATACTAAGGGATAACCGACTTAGTATACACCTTTCCAAGTGGACCAATCCTAGCCCTTGAAATAAAGTCTGTAAGTAACCAACTTCGCGTGCTAGGCATGTGACCCAAAAGATCCTTGCAAACCGTGGAAAGTCTTCATCCGCAGAGGCTTGTACCGCAGAACCTCTGTCAAGTGTCCAGAGGCTCTGCGAGTCTGAACTTTTCAGAATTGGGACCTTTGTCATACCTCTGTGGATGACTCTTTTGAAATAACTAAGGTTGTCATTTTTTACATACTTTTTACATTCAAAGTAGGAGCCAACAATCTCCCCCTATGTATGAAAAATGAACTATTAAGAGAATTGAAATTAAGTTCTATTACAGAGGAAATACATTATTATAGAAAACATAAAATTACATCAGAAACCTCAATCTTTGACAACCGGAAAGTCATTGATTAGGTAAAGAGAATCTTTTCTTAGCATATCAAAGTACTTGATTAACTTCCTGAAGCTGACTTGTACTCGAATGCTCCGTGATAACTCCAAAATTATACATATTTTACTCGTCCTAATTCCCCACTTTTGTATTTAATTTAAGAGTAATTGTGATACTGTTTGACTTAAAAAGGTGTAAATCCTAATCTTGCAGGTTTTGGAGGTGCTTGTGCGTAAGAGTATAAAAAGAGGGTAAAAAGCGTCAAAAAGGAGACTTTTGTGAAGACTTTGGAAATATGGATTTTTCTTGGCTCCTAAGACTGCTTTCTTGCTCCCTAAGACAAATGACTTCCTCCAAAAGACAGATCTTCAGCAGATTAGGAAATGGAATAATCTGGAACGATCTCAGGAAAAATTTGGAAGTCGGACTCATCACCCTCGCGCCACGAAGAACACAGCTCGTGCCGCGAGGTGCTTGCTTGCGCCGCAAAGAAAAGGGCTCGCGCCCCGAAGATTGCATTTTCTCTCTCGGAAGCTTCTAGAAGATTAGGGTTTAAGTCGTCGCATGTTTCGCTCTGCGAAGGTGCCGTTTCGCAAACGCAAAACGGACCTGACGAGTTTTCTTATAAATTACAGCTTTGGGTCATTCAGTTTCATAATCCAAAAATCCAATAATTCAGTATTCTTTTAGTCTAGGTTAGATGGGAGCCACTTAGGGTTTCCAACCCAAGAAGCCGGAAGCTCGATGTAGCAACTATGGAGGAGATGATTCGAGGGGATACTTAAGCAAATCGGCCGGTCTTTAGTTGGTTTGTCTTTAGTATTTTCTTATTAGTATGTCTATGTACTAGTACCCCTTTGTGTTTTAAGTATGGTTTGATTACTTGGTTATTAATTAATAGACTTGTGGTTTGTTGAATGTTTGTCTTTGATTTCCAAGTTAATGTTTTGACTGTGGCTTTTCTGAACTTGTTGGTTGGGTGTATCTATTGTTCGATAGGTAGACTCCTTCGGGTTAATCAACCTTCGTTATCTCTTATTCCGATAAAACGGAGTAAAGTGGTAATTAGTGTGCTTCAACCATAAGTAGACTATTTAGTAAGATCCCACAACCTAGCATTAATTAGGATAACTTTTGTTAAGATAACCAGTCTTTGCAATTGGGCTGGGAAACCAACCTGGTTTATAATCTTAGATAATACATGCTCGGGTGCTTTATGCTTAAATTCTGACAATAACCACTAATCTACATCTTATGAAAAGTGAACCATAATTACAGTCATCTCTGATGTATGTGTGTTTATCAGCTTTCCTACTTCTTGGTTAGGTTTAGTTAATTTATTAGTTGTTAATCTTTTATATTAAAAATCCTTTTCAAAAAGCAAATCCCCTTTTCTAGATTAACTGATTAAGACTTTGGTAGACTCCTAGCTTAACTGTTCCCTGTGGTAAGAACGATACCCGGACTTTCCTAAACTATATTGCTATCGATAAGGTACGCTTGCCTGTAAACGGTGATTGGTTAAGGTTATTTTGTGGTTAAACTTGGTTCTGTTTTAATATATACATTTTACACCGTCAAGTTTTTTTGGCGCCGTTGCCGGGGAACGGTTGCTTAGGTGAATACTAGGGTTTAGTTAGTTAATCGACCCTTGGTTGAGAATTTATTCTCAATCAAGTTAATTGCTTTCTAAGTTACTTATTTTTGTTTTTATTTATCTTTTATATTTTTGTACTATGCGGGGTATTTGTTTTGTTTCTTTGCAGATATGGATCAAAGACTCCAAGATGCATTAGGGAATTTTGTCAAACGTTGGGGACCGCTTGAATCACTTGAATCAGCTTTTTGGCGAATACCGGAGGAGCCATATGATCAATATCCTTTGGGACCTACACCAAGTATGGAGGACCTACTCAAGCTAGTTGAATCAACTGCAAAAACTGCTAATCAGCTGAGGAAGGCAATGGAACAAGTGGCTCACCAGTCAGCCGCAGGTAAGTTGTCCAAGTTTTGAGGTTAACAAAGATTCTAATGAGAAATTTTTACTTGGACAGGATTCAAAGCCGGAGATGGAAGACACTTGGTTTGGGGATAACATTGAATCTACTTTAGATGGGGATGATCAAACCGAAGCTTCAAAGGAAGAAGAGTCTAACCCACATGTTTCAACGGATGATTGTGCTATCAAATTTGTCGATGAGGAAGACCTTCTACTTTATGATTCCGATAATGATTCTAATAACGAGTTTTCATGGCAGGTGAATATAACGAAAAAGGACCACAATGATAACTGCCTAGATGGATTCAGAACAATGATGCATGGTGATCAATTCAATATGAAGGAATATTGGCCCTAGATCCTTTTTGGGAAACCAGTTGTCAAAAACAATTGGTTGACCCAACGCTCGTAACGACATATTTAAAGGATCTAAGGCCAAGCTCCCGCGAGGCGGATACTCATTCTGCAAGGAGACCCGACAAAGACCGGTGCGCTAAGTGGTACGCTACTCTACCTGGCGGATCACATAACGGTAAAATTTTCAGCCTAGGTATGTACCACTATTACCACCCTAACTTGATTGCAAGTGAAGGGTGTTTTGTTTCAAACAAGGGTGCATAAGCCCAGAGTCAGGCTCGAGACTTGAGACAAAAACAAGCGCTTCTTGGGAGGCAACCCGTGTTTTGTCGTTTTTCGGTTTTTCTTTTAGTTTTAGTTAGGTTTGAGTCATTAGAGTCAAAGGAAGTCAACCAAATCGATTTTTGAGAGAAAATTTTTTCGAACCTTGGACAGAAGTCCTTCGCTTTCGCGAAGTGCTAAGTTTCGCGCCGCGAAAAAGAGTAGGGGCCATTTTTGAGATTTTGAAAAAGTCATCTTCGCGCCGCGAGCGCTCAGCCTCGCGCCGCGAGCCCTTGCCAATCTGACGCGTGCCCTAATTAGCCCCTCGCGCCGCGAACAAAACCTCTCGTGCCGCGAGCATAGTACAGATCAGTTTTTTAAAGTCGCGATTTCTAGGGTTTTTTTACTTCTGCTTCATTTCTTGCGCCGCGAAACCTCTGTTCCTAGTGCGATTTTCGATTTCTTTGCTCTCTTAGGTCCGATTCTCTTCAATTTCATGGCTTCAAAGGTAAATTCATCTCTTCCCCATCTCCAATTTCGTATTTAAAGGTTGTTTCCATGGTGGTTTTCCCCCAATGGACTATGTGATGGGTGGGGGAAACCAATTTTTGTGCTCGTTTGATGCATGTTTTAGTTTGTTTCACTTGCTAGCATGTTATTTTTGTGGATTTTCCATGGATTAGTTGTTTTGGTTATGAACTCCATTGTTGAAGCTTTCATGGTGTTCTTCCCCATTTTGGTTTTTGCAACAAATTGATGTATGATTGTTGGGGAAAACCTAGTCTAGTGCTTAATTGTTAAATTTGTGCTTGAATTTGTGCTTACTTGCCATGTTTGGTTTGTTCAAGATGTCATCTGTTAGACCTCTTTGTTGGGAAGAATCAGAAAGTCTATCTTTACTGCTTTCTTAGTTTAAATTACTTTGGTTGTAAACAATTACCTTTTGTTTTGCCCTTGTTTAGAGGTTTGAAACCTCGGGGGCCGTTTGTGACAATCTTACTTTTTACCTCATTCCTATAAAAGGAATGAGATGGTTTAGGATTTCTATATGAATGCTTAATCATTTGGTTTTTACTACTTATTGCAATACTCTAAATACCACCATTGATGCTTGTTTGAAGCTTGCATTCATCATCTTCTTCATTGATTTCATTCCATCTTCTACTCTATTCTTGATTTTTGGGACAACAATTGGTATCAGAGCTGATCCTTGTTGATTCCTTGGCTTGTTTTTAGTGATTAAAAAGGGGTTTTCAAACTTTTGTTTTTCAAAACTTTTTGGGTTTTTAATCCAAAAAGGATTTTAAAAAGGGTGTGTATAAGTGTTAAGTGATTCCTCATTGTTTTCCTACTGATTTCCTACAAATTGGGGGTCTTAACACTTATTTTTTAAGTGTTTTTGAGGGTTTTTGAGTGATTTTTCGGAGTTCCTGTACAGGTTTTCCGAATCGGAAAACAAGGACTGAAATTTCAGTTCAAAATTTCTGAATCGGAAATTGTACTATTCTCCGATTCGGAATTTATACCTTTTCCGAATCGGAAAACATTGTTTTCCGAATCGGAAATTGGTCTTCTGATTTGGGGTTTTGCTCCTTGATTTCTCATTTTCCGCATCCAAATTACCTTTTTCCGATCTCAGCATTTTCCGAATCGGAAAATACTCTTCTCCGAATCGGAAAACTTGCTTTTCCGAACTCTGTATTTTGAGCCAAATCCGATTCGGAAAACGTCAGTTTCCAGATCGGATTTCGCCTCTTCGAGCCAGAACTCTTGAAAAATTGTTCCTCGAATTCGACACTTAGCCACTTTTCAAAAATTTTCAAATCTCGAAGCTATTTGTGTCCCGAGGCGCTCAAAATATCTGTTTTTTTCAAAAACCTTTCTTTAAGCCAAGTGAGTCATACGAGGAGATCCTCTTAGTGAGTGAGAGATGTCGAAAGAAATCATCGGAATCGGATCCGAATCTCGCCCTCCCGTCTTGGTGATGGGCGAGTATCAATAGCGGAAACGCAGAATGATACACTTCCTCGATATGTTGGATGAGAATCTGATGAAATCCATCCGCGAAGGCCCTATCAGACCAACGGTCACTGTTGCCGCAGTCCCTAGAACCGATAACTGCCCCGAACTACCGGCTTACGTCGTTGAGAAGCCTATCGACATGTACAACTCAGAAGAGAGAGCCCGTTACCTCATCGACAAGCGAGCACTTACTCTTCTGATTATGGCTCTCCCAAACGACATGTATGCGAGAGTTGACAGTCTAACCAACGCGCGAGACGTCTGGTTGGAGATTGAGCAACAAATGCAGGGAGGTGACACTGCTCTGGAGAGCTAGAAAGAAAGCGCGCTTAATGCCTACGAAGGTTTCAAGGCCAGGGAAAACGAATCCCTCACAGAGTCTTATCAAAGACTGAATGCCTTCGTCAATGATCTGAGAAGGCTCGGGGTTGAGAAAACGAAGTACGAAGTCAATGTGAAGTTTCTGAAGAATCTCACACCTGAATGGCAAAATATGGCCATCAACATTCAACTAAGCCGTAATCAGGGAGTTATGGGTTTGCATGACCTGTTCAGTATGATGGTTCAACACGAAGAATTCATCACCGGTGGAAGAACCAAGAAAGCTGTCGATCCTCTGGCACTGTCGGCCGTGCCCTTTGGAGGACCGAACTCAGCTCCTATCCAACAAATGCCATACAACAATGCTCCTCCTCAGTATCATCAAGAGGATCACAACCAAGAGTTCAACCCGAACTTTGGTCCGAGCAACCAACATCCCGATGATCCTTTGATCATTTCCATCTCTAATGAAGAACTCTTCAATGTGAATGAGTCCCTTGCCCTTATATCGCACAACGTGCAAAAGCTCAACGCTAACCGTGGATTGAACCGATCACGAGGATCAGGATTCCCAGGAGGAGGCCGAATAGGGCAAGGAAGGGGAGGACATTACCAGCTGGATAGAGCTCAGTACGGAAATCAAGGCAGATGTAGCTTTCAACAAGGGGAAAGGATGCAGTCATACGATCAAGGAAGTTATCGCAACAATCAAGGGAGATACCGAGAAGACCAAGGCAGGTACAGAGAAGAACAAGGGAGGTTCAGAGATCAACCCAGAAGAGACAACACATACCTGGACTGTCAAGGAGGCCCAGGGTATCAAGGAGATTGGAGAGGTCAGGTCTCCGACATCAACTACCGAAGAAGCTTGAGGCAATACACTCCTGAGTCTGGGTACATTGATCGTCAAGGATATGAAGGCGGGTACGGAGGAAGACATGAGAGTGGAAGGCTTGATCACGGACAAGGCTATGGGTTTGAGTAGGATAGGAATGATCGCTGGGCAGATGAGAGAATGGATCGCGGGAAAGGAAGCTTCAACGGAGGTGATTCCCGAGGAAGCAGTTCCAGGCAAGCTCAGAGGGAAGATCAACAGGTTCAAGCTGACCATGGAGGTCAAAGGTCAAATCAACCCCAGATTCCCATAACCCAAAACCCCGCTCCTCAACAAGCCGCGAGTCCCACTACCACTTGCTACAAGTGTGGTAAGTTGGGACACTACGCCAGAGATTGCTCCGTTAAGTACAAGGATGCCGCCTAATTTGAGAAGAAGGCCGCATTGATGAGGAAGAAGGAGAAAGGGGTTGCTCTGTTGGTTGATGAAGAGAACTGGGTATGTAAAGAGGAGAGCTCGGACGAGGATGACCATTTGGTGAGGGGTCTGTGCTTGATGGCTGACTTCGAGGGATCAGAAGCTGTTGGTCCTAGCACTTATCAAGAAATTGATCCGTCTGAGGTATCCACTATTCCCGATATAACTGATACCGTGGCAATGTTGGAATCTAAAATTTGTGAATTAGAGAGATGTCTCCAATCAGAGAGGACTCTCGTCACGAAATTTAGAATCAACAGTGCCATTTATAAAAGCTCTCTCGAGGATTTGACTATAGTTTATAATCGTGAAACACTTGAGTCTGGCATCAGAGAGTCCAATTTATCAAACAAACTTGCATGTCTTCAAAAAGCCCATGGGGAACTTAATAGTGATCATGGGGAGCTCAACATTAAATTCCAGTTACTTTCGGAAGAAAGAACTAGGTTGTTTTCTAAAATCCAAGAGCTTGAGGACAACAATTTTAAATGAGGACAATCTGAACAGACTTTAAGTATCCTCACTCAGCATGCTAAAAAGAATCCTTTTTATAAAGCCAAACCCGGCCTAGGTCTATCTGAAAACCATGTTTTAGACAAAGCACCTTCTCATCTATACAATTTTGAGGATATGGCCGCCTCCAAGCCCAAACCTGCCCTAGTAGGAGGACATGTGACCGAGGAATTCGTTAGACAGCCTGTCACGTACACCGAAGTAATAAACGGTGAGACCATCACTAGAACCACCAGTCCGTCGAATAGTACCTCTGGTAGTCCACCCACTAGCCCCCCTCCTAATAGACCAATCTTTGTTCCGGCTAGTGATCCGACCAACTCTGAACCTACATGGGAAGGCATTAAGGCCAGAACCCCTAGAGTAGCAATGCCTCCCATCAACTATACTGACCTTAACTCAAGCTATGATACTAGGGAAATAGAGTTTTCAGAGGAGACCTTAGTTATCCCACCCGATGATACTTCCGCAACTAAGAGTCCCGGCCTAGTCAAGCTAGAAAAGGAGGTGTTTGCTCTTAGGTTAAAAGCCATGGATTTGGATGCATGTCAACATCAGATTCTGAATCTAAGAGCGATTGTTTCGGAAAAAGACACATTGGTTCACACCCTTGAAAAGGACTTACTTAAGGCTAACGCCGAAAGAATTAGACTTTCTTCAGAGTGTGAGACCGCAACCTCAGCCTTTTCAGATTTCAAAATCAAGGTTGCGGATCTTCAAACACGATACATTCTCCAAGACATTCAACTTGACTTAACTAGAGAACTTTTTCATGATGAAAGGATAATGTATTGACAATCTTTGAATAACCAACTTGTGTCTAATTCCCTTTTGAAACGGAAAGTTATGAATTTTGAAAACTTTTACTCTTTGGATTCTGATGATGATACGACTTATCCGGTTCTCAACCATAGTTTACCTAACCCAAAGCCCAAACCTGTCCTGGATCCCAATGTTGAATATGATGTAAAAGTATTTTTGGACGAGGGTGATGATCCTTCTGGTTTGGTTCCAAAGAAACAAAAGTTTGTTGTTTTATCTCCTGAGAAGCCTACTGAGTCACGAGCTCCTATTTCTGAGAAAAGTAACCCCGAGGGTGAAAAATGTGTTGGTACTGACAAGGGAAAGTCAGTTAAGCCTCACGCACCCAAAGGACTCCAGAAAAAGCATTCAAAGTCTACCGATGCTCGTGCCTCAGTCAAACCCATCAAAGGTCTTGACTTTAATTCGAGTACTTTTGCCGTGGGTGAGACATCTCGGGTAAAACCCAATCAACCTTTCAGTTCCACTAAACTTAAATTTTCTAAAATATCATCTGGAAAAGGTGGCAACTCTATTCCCACAAAGCCGTCCTCTAACTCACACCGTGCTTTTCATGCAGATGCGAGGAGGAAAGATGATGGACAAAATGTGAGGCCACCGAGAAAGGATCATCATGGAAGGAACAACTCTTTTTCTGCTTTCCCTAAGAAGCATAGTCCTAGCCGTGCAGGTTTAGGCTATGATCTAACTAGTGTAGGAATGAATTCGAACATGTCTGTTAATTGTAATCGCAACTTAAACGATGCCTTTAATACTTTTCGCAATGACATGTGCTTTATGTTTGACAATTTCCTGCGCTATGGTGTTTCTAACTCTTTCAATGCTTCTCAATCTAATGTCAAATCTCGAAAGAGAAGAGGAAGAAAAAGAAGGAAAACTAAGTCCTCTTCGTTAGTGAAGTCCCCTCCGCCTAAGGAGAAATCCGAAAAGGGGACTACACCGACTGATTTATCTGTCTCTAACACGAAGGAACCCATTTGGCAATGGGTCCCTAAACAAGCTTAATCTGTCTTGCAGGTCAGTCATGTGTGGTACTTCGATTCCGGCGCATATAGACACATGACTGGTCAGAGATCCTTCCTTTTCGACTATGTTGAAAGGTTTGAGGGATATGTTAAAACTGCCGACAAGACACCTAAGCCAATGGTGGGTTATGGGAAAATTACAGACGGGAGATACATCATCAAAGATGTAAGGTATGTCGAGGGATTAGGGTACAAGATGTTTAGCTCCAGTCAGTTCTGCGACAACGGATACTGGGTGAAGCAATTTCAATACGGAAGCGATGTAAATGATGAAGACAACAACGTCGTCCTTAGTGCACGGAGGAATGGAAATCTTTATTCCACCGTCTTCCGTTCAATCCCTCAAACACACCCTCAGTTTGAAGCACTTTCTAATCCGAGGAATGCAATCTGTTTGCTCGCTAAGGCATCAAAGGAAGACAGTTGGTTGTGGCATCGAAGACTCTGCCATCAGAATTTCAAAGACATGAACAAGCTGGTTTCGAAAAACCTGGTCAAGGGACTGCCGGAGACTCGCCTTTCCAAGGATACATTGTGTCCTGCCTGTGAACAAGGAAAGATGACGAGAAGCTCTCATCCATCGAGGATGGACACAAATAGCAAGAATCCCCTTGACATGATTCACATGGATCTTTGTGGACCTACAAGAACCGAGAGCCTAGCCAGAAAGAAGTACATGTTAGTTCTCGTTGATGAGTTCTCTAGGTTCACCTGGCTTGAATTTCTACGAGCCAAATCTGACGCTGCCGACCGTATCATTGCCTTCATCAAACGAATTCAAGTTCTCTTGGGCTGCCAGGTGAAGAATTAAGGAGTGACAACGGAACCGAGTTTCGCAATGCAAAGCTGCAATCCTTTCTTGAAGACGTGGGAATCTCTCACAACTTCTCTGCCGTGCGCACCCCTCAACAGAATGGGGTTGTGGAAAGGAAGAACCGGACGTTAGTCGAAGCAGCGAGATCCATGATGGCTCATTCTGGCGTTCCTCAATCATTTTGGGCTGAAGCCGTATCAACAGCATGCTACACGCAGAATCGGACGTTGATCGTTAAGCGGACCGGTAAAACCGCCTACGAGATGGTCGAACAGCGTAAGCCAAACATCGATTACTTTAGAGTTTTTGGATGTAAATGCTATGTTTTAAATGACCGGGATGATTTGGGAAAGTTTGAACCCAAGTCTGATGAGTCTATCTTCATCGGATACTCACATAACTCAAAGGCTTATAGGGTTTTCAGCAAACGGACCCGAACCATCTTGGAAAGCTCAAATGTTGATTTTTCCGAAACCGAAACTTATTCTGTTGCAAGTTCAAGTAATGTAGATGCCTCATTTCCTGAACTGTTCACCGCACCACCGAGCACAGATTCTTCCACTAACTTTTCTGCTTTAGACTTTCTAGACCTCGCAGACTATGATCTACCAACTCTCACGGGTCCGATTGTAGTTCCTGCTCATGCTGGTTCAACCACTACTTCCGTGACATCGGATGCCTTCATCACTGAGCCTTCTTCAAGCACTTCTACAAACTCAGTGACAACAGAGTCGGCGGTCTCTCCCCCTGAAACCTCATCCGCTGCCTCACCGGCACCCGTCCGAGAACAGACCCCACACCCTGTTCTTGCACCTATCCCGGAAGAAGCTCCGCTACCCTCACCTAGTTAAGCTCAAAGAACTTATGCTCAGGTAGTGCGTGAGCCCCGGTTAGAGGCAGCACCGCAGACTAATCTGGAGGCAGGATCATCGAGTAGAAACCAGCGAGAGGTCTTGGCCGTGCAAGATGAGAACGACGCATCCAACAACCAACAGGCTTATGTCACTCTTCCACACACTCGAAAGTGGACACGAGATCATCCCCCCCAGATCATCGGGAGTCCCTCACAACCTGTCAAGACGAGATCTTCCAAGAACGTAGAAAACCTGATTCTATTCGGAGGGTTCCTTAGTGACTTTGAACCATCTGATGTTTCCCAAGCTCTTTCCGATCCTGATTGGGTCTTAGCGATGCAAGAAGAGCTTGCGGAATTCGAAAGAAACAAAGTTTGGCGTTTGGTGACCAGACCGTGGGGTAAGTCCATAATCGGGCTGAAGTGGATTTTCCGGAACAAGAAAGACGAGAACGACCTCATCATCCGGAACAAAGCCCGATTGGTTGCCAAAGGTTATCACCAGCAAGAGGGTATTGATTACGACGAGACGTTCGCTCCAGTGGCCCGGATCGAGGCAATTCAGATCTTCCTTGCATACGCGGCACACAAGAACATGACGGTTTATCAAATGGACGTCAAGTGTGCTTTCTTGAACGGTGTTCTTCAAGATGAGGTGTACGTTGAACAACCGGAAGGATTCGTCGACACCAGATATCCAGACCATGTGTACGTGTTGGACAAAGCGCTTTACGGTCTCAAGCAAGCTCCTAGGGCATGGTACGAAACTCTCACTGATTACTTGCTAGGAGTTGGCTACAAGAAAGGTACAATCGATCCCACTTTGTTTCTCAAGAAATCAGGTAATGACTTAATTATAGTTTAGATATACGTGGATGATATTATCTTTGCATCTATGAAGCCTGAGATGTGCCAAGAGTTTGAAAACACCATGAAATCCCAATTTAAAATGAGCATGATGGGTTAGTTGACGTTCTTTTTAGGACTTCAAGTTCGACAACGCCCTGATGGCATTTTTATAAGTCAAGCTAAATATGTTCAGGATCTTTTAAAACGTTTTGATTTCGGTGGTTCAAACTCTGCGGCAACACCAATGCCCAAGAATTTTCAACTAAACGCTGATACTTCTGATAAACCGGTTGACTAGAAGACTTATCGGGCAATTATTGGTTCCCTCTTGTATCTCACGGCTAGTAGACCAGACATCGTCTTCTCCACGGGTGTCTGTGCTCGTTTTCAGTGTGATCCTCGTGATTCTCACTTGTCTCCAGTCAAAAGAATCCTTAGGTATCTGAAGGGCACACCGGATTTTGGCCTTTGGTACCCAAAGGCATCTGGTTTTGAACTAATCGCATATACAGACTCAGACCATGCAGGTTGTAAGCTCAACAGGAAAAGCACATCTGGTGCTTGTCAGTTCCTTGGAGATAAGCTAGTGAGTTGGTCATCCCAGAAGCAGAATTGCGTATCTTTATCCACCGCGGAGGCAGAATATATTGCTGCCGCCTGCTGCTGCTTGCAAGTTCTGTGGATGAAAACCCAACTTGCCGACTTCGGATACACTATGCAGAGGATTCCCATCTATTGCGACTCCAAGAGTGCGATTCAGATCACGGCAAATCCAGTTCAACATTCTCGGACGAAACATATCGACATCCGATACCACTTCATAAAAGATCACGTCGAGAAAGGTAATGTTGAACTTTACTTTGTTGAGAGTGACTATCAGCTTACTGATTTGTTCACAAAGCCGTTTGACGAGAAGCGTCACTTCTTTCTCCTAAGAAAATTAGGAATGCTAGACCTCCCTGCTTGAGGTCTAGGGGGAGTCGGGAGTTCATTTTATGTATGCATGTGTGTAGGGGGAGTCTTTGCGAGTCTTTGAGTGTTTGCATGTATCGAGGGGGAGTGTCATATCTTTATCTGCTTGTGTTTCTAACCTTCTCGGATCCACACTTCAATGGATACCTTTCTAGACTTCACTTTGTAGGTGTGGAACCTCACGACGACTTCTGGTTACTTCAGATCAGAACTCGCACAAAACCCCGTTGAGACGTACCAGGTAAGTCTCTTTTCTCAAGAATTGAGGGCTGAACTTGTAAATTTTGTGAACTTGAAAGTTCAGGGGACGGTAGAGTACATTTCTTGAACTTACAAGTTCGGGGACTAACTTTGCCACTTTCTGAATCTTTTGTTCAGGGACTCGTTTTGCACTTTTGCGAAACTTGTAGTCCAGGGTCTGTTTTGAAAATTTCTAAAACTACAAGTTCAGGGACTTGTTTGTAAGTTTCTTAAAACTTCAAGTCCAGGGGTGGTTTTTTGCCAATTGGTAAAAGTCGGGTTAAGAGAGCCCAACAGGAGAGCCAAACAGTATTTTTCAAGCCAAACGCAGTGTAAGTTGGTAAAAATATAAATACCATCTTTCAAGAATTACTGTTCACAACTTTCAAAATTTTCACTTTTTCTCTCTGAAATCTCACCCGATAACCACTTCGCGCTCGATTCCGAAATCGCTCGTTCTTGCACCGTTCGTCAAACCGATTACGTTTTTGGATTCCTGGTAAGTTTACGATCAACCCTTATGTAGTTATAACGTTTAATTCATTCGTTTTAAGGTCTGGATCGAAGCCTAAACTTTTCAAAACTTACCCGAAACCCAAACTTCTTGGAATGGGATTTCGGGACGTTAAATCGATCCATTGTTGCTTCTAAACTTGTTTATGATTGATCTAGGATGCATGTTACTACTTTAGAGCGTTAAATCGAAGTTTTGTGGACGGTTTTTTAGTTTGGAAGTCGAACTGTCGCGGTTTTCCGAATCGGAAAACATGAACATTCATGTTTTCTGAATCGGAAAACATGAGTGTTCATGTTTTCCGAACTCAAAACCGTTGAGTATTCATGTGAGTTTTCCGATTCGGAAAACCAGATAAATCCGATTCGGATTATCAGGTTTTCCGAATCCAAACTTGAGCCTCATGTTTTTCATGTTTTCCGATTCGGAAAACATGGAATTTCCCCTTTGGGATTCCTAGTTTTTCCGAATCTCTTTAGAGGACAAGTTTCATAATTTTCTAAGTAAATTGTTTCCCGATTCGGAAAACCATGTTTTCCGAATCGGAAAACCCATCTGTTGTGCATGCTTTATTCTTCTAAGTATTGAAGATCTCCGATTCGGAAAACCATGTTTTCCGAATCGGAAAACTTGTCTTTAAGTATGCTTCATTTTTATCTAAGTGCTGAGTGTTTTCCGAATCGGAAAACCATGTTTTCCGAATCGGAAAACCTCCCCTCGTGTGTTTGCTCGTTTTCGACTCGGAAAATACGAAATACTCATTTTTGGGTTTTCGAGGTTTTCCGACTCGCGCCTAGTCGAGGGTATAGTCTTTTTCTCGTAGCATCTTTCAAAGCACTTACTAACACCGTTTCATGATTTTGACTTAACAGAAATGGCTCGTCAACCGAACGCTCCTCCCTCCCCGATCAACAACGCCGCTGACCGAGCGCTCATCTCACCGGACGACATCCGTCAGATCCACCAGAACAACGAATACGTCGACCTGACTTACTTCGTTGTTCAAGACGAGGTTGTTCTGGAGATCCTGAAGGCGCATCCCCTTGCTTACGCGATGCAGACCATTGCCGACATACCACTGCTGTACCTTCAGCAGTTCTGGAAGACGTCTCGCGTAACAACCAGAGATGGAGTGCAGACCATCGTGGGCTGTGTAGACCACACCGAGCTGACTATCACCCAGGAGGATCTAAGGCGAATCCTTCATCTTCCGGCCGCCACTCTCGAGGCCCCGTTCGAACCACTAGTTACCAGCCCCGAACTCTTCAGCGAGATACTCGCACTTGGGGTCCACGTCACTCCAAATCAGAGACTGGACGGGATCTCTCAAGTAACTCAAGGGATGCTGCCTCCCATCTGGTACTCCGTCTTCAACATCCTGAACCGCACACTATCCTCGTAGACTCATGGCATGGATAGGGCTACTACTCACATGTGGCACGTGATTCACTCGGTCGCCTACGGAAGGCGAATTGATGTTGCTCAACAAATCTGGTTGGACATCATCAATGACGTCAGGGCAGGCGCTGCAAGGAACCGCCACACTTCCATCCCTTGGATGCAGTTTTTCAGCATGATTATCCGTGATCACATGGATAGCAACCAGACAGTCAGGCGCAGATCCGGCCACCCACGATTCCAGAGTCAACAAATCGGAAGGATGAACAGGAGGACTCTGCGACCCGGCCAGGTAGAAATGCCTATCCCTGAAAATGTGTTGAGTATGGCAGACCGTAGGGCTGAGAGCGTTAGGCTATACCGTGCGTCAATAGGTTTAGAAGACGCGTCCACGGACTCCTCAGAACCAAGGAGCCCTACCCCGGACGCGCAACTTGTCCCTCGTAGAAGCCGTGCCACCGGCACGGCGGGCCAGAGCTCCAGTGGGGGAGCTTCTGGCTCGGGAGTAATGAGTGTGGTCATAAGGGGAGAAGCGGGTAGAGTTGTCAGAACGTCCGCCACACCGCACATGTCGCAAGCCGAAGCTTACCAGATGATGGTTGTGAACCGAGCCCGTCGTGCCCGAACGCAAACGTACATTGATGAGTCTGGAGAACAAGATGTCATGAGAGGCTACCGTGTCAAGCAATACACCGGGATTCTCCAACAATCCCCCGTACACTCGTCATCGGAAGAACGCCGCACACCATCGCTGCAACACCAAACAGAAGAGGTTCGTGAGGACGTGGAAGCTTCCCCACAAGAACAAGCACACGTCCCCTCACCACCTCAAGCGATCGCTCCTCCCAACAAACGGGCGAGCCCTCCGGCGATCCCTCAGGCGATGACTCCGATGGTCACGAATCCTCCAGTCACACTCAGTCTGACCATCGTGAGGATGATGACAAGGCCACAAAATCTGAGAAGCTCGATTACGGATCTGATTCAGAGTTCCAAGAGACGGAACCGGCGAAGGGCGGAAAGGCCCAGTTGATTGATGTTGATGAAGCTACCTCCTCATTCAACGACGATAGGATGTCTGAGGATCCCGTTCTGGCTGGGGATCTAGCATCAGATGACCGGACTGTCGGTCGTGAGGAAGAAGGAGAAGCCGAAGTTGCTACCGGCTGGGGTAGATTAGACAGTGAGGAAGAGGAAGAGAGAGGGAGAGGTTAGCAAAAGAGACCGAAGAGGTAGAGGTCCAGTTAGACGAGCCGTGGGCTAAAATTCAGGAAGGAGGCGGAGAAGAAGAGCCGCATAGGATAGAAACGGATCCCCTTACCCAGAGTCAAACCAACACAGAGGCAACCCAAATCGATACCGGGCACCCTACGGTGTCTGGTCAAGATGCTAGCAGCCAACTAGCGCACTTACACACCTCAACCAGCCATTTGACCGGGGACGTAGCACAACTTCCACCGGCCACTCATTCGGAGTCTGCCGGTGTTGAGATAAGAGAGGAACTGCCCCACCTCTCGACTTCATTCAGTGCACAAAGAGTCGTAGAGCCACTTCCCGGGACGTTTACGATCCCTTCTATCATTAGGCCACGATCTACAGTGACACAAGCGGAGATCCCACGGGACTCCGCCGGAACGGGGAGAGTTGGTGCGTTAGGAGACGCCCTTCAAGGATCCGCCGGAAGCCCTGACACCGTCAACATTACACCAGCGGTGACATCAGGCCGAGAGAGCACCTCAGTAGGACTCTTCTCGACAACTGGAGCTCAAGTAGCACCGGGTGTAGTACCACCGGGACCGGGTCCGACAGACTCGAGCGAAGTCTCTAAAGACGCTCACGTAACACCAAGGCTTTTAGGCCTGACGGATTCGGGTGGAATCCCTAAAACCACCCCTGTACCAACGGGACTTTCAGGTCCGACGGATTCGGACGACATCCTAAAAGTCGTCCACTCACGATTACTAGCGATGGAGGAAGCCAACAAGGCTTGGGATGCACGGGTCGAGGCATTGGAGAAAGCCTTGGCCGAGACAGAGCGGAAACGACTATCAGACCTTGAGGCGTCAAGGAAGAGCCAGGAAGAAAGGGATCAGGAGCTTTATGAGCTCAAACGGAAGATCAAGGGCAAACACTCGGAGGAAGCCCCGTCCACAGAAGCTCCTATTCCCCAACAGTCCGAAGACGTTCTCCGACTTGCTCCTCCGACCTCGGGCAACCTACCCTTCATACCTGGGTAGGTTACTGAGGTGGAACACTCCATGATGATTACTTCCTACACCACCCAGAACGACCGCCTCTCCGCCCAGGTCAGAGAGAGATGCCCAGATAGAGCTCCTTCAGCAGCGCATCCGGGAACTAGAGGCCATGTGTCGGTCTCAGGCTCAGCCTTCCAAACGGAGGCATGATGACCCTGATGACTCGGCACCGGATCCTCATGAGGGGGAGGTGCAAGCTTCTAAAAGGCTTCGCATCGACCTCCAATCTGCCTCTGGTTCCGGCTCGTCCTCCGCTCCAGCTTCAACCACCGCTCCGTCAAGCGCTCCATCCGAGTCGGCCGTCGATACTCCGTACGTAGATTCAGACACGGAGACTCTGGATGTGTCGGATTGGCATTATGAGTCAATCCCGTTAAATGAGGTAATTCAATTCCCTCATCTAACCAGACAGCTGACATTGATGTCGTTCCCCCGGAAGCAGCACCGACAGACTTATCAGAGATCCAGATTCCGGAAGAAGCCCGGAGAATCCTTCGGTCGCTAGCTCAAAGCCTCCGGATTTTTCAGAAGGGGGACGACATCCTCCGAGACACTGATTACGACAACCTCCTTTCCTCAATTGAGTTCCCCACTCCAGAAGCTCCGCGAACGATCTCCACGACAACTCCAGAATCCTCCGCTCCTACCATCATCCAGTTGAACTGGAATCATACGGTCATCTTCAGGCCGTTCCTCGAGGAGTCTTTCACCCGGATCTTCCAGCAAGAGAAGCACATGTTTGGTCTCGAAAAGTCTACTTCGGGACCTCCTACATCAAGAAGTTGCGAAGAAGAACTGCATATGTACACCAGAGGATGTGCAACTGGGCGACCCACGGACGTTAAAGAATCCGATGTCGTTTCACAAAGGTAACTGGTGTTCGTCCTTACAAACACGGACATCAGTTATTCCTTGAGTGGGATGTTCGCATGTACGGGACTGGCATTCCTGCGGGAGAGTTGCAGAACTGGACGTTCACTAAAGTAGATCTGGACCGGGTTCACCTTGAAGACCTCCTCACGATCATCAAGTATCTGGAAGGCCCAATCCTTCGGTTCGACTACTACCGTGATGGCACCGAGATCCTGAAGAAGTATGTTCGTCATGCGGTCACTCTTGCACGCGTGACGGACTACCAACTTGCCATTGAGAGCCGCCAGCCTAAAGTCAACCTTCTCCGCCCAAACTTGATAGTGCCTGGTATTGATGCTTACCTTCCTTATATGCCAACCAGGATACCGGAACATGGGGTTCTCTACATGACCAGGAAGAAGAGGGAACACAAGTTTATGCGCTTCAGCGAGCTTGCAAAGTTCTGCGACGGGACCCTACTCTATGTCTACAATGGGATGTAAAGTAGACTTCTGGCAGATCAGATTCCTGGGCGGAAGATCATCGACGGGAAGGCAAGATCTTGGAGGCGATGAACCTGATTGAGCGGAAACTAAAGGAAAGGCTGATGTATCGCCGGGTCGAAGCCGCGATGAGGATGAGGACGAGGATTATAGGAAATTGGGACGAGTACGTGCAGATGTCCAAGTGGGAACCGGGATTGGAGCTACCGCCACCTTTCTGACTTCTTCCCAAAGGGGGAGATTGTTAGACCTCTTTGTTGGGAAGAGTCAAAAAGTCTATCTTTACTGCTTTCTTAGTTTAAATTACTTTGGTTGTAAACAATTACCTTTTGTTTTGCCCTTGTTTAGAGGTTTGAAACCTCAGGGGCCGTTTGTGACAATCTTACTTTTTACCTCATTCCTATAAAAGGAATGAGATGGTTTAGGGTTTCTATATGAATGCTTAATCATTTGGTTTTTACTACTTATTGCAATACTCTAAATACCACCATTGATGCTTGTTTGAAGCTTGCATTCATCATCTTCTTCATTGATTTCATTCCATCTTCTACTCTATTCTTGATTTTTGGGACAACATCATCTTTTCCGTTGGTACTTGACCGTTTTTCAAGCTTCCAAGCACTAACCAATTTTCCAAATAAATAAGTTTTTAAAAGAGGATGCTTGAAGCTTAATTTGACCATCTAAACAAGTTTTTGGTACAAATAGTTTTGAAAATCTAGATGGTAAATTTTTAAGTGTGGGAACCTACTTTACGAATAAACCTTAAAGTTTACACAATTTGGAAAAAGAGGTTCTCATCACTTTTGGTTTCTAATGAAAGAATAGGGGTCAATTACTAAGCGGGAAGATGTAATCTTTGATTTTTGGCGAAAAGCATGAATCTTTGGTTTTGAAAGTGCTCGTTGCAAGTTGTCGACTTCTTGAATTGTTGCCTTGATTTGTTGTTGAAACTTTATCGTTCCACTTTTTGGTGTTTTGACCGTAAGCAATTTTTTTTATATATATAGCATCTTGTGGTTTTTCTCTCATTTTAAAACTCAAGTTTTTGGCGTCGTTTTATGCTTATCTATAAAACGCCAATTTTTTCAAGATTCTAAGTGTGGGAACCCAAAGCGAAAAGGAAATTATGTTTAAAAATGGGTTCCCATTGGTTTTAAAAGTGGAAAATACGGTCAAACAGTAAGTGTGGGAAGATTGGGTTATTCTTTTTAGCAATTATTCTTGAATGTGTATTTTCTTGATACGTGCTTATTTAGCATTTTCTTTTCGCACTAAGCGATTAACTGCACTTTTATTAAGTCGTTTTGGCAAGTTATGTTTATTTGGCCAATTTTTGCATAACTTGCTAAAACGTTTGATATTATCCTTTTTGTTTAATTTTATATTTTGTAAGGGGATAGATTAAATTCTAAGTGTGGGAACCTATTTGGTCAAAATTTCTTGGCTTTTAAAAGTTTTTGTAGGTTCCCATCTCTTTAGTAATTTAATAAAGTTGTGGTTAATAACTAAGTGTGGGAAGGATACCTTCATTTCTATCAAGTTTTGTACATTAACTCGTTGATGTGTGTTCTTGTAGCGTCACCGCATGAACCTTAGGACCGCATCAGGCGAGCATGAGTTCTTACGATTGGGCCGCATCCGCAGTTCGACTGGCAAGAGCTGATCAAGGATCTTGAGGCGATCAAAAGTCGCCATATTGAGATTGGCCGGACTTTGGATTGGGATTTTCTGCGAGGTATCCAGGCGGCAGAACACATTGAGAGGTACTTTGAGAGAGGTCCAAATGGGCCCGAAGGTGAGCTTAGCAGTATGGCTTGGAAGACCGCTTTAGACCTTCGTGAGTCTGTATACCGTGAGTTGACTTTAGAGTTCATAGCGACCTATTCTTTTGATGAGGAGCGGGGGAGAGAGAGTGTGAGGCAGGCATGTATTCATTATCGTTTGGGTGGCCGTTGGTTTAGGAAGTGTTTAGCTCAGTTAGCTGTCTCCCTTAGACTTTATACCGCTGAGATAGTAGGTATTGATTACTTTGAGTACTACATAGGACAGTGCCACCTAGCTCCACCGGAGGATTTGGACTTTAGTGAGATATGGATCCAGCTTGGTCACGGACCGTACCGACGGTCTAACACCAAGTCTGGTGGCCTAGTAAACCCTGAGCATAGAGTCTTACATAGGATGTGTAACATCCCAATTTCAAAACATTCATTTAGACATAAGGTAACCAAATCCATTCATGAGCGGAAGCTTGTCCAACAACATTTGAAAACCAATAAGTTTAAAACTAATCCATGAATTCAAACGACAAACATAATGCAAAAGTTTACCAAAAACGATCAAGGTTTAGCTTTCAAAACACCAAAGAGTTTAACGTCTTAACAAGTCACTTAATCCAAAGCATCACGACTGAACTGCCACCCCGGAGCCTCACACGGTAGCCTTTTCTTTTCCCTTCTGGTAACTACCTGACACTAAAAAGAGTAAACAACAACGGGGTAAGCATAAAGCTTAGTGACCACACACACTTAATCACTTACCATCATACATACACAATTATATATTACATAGCAACTATATACATGCAAATTTCCAACCTTCCTTACGGCTCAATACCATCAAGGAAGGATAAATGACACTGGTACCAGGCCTCTCCAAATTCTCTAGGGGTATCACTACCACCATAGGTACTCTCCCAAGTCCCCGAAGGAACACATCACATAATCACACATGCAAACATAACCATGCACACATAACAATAAAAGTTAAGTGAGGTACTCACCTTAGCGCTGATCACAAATAGCTCTTTCGCAAAAGTAATTCTCAACTCGCAACACCTAATCATAACACATACATATACATATCAAACATAGTCCCAAAATGGACATATAACTCATACCCGACTTACAACCGTGAAATGACACATCTACCCTTATCCAATTTTCCACCAAACTTCATGAAACCTCATGTTTCACAAACCCTTAGGGGTGCATAGGCTAAAGAACCCCAACCGGACCCGTTTCGGAAAACCCAAAATCAAAGTCAGTGGTATCGGCGGGTTGGCCGGGGTGGCTACCCGCCGGTTACCCGCGGTTACCCGCAACACGTTTCCCAAGTCGCGACTTGGGACTGCAGTCGGGGTTTGTCCCCAAAACCTCAAAATCGACCAATGAACTTCACAATTGAATTCATACAACATCCCATGACCATATCTAACAACAAATGCACTATAACACCCTTCGATTACATATAATTGGGTGTTCACATGATTACCCATTCCAAACCCTAACTCACAAATTCTACATAACCAAACACAATCCAAACAATTAAAGGGGTTTATAATCATACCATACAAGTAATTCCAACTCAGTACACGACTCTCCATCGGTTGCCTTCGGGAATCGCACGCACACACCCCCTTAAATCTTCAAATCATCATTTTCGTTTTTCCTGGAAATTTCAGTAAGTTCGATCGACTGCTGCTCCTTCTAGGAACTTCCGATCGCTAATCCCTCCGGTCAGATTGTAGATTGATGAGTCATGAAGCCGCTGTCCAAATTTCACGACGATCCGACGGTTAACGAGACAGAACGAGCCGTTCTCCATGACTGCGCAGTTCTGGACGGAAATCCGAAAAATCTAAACTTCCTCTCTTTCTCTCTAGAAACTGACTCTTGACCAAATGAAGGGAAAATGGGGCTTTGACCCAAAAAATCCCTGGTTTTTAGACTTACCCCTTAGCCCATTAAGTCTCGACAATTAACATAAAAGACCCTCGCATTAACTTACTCAATTCCAACGTCAAAGTATCGAAAATTGGAAAATGGGATGTTACAGTGAACCAGAGGAAGTCTAGCCAGGACAAGATAGGGGATTTTGAGCTTTGGTTGCTTCACCAGTTAGTAAGTCGAGACCGTCAAACCCACTTAGCTTACATCATAGCCGACTTTCTCACTGGAGCTAGAGGATTCAGGACCTCGAGTGGACTTCTAGGGGGTCACTACATCACCCGCCTAGCTTCTTCCCATGGTATTTTGACACCGGAGGTAATAGCCTCTTTGACTTCTTTGGGAGAGTTAGGCCGTATAGATCAGCATCAGCTGAAGGGGATGAGAGTGATCGAGAGAGGAGCCGGGAGTTCGTGGGTTTGGATTGGTTTGAGAGTAGAGTCGGAGGATCAGGAGATACATGAGCCACAACAGCCACAACCACAGCAACAGCACGACGAGGCAGGACCCTCGGGATCACATCAGATACCACCCGACTGGGACGCGTACGCAGCTTTTCAGTGTCTCTCATTACGGACGCATTACCATGATGTTCAGGTTCACAGATCACTCGACTGGCTGGACCAGTCAGTGATGGGTTTCTTCACAAACCCTGGGTACCGACCATCACCACCACCGCAGTATGCTGTATGGCCACCATAGGACCCGAGTCCTCCAAGTTATGGGAGTTATGATCAGTAGCGGGACCATTTCGGTGGACCCCATTGATTATTTGGTTCGATGATTTGTTATGGATATTATTGATTCGATTTGGTTGACCTTTACTTCCCTCTAAAATTATACATATTTTACTCGTGCTAATTCCCCACTTTTGTATTCAATTTGAGAGTAATTGTGATACTGTTTGACTTAAAAAGGTGTAAATCCTAATCTTGTAGGTTTTGGAGGTGCTTGTGCGTAAAAGTATAAAAAGAGGGTAAAAAGCGTCAAAAAGGAGACTTTTGTGAAGACTTTGGAAATATGGATTTTTCTTGGCTCCTAAGACTGCTTTCTTGCTCCCTAAGACAAATGGCTTCCTCCAAAAGACAGATCTTCAGCAGATAAGAAAATGGAATATTCTGGAAAGATCTCAGGAAATATCTGCAAGTCGGACTCATCACCCTCGCGCCGCGAAGAAAAGGGCTCGCGCCGCGAAGATTGCATTTTCTCTCTCGGAAGCTTCCAGAAGATTAGGGTTTAAGTCGTCGCATGTTTCGCTCCGCGAAAGTGCCATTTCGCGAACGCGAAACGGACCTGACGTATTTTCTTATAAATTACAGCTTTGGGTCATTCAGTTTCATAATCCAAAATTCCAATAATTCAGTATTCTTTTAGTCTAGGTTAGATGGGAGCCACTTAGGGTTTCCAACCCAAGAAGCTGGAGGCTCGATTTAGCAACTACGGAGGAGATGATTCGAGGGGATACTTCAGCAAATCGGCCGGTCTTTAGTTGGTTTGTCTTTAGTATTTTCTTATTGGTATGTCTATGTACTAGTACCCCTTTGTGTTTTCAATATGGTTTGATTACTTGGTAATTAACTAATAGACTTGTGGTTTGTTGAATGTTTGTCTTTGATTTCCAAGTTAATGTTTTGACTGTGGCTTTTCTGAACTTGTTGGTTGGGTGTATCTATTGTTGGATAGGTAGACTCCTTCGGGTTAATCAACCTTCGTTATCTCTTATTCCGGTAAAACGGAGTAAAGTGGTAATTAGTGTGCTTAAACCATAAGTAGACTATTTAGTAAGATCCCACAACCTAACATTAATTAGGATAACTTTTGTTAAGATAACCAGTCTTTGCAATTGGGCCGAGAAACCAACCTGGTTTATAATCTTAGATAATACATGCTCGGGTGCTTTATGCTTAAATTCTGACAATAACCACTAATCTACATCTTATGAAAAGTGAACCATAATTACAGTCATCTCTGATGTATGTGTGTTTATTAGCTTTCCTACTTTTTGGTTAGGTTTAGTTAATTTATTAGTTGTTAATCTTTTATATTAAAAATCCTTTTCAAAAAGCAAATCCTTTTTTCTAGATTAACTGATTAAGATTTTGGTAGACTCCTAGCTTAACTGTTCCCTGTGGTAAGAACGATACCCGGACTTTCCTAAACTATATTGCTATCGATCAGGTACGCTTGCCTGTGAATGGTGATTGGTTAAGGTTATTTTGTGGTTAAACTTGGTTCTGTTTTAATATATATGATAACACCAAAATTATACATGTTTTGCTTGCGCGTAATCGTATGACTTTACCCCATTTCTCACCCGTTTATGATCATTTCATGCACTAAAAGAGCTTATTATTGTTTGTGAAGGATTTGGAGGCCGTGGAACGGAAAAGTACGAAAAAAGGCGAGAAAACCTGAAAAATGCACAAAGTCAACACAGTAGCTACTTGGCGATCGCGAAATCCTCAACCTGGCGCCGCCAAGTTCGACTGAATTGAAGACCAGAGTTTGACCTAAGTGTCTGGCGTCGCCAAACTAGCAGCTTGGCGATCGCCAGATGACCCTTGGGCGTTTTCCTTTAAATATCAGTCTCCTCCTTCAGGTCTAAACATGTTCGATACACGAGCGAAGTACAGAGGAACGAGAGTGAGAGTACGAAAGGTGCCGATACGCTGCGGAAGTCGATCTTCGATCATCTATCGTTGTATTGTCGGTATCATGTCGATGTCTACTTTTGTTTGTGTTTATGTTCTCATTATGATTAGTGAGTAGTTTTATTAGTAGTACTTGTCATGGTCGATGAACCTTTATGGATGATACTTTGTGATTAATGTTTACTGGTTTGTTTTGATTAATTGAATGTCTTTTATGGTTCTTTTCTGATTAATATTGTTGTGGCAATTTGAACTCAATTGGTTGGGTGTATTTGTTAGACCAAAGCAGATAGACTCCGAAAGGATAATCAACCTACCTTAGCCTGACTTGGACCAAAAGGTTGTGTTAAGGGGTTACTTGGACCAATAGTGACCAGATAGTAAAAGAGCCATTGCAATATTGATTAGGAAGGGTTTACCGATTCTAGATTGTGGACCAAACGATTTAGGATTGGAATTAGGAGGATCGTATCCTAGTTCATAACCATAATATGCACATGTTAGGGTGTCCCAGACTTAAATTCCTACAATAGCCAAAACAACCAAACCTTCGACCTACTCATGTCATCCATATTGGGGATTCACTTTACCATGATAAGTACTGCTGTTTTTCCTTATTATAATCTTAAACCAGTATTTTAATTACTTTTTTAGTTTTTACTTAGTTAATTGTCTTTTTAAAGTATTCAAACCTTTTTCATACAAAACCCCCCTTTAGGTTAATTAAACCAATCTAGACTTTAATCTACGATAACTTGACCGTTCCCGGTGGTAGATACGATACCTGGACTTTCCTACACTATATTACTCACGATCAGGTACGCTTGCCTGTATATGTGGTAAGACGGTGGCTAGGCATTAGAGGTTAAAACTTGTTACGCTTTTTATATACGATAATTACCGCATCAATATACATTTTAGACCATCACTCTGCACGACTCCTTCAATTTCTTCTTTCGTTAGACGTCCTTCATCAACCTCTTTCATCATTACGCTAAAGATCTTGTACAAGGTTGTGTTAGAGTACTTGTGAGACTCTGTGGGATCGTAGAACTTCAAAGTCTCATTCTCATCAATGTACGTGAACCCATGCCAAGGTTATGTGATCACTCTGTTTAAAGGCACATCATCTATCCATGAAGGTCGGATCAAAGGAGTGGTTGTTCTGAAGATGCTCTGACCAAGATAGAGAGCTATGTGAAAGTCTTTTTGACTTACTAGCATGTCATGGGCTCTCATCACCTCTGCTACTCTCCTTCTAGAAGAAGCATAGGAGTTCTTGCTCTCCGTCATTTTCTCTAGTATACTAAGAAGGTAAGAAAGATAATAGGGATTCAAGTTATGAAGATCCGCATCAGAGAAAATGTATTCGGTGTTGTCCTCTCTGATTACATAGTAATTTGTGTAGGCATGCAGCTTTCTACAAAGCACCCGTGGAGAGATTCTGTTCAGATGTATAACTGCCTTGTTAAAGGCCACCATATCTGGATGATTTGTCTTCAGAGACAGTTTTTACTTTCGCCATCTAGATCCACCATCACAGGATCAAAAGGAGGTTCATACTCTTCTTTTGCATAAAGCCAGTAGTACTCGTCCTCCAAAGTCTTCAGATGGTCAACGAACCGTGGCACAGAAGGCTTTAGTTAATTCATCTGACCAATTATCTCTTGGACTCTGTTGCCCACTGCTGGAGTATCACCCTCTGGTTGAAGCTACACAACATCTCCCAGGCCATCAAAAGTACCTGCAAAAGATTCTAGAATACCAGAGGGTCTGGCGGAAGGACCTTCACATTCTTTTGGAGGACGGTGAAGAGGAATCTTTCCAGAAGCCATTGCTTTTGATTCTTTCATCACTGCAAGAAGAATAGCATCTTCTGGATCTGAAAAAACAGCAGCATCAATCTCTCCATCATCCTCAGAGCTTAAATCTGGCAGAAGAGCTCGGGCAATTCTCTTGCCCTTGTCTTGATTTTTCTTCCCTTCTCTACAGAGGACTTCTTCTTAGAAAATAGCTCACCAGTAGTGTTCACGATTTTCAGAGGGCTTTCTAAGGCTTTATTCTTGCTAGAAGCCTTGGGAGTTGGTTTTGTGAGCTTTGATGATGGGGATTTGGCAGGTTGAGCTTTCGGTTGACCCTCTGCGCCTTCTCTACACCAGTTCCCTTATTCTCCCATTCATGGTCATCGAGGTCATTACCTCCCTGATGTCCATGTGTTGGAGCTGCTTCTGCAGAGCAAGTAGTAGGAGAGAGATTAAGGATACTATCAAGGATACCCTGCATAGTGTTTTCTAGGTATTTGATTAGCTCCTCGGCAGAGAGGACAGCGACGTTGAAATTCAAGTCTGAGTGAAACTTGATACTATTGGCATAGTTGCGCTGATTGCCTTTGAAACGTACACCTTCGGCCACAAGATTGGAAATAGTTTGGCGAATATGCTTGGTAGTAGCTCTGTGAGATTGACAAAAGTCGCGAGTAATCGCCTCATTCTGTCGAGTGATAGCTTGTGCCAATACCTCAACCATGGCAGTAATTTCCTTCTTGGTGCAGAGTTGATTGAGGCAGGCTTGGGAAGATTTAGAGGCTTGTCCCATTACAATAAAAGAGTTCACCAACTTCTTAATCTCGCCTTTGAAGGTAGAATAATCAGTGTAACATGCATTGAGAAGATCAGTCACCAGAGATCGGCTTGCATCAAGAAGATCAGCCTTAAACTTCTCAAAATGGTCAATAGAGGGCACGATGGATGAAAGTGCGTTGGAGAGATCATCTTTGGTAACGACAGCAGAGTGCACATAATTGATCTCAAAGCGCAAAAAGGTTGAGGCCTGTGTTCGCGCCTTCAGAGCCTCTGTGTTTGCTGTCAGAGCCTCTGCTACTAGGGAGTTGGAGGTGGTCGAGCTTTTCAACTCTTCCAATTTTGTGAAAACCTTTGTGGCAAAGGCTTTAAACTCCCCCTTTGTCACATAGTCCTCTTAGGAACCTAAGTCACCAACACATGATGGCTTAGTAGCTGCGGCGTCTGCAGCGCCCTCATCAGTTGTTTTAGGATCACCATCTCAGGGACTTCCTCTAGATCCTTGAATCTCCTTAGAAGGAGAAACTACCAGAGTTCTGTTGGTTTCATGCTGAGATGGTTCAGAGCCATCCTTTGCAGAGGCACCGAGTGAAGACTTAGGTTGTTCAAGAGCCTTAGCCTCTGTGTTCCTATTCAGTGCCTCTGAAGCACTTTTATGAAGATCTAATAGTGATTGGGACACAACTAATGCGTCCGTGCTTGGTTCTAACGAGCCCTTGGGATAGGGGGCTCTTATTTCTTCACCCAAACCCTTTTGAAAGGGTGAGGGCAGTATTGTGGGATCCCGACTATCTTTAAGGCCAGAGGACGAAGGATTGCCCTCTGCCGAGCTAGGAGGGTTAGGAACGGAGTGTGCGCTCCTTCTTCAATGAGGGGATCCTCTTAAACAAGCCCCTCAGTAACTTGGGTTGCATGGGGAGGTAGGGTTGGTTATGTGCCTTTAGCATCTTTTGGTCCCCTAGATTCTTTTCTAGCACCTACACCCTCTGGTATCTCATTTTTCTCTTCTTCTATAACAACCTCCTTGCTTAGGAGATCATCCTATAAATCCACATTGCTTTGAGGCATCGACTAAGAGTGAGACTCTGCAGGCTCAAATAAACTTGAACTGGACGACTTGGCTTGTAGTTTAGGAAATGTTCTCTGAGGTATACCCCATTCAGGATAGGAAGACTGTGGAGGATCGAAAATGAGATCTGTAGTACCCTTCTCCAAGAGATCCTCTAGAGTTTAATCCTTCTGGGAAAGAACTGAGGCGTCTTCACCTGTTGCCTGAAGTGGAAAATTTAGCAAATCGGCTTCAGAGGTTAGCTCCTCTGTGAGAACAACTTTGCGTAAACGCTTGAGTTTTCTTTTGGGAGAGATGGGAGCTGCTCTCTCTTGGATAGGAGAGAGATGGTGGGGAAGAATGGTGTTATGAATTGGAGAAGGAGATTTGGTTACTATCTCCTTTGTTGGCTTAGCCTTCTTATGCTTCTGTTCTCGTTTCAGAGGCTGATCCTCTGGGAGTACCATCTCTGTGGCTGTCTCTGGTGTTTTAGCCTTTGACGATTTGTGTTTCTTCTTTGGAGGTGGAACTTCCGTGACTTGTTCCTCTGCAACCACAACCTCTGTCTCTACCACCTCTGTTGCTTTTCGCTTGGATTTCTTCTTCTTCTTGGGAGTTGGGTTCTCACTTCTATCTACTCTCTTATGCTTATTTTCCTTTCTTTCTATCTCCCTCTCTCACTTGCCCCTTCTGGCACCTTCATTTCACCCTCATTCCTAGGAGAATGACTCTCACTTACGGGGATACCTATTCTTGGAGGGGTTACAAGGACCGGCTCTGGCCTCCTGTATTCACTAGTGTACGCTTTCCTACTCTCTCTCTCTCTCTCTCTCAAGGTGTTTCAGCATTACCTTTGATATAGGTCGTGGATTCTCATACCCAAGTACATGATTAGTGGGCTTGAATTCTTTCATCGGAAAGTATTTTACCAGAGGTTTTGCAAGTCCAAGTTCTAAGTTGAGTTGCTCAGCGATACATAGACCAAAGAATCTCTGTCAGATCAAATTTGTGGGATCTTTTCTTTTGTCTGTTGTGAGGTTCTGAGTTGCACACTTTTTGTGAATAAGCACTACCATGCCTTCGAAGATTAAATGAACAAAATTCAGAGGAAGATTAAAGTATACTCCATACATGATCGAAAGCATGGAAGAGGATGTCTGGTCATGGCCACCAACCTTTCCAGTCATGCAGCAGTTGATGATGCTGAACAAGGTATTCCACAGAGGTGGGAGTCCCATTCTTCGGAAGTCACCTCTCTTGTTTAGAGGGTGTTTTTCATCTTCCCTATAATTCATGAAGGTTAGAAACCCCATGAGTTCATCGTCAGAGGGTGTTTTAGTGAAGCTGGCAAGCTTAAGGTCTGCAAGAGCGGGAAGTTGACGACATTCCCTCAGAAGCTCCACAGTGAGGTGTAGAGTGGCAAAAGTTTTCTGGGATGGGTGGTGAGCATAGCCAATGATGCTTAATCCATGCTCTTCATGGTGATAGACATAAGAGCTCAACAGGAATTAGGTGGCATAAGTTTCGGCAACAGGAGTGGTTGCAGTAAGAACAAAGCCGATTGGGTGGTTTCGAAGGAGTTGAATTAGAAGACCAGTGTTTTCGGGAAAGCCGTTGGCTTTGGGAGCAAGAAAGTGGTTGTTTGGTTTCTTTAGGAGGGTAACATTCTCATATCCACTGCTTAGGAATTTCGCTGCCTGATGCTGTAAAATATATATATAAAAACAAAACCAAGTTTAACCACAAAATCACCGAACTAATCACCATACTCACAGGAAAGCATACCTGATCGAAGCAATATAGTTTAGGAAAGTCCAGGTATCATTCTTACCACTGAGAACAGTCAAGTTATTCAAGAAAAATCTAATAAAGTTCAAATAATCTAAAAAGGGGTTTTCTATGAAAGCAATTTTAAAACACTAAAAAGATTAAACCTTTATTGAAAACAAATAGTAGACAAGATAGTACTTATTATGGTTTAGGTTGAATCCCCTTGTTGATTAGTTAATTAAATCACAAAAGCATAGTTTAGTTGGTTATTGTAAGAATTTAAGCTAAACAACACCCTAACATGCTTTATCTCAGATTATAAACCAGGTTGGTCTCCCGGCCCAATTACAAGGATTGGTTGTCAATCAGTCTAGCAAAAGTCACCCTAATTAATGCTAGATCGTGGGATCTTACTAAATAGTCTACTCTTGGTCCAAGCAAACTACTTACCACTTTACTCCGCGTCACCAGAGTGAGAGGTAAAGGAGGTTGATTAACCTGACGGAGTCTACCTATCTTATTGTCAGAAAACTAGATACACCCAACCAACGAGTTCAGATAGCCACAGTTAAAACATTAACTTCGAAATCAAAGACAAACATTCAATAAACCAAACAAAACTATTTAATCAACTAAAACCAAAACATCATCCAACATGGTTCATCGAAACCACAATAATTACTACAAATAAACTACTCACTAAACATTACTAAAACAGAAAACATGACTAAATATAGAGACTTTATACCGACCGTGAAACGGGAGATGATCGAACGCCGGACAAGCAACTCCGGGTAACAATCCGCTCACGCTCAAAGCTCATTAAAATCTCTCTTTTTCTCATTATGAATGACTACTGACTCTAAGAATAAAGCTAATTAATTTCTGACTCTATGCTCATAAAAGGGATGGAAACCTGTATTTATAAAAGCTATCCCGGCCCACTTCACGATCGCGAAGCTGCAGTTTCGCGGCGCGAAACGCTTAACGTACCCTAATTTTTATTTTTTGCTCATTCTGGAATCTTCCATAGAGGGTCTTCAATTACTCCGCGGCGCTAAACTTCTGAACTCCAACGCGAAAACAACCAAAAAGCAAGAATCTTCTAGAATCTTCACACCTCGCGGCGCGAAAATAGAAGGTTCGCAGATGCGAAACCTCTCTGGATCACTTTTGCACTTTTTTCCCACTTTTTCACATCTTTACGTACTTTTCCGCTAAATGGCCTCCAAAACCTATAAAACCAAGATTCAGTAGCTTTCATGAGTAAAACATCCAAGAAATGGGTTAAAATGGGGTAAAATGTTATAAACCGAAACGACCAAAACATGTATAATTTTGGAGTTATCAAAATCCCCACACTTAAGCTTTGGTTGTCCTAAATTAAAGAACTTAAAGATAAGATAGATAACACCAAAATTATCTCCATCTGAAATCATCTAAGAACACAAAAACAACAAACACAATTGAATGCCAAGGACCAACCTTTACCCTCACAAGGCATGTATATATCAAGTGTATCTCTCAAGGGGTAAAAGTGTATGTATTAAGTGATCACACCAATTACACAACTGATTCCCGCATGCATAAGCTTGTCACCAAATCTAATCTCCACCACTGAGAAGTTGTGAATCATCAAGAGGACTTTAGGGTTGTAATGTTAGGCTAAGGGTTAGGGTAGGAAAAATGATATATAAGTGACTAAAGGTTTTGCAACAAAAACTTGAAAAACTTAATCAGTAATGATCCAAGATAATTGAAAATTATCTGAATTTTAAAGTTTTAGCTTTTCCTGTTGATCCAGCTCTCCCAAGACCTGATGAAATGATAATGATCCTGAATCTTTACTTAGTGAATAGGTTTTTACTTCTGTTATAGCTTGAGGAATTATCACTGAGTCTGTTCAGTGTTATTCCATGTTACTTATGCTGTAACTTGTTTTTATAGTAATCAGGATCAGGATCAGGAGACTAACGAGCCTGTTCTGCAGTCTACTGATCCTGTCCATTGAAGTGAAGACCTCCTCCTGAAGACATTAAGATCATACACAAAGATCCATCAGCGACGTCGAAGAAATAGCTGATGACAGGAACAGCATGCTCGTGATCTGAAGACGGAACTCAGTGATAGAAGTCTGTTCACTATCGTATGACATCCTGAAGATTCATCAGGATACACGTGACCCTGAACTTCCTCAGTTTCAGGACTCTAGTCACTGATCAGTATCTTGATCCTGAAGGATTAGAATAATGTCTTAGTCTAATGCACAAAAGGATTATCCGCCTTTTCTGACACAATAGTACATAAGGGCAGTTACTTTACTGTTCCCTCCGTACTTATCAGACCTTAAGGCAACTATTTACAAACATCCTCTTTTGCACACCATGCTAAGAGTATTTGTTTATAGTAAATAGTACAACAGACCACTCACATTGTGACACGTCACAATAGTAGGTCTGCATGCATTTAATGCATGGAGTATAAATAGGACGTGAAGAGATGTTCTCCATACTTCTTCTTCATCCTAAAATACTCAAGTCATTTCTCTCTTATTCCCTCTATCTTCTTTCTTTATTCTCTTCTCACTTAGTGCATAGTGAAAGAACTTAGATTGTTTAGTTTAGACTAATTGTCTTTTCTATTTCCGCAACAATCTGTAAATTCATATTGTTTATAAAACAAGAATTTAAAAGTGAGAAAATTGTGTGATTATATTCAACCCCCCCTTCTATAATCCCAAACACTATCCTTACTTGAAGGTCACCTACTTGGGACCAACAAGTGGTATCAGAGCAGATACAAGCTCTCATTTTCTTCTTAAGAAAAATCTTGTGATCCTCTCTTCTTATTCTATGGCTCTTCAAGCTAAGGATAACTACTTTGATACCGGCTCTGCTGGAAAGCCTCCTCGGTTTAACAAAGACAACTTTTCTCTTTGGAAAACCAGGATGGAACTTTTCCTCTCTGGTTCTGATCCCCAGATTCCTTACTTTCTGGAAAACGGACCACATGTGCCTACACAAACCGTCCACCCCATTCCTGCTGCTGCTGGCCAACCAGCTGTTCCTGAAAGGCAGCTGGTGAAACCTGTGACTGATTGGAATGATGAGGACAGACGCCTGGTCAACATTGACACCAAGGCTAGGTCTCTCATCGCCATGTCACTCCCTGATGACGTCTTTCATTCTGTCTGTCACCTTCGCTCTGCTAAGGAGATATGGGACACTCTCTGTGTTCAATATGAAGGTACTGCTGTTCTTATGGAATCAAGAAAGATTTTCTTGGTTCGTCAGTACGAAAGCTTTATTCATCAGAAGGATGAAACTCTCTCCCAGCTACATCAGAGATTTAACTGTCTTCTGATTGACCTGAAGACCATCGGTACTACCTACTCTAACTCTGAGGTGGTTACCAAGTTCATGGAAGCTCTTCCTGAACATTGGGAAATTTACACCTCCTACTTAACTATGTCAAAGGACATAAAGACACTCACCCTAAGTGAGTTGTACGGTATTCTTCTGAACCGTGAACAACAGAAGAAACTGAAAAAGAATCTCATAAGAGATTCTAAAGAATCCAAAAGCACATCTGTTGCATTGGTTTCTGATTCAGTTCCTCCTGTTGCTGCCACTTCTTCTTCAGTAACTATTACTGAATTAGAATCTTCTGACTCTGACATGTCAGAAGATCCTGAATTCAATGAATCTCTTGCTCTTTTAACCAGATCTTTCAAAAAGTTTGCCAAAAAGGGAAACTTCCACAAAAAGAAACATCTTTCTATTACTGACAAGCCTAAGTCAGATCCTGCTGACAAGGCAACTGCTATCTGCTACAACTGTCAGGGCAAAGGACACTTTACTAATGATTGCAGGTACAGAAAAAGTCAGTTTGCTCCCTCCTCTGCTAAATCTTCTTCTAAGAACCCCAAATACCAGCGCTTGAAGGAAAAGTACAAGAAGATGAAAACTCAGCGTAAAGGCAAAGGTTTAATCGCAGAAGACTGCGATTGGGATGATGTCTCCTCTGATGACTCTTCTGATGAGGAAGAAACTCAAGTGGCACTCATGGCCATTATTGAGGAACCTATGTTAGCTCTCATGGCTAAGATAGAAGAGGTTCCTGAAGAGATTCCTCCTCAGGATCCTGAAGCTTCTTCTTCCACAACTCCTGAAGCTTCCACCTCTGCAACTGATTCTTCCAGTCAGGTATCTATTCCTCTCATCCCTCTTGAAAGCCTAACTCAGTTGGACCTGGTCACTCTCGATCTTTACAAAGCCCTTAATGGTAAAACCTCTGCTGAAAAAATGAATATTGATCTTAGAGGACAACTCAAAGAATGTCAAGAAAAATTAAAACAGCTTACCATTTTGGAAGAAAATTATAAGGACCATGTCACTGTAAACAAAACTCTTTGTATTGAAAGAGAATTGGCTCTTGCTGCCAAAGAAAAGGCCCTTGCTCAATTAAATGCTGAAAAAGTCACCATCAAAGGATGGAGTGACGCCTCTGAAAAAGTTGATGAAATATTAGCTTCAGGGAGGCCTGACAAAAGCAAAAGAGGTCTTGGATTCACTCGTGGATACAAGAAAGAAGAAACTAAGTCTGATAGTTCCATGCTCAAATTTGGAAAATTTGTTTCCTCTATTCCTCTTCCTAATGCTTCTGAAAACACCCCTTCTTCTTCTTCTAACACTCACCCTGAAGGTGCTCCTAAGAGCAAAAAGAATACAGTTAAGGATAAATCCAAAACTAAAACACCTTCAAAGACCAAGGGTCCTAAACCCAAGAACAAAGTTCTGGGTGGTGGTCCTTCAGTCTCTGGAACTAAGTCTCTTTCTCAGAGTCCTGCTCCCAGACTGAAGATTGACCTGAAGCAAACGACTAAGGAGAAGACTCCAATCCCTCCTCTGTCAAATGCTAAAGGCATACTTGGTGCAGGTCCTGCTCACCTAAAGTTCAAAAACTTTCTGGACCACACTAAACGCTTTCAATATCGCAAATGTTATCACTGTGGATTAAATGACCATATTGCGAGTAAGTGTTCTGATGCTACCAAAGCTGAAAAATCAGCTAAGGTAAAGAAGATTCCCAAGACTGAGAAATCAGTCAAAGGAAAGAAGGTTGTCAAGACTGTTCCTTCAGTCAAGACTCCAGCCTCCTGTACTGATACTTCAGTAAAGGCTGACACTGACTCAACCAGTCCTACTGATAATCCTAGATCCATAGTTCTATGGGTACCAAAGAAAACTTAAACTCTATATTTTACAGGATAAGGGCATCTGGTACTTGGACAGTGGATGCTCTCGACATATGACTGGTTCTAAATCTGTCCTCACTAACTACCGTGAAGAAAGAGGTCCTGCTGTGACCTTTGGCGAAAACGGTAGAGGCCAAACCCGAGGGTATGGCACTCTTACCAACGGAGTAACTACTTTCAAAAGAGTTGCTTATGTTGAAGGTCTGATGCATAATCTTCTGAGCATCAGTCAACTGTGTGATAAGAATCACAAAGTTTCTTTCTCAAAGAAAAAGTGCAAAGTCAAGAACAGGAGAAAGGAAGTTATTCTCACTGGTGTAAGACATGCTGATATCTACATCATCAACATGAATACTTCCACTGATAACTTCTGCTTCGTATCACGTGCTTCCACTGATATGAATTGGCTCTGGCACAAGCGTCTCTCTCATCTCAACTTCAAGACGCTGAATCAACTCTGCATCAACAACCTGGTTATTGGTCTTCCTGACTATCGCTACACAAAGGAATCTCTTTGTTCAGCATGTGAGAAAGGAAAACAGACCAGGGCTAGTTTCAAGTCCAAGCAGATTTCCTCCATCAGCTCTCCTCTACAACTTCTCCACATGGATCTCTTGGACCCGTTAATGTCCAATCCATTGGTGGAAAGAAATATACTCTGGTAATCGTAGATGAATATTCCAGATATACTTGGGTTTTCTTCTTACGTGCCAAGAGTGATGCTCCTGAAGAAATCATCCTGTTCGTCAGGAAGATGGAAAGACTCAACAACCTTGCTGTTCGATCAATAAGAAGTGACCATGGGACTGAGTTCAAAAACAGTACCCTAGAATCCTTCTTTGAACAGAAAGGTATCTCTCAAAACTTCTCCTCTGTGAGAACTCCTCAGCAAAATGGTGTTGCTGAAAGACGGAACAGGACGTTGATTGAAGCTGCGAGATCTATGCTGAGTGAAGCCAACCTTGCCACTCAGTTCTGGGCTGAAGCCGTAAATACTGCTTGCTACACTCAGAACAGATCTCTGATTGTCAAGCGTTTCAGAAGAACTGCTTACGAACTCTTTCGTAACAGGAAACCATCAATCGAACATCTCCATATCTTTGGTTGTGTCTGCTACATCCTGAACAACAAAGATACTCTTGGAAAGTTTGATTCCAAATCTGATGATGGAATTTTCCTCGGATACTCATCCATTTCTAAAACTTACCGTGTGTTCAACAAACGAAGACAAACCATTGAGGAAACGATTCATGTCAAGTTTGATGAATCGGGTCCTACCTTTCCTCACCCAAATGATAATACTGAAATCAATCAGTGGGCTGACTCGTTCTTTCAAGTCCCTGAACCTCCTATTGCTGATCCTTCTCCTCAAGACCTTCCTGATGGTTTTGAAGAAAATCCAATACCACCCTCTGATATAACCACTCCACCTCTCATAAATGCCACCCCTATCTCTCAAATTACACCACCTGAACCTGATCAACCCACTAACAGTGAAGACTTCTCTCAAACCACTGTTAGTGAACCCTCTCCTACCAATCTTCTTCCTGATCCATCATCCAATGAAGCATCTACTTCAGGACAGGTGTATCAACCACCTGCTCTCCGATGGACCAAAGATCATCCCATTGATCAAGTTCTTGGAAACCCTTCTTCTGGTGTGAAAACCAGACGTCAGGCTGGTAACGTCTGTCTTTATGTAAATTTTATCTCTGAAAATGAACCTAAAGAAATAGATGATGCCTTGCGTGATCCTGCCTGGGTCTCAACCATGCAGGAAGAGCTAGCAGAGTTCATCAGAAACAATGTCTGGCTTCTCGTCCCTAGGCCTCGAAAACGTACAATCATTGGTTCCAAGTGGATTTTTCGAAATAAACTTGATGAGATTGGTACAATCATTCGAAACAAGGCTCGCCTTGTGGCTCAGGGATACAGGCAAGAAGAGGGCATTGATTACGATGAAACTTTTGCTCCTGTTGCTAGGCTCGAAGCAATTCGACTCTTCCTAGCTTTTGCAGCACATATGAACTTCAAGGTTTATCAGATGGACATTAAAAATGCCTTTCTGAATGGAAAACTTAATGAAGAAGTCTATGTGGCTCAGCCTCCTGGCTTTGTAGATCCTAAGTTCCCTGATCACGTCTACAAGTTAAACAAGGCTCTCTATGGGTTAAAACAGGCTCCTCGTGCCTGGTATGACACCCTCTCAACCTTTCTTCTCTCTAAAGGTTTTGTTCGTGGAAAGATTGATAGCACCTTATTTCTAAAGAAATATCCTAAGCATATCCTTCTTGTCCAGATATATGTCGATGACATTATCTTTGGATCCACCAATCCCAAACTCTGCGAAAAGTTTGAGTTGCTCATGAAATCTGAATATAAAATGTCTATGATGGGCGAACTAACATTCTTTTTAGGACTTCAGATCAAGCAATCTGAAAAGGGAATTTTCATCAATCAAGGTAAATATGTACATGAGATGCTGAAGAAATTTGATCTCACATCCTGTACACCGATGAAGACTCCAATGGCTCCTCCTCTGTCTCTTGACAAGGATTCCAAAGGGAAACCTGTTGATGTGACTCTCTATAGAGGAATGATTGGCTCACTGCTGTATCTT
Source organism: Centaurea solstitialis (assembly GCA_030169165.1). NCBI lineage: Eukaryota > Viridiplantae > Streptophyta > Magnoliopsida > Asterales > Asteraceae > Centaurea > Centaurea solstitialis. Next base: position 50,171,523 of record CM058047.1, on the reverse strand, counting down.
ACAGCGAGTCGTCCTGATATCATGTATTCTACATGTCTCTGTGCTCGTTATCAGGCTGAACCCAAAGAATCCCATCTGACCGCTGTAAGGCGGATCTTCAGATACCTGAAGGGAACTCCTAACATGGGTCTTTGGTACTCCAAGGACTCAGGGTTCGATCTAACAGCTTATTCTGATAGTGACTTTGCAGGATGTAAGATCGACAGGAAAAGCACTACTGGTGGTTGTCACCTATTAGGTGGCAAGTTGGTGAGTTGGACTAGCAAGAAGCAGAACTCTGTGTCCACATCAACTGCTGAAGCTGAATATGTTGCAGCAGGAATATGTTGTGCTCAGGTCCTGTGGCTGAGAAATCAACTTCAGGACTATGACATACAACTCTCCAAAATTCCTATCTATTGTGACAACACTTCAGCAATAGCCATCGCTAACAATCCTGTCTTACACTCTAAGACAAAGCACATTGAAGTGAGATATCACTTCATCAGGGATCATGTGATGAATGGTGATATTGAACTCCATTTTGTCCCTACTGAATATCAGCTCGCTGACCTCTTTACCAAACCACTGGATGTGACGCGTTTTAATATGCTCCTCAGTGAACTTGGGATGTTAAATCCTGAAGAATAGAAGTTCTCAGGACAAATAGTTGTTAAAGTCCTTATAAAATATTCTCTCAGGACCTCTTTTCTTAACAACTCCTGAATAACTCTTCTTCAGAGGATAACTCTATTCAGTACTTACAAAATCTTGGTTCAAAATCCGAATACTGATGATTCTCAGGTAAGTATTTCTTCCCTCTGCTACTGAAATCTTATCGCATTAAATGTGATAAGAGGATTTTCCCAAAACAGTACTTATCTGATAAGTACTCTGCTTCCCATAAAACATATCTTTCACCAAAATGGAATCATCCCCTGAAAAGGTGGTTTTTATCTTTTCAAATAAAACAAACTTTTCATCTGCACTGACACGTAATGGGACGTTTCCTGTTCCCCACTACGTGTGTCAGGCGCGTGAACGCGCGTCGAGCTTCTTTTTCATCATTACGTTTGAATTTAGCCGCTCTTTTCTCTCTCATCCTTTTTCTCTCTCCTACCACGAGGTATAAAAACCTCATTCGTAATCCATTTTTCTCTTTACGCTTACAATTCTCTCTCAAAGAACTCAAGCAAGAACAAGCAAGAACTTTTTCTCTCAAGAACACCAAGAACACTCACTTACCACTTCTTTAACAAGATCAACGTAAGTTTCCTTATGTTCTTTGTTCTTTCCACAATCTAAGTTGGTATTCTTCTCTAAAAACAACTTATTTTGATAAACGTTTTTCCAAAAACCCTAAGATCACTTCGTTTGATCTTAGTCTTCCCAAAATCTTCTAAGATTTTTGTTAAAACTGTTTAAAATGATTTTTCTTATTTCTTTTAAGAACAATCATAAACTCCTATTTTGATATCTATTCATCAAAATAGAAGTCCTTTTTAATACCAAAACACATTCCTTTTGTGAATTTTGGCATCTAATCTATTCTAAGTATAAAATATTTCACCATTTTTATGAACATATTTTGTGTTCATTGAAAAATGAAGAAAAATGCATATTTTGGACTCTTAATCATCCATATATGTTATTTTTATGTTTTTAACAGGATGGCTGCTACTACATCTACATCCCTGGACGCCCAGCTCTCCTCTGAGGCCACACCTCTGCAAGCTACTGAGAGCTTGCCAATCGTCATTCCACAACATGACGTCCAGTTCAAACAGAACAACGTCATAGGACTTTTCGACATCCCAGCAGACAAAGACTATCTGCTGCCTGCCAAGGAATTCCTGCTGAACAGCCCTCTGAAGACGGCTTTCACCCTTGACCCGAAGCTGAACAAGCCAATGCTGCAACAACTATGGTCAACAGCCACTGTTGCCAAGGAAAAGAATGCCAAAGGTGTCCTGTGTGAGGTCATCAAATTCCAAATCAAGGAAAACATCATTTCCTTTGGTTTCGGAACCCTCAGGAACGTGCTCAACTTCCCAAAGAAGAAGCGCTTCCCTCCTGTCCCCACCGCTGACGAGATCGTCGAGTTCCTGGACACCATAGGCTACCGATGGCCTGTGAACAAGGAAGGCGTCCTGCTACCCAAGACGGGTGCCACTGTCCATAAGTCAGGACTAAACGCTACGTTCTATTATATATGGAACACGTTTGGCCTGTGCTTATCGGGCAAGACAGGGAGCACGGAGCAGTTCCCTATGGTCATTCAGCAGATGGTCTTCTCTGCGATCAAGAATCGCGAGTTTGACTATGCTCGCTTCATCTGGGACGACATGGTGAAGAAGGTCCGGAGCAAGACCCGGTCGTCAACATGGCCTTCCCCAGATTTTTCCCGGCCGTCCTGGAGCTACACATGGGGGAAAACTACCCCAAGATTGGGAACTCAAACAACTACTCTCTGGGACCCAGGTTCCTGGAACAAGTTGCTCATCATCCTGACGACGTCCCTCTCTCCGACGTCCTGGTCGTTCCTGAACCAGCTCAGGATCAGGAGGATGCTGAACCATCCACCTCTCCACCCGCAGGTACGTTTTCTCTCTTCTCTTCCAAACCACATTCTTCTACTTCTATGCATGCTATGTCAGTAGCTAACCCCATACTGACTTCCCCAGCTGCAACCACAACTTCTGCGCTCCAGAAGCGCCCCCAACCATCTTCTGCTACTCCTCCACCTCCTCCAAAACGCGCCAAGTCTAGGGCGCTCAAGAAAAAGAAACAGGCGGCCGGTAAGAAATATTACATTACCCTGCCCCAGTACTTTATTAAACCATTTCCTTTATCTAAAAATTCTTCCACTACAGATATTCCTATCTCTGCTCCTGTTCCACAAGAACCTGAGGTGGTTCATCTCGAACCCTCAGAGAATGAGGGGGTAATCGTTCTGATACCCTCCAAGCCTCAGGTAATATTTTTAAGCAATCTATTACTGTTTCTTCTTCTATGAAAGCTAATGAGTCTTCTAGTACTCACTTAGCTACTATGTCTACAGGTTCTTTAGGAGCAGGTTCTGAAGGGCATCAGGATGACCCCTTCAATGATTTCGTTCTCACGGATGCCGAGCATCAGCTGAACACAGCTGAGCTTCGCAGGCAGTCCGCTGAACGGAACCTGCAGGAGGCCCGCACAGCCCTCCAGCAGAAGGAGGCAGAGCATTCAGCAAGTCTCCAGACTTTACAACAGGAGCTTGCTGCTGCCAAAGCTGCTGCAGCCGATGCTGAAGCCGCCGCCGCCAGTGCCACTGCCGCCGCCGTCGCCGCAACTCCGCCGCCCACGGCCGTCACCCTCTCCATTCCTTGTCTGGATAACATCCATGACAAGGTTTCTCAAGTTGCCTCCTCCTCCACCAACCTTCAGGCGTCTATTGATGACCTGAAGGCCACGGCTCTCCCTGCGCTCTCCACAGAAATCAACAACAGCACCAACTCTCTCACCACCTTCCAATCAACGGTGGTTCAGAGGTTGGATGCTCAGGAAGCTGCCATTCGCGCCATCCAGGAGCAGGTGCAAGGGCTCTCCTCTGCTGTCAACGCCCTCACCTCTGCTCCTGCGCCGCCTCCATCCTTCACCACGGCAGACAGGGAGGTGTTGCAGTCCCTGATCTCATCATCCTTCATCCAGCGCAAAGTCCTCAGTGACATGGCCTCTCTCCTCCAAAGGAGTGTTTCAACAACTGCCTTAGTGCAGGCACCTGTTGAGGGGGAGAGACAGCCCCGAGACCATTCAGCCTATTCCCCCTCCACGAACTGGAGAACCACTGAAGACGGGGGGAATAATGAAGAAGACGATGATGATGATGAAGATGATGATGATGATGATGATATAGACGATGACATCTTCGTCGAAAAGGTTCCTGCTACCTCTGCGCCCATTCCAGGGCTCGCACAACCTCAAGGGGAGAACCCTGATGCCTCTGGTATGTCTCTACTACCATCCTCTCCCTCTTCCTCTGATAACCAACCTATCTCTACTCTTCTTAAAACCAAACCTACCCCTGAAACCATCACCTTAGACTCCTCACCTGAAGACTCCCCTCCTAATAACCTTCAAATGGTTATCTACCAACCTCCTAAACTACCCTCTCCTGAAATCACCTCTCACACTGAACCTGAACCTGAACCTAATACCCTAGCCAATCCTGAAGATGTCAACTATGGTTCTGTCACTTGTGACATTATTCGCCTAATGGAGAATAGTCCCAATGAACAGACCAGGGCTGAATTAGCTACTATGACCTTCAGGGTCACACCCCTCAACCAAGAAACCTTTACTACCCGTCCTGCAACCCGTTTCAACCAAGAAGCCTCTTCATCCAGAACCCCTGAAATCCGAGCCATCCCTGAAACAATATGTCTTTCATCAGATGATGAATTCATCTCTGATGACTTCTCTACTCCTGCTTCTTCACCCAGATCACCTCCCTCAAACTCTCCTAGATCTGAAGGTGAAAATTACCCTGACAATTCCTTTGCCATTGACAGGGATGGGCGCTTAGACGCCGTGATAGAGCGACTCGAGAGTACAAGAGTAAAAATCCCTCTTCGTACCTCTTGTGACTCTGAGTTCGCCTATCTCTCGCAGGAGGAGTACAACGAAGCTGTACAGGCTCAACTAGAGCATAATAAGAAGCAGAAGGAAGCTTTCCTCTCTGCCCAAGCCGCTCGAAGGCTTGCATCGGATTTTGTAGATGAAGATGCAGAAATAAGTGCAGATCCTATCCTTGCACAGAAGGCTGTTCTGAAGGTCTTCAACAAAAATACAGAGGTACAGACTGGAGAAGTAAATGCTGAGCTTGACTGGTGCAGAGATCGGTTACATCTCCGAAAGCATGGTGCTGCCATCTCAGGAATCCATCTTCGCCGATCTAGAGGCAAGAAAGGTAATCCTGGCAAAACCTGGATCACAGTCAAACGCTCTGGAGTAAAGGACGTAGAGCACACTCTGGACAAGTTAGATCGCTACAACTTGTCAGAGTGGAACGAAATCAGATCCCTACTTCCCAAAGCCAACAAGAACTATCGGGCTGAAGTAGAAGAAGTCATTAAAGGACTTATTGCTCGCATCAGAAGGACAACTGAAATACCTGATGACCTGCTCCATTACTCCTCAGTCCTATCTCAGCAACCTGTTCGAAGATCTGCAGGCACCTCTACAAGAAGACCTACTCCCTGTCTTCCCAGAATGGTTGTTAAACCTCTGGACCTCTCGATGCTTGATCTTTCATTCCCTCCTGGAATCTCTCTATCTGAAGGACAAGTAATCAGAGAACCTGTTCATGGCATTTGTGTTAGCAATAACTCAATCCTACGCTTTCAGCGCTTCAGTGAGCTACACATAGCGCCCTATGAACATCTTTTGACAGTTCTCTTCACTGCACAACAAGATAAGAAAAATCCAGACAACAAAGAGATCATTCGCACTGTCAGAGCTATACTTGATCACAGACTTGCCTTCAGCGACACTCCTGTTCCTGTTTGCATCAAGACTGAATACATTAGCGAAGAATCTGATAGTTAGATGTTTTGTAATTTTTCTTTCAGTACTCCTGTCATGTACTCTTGTATTTTCCTTACTCTTGTAATATTTAAATGAGATTAATGAGAATGCAATTCAGTGCATTGTACTTCATTCCATCATAGTACTGAAAAAGATCCCTCAAAACAGTAAATGGGACATGTACCTTTATGAGTTCTATTTCCTACTGTTTAGTTCTAGACTTAGATTTATTTCTAACTTTTCTAGTTTAAGACAATTACTCTGTTGTCTCATCATTATCATTTAGGGGGAGATTGTTGATCCAGCTCTCCCAAGACCTGATGAAATGATAATGATCCTGAATCTTTACTTAGTGAATAGGTTTTTACTTCTGTTATAGCTTGAGGAATTATCACTGAGTCTGTTCAGTGTTATTCCATGTTACTTATGCTGTAACTTGTTTTTATAGTAATCAGGATCAGGATCAGGAGACTAACGAGCCTGTTCTGCAGTCTACTGATCCTGTCCATTGAAGTGAAGACCTCCTCCTGAAGACATTAAGATCATACACAAAGATCCATCAGCGACGTCGAAGAAATAGCTGATGACAGGAACAGCATGCTCGTGATCTGAAGACGGAACTCAGTGATAGCAGTCTGTTCACTATCGTATGACATCCTGAAGATTCATCAGGATACACGTGACCCTGAACTTCCTCAGTTTCAGGACTCTAGTCACTGATCAGTATCCTGATCCTGAAGGATTAGAATAATGTCTTAGTCTAATGCACAAAAGGATTATCCGCCTTTTCTGACACAATAGTACATAAGGGCAGTTACTTTACTGTTCCCTCCGTACTTATCAGACCTTAAGGCAACTGTTTACAAACATCCTCTTTTGCACACCATGCTAAGAGTATTTGTTTATAGTAAATAGTACAACAGACCACTCACATTGTGACACGTCACAATAGTAGGTCTGCATGCATTTAATGCATGGAGTATAAATAGGACGTGAAGAGATGTTCTCCATACTTCTTCTTCATCCTAAAATACTCAAGTCCTTTCTCTCTTATTCCCTCTATCTTCTTTCTTTATTCTCTTCTCACTTAGTGCATAGTGAAAGAACTTAGATTGTTTAGTTTAGACTAATTGTCTTTTCTATTTCCGCAACAATCTGTAAATTCATATTGTTTATAAAACAAGAATTTAAAAGTGAGAAAATTGTGTGATTATATTCAACCCCCCCTTCTATAATCCCAAACACTATCCTTACTTGAAGGTCACCTACTTGGGACCAACATTTCCTTTATTTGGGAAGAGCATTTCTTTTAGAATTGGCCTAAGCATATTGCTTATTTGGGGCTCAAATTATTTTTCTTTCTATTCAACTCTTTTCTTTCTCGACTCTTTTGACATTTCTTTTTTTTTCTTTCAAGTCGGCTTTTGAACTTTTTTTTTTCATATATATATTTTTCTCAAGCTCTTTCTCAATCCCCTTTTTGTCAGATTTTGAAAATATGGATCAAAACTTTTCAAGCTCTCAAAATTAAGTCACGGCCAAAAGATAGATAAATAAAATAGGCTAAAGGATATATAGTAATATTGGGTAAAGAAATGAAAAGGCTAAGGCTCAAAATAGGTTTCAAGGGTAAAGCGTTAAAATTGAACACTTTCAACAAAATGGCTAGGCAAATTAAATAACCTTAAGATGAGGTTATCTAACGTAGGCTTAAAAAGGGTTGAAACGAAGGCCTCTATCAATGCAATGGTAATAAATACTTCTCTTATGTGATCTCGACAAGCATTTAAATGACAAGTTCTACATTGGGTCTCAGTCGGTAAATCTTCACGAAATGAATAATTAATAAAGGCTCAAACTCTCAAAGGAATTGGGTGGGGCACTCATGGTAATTGGCAATCCAAGGCAATACTCCTATTCATATAATCTTACTTAGTATTCTTCTATGCAAGCATCTTCATGTTCAAAAACAATCCCAAATTTTGAAAAAAATGGGGTCAAATTTCAAAGCTTTCAGATTCTCGAAAAATAACAATCAAAAGCATAAGTTAACCCAAATATTAACAGTTAAGTCTACTTAACCCCCTCCCCACACTTAAAATTTGCAGTGCCCTCAATGCAACAATTAAAACAAGTAAGGAGAATTGGGAAAAAGAGAAACTTCCCGGGTTTTGAGACTTAATCCATCATAGAGAGAGAATCCCGGAACCAAAAGCAGTGCTCGATCATAACACGGTTCATCTATTACCAAAAACAAAAACAAAAACAAAAGTAAAAAGGAACTAAAAAGATAAAAATCCAAACAATTAAATCCTAAAGCATGCAAACAATTAAAATGTCTAAAAGCAAATAAAAGCACACCACACAAACAAGAATTAAAATTGTCTTCAACAACCCAATCGAAACTAAAGCAATTAAAAGATCGTGATCAATAGGGGCCACGAGGATGATTCCTCCAATCCTCGAAAGATGGAAAACCGGGCGGACTCTCATCGGAAAACGGCCACAACAGAGATGGAGCATAGGCGGGATTCGGTTGAACACCAAGATGCTCCGCCACTTGGTTAAGCACTCCACTTTGCCAATTGGTTTGGTGGACTGCTTTCGTGGAGTTGTACTCCATCTGTTGATGATGCCGATCAAAGGAAAGTTGCAAATTTGAGAGTTGTTGCGTCATCCCTTGGTAGCTCGCATAAGCACTCCACTCTTCCGGCTCTTCCATTGCCACCACCCCGCTTGAACTACCACCATGCTCTACCATCCTCTCCCTCGATGCTTGACTTTCCGGACGTGTCTCCCAATGATAACGGATTCCATGCGGTCTATGAACCGATCTCACTACCCCCATACCCTTAAGTTACTCCATGTCAATAAGACCCATCTTGCCCAAGCTCACCATTGAAGCAACGGCACCTCGGCCTAGAATCCGAAAGTGTCGAGCGAGTCGTGTCACATATTGGCCACCGACCATCTTACTTCCACTCCTATATCCACCCGCCTTTTGAAGTTGAACGACGATGATACAGGGTGCGTTAGGGTAGCGATCCTCCGAAAGCTCGGAAAGTAACCATAGATTGTAAACCGGGATCTTCTCTTCACTAGACGAACGCGAGTTCACCGCGTGAACCAACATGCGGTGGAGGAGTCGATCCAAAGGCGAAAGCAAGCCCTTGACTTTGATGTTCGACGAGAAGTTGCCACTACCAAAGATATCCCAAGTTTCCCAGGGGTTGAATCCTTCGGGGGTTTTAGATGTTGCCACCATGTACTCATCAAAACCGGGGTCATTAACCTCGACTTGAGTATAGATTCCCAAAGCCACCCCAAACTCGGCTAACTAAAGGGACCGCCAAATTCCGCCAAGACGGAAGTTAATGCACTTCTCACGATAATCCTCCGTCGCTTTGATCGGGTTAAACGTGTAGGTAGCCACAAACTCCAAAATAAGCTCCCGATAGAGAGTCTCGTTGATGTTGAACACCCGATCCCAAGCCTTAAAAATGTAGTACTCGAGCTCGTGTTCACCAATGGCATGCTTCTCAAGAACCGCCTTAACATCTCCCTCAATCGCTGTTTAAAAAAACATCTCCCTGAATCTCCAAAGTTTGGAGAAGAGTCCAATCGGTCCTCCTTGGCACAACGCTTTGGCGAGTCTTTATCCAGTCCATGATATCCCGGTACTCGGCTTGCTTGGCAATGCTCAAAGCGGAATCGTTCATAAAGTAGGTAAATGCGTGGGTCCCATCCGGTGCCCGGTAGTTCATATTGGGTGCGGATGCGGAAGTAGATGTGGATCTTGTCCTCTACAAAAAGTAATTAACCATGTCTTAGTTCATTCCAAATCAACTTAGCACATCACATGATTAAAATATCACAAAGTTAGAAATTCATGTTGTTTAAGATATGCATATGTGAATAGCTCAATGGGAGAAATCCCCACACTTGAATTTCTAAGCAACCAAAATTAAACTAGCAACCTAATATGGTGAAAACAAAAGTGGAAGGGAATTTGAAAAATTCCCCACACTTAGCATGCAAGTACATCCCAATTACGTTACAAACAATCTAGCCCCAAATCAATATAGTACAATGCTAGCAACAACAATATATCATCAATCAAAGTACCAATCTAATTGCTTAATGCTTAAAATCAATTAAGAACAACACTATCTAGTATCTCTAGCAACAAGCAACTAAAATCAAGTAATTGTACCAAATTTTCTTTCTTGAGATGAAATCCAACTATGAGATTGTAGGAAACGTACTTTGGAAGCCATGGAATTGAGAAATTGAAGCACAAGAAACTGAGATTTCGCGTCGGGGAAGGAGAGTTTGCGACGGCTAAGGAGTATTAGGGCAATTGTGTTTGAAGAAGTTGAAGAAACAAGGTTTAAAAACCCGTCAGTTCGACTTTCGCGTCGCTAAGCCTCAGGCTTCGCGTTCGCGAAGTTCGTGTAAATCGAAAAATGCCCGTTAAAAACCCTTTCGCGTCGCAAAATTGCATCTTTCGCGTTGCGAAATGCGAAACTTTTACCTGGTACCAAGGACTACAGATTTCGCATCCGCGAAACTTGAAATTTCGCGATAGCGAAATTTGACTGTTCCCTTTTTTCACCTTTTGCGTTTCCGATTGGATTTCTTCGCTTTCGATCTCTGATGTTCCGAGTTGGTTGTCTAGGCAATAACAAAGAAAGAAATCAGTAAAAACACACAAAGATAATGAAAAATGAAAAAAAAAAAAACGGCTCGGGTTGACTCCCGAGAAGCGCTTCATTTTTTACTGAGTCAAGAGCTTAACTCCGTTCAGCTCTTATTTCTTAGCACGAGGGGCTGAAGAGCCCTTCTTCTTTCTATGCCCCTTCTTAGATGCTCCCGATTCAAGCGTAATTTCTTCTTTTTGCATCACGGGATGGAGGTAGTCCTCCGTCTTTCTCTTTTGCTCATGTGGAAGTAGCGGGCGGTTAGCTTTTTCTTTGAAGGTTTGGGAAGGATCCACATAGGGTGTCTGAAGGTGTGTCACCGGCTCTCCATCGGGGTTGAATGAAATGCGGTTGTCGCCGTATCCCAAAGTGGTTACCTGATTACGCATGTCAATGTTGACTTGCGCGGTGTGTAGAAAAGCTTTCCCAAAAATGATAGGGATCTCCGTATCTTTTGGGAGGTCGGCAACAATGAAGTCCGTGAGATACACAAAATTCCCGATGCGTATCGGGACGGCTTCGGCTATTCCTAGAGGTGTCGTCATGTAGCCGTTAATCCCCCGATATTGGTATGTCGTAGGTGTGAGCTTCTTGATCTTCATTTTACTGCAATAAGAAACAGGCATCATATTCAGTGCAGCACCCGAATCAATTAATGTTAAACCTTTAAACTTGTTAGAAACAGAAAAAGGTAAGCTATAAATCCCTGGATCGTGTTTTATGGGTGAGACATAAGTCAACTCGGCATCTTCCTCTCTCACCTTCTCTTTCCCTTTGTTTTGCTTCGGAATCATGAACTCCGCATATCCACCTTGTTTGCTATCTTCCTTTTCTTCATCACTCAAGTAAATGGGGTCACGAAGCAGTAGGTGCTCAAAAGAAATAGTAATGCCATCCGAATCATAGTCAGTAGCATAATCTGGTTCACTTTCGCTATTGGATGGAATATACTTCTTGGTGTAGATGTCTGTCCATCCCTTCTTTGTCGTCACTCCATCCACCATTAGCATCGTCTTAGAAGCATCTACCTTTGGGTTGACTTGAGTTTGTGTGAGTAGCTCCCCTTGAGTTCTTCCGCTTAGAGTTTGAGAGATTCGCCCAACCTGCAATTCAAGATTTTGAATTACGCTTTGTTGATTATGCAAATATGAGCTTACCTCTTCGTTTAGCTTCTTTTGAGTCTCCATGAATTGGAAAAGTTGATCCTCAAGAGATATGCGTGGCTCGCCATCCGTCCTTTGGTTTGGTGCAAAGAAGTTGGGAGGTCTTTGATTAAAATTGTGATTATTGTTCCACCTCCCTTGGTAATCTCCACAGTTGAGAAAATTCACCTCCTCGGGCGTCATCATCGGCTTGTTTGGGCAATCCTTCGTAAGGTGAGGTCCCTTGCACTCCTTGCATCCAACCTGTAAAGCATGAACACTTTTGATTAGTTCCTCTATTTTTCGTTCAAACCTTACCTCTTCACTATAAATCAGCCAAAAAGCAGGAATCTTCTAGAATCTTCACACCTCGCGGCGCGAAAATATAAGGTTTGCAGACGCGAAACCTCTCTGGATCACTTTTGCACTTTTTTCCCACTTTTTCACATCTTTACGTACTTTTCCGCTAAATGGCCTCCAAAACCTATAAAACCAAGATTCAGTAGCTTTCATGAGTAAAACATCCAAGAAATGGGTTAAAATGGGGTAAAACGTTATAAACCGAAACGACCAAAACATGTATAATTTTGGAGTTATCAAAATCCCCACACTTAAGCTTTGGTTGTCCTCAACTAAAGAACTTAAAGATAAGATAGATAACACCAAAATTATCTCCATCTGAAATCATCTAAGAACACAAAAACAACAAACACAATTGAATGCCAAGGACCAACCTTTTACCCTCACAAGGCATGTATATATCAAGTGTATCTCTCAAGGGGTAAAAGTGTATGTATTAAGTGATCACACCAATTACTCAACTGATTCCCACATGCATAAGCTTGTCACCAAATCTAATCTCCACCACTGAGAAGTTGTGAACCGTAAAGACGACTTTAGAGTTGTAATGTTAGGCTAAGGGTTAGGGTAGGAAAAAGGATATATAAGTGACTAAAGGTTTTGCAACAAAAATTTGAAAAAATTAATCAGTAATGATCCAAGACAATTGAAAATTATCTGACTTTTAAACTTTCAGCTTTTCCTTTCTTTGTGATAAACATTTCTTTAAGAATTGGCCTAAGCATATTGCTTATTTGGGGCTCAAATTATTTTTCTTTCTATTCAACTCTTTTCTTTCTCGACTCTTTTGATATTTCTTTTTTTTCTTTCAAGTCGGCTTTTGAACTTTTTTTTTTCATATATATATTTTTCTCAAGCTCTTTCTCAATCCCCTTTTTGTCAGATTTTGAAAATATGGATCAAAACTTTTCAAGCTCTCAAATTTAAGTCACGGCCAAAAGATAGATAAATAAAATAGGCTAAAGGATATATAGTAATATTGGGTAAAGAAATGAAAAGGCTAAGGCTCAAAATAGGTTTCAAGGGATAAAGCGTTAAAATTGAACACTTTCAACATAATGGCTAGGCAAATTGAATAACCTTAAGATGAGGTTATCTAACGAAGGCATAAAAAGGGTTGAAACGAAGGCCTCTATCAGTGCAATGATGATAAATACTTCTCTTATGTGATCTCGACAAGCATTCAAATGACAAGTTCTACCTTGGGTCTCAGTCGGTAAATCCACACGAAATGAATAATCAATAAAGGCTCAAACTCTCAAAGGAATTGGGTGAGGCACTCATGGTAATTGGCAATCCAAGGCAATACTCCTATTCATATAATCTTACTTAGTATTCTCCTATGCAAGCATCTTCATGTTCAAAAACTATCCCAAAATTTTGAAAAAATGGGGTCAAATTTCAAAGCTTTCAAATTCTCGAAAAATAACAATCAAAAGCATAAGTTAACCCAAATATCAACAGTTAAGTCTACTTAACCCCCTCCCCACACTTAAAATTTGTAGTGTCCTCAATGCAACAATTAAAACAAGTAAGGAGAATTGGGAAAAAGAGAAACTTCCCGGGTTTTGAGACTTAATCCATCATAGAGAGAGAATCCCGAAACCAAAAGCGGTGCTCGATCATAACACGGTTCATCTATTACCAAAAACAAAAACAAAAACAAAAACAAAAGTAAAAAGGAACTAAAAATATAAAAATCCAAACAATTAAATCCTAAAGCATGCAAACAATTAAAATGTCTAAAAGAAAATAAAATCACACCACACAAGCAAGAATTAAAATTATCTTAAACAACCCAATCGAAACTAAAGCAATTAAAAGATCGTGATCAATAGGGTCCACGAGGATGATTCCTCCAATCCTCGAAAGATGGAAAACCGGGCGGACTCTCATTGGAAAACGGCCACAACGGAGATGCAGCATAGGCGAAATTCGGTTGAAACCTTGTGAAACCGAAAGATTCGGATTGCCTCTAGCCTAGCCACAGGGGCAAAGGTTTCTTCATAATCTACCCCTTCTTCTTGGCAGTAACCTTGTGAAACTAATCTTGCTTTGTTTCTGACCACTACACCTTGCTCATCCTTTTTGTTTCGAAACACCCACTTAGTGCCAATAGCAAGTTTCCCATTTGGCAGAGGTACCAAAGTCCACACATGATTTCTGTCAAATTGAATAAGCTCATCCTGCATAGCTTCTACCCAAAATGGATCTATTATAGCTTCTACCACTTTCGTTGGCTCTACTGTACATACAAAGCATGAAAAGAGACAGTAGTTGGCAGTAGCTCTTGTCTTGACACCAACAGAGGGTTCACCAATGATTTGGGATTAAGGATTGTCTTTGGTCCATTTTATGGCATGTGGCAAGTTAATGGTTGAGTTTAACTCTTGAAGGGTTTGAGATTGGGATGTAGGAACAGAAGCTTGAGTTTGTTCTGGCTAAACATGAGTGACTTCACTTGAGATAGGAATGGGTTCTGGGATAATTGGGGTTTGAGATGATGATAGATTTGAAGTGCTATTTGTTTGTGCAACTTCTGGTGGAGGTGAAACTAATGGAGGAGTGTCTGAGGTTGATGGACCAAAAATGGTTGTTGGCAAGAGACTAGCTTCTTGAACTTGATGTTGTTCAGCAGAGCCTCTGGGAACATCCGCAGAAGCTCTGTCAGGATCAGCTTCATCCTCATACCATTCGTTGAACAAACTCTCTAGATCATGTGTGATAGTGGCGTTTGGTGATTTTTCAGCTTGGATCTTTAATTCCTTTGTGAACTTGTCCTGAGTTACCTGAAAGTTGTCATCAAACTTGACATTAGTACTTATCACAAAATATGAGATCTGGGAATGTACACTCTGTAAGCTACAGAGTCCCAAGAGTAACCAATGAAAATAGCATCATCTCCTTTTGGATCAAATTTTCCAATTGGTTCTCGATCATTTAGCACATAACATTTGCATCCAAAGACAAGAAAGAATTTAATTTAGGTCTCTTATTATGAAGAACTTGATAAGGAGTCTTCTCAAAACGTTTGACGACCAAGGATCTATTTTGGGTGTAGCAGTCAGCAGAGACAACTTCAGCCCATAAGGTAAGAGGTAGCCTAGAGGCATTCAACATTGTTCTGGCAGCTTCAACTAGTGTTCTGTTCTTCCTTTCTACAACACCATTCTGTTGAGGTGTCCTTGGTGTTGAGAAGTTATGAGTAATACCTACAGAGGCTAGATATTCTTTTATTACAGAATTCTTGAATTCTGTGCCATTGTCACTTCTGAGTACCCTAACCTGCAAACCATGAAAAACTTGCAACCTCTTAAAGAGATTGATCCGTATCAAAGGAACTTGAGATTTCTTTCTCATAAACTCTACCCAAGTAAAACGTGAGAATTTATCAATAAGTACTAGAATGTACTTCTATCCTCCAAGACTTTACACAGAGATGGGTCCACAGAGGTCCACATGTAGCATTTGCAAAGGCTTATCATATGAAGGATCTAACTTGGTTTTATGGGAAGATCTTCTAAGTTTACCCATTTCACAAACATAACAGAGATGATCTTTCTCAAATTTTATATCAGGTAGTCCCTTAACTAGAAGAAAATTATAAATATTTGGTGTGGGGATTTGATAACACCAAAGTTATAAATATTTGGTTGTCCTATTCTGATAAGATTTACCCCTATTTATGCCTTGTTTTGGTACATTTTACTTCCGAAACGCTTTCTTTTTCTGTTTTGTAGGCTTGAAAGGCACATGGAATGAAAAATAGACAAAAAGGCAAAAAAGGACGAAAAATGAAATTCGGAGAGATAGACCACTCTCGCGATCGCTAGATGGCAATCTCGTGCCGCGACATGTGGTGCATTCAAAAGAGATTTCATGCTGGAGATGTTTAGCGTCACGAAATTGGGATCTGGCGTCGCGAAATAAGTCAACAAGGATTGGAAGCTTCTAGAATATTCAAGATTCACTATTTTGGGAAGGCTGTCAAGGCCTCGCGTCGCGAAGCTTAACCTCGCGATTGCGAGGTGCGCCAATTCTGCCTTTAAATACTGCCTTCAGCCTGGTCTTTTAAAGCATCTGATTTTATATCACAATTCTGAGAAAATCCAAGGAGATGAAAGGAGTAACATATGAGGTCACAATTGAAGAAGGCGCTTAAACAGAGTGAAACACCGCCGGTCTACACCCGGAGTCGTCTTGCTGGTGCCCTATCTTTGATTGTTGCACGGTCTGCTTAATGTGTTCATATACTTGTTTGATTCTAGTTATAATCATGTTTTGTGGCTAGTAATCTTTTTAGTATTCACTATGGTTTGATGAACTTGTAGGATGATTTGATTTTGATATTTTATTTAATAGATCTATGACTTTTGAATGTTTGTCTTGTGGTTCCTTTCTATTGTTTTAACTGTGGCTACTTGAATTCGTTGGTTGGGTGTATTCGTTATCTGACAATTAATGCATAGACTCCGTTTAGTTAATCAACCTCCCTTACCTTTCACCTTGGTTAATCAACCTCCGTTTTGTTATTTTTGTTAGCAAAAATTCTTGAAACCATTCATTGTCTTGATATGTGCTTAAAGTTAGTTCCTTTTTGCGCTAAGTGAATAAATGCAACTTTATCAAATTGTCTCGGACAAATTATGTTAACATGATCATTTTTTGCATAACTTGCTAAGATATTTGGTATTATCCTTGTTGCTTAATTTTATATTTTGTAAAAGGATAAATTGAGTTCTAAGTGTAGGAACCTATTTCGTTAATTTTTTGCATTTTAAAATTTTGATAGAGTGTGCAGTTAATCACTAAGTGTGGAAATGACACCTTCCATTTTATCAAATGTTTCGCACTAACTTTTAATGTCGTTTCTATTAGCAATTTATTTGCTGATAATTTGAAGTTTTATAAATTAAAGCCCAATTATGCTTAATGTTTAGTTATTAGTTTTTTGGGCTTGGGATAATCTAATTGTAATGGGCTTGGGCTTGGGCTTAGATTAGGTCAAAATCCTAGTATAAATAGGAAGTCTTCTTGTACCTTATGTAAGCTTTTTGCAGATATCACTTGTTGTTATCTGAAAATTCTGAATATATGAGAGTGGTTTTCTTCTGATTTGATTGTTCTTTCAATTTCTGCATTTTCATTTCAATAATCTCTCTATATTCATCTTGTTCATACATATACCTCAAGAATTTATTGGTTCTCAATTGTTATCAGAGGTTTGAGTAATTAAAGCTTCTGTGGAAATTTCTGAGCATGATTCAGATTCTGGATCAGAGTCTGAACTGAGAATGACATTCTGTAGCATCCCAGTAATCTTATTTTAATTTATTTTATCTTATTTTATTTTATTTTATTAAATTTTTGTGATTAGGGATAATTGGTGGGTGTTCGTTTCTTGTGGGCTAAGTAAAGAAGGGAGAAGCCCACTTATATATTTAAATAGGGTCTCCCTTAAGTATTTTATAATTCACTTTTCTTACTTGGAGAGAAAGAGAGAGAGGAGAGAGAGAGAGAGAGAAACCAAGACAGAAGAGAGATCGGGAAAAAGAGAGCTATCGAGCAAGAGAGATTGATCGAGGGCTTAAGATCTTGGTTGTTTCGTTGGGGATCACGTAAGGTAAGGTTCCTAATTCCGTTGTTATTTGATTTTATCGTAAGTTAGGGTTTGTATAACTCGTTGTTTGCACCGTTCAATCGATCGTATGTAGTGTAATTCATACATAGAACTGTGTATTGTCGAAGTTTTGGTTTGGAAATCGATTAGGGTGAGTTAAGATCGAAAACCCCCGAAAAGATTGGAAAAATCACGTTTTGGCCACTAGTAGCGACCACCGCGACTTCCGGCGCGGGTCCGGGTCGCCGTCAAGTCACCGGGCGCGGGAGTTGGTACATTGGCGAGTTCCGGCGCGACTCTGGCAGTCGCCGCCAGGTCGCCCGGGTGCAGTTTTATGCCGCCGGCGAGTACGCTTGCAGGTTTGGCTCGCGGCAGAAGCCGCGCGGGGCCTGATTTGGGGTTGTTGCGTTTTTGGTGCGGGTCAGGTCGCACCAGACTTTCTCGTCGCCCGAAAACTCGTATTCCGAGTTCGTTTTAACCTTTATTGTCGAGGTATTTTGGGGGGTTTCTTAGGAACTCGTTTGGTTATCGTTTTGGACTAGTTGAGGGTTTAACTTTTAGCGGTAATTACACGAATCTAGGTTTCGGTTCGTGGGTTTTGGGTAGAGACCTGATGTTTGGTAATTTAATGTTATTTACAGATTGGTTTAAAGTGCCGTGAGAAGTTGTGCTATTTGTGTTACGCGTTTTACAAGGTGAGTGGGTTTTGCGTGCGTTGTGTTATAGCCTGCGTATATATGTATGTATGTTGATGTGCTTGATGAGGCCGGGTCGTGAGACGATCGAGGAGTGGGTAACCACTAGGGCCGGGTCGTGGGACGATCCGAAGGGTGGGTAACCACCAAGGCCGGACTGCGGGGCGGTCCGAAGAGCGGGAAACCGTTTAATGTGATATTATGTGGTTTATATATATATATATATATCTTGTTGTAATATGACGTATGTAATTACTTGCTCACTAAGCGGTTGTGCTTACCCCACGATTTCTTTATCTTTTTAGGTGCTAGTTCGAGCGTGGACAAAGGAAAGGCTCCGGCTTGACGATTCTGGCGATGGCATTCCTATTAGTTATTGATGTTTTCACTTAGTTATTTTTATTGAGTTGAAGGGATTTTTAGATGATTACTTATTTAACTAGATAAAAAGATTATTTTTGAACATTAATTAGATGAATGGTTTTTCTTGAGATGTTTTTCTTAATTCAACACTTTTATAAAAAAAAAATGGTTTAAAATTCTGGGTGTTAAACATTCTGATTCAGAGTCTGAACTGAGAATGACATTCTGATTCAGAGTCTGAACTGAGAAGATCTTTGTTTGATTTGATAAAATCATTTTCTGAAGATATTGTAAGCTCATTTGAAAGAATTACATTTGAACTTTCTTCATAGAGAGATTCATCTCTGTTAGAGGATTCTGAGGATTCAGAAACCTCTGTCAAATGTCTAGGGAAAAATTCAGGTGCCTCTGAAGATAATTCCTTTTTCAAGGGTTTAATATCACAGAAGAATGCACAATCCTCTTGAGTTTCAGGATGACCAAATTCAAAAACACCTAATTGACTTTGTCTCTTAAATTTCCTTGGAATGAATTCCCTTTCTTCAGAAGGTGAGAAAGAGTCAATGTAGTCTTCAAATGCTACATTTGTAAAGATAAGAGGAGTTTTTGGTTTTGGTCTGTTCAACAACCTTCTTCTTTTGAAAATAGATTTGGTATCAGAAACATTGCTTCTGATATTTTTTGCAGATTTAAGAGTATTTTGAAGAGTTTTGTTAGTTTTGAAACCAGGTTTGTTGTCGAACTTAGAATATCCTAGCCCTCTTCTACCCATATTTACCTTTATTTTGTTAAAAAAGTTTTGGGCATCCTGAAATTTTCGAATCTTGAGCTCTCTATCAAGTAAGTCTTGATGAAGAAATTCTCTTTCCTTTTGGTAAAAATCTTTTACAGACATGGCATTGCTTCTTTCACTATTTAGTTTCCTTAGCTCAGTGTCCTTCTCTTTTAGGTTCTTTTCCAGCTTGATTATCTTTTCTTTTGAATTCTTCTGTAGAGAAATCCTTTCTTCTTTTGCTTTTTCAAACATTTTGAAAAATCTGTTCCTTTCCTCTGTCAGAGTACTCATTTCTTTTTCACAGAGAGATAACTTTTCTTTGAGATTATTGAACTCTGTTTGACGTGAATCAAAATTTTCAATGATCTCAGAGTAAAGTTCGTTAGCTTCAGAACAAGAAGATACCTCAGAGGATTGATTGTTGGCGGAATCAGAATCACCATTGGCCATACCACAGAACTCTGCATCACTTTCAGATTCCTCAAAAGCCACTAATCCCTTCTTTGGCTCGTCCTCCCCAGAAGATTCATCAGTTACAAGATCACTTGATTGGCCCAGAAGCACCTTTTTGTTGTAGTAATTCGTCTTCTTCTTGAAGTATGCGAAATCCTGCTTGGGATTCTGAGACGACCTCTTAGAAACAATTGGCTTCTATGGAGCCATTGGTCCAGTTGCCCAGCATTCTGCGGCATAATGACCTGGTTTGCCGCACCTAAACCAACCATCCACACCCCTCTGTGGATCTCCTCTTGTTTTCTCAGTCCTCTATAAAGATCTCTGATCCTCCTTCTCACTCCAATCCTTTCTGTCAAATTCTCTTCTATCATATCCTCCTCTCCTATCAAAACCTTCTATTCTTTCAAAGCCAACTCTTCTGTCACTTTCATCTTTTCTTCCATATCCTTCTCTTCTTTCAGATTCTTCTCTCCTCTCATACTCTCTACCTCTTCCTCTCCCAGATGAACCTATGCGATAATCTCTGGTAAACATAGTCTTAGATACACTCATCTTATATATATCCACAATTTTAATTAATACTTGCTCAAACAATAAAATTAATTTACTTATCTTTAAATAAAATAACAAACCTTGATCCATGCACCGGATACCATTTCCATCCTCGGGATATTATTTACCGGCGACGAATGCCAATAAGAGGCAAACAAAATAATTAACATTCTAATTGTGTAGATTTATTAATTACATGATATTTCTTTCTTTTTTTTCAAATATTAACAAAACATTCCAATTGTTTTCTTTAATTTCTTTCTAATAAAATAGTCAAATTCGGTTTGACTATTATTTGCCTTCTTCCCTCACCCTGGCCCTAAATAAAGAGAGGTAGTTGTCAGAAGAATTCAGACTGAGTCTAATCACAAACATAGAAAGAAAGAGAGAGAGAGAGAGAGAGAGAGAGAGAGAGAGACAGAGAGAGAGAGAGAGAGAGAGAGAGAGAGAGACAGAGAGAGAGAGAGAGAGAGAGTAATAGCAAAGAGGAACTTCCGATATCCAAAATACGGAAAACTCGCCGGAAAAGCACTCCGGCGAGATATCGACGACGATGACGACGATGATCCGGTGTATAAACGAAATCTATACAAGTGTTGTTGGTGTGATGCACCTTTCAGAGGAGATTACCATAAGATGATAGCTCACAGGAAGAAATGTCAAGTAAGTGCATAAACCTAAACCTAATCAGATTGAATGAAGTTTTTAACTCGTTTTTTTCTCAAATTGCAAAGTTACAGAAGAAAATCAGATTGAATTGCAAGTTTTTTTAATTGTCTTTTCTCAATCACAGAAAATGCATAATGTAGCTAAAAGAATTGCGATGTTGAATGATGATGAATAGATGAAATTCAAATTGATAGGTACGATTCAAACTTTCCTAATTAGTGTAAGATATAAGAATTTCATATTTAGTGATTAATTAACTGTTTTTTCTTAATTTTCATTTTCAGATCTGAGATGATGACTATATGATTGCGTTAATAACACTTGTAAGAGATCAGAATTTTATAAACCTTGTTCAAATTTTGCTTTAGATTTTCGTATATATGTGTTTTCGTTTAGATTGTGACTTTGTTCCTTCAAATTTGTGAGGTCGAATATATTATGTGAAATTGAAACAGATACATTTGTGGATATATGATGTGAAATTGATACAATTACATACATGATACATACATATATGATTCATACATGTGTATATATATAGACGATGAGATGGAATTAGATGATGATCATGATACATACCAGTGTATATATATATATATATATATATGATGAGATGGAATAAGATGATGATCGTGATACATACCTGTGTATATATATATATATATATATATATATATATAGACGATGAGATGGAATTAGATGATGATCACCGAAAAAAAGGCGGGAAAAAATTATAGAATTGTAGATTTCATTTTGAAATTTTTTTGTGTAGTTAGAAATAAGGTATTAATCAGCTAAGAAATGCAGTTTCTTTTACTTAATGTGTTGGGTTGGTTTCCTTAGATTTTGAGATGAGTTATATATATGTATGTATATAACTATATATATATATATAGAGAGAGAGAGAGGGTAGAGAGAGGGGGTGTAGACTTTGATAGATGGTGGCTAACTAGAGTAGGAAAAGAAAGAAAGTGATGATTGTTTTGAAGATTGTCTAAAGTAAGTCATCTTTTAGTTTTTTTCCCAATTTTTATAGTTCAATGAAATCATTTTTTCCCATCTTGTTTAAAAAAATATAGAGTTTTTCAATTTTTATAGTTCAATGATAACCCTTGCACAAAATGGGAAAGAAACTAAAAGATGACTTACTTTACACAATCTTCAAAACAATCATCACTTTCTTTTCCTACTCTAGTTAGTCACCATCTATTAAAGTATGCACCCCCTATCTCTCCTCTCTCTTTATATCTATATATAGTTATATACATACATATATATAACTCATCTCAAAATCTAAGGAAACCAATCCAACACATTAAGGAAAAGAAACTCCATTTCTTAGCTGATTAATACCTTATTTCTAACTACAAAAACAAATTTTCAAAATGAAATCTACAATTCCGTATTTTTTTCCCGCCTTTTTTTCGGTGATCATCATCTAATTCCATCTCATCGTCTATATATATATATATATAGATATATATAGATATATACTCAGGTATGTATCATGATCATCATCTAATTCCATCTCATCGTCTATATATATACATATATACACAAGTACGTATCATGATCATTATCTAATTCCATCTCATCGTCTATATATATATATACACAGTGGCGGATCCAGAAACTTTTCAGAGGGGGGTCGGAATTTAAGTAATCTTATATTACGAAAATTATTTATTACCATCGTTGTTTGTTGCAAATCTTACATTTTTATTTTTATATATCTTTTCATTTTTTAGCTAGTTAAACAACTTTTTTTGGAACATCTTTTCGTTTCCCTGACGAAATAATAGTATAATTAATATTTAGCCCAAAACAATTAACAACAAATACTTAAAAAATATAGATGTAATTTATTTTTTATATTAATGATTATGTATTTTTTTATAAAGATTATGATGTACTATTATAGTATTTTATTAGTATAGCTCAATGGTTATTCTTGATGTGAATGTATTTATTAGTTAGTTAAATTTTATAAAGTTTAAAGAGCTTCAAGAAATTATGTATATTGAATAATTACGTGTAAATTTAAAATTTATGGGATTATACATAATTAATAGTAGCCAATACCAAATTATTAATTAACTTATATTTTTATCTAATAGACAAAGGATCATCAATCGTATGAGAATTTAAGTTAACATAAGAAACGTAACAAATAGATTTGAACCGTTGATCACTTTTAACTCAACATCTCAATAGAATTTAGTTTATAATATGTTATAAATAAATATAAATAGGTAATTATACATAAAATAACATTAAAATAAAATAAAATAACAAATTTATTTATGCTAATAACATTTAAAAAAAACTACTTTTACTACTATATGTAAAGCAACTAAAGGTTTGCATGATGGTTGAATATTAGTTATTGAATTATAATTACGGACATGAACTTTAATTGGAATTGTTCAAAATTGGGGTGTCTAAGTAAAAATTTTGGGGGTCAAAATCATAAAATATGTTCATAAGTGATAAAACCAATGATATAAAATGATTTATTTAGGGGACTTATGGGTGTCATTTGACCCCCTTATCAAAAGGGTGTGTCCGCCCCTGTATATACACATGTATGAATGTATTATGTATGCATATATCATGTATGTATCTGTATCAATTTCACATCATATATCCACAAATGTATCTGTTTCAATTTCACATCATATATTCGACCTCATAAATTTGAAGGAACAAAGTCACAATCTAAACCAAAACACATATAGACGAAGATCTAAAGCAAAATTTGAACAAAGTGTATAAAATTCTGATCTCTTACAAGTGTTATTAACGCAATCATATAGTCATCATCTCATATCTGAAAATGAAAATTAAGAAAAAACAGTTAATTAATCAACTAAATATGAAATTCTGATATCTTACACTAATTAGGAAAGTTTGAATCGTACCTATCAATTTCAATTTCATCTATTCATCATCATTCAACATTGCAATTCTTTTAGCTGCATTAGGCATTTTCTGTGATTGAGAAAAAAACAATTAAAAAACTTGCAATTCAATCTGATTTTCTTCTGTAACTTTGCAATTTGAGAAAAAAACGAGTTAAAAACTTCATTCAGTTTGATTAGGTTTAGGTTTATGAACTTACTTGACATTTCTTCCTGTGAGCTATCATCTTATGGTAATCTCCTCTGAAAGGTGCATCACACCAGCAACACTTGTAGAAATTTCGTTTATACGCTGGATCATCGTCGTCATCTTCGTCGATATCTCGCCGGAGTGCTTTTCCGGCGAGTTTTCCGTATTTTGGATATCGGAAGTTCCTCTTCGCCATTACTCTCTCTCTCTCTCTATGTTTGTGATTAGACTCAGCCTGAATTCTTCTGACAACTACCTCTCTTTATATAGGGTTAGGGTGACGGAAGAAGGCAAATAATAGTCAAACTGAATTCGACTATTTTAGTAGAAAGAAATTAAAGAAAACAATTGGAATGTTTTGTTAATATTTGAAAAGAAAAAAAAGAAATATCAGGTAAGTAATAAATCTACACAATTGGAATGTTAATTATTTTGTTTGCCTCTTATTGGCATTCGTCACCGGTAAATAATATCCCGAGGATGGAAATGGTATCCGGTGCATGGATCAAGGTTTGTTATTTTATTTAAAATAAGTAAATTAATTTTATTGTTTGAGCAAGTATTAATTAAAATTGTGGATATATATAAGATGAGTGTATCTAAGACTATGTTCAACACAAGGCTTTAGTTGATAGTTGGCTTTGTTGGCATGCATAATTTAAAATTAATATACTTGTATCCCTATATGTATAAAGTGTGATTGGGTATGAAAGCATGTATGAAAGAGTTGAGTGTGTGTTCGCATACATACACCTATAATCATCACTTGTCAAGATCATAACCTCCAAAAAGTCCATATCAACAATGCCAAGTTTAGCTTGATTTATCTAATGCCATTTCATTTATATGCTGGAAAATGCACAAAACCCAAGTCAAAAGCTAATAATACCAAGCTGGAAAATAAAACATCCAAAACCCAATTGGAACTTGACCAACTTTTATTTACTTTTGTGTAAGTAAACATAAAAGAAATGAACATGCCCAGAGATGTAATAGTAAATGAAGTGATCATTGCAATGATACAATTTTAAGAGTGAGTGACTATCATATCAAAAATCAAGAAACGAAGACCCACAAAGGAAGTATGTTGTTCCAGAAACCTGCTTTTATTTACTATTAACAATGGTTTAGGAATGTAAATGGATTAAGAATATGCTTCATACCATCTACACGTTGTAAGAGATAAAAACATAAGAGGGGTTCCAGACTTCTAGTAGAAATTAGATAGGTGTTAATGGGTTCCATTGCTTAATATATCAAAATCATTTAGTATACTTGATGATCTAAAAGTAGTTCTCTCAGAACTTGTCCGACTTAACCGGTAAGTGCTAATGGGTTCCATTGCTCAATTTACCTTACGATATGAACATGAGAAGGACTGGAATCGTACCCGGCAAAAGCGATTGCATGAACCGAGATTCTTACACGGTAAGTGAGTTTGACAACTCTTATCCGGTAAGCGCTTAGCGGGTAATTTTTTCCTACGATATCGCTTTGAAAGAATAAAATATTGTCCGATATGATGGGTGTTACCAGGTGAGTGTTTATGTAAACGGCCCCTAAATCATGAAACTGCAACCTTAACCATTCCTCCTAGACTATATGCTTAAGAAACCCATCCATGTCATTGGAACTTTTGTAAATAATAGGAAGTCTGATGATCAGTGATTATATAGTATACTACAGCTTTTATGGGGCAACAATACGGTAAATAAAAATATGCTAGGACATTAAGCAATTGAAAAACCAAACAATGAAACAATGTCATTTTAGTTTCTCTCTAAAAGTTGTAACATTATCTGTCAATGTAGCACTTGCAGCTTCTACAGATTTGGGATATTCACTGGAAGTATGAGTAAAAGAGAAGCGAGGAATGCCAGATGTCGAAGCCTAAGAAACTCCAATCAGATTACGGCTTCATAAGAACACAATCTGAAAATGAAATCAATTGAGGAAAATTGTTGAATTGATATGAATATGCTTGGATGGAGGGCTTCGATTTCTTACCTTGTACTTGTTGACCTAGCTTTAACTTGATACCGATTCTCCACCAACTCGTGCCTTCTGCTTTTGCTTTAATTTTGATTTTTGATATAACACTAAGAAAAGAATACATTTGGAAGAAGCATGATGGTTCTGATATCTCCATTAGAATGTATATTATGGTTCATTATGAATGAAGAACTCCCAAAGAGTAGTCTCTTCTCAGATGGGGATGGGGATGTGACAACCACTTTCATTTTAAACAATATTTAACAGAAATAGTAACCAAACACAGCGGAAGCTCTTGTATAAATAAAAGGAAGTATATTTTTCCCAAAACGGTCCAAAATTAACGACTTAAAAAGCAACAACAAGTCTTAATAAAGTTTGCAGCTAAACATTTCCATAATAGTTTAAATGTTCATCATTCCAAAAGTCTTTTAAACATCTCCTGAACTGAGTCCTCCCAAGCATCAAGCAGGTGCCTTCCCTTTGTCTTTCGACGAGGTACCTGCCACTGAACCACATGAAACCACAACGGGTTAAGCACAAAGCTTAGTGAGCACAAACCTAGGTTCTATACATGCACGTAAATAATCATAAGCATATCACTGCATAACTGGACATGTATCATGAACCTTACCCAAGGTGTATCCACCAAGAGTATCATACTGACACTGGTACCAGGCCTCTGAACCCAACTTCCCTAGGGGTAGTAAATACCACCATAAGTATTCTCGTGAAAATTACATGCCAGTTTACATAATAACAACGTATACATCATGATCACAAGCATAACAAACTTGAACGCAGGTTAATGTACTCACGTTAGTTCGCTTCACAACTAACACAGTCAACACACCACACGACGGAGTATCAAACACCTATACATCACATCATCGTATGGCACACATAAATAACGTCTCAAGACATCTCAAGACTCATAACCATAACTCTTAATCTAGGACTGAACTAAACTATCTAAAAGGGTAGGTAATTCAATTACGAACCCAACGGTCTTTTCGAAATAAAAAATGGAGTTGAAACGCAAAAGTTATGGCCAAAACAACATTTCACAACAAACAGAGTGCTAGCGGTCGCTAGCTATCAGGCCAGCGATCGCTAGCTAGCAATCCCAACACTTCTGTTCGAGCTACCTATCAGCTAATGGTCGCTAGCCTCCTTTTTCCCCATCCTCAACACCTAGCGGTCGCATGTGCTGAAATTTCAGCACGAACCAAAAATCGGGTTTTCATGTTTTTGGCATAACTTTCACATCCGAACCCCAATTTGTCCGATTCAAAAAGCCATAGATTCGTTACCCCAGGCTCTACGAAACTACCACAAAGAATTTAGGACCAAACTAACAACAACAAACCGAATTGGTGGTCCAAAGATCAACAATTCTCTTAACAATCAACAAAACCCAAGCCCTTGAACCAAACTTGTAAACTAACATGTAAAACACATAAACAACAACAATTACCTTAGGTTAGACACCCACAACAGCCAATTCTACTTGCTAACTTGCTTGAACGATTTCCATCTTGCAATCGATCTCTCGAATTCTCCAAACTCTCCCCTTTTCACTACAAAATCGACTAGGTTCAAAAGAGAAGGGTTTTGGCTTGAAAACCCTTTTATATGCACTTACACACAACACCCTCCACTTTCTACAATTACATTCAAGTCCCCCTACCTGAAATTACATAAAGGACACCAAAACTCATTAACTTAACGGAAAAAAGGTTAAAACTTAACTGAATAGAAACGGGGTGTTATAGGGGATTTGTAGGAGCGGGAGAAAGGAAACTGATTGAGAAGAGGAGACGTGGAGAAGGAGACGGATGTGGGGAGAGTTGGTTTCAGTCATATGCTATAGAAGGTTGTTTAAAAAGTGTAAAATTATTGAAAAACGGTTTTCTTGAAAAAAAAAACTGTTTTAACCTCTTTAATATATAGTATAGATAGATATAGATATAGATAATATAGAAATTTTCTTTTTTGAGTAAGTAGATATTCATCAAACCAAGAATCAAAACAATTATAATTATTGAAGAACCCAATTTATTTTGAATTATCGATCCAACATAAATTGTTATAATTTCTAATATAATAAAGTCATATTAAAATTTTATTTTCTTATCAACAATACAAAAATCATAAAGTTTCCTTGAGTATTACCAACCAAACGAGAAAACAAATTTTGATTTTGAAATCTTCATTTAACATCATATTAAAGAAAAACTAACAAGTATATTGTCTACAAAGGTATATGGTAAAAAAAGAACTTCATGATAACATCAGATTCGATTTGGCCAAAAAAAAGACTTAAATTATGTTTTGAGAGGTATGAAGCATAAAATTTTAACCACAAAAAAATATATATGACAATTGGATTTTAAGAGATATATTTCTAATATAAAAGTAAATATATAGTTTAAAAGCATAAAAGGGCTTTCTTTAGAACAAAGTAATTATTCTTTTTCCAGGAGTATGATTATAAAAAGTATTTTCTAGTGTTTAGGCTTTTCGATTGTTAATATGCAGGAAAAAATTTGCAAAAAGAAAAATTACAAATAAATAGTTGAATATTTTTTATAATAGGATCATAACTTGGGGAAAAAATAATGAATTTAGATGCAATGATTATAGAAAAAAATGTATAAAAATGTATGGAAATCCATTCTAGAATCATATAGTGATGCAATGAAGATAATAAATTAAGCATAAGATTTCATATATCCACATGCAACCATGAAGTTTTTTTTTTTTTTTGAACGGAAACCAGGTAATTTTATAAAGAGGAAAATAAAGCAAACAAACAAAGTCTGAGGGTAACGGTTACAATAGAAATCCGAAACCCCACCAAACCACGCTACAAGCAACCAAAATAAACAAAGGGAAATCGAACAAAACAAAGAACAAAACAAAATTGTCGACCAATTCCTCCAAAACCAGGAGGACCACGAGCTCATAACGACGAACACCTTCACTGCATCACGCCTCCACATTCTGCTGGGTATCTTTATGCTTCCTCTTTTTCCAAGCTACATGAAGCTGCACAACATCCATGATATTCTTCACAATTTGAATTGCCGGTATGCGCTCAGTAGTAAAAAGCCTCCTATTACGCTCTTGCCAGATCATATACACCGTCGCCGCCAAAGCCAATTTCTGAATTAAAAGCCGAGGAGCTCTTGAGTGATCTGCAAGAATGCCAACCATCACGTCCCAAGAGATAGGCACAGCCAGCCAGTGTACCTTAACCTTTATTCGTTGCCAGACATCCCTAGCAAAATCACATTCAAAGAATAAATGTGAATGAGAATCCATACAGTTTTTACATAAGCTACAACGAAGATCGGGAGGGTCCTGTTTCTAGTTGCTAATCCAGTCCTGTGTAGGTAACCTCCGAAGACATGCAAGCCAAAGGCAAAATGAATGTTTCGGGATGTGTCCTTTATACCAAACCATCGACGTCCAATCCACCCTATCGAACTGACCAGTAAGAGATTTATACGCACGTCGTATTGAGAAATCCACATGGTCATCATTAGCATTCCAACAAACAAGGTCCCTATGGTTCGGTTGGATCACCGGAACTTCATAAGTAGCTATCAAAGGACATCTTACGATCCAGTTCGGTGGCCAAACTGTTTGGATCGTATCTAGCAAGTTACGCACCGTAGTGGAGGTAGTGAATGACATAGCATGAAATACCCCATACGGAATTACAGCAGATAACGATCCACAAGGTAACCAAGAATCATCCCAAGCATTTGTTGTGGTTCCATCTCCAATCCGAATCATAACAAATCTCCGAATTTCATCTCTGATTGTCATCATTTTCGCAAATATCCAAGACCACCTATTAATCCTCCTTGCAACCCAAAAGTTACCTCACAAAGAGTATAAGTGGACCCAATGAACCTATAAACTGTTACGAGGAGTTAGTATAGCCCATAAGTTCTTGACAACTATAGCTCGATTCCACACCGAGAGTCGCTTAATGCCAAGACCACCACACTCAATCAGTCTACAAATTGTGGACCAAGCAACCTTACACTTACCCTTAGACGAATCTCCTTGCGCCCATCAGAAGTCACACAAACATGATTCAAGATCATGAATAGTCACCGAAGGGAATAAGAAAACCACCAAGGATTGAAGAACTGACAAAATCAACTGCCTTCTACCTCCAAAAGAAAAGAACTTTGCTTTCCAGTTATAGACTCTATCATTGACCTTAGCAACAATAGTACCATAATCTGCGGCTCATAGAGCCACCGGAGATAAAGGTACCCCAAGGTATCGAATAGGAAAAGCTCCTTCTCGAAAGGGTAGACATCCAAGAATAGCAGCTTTTTCATCCATGGGTACATTACCAAAAAAAAATACATCACTTTTCTGCAAGTTAGGAGACAAACCAGAACGCGTAGCAAAGATATCCAATGTTTTCTTCAACACACCAACCGAATGGACATCACCATGAGTAAAAATGAACAAGTCATCCGCAAAACACAGATGAGTAAGTTCAAGCTGTTGACAACCATGATGATACCGAAAATTCGAAGCCTCACTAATGCAGTGTTTAAGAGTCATAGCAAAACCCTCCATAATGATCGTAAAAAGATAAGGTGAAAGAGGATCTCCCTGACGTATACCTTTTTTACCCTGAAAATAACCAAACGATTCACCATTAAGTGCAATAGAGAAAGTAGGAGAAGAAACCATTTCCGTGATCCATTTAATGAGCACAAGGTGAAATCCAAGACTGCATCATCTTAGATAGAAAATCCCAGCTGACCATGTCGTACGCCTTACGGAGATCGATTGTGAATGCACACCGTGGGGGCCCTCTTTCCAAATGGTAGCCAGCAACTAACTCATGAGGCATAAGGATGTTGTCGCTAATTTTCCGGCCCGGGATGAAAGCAGATTGATAATTGCTAATTAAGTCATCCAAGTAAGGCATCATCCGATCAATAATTACCTTTGCTATACATTTGTACAAAGCTGTGCAACAAGCAATCGGCCTATAGTCTGAGATGGAGGTAGCATTGACAGATTTCGGCAACAAACATAATAAAGTGTGGTATAGTTCTTTTGCCAACCTGCCACGGTAGAAGAAGTTATGTATACCAAGCAAAACATCTGAACCGATCACCTCCCATGCAGCCTTAAAAAACTTCGTAGAAAACCCATCAGAGCCCGACGCTTTATCATTACCAATCTGAAACATAGCTCCTTTTATCTCCATATCCGTGATAGGTCGAATCATATGGAGCGAATCAGCCATATTTAGTGTGACAACCGTCAAAAGAAAATCAGTTTCAGGTTAGATATGTTGAGCCCTTTCACTTTATTACCTAGACATTAATTTCCCATCGTAGCATTTAACCGAAAACTTTAGTGCTATTTTATGAGGATTATGTTAGAAACCTTCAAAATTAGTAGAATTTACACCAATCTTATAAACAATCCCAATTATATGTAGATAAGCCTTATCTATTTTCAAATCTAACCTACAATTTTATTTACTCTTAATACTAATATTTAAATGTCTAGTTACTACTTATTTATTTATATTTATATTTTATTTTCTTTAAACAAATTGGTATGACTAAATCTTGTTGTTAAAAAAAATTAATTTATACGAACACACACACATATTGACGTCCACAACACACCAACTCACATCCTCCATTTTTTTATTTAAATACACCTTAAACTCTCTCATTTCAACCATTTCCTCACTAGTTCTTTTCTCTCTACTTTCTTACTCTAGAAAAATCTATTCATTCTCTCTTAATCACTCTCTACATCCTCTCACACTCCTTTCACTTCAGCCCCAAAATCATCCTTCTTCAAGAACTTGAAGAACATTTTGAAGGTAAGAATGTGTAGGGTGCAAAATCCACACACACATTTGTATTCACATGTGCATTTGCTCTTCTTTTATTTAGTTTTGATCATCTTCTCCTACATCTTGTTATAAAAAAAACATCTAGACACCTTGATGTGTGAAGATCTATCACCTTAACACAAATGTGTTACTAAAATGGTGGTGGATCAATGATCAAACCAAAAATCAAGTGAATAGATGACTTTTAATACACATGCATTGAGTTTTCTTGAAACCCTTATGAGATCATTTGGGAATTTCAAAAGAATGATTTAAAAACTTCTAAAATCATGTTTAAACAAACATGCATGATCAAATCTTGCACCAAAATAAGTTGTATTTTGAAAATGGTTATTTATAATTAAAGTCTAAAAAAAAAAAACAAGCTGCCGGATTTTTATAGCAAACTTTGCATGCTCAAATCTCACTCATTTGACCTCCAAAAGATTTGAAACTTTTTGAGAAGTTAATTTATTGAGTTAGGATTCAAACCCAACTGGAATCTCTAAAAAATATTGATATTTCGACCCCCAAACAAATTTTACAAAAATAGTGCGCAATAGTGACGTTTTCTGCATCAGTTTGGCAGAAGTGGTATTTTATGTAGTTAAATGCATCCAAAAATTATGATTCTTATGTCAAAAGTTTCCTAACTCACTAAAGAACATTCTCATAAAATTTCATGATCTGAATCTTAGTATAACACATGTAGATTGTAACCCAAAGTCACCCCAAATTCTGGACAGCAAGCTGATTTTTCTGTTTTGACTTGTTTATATGATACCACCATTTTTCATTTACTTGTGTGATGAAAATGTGTGTTGGGTGACTTGATTATCTCATCTAACAATTTTATATTCTATGTATATAATGTATATAATCTAACTCTAACATTATCACAACCTATTTCTTCACTTATGTGATGAAATTGTGGTTTGGCTAACTTATCATCTAACAAAATTTATATTCTTTACATATATATACTTCTATTTATACATGCTCATAATCTAACCTTGTTATTTTTTTTATTTTTATTCCCTTTTTATCATCTTTAAATGGTGAAATTGAGGCTATATGTATATATATACAATGTCAACTAACTATTAACCCTTTTCGTCACTTTTTACGACGGAATTGTGGTTACCTTATATTTCTTACGCATGCAACGATCTTGGACTAATTTTGACAAAACATACTTATGGGCTTATTTTATTGAACCTTAAACATTATTAAACAAGATTGGTGTAATATTCGAACTTAGAACTTTTGACCGAAATACCAAGACTCATTAGTGTCCTTATATTTGTAGGGCCGAAGTAGAAAACCGTTGAACACCAAACGCTCGACGTGAGGACTTTTCTGATATCAACAAGTGAGTTCACAGCCCCTTTTTAAATGTTTTACATAAAGAAAGAAAGGATTAGGGTAGTTTTTAGGATGAAGAAGAAGTATGGAGAACATCTCTTCAAGTCCTATTTATACCCAATGCATTAAATGCATGTAGACTCACTTTTGTGTACGTGTCACAATGTAAGTGGTCCTTTGTACTATTTACTATAAACAAATACTCTTTGCATGGTGTGCAAAAGAGGAAGTGTGTAAACAGTTGCCTTGAGGTCTGATAAGTACGGAGGGAACAGTAAAGTGACTGTCCTTATGTACTTTTGTGTCAGTAAAGGCGGATAATCCTTTTGTGCATTAGACTAAGACATTACACTAATCCTTCAGGATCAGAATACTGATCAGTGACTAGAGTCCTGAATCTGGTGCTGTTCAGGGTCACTTGTATCCTGATGAATCTTCAGGATGTCATACGATATTGAGCAGCCTGCTATCACTGAGTTCCGTCTTCAGATCACGAGCATGCTGTTCCTGTCATCAGCTAATTCTTCGACGTCGCTGATGGTTCTTTGAGTATGATCTTGATGTCTTCAGGAGGTCTTCACTTCAGTGGACAGGATCAGTGGACTACAGAACAGACTCGTTCGTCTCCTGATCCTGATCCTGATTACTATAAAAATAGGTTACAGCACAAGTAACATGGAATAACACTGAACAGATTCAGTGATAATTCCTCAAGCTATAACAGAAGTAAAACCTATTCACTAAGTAAAGATTCAGGATCATTATCATTTCATCAGGTCTTAGGAGAGCTGGATCAACACTTTACATATATACTTCTATTTATACATGCTCATAATCTAACCTTGTTATTTTTTTTTATTCCCTTTTCATCATCTTTAAATGGTGAAATTGAGGCTATATGTATATATATACAATGTCAACTAACTATTAACCCTTTTCGTCACTTTTACGACGGAATTGTGGTAACCTTATATTTCTTACGCATGCAACGATCTTGGACTAATTTTGACAAAACATACTTATGGGCTTATTTTATTGAACCTTAAACATTATTAAACAAGATTGGTGTAATATTCGAACTTAGAACTTTTGACCGAAATACCAAGACTCATTAGTGTCCTTATTTTCGTAGGGCCGAAGTAGAAAACCGTTGAACACCAAACGCTCGACTTGAGGACTTTTCTGATAGCAACAAGTGAGTTCACAGCCCCTTTTTAAATGTTTTACATATTTGGGGTGAAAAGCATGTCTAAATTACGAAATTTTAGGCATCGGTTTGTATTTATTTATTCTAAATGCGCTAAATTATGATGTTTTTATATGTGGCTCTATGGTATGAATGTAGTCTTTTCATGAGCTTTTTATTTATCGTTATGTAAGTCCCCATTATTATTATTTTACGACACCCGTTAACTCCCTGTTGGGGGAGCCGTAGGTAATTATGAATAACGTTATTTAGTTGACACCCCACTCACAAGTAGCGCTTGTGGAGTGCATAATTATTGTTGTGGTTTTGGTACATTGCTTGCGATAGGGCATGTATGGGGCAGTTGTCATATAGGTCGGGTGACGGGCTCAAACTACATTCCCTTGTACCATAAATTTTGAGCAACTTTATTTACAACCGATTGCTTTATCCACTTGTGATAATTTTCGGAACATTAATATTATGGACTTGATAATCTCAAACCTGTGACTCGCCAACTAGTGCATTAGTTGACTCTTTTGACGTGCTTTTCAGGTGATCGTAAGTAAGTTCGAGTGCTTAGAATGGTGACGCAAGTAGACGCTAGTTATGATGATCTTAGAATTTTGGAACTCTTGTTAATTTCCTCTTATGTAATCGTATTTTTTCAAAAGCAACTATGTAATTTTGGCATGTAATATTTAAATGCATGGTTGTTTGTAATCTCGTAAACTTTTGCTATGAAACTTGAGCTGTTACATCTCGTGTTTCCGCTTAAGCGGGGTGTGACAGATTTGGTATCAGAGCCAAAGGTTATAGAGAACACCGGTTTTCCATTGGAAAACTGCAACTATAACCGAAAATGAGGAAATGTTTCTTAAAAATTTATAAACACATCACTAACATAACTAGTTCAAATTTTACATTTTTGGACTTTAATTAAACATAGCCTGATCAACTATGTTTAAATAAGGAAAAAGAAATGTGGGATGAGAAATGGTTATGTTAGTAATATGTGAAGATCATCACTAGGCACTACGCGTCGTATTAAGTTTGATTATAGAATTTGCGTATATTAGGCTTTAACACTCGCGTGATAATGACCTTATGAACTTTTAAACTCAGTAACACTATGTCTTCGCCTAATCACTCCCAATCCGAATACTCGGCCGATGCTTCCGGATACGTCACGGCAAGGCCTCGTGCTAACTCTACACCAAATCAAGATAGGACTGTTTCTGACGAAGTAGAGTCACACCATGATGCCTCGGTGGAACCCAAGTCGGACAGCGACTCGAGCGACTCCTCAATTCCCGTTTTTCCACGACCCACTCCTACTATGCCTGAATCATCTAAAGGCCCTCGTATCAGGGTCACAGCTAGGAAAAGCGTACCTATCCCTAGGCATGCTTTCGCGGACTGTACGGAGGCACCCACACCTCCTCGGGTAGTCACTGGGGTGCCACTCGGGCGAGCTTCCACGTGGGCACAGGAGCAACAATTCAGGGAGGTCTCATCGGGACTACAGAGCTGTCAAGCAAGGGTAGACTATCAGAGTCAAGTCATCACAGAGCTCGTGGAACTGACACACTTTTTTGACTGAAGCATCCACCGAAGCTTTGGATACCGCAAGGGCGGCTATAGGGATGGCTTCTGTGGCTAGGTTGATATCGATGGTCTTGATGACTTTGTTGACTTTCTTGGTGTTAGGGATCTGTTTGGTGATGTACTGGTTTGTGTATTGATCGGGATGGCAAAAAAAATGATGATCTATATCATATTTCCCTTGTATTGTAATTTGAAATTTCCCAAAAAAAAGAAAAAAAAATATGAAGAAGGTTTTAGATACTGATGCAATATGTGTATCAGGAATTTTGTATGAATGTATTATATTAATGAAAGTTATGGAAGAATGTTTTCTAGTTTTATATATTCTTATCTACGCGTGTTTGAATCTATAATGATTAATCTATTATTTTCAAATCGTAAAACTTTAAATTCAAAATTTCTATAACAATTACACAAGATTTTAATAAAACCAATTTTTGTGAATGTAGAAAATGATTCCGAGAAGATCCCCACGTAACCCGGGAGGAACCTCGGAAGGCCAAAATCCTGACATTGCTCAAATAATTGCACAACAAATCCAAGCTGCCATACCAACATTGTAACTCAAGTGACTGCGGGTATCAATGCCGATCGGAGAAATGACAGAACTGAGAGAGGAAATCTCAACAACGACAACAATAACGTGAACAACACTGTTGGGTGCAACTACAAGACTTTCATGTCCTGCAAGCCCAAGGAATTCTACGGGAAGGAAGGAGTCGTGGGATTACTGACATGGATTGATAGCTTGGAGTCGGTACTTCATATCAGCAAGTGTGCGGAAGACCGCAAGGTGGAGTATGCCTCATGCCAACTCCAAGGTAGAGCCCTGACATGGTGGAACATCCAAGTTCAGACCCGTGGAAGGGAGAATGCTTACCGACTTTCATGGGAAGAATTTAAAGGACTACTCATTGAAGAGTATTGTCCTAAAAGCGAAATTCAGAAGCTAGAAGCTAAATTCTGGAATCATGCCATGGTCGGAGCTGACATTGACCGTTACACGGCCCGTTTTCATGAACTTGCGAAGATAGTGCCTAATATGGTTACCCCGGAGAGTAAGAGAATCGACCGTTACTTGTGGGGTTTAGCACCAGAGATTCGAGGGATGGTTACCTCATCAAACCCTACTACCATCCAAGCAGTTGTAGCTTTAGCAACTACCTTAACCAATGATGCGGTCAGAGCTGGTACACTAAAGTTGGGAAGTGTTGGCAGTAAAAGAAAGTCAGAGTTTCAGTCAGGTAAGAGACTCCAAGAAAATACGAGCAAGGGTAAACAGGTTGTAAGAGCTTTTGGAGTAAAGGCTCAAGAGGTTGGACGGAACAGTGGAAACTATCCCAGATGCAACCAGTGCAACCTGCATCATGGGGGAGCATGTCTCATGTGTAACCTTTGCAAGCAAAAAGGTCATCTCGCTCGATTTTGCCAGGTTGGGAAGAATACGAAAATAGAAGGAAGGGTTTGTTATGAATGTGGAAGCCCGGATCATTTCAGGAATGTGTGTCCAAGGTTGGGAAGAGGAGTAAACAATATAAGCACTGGGAATCAAGCTAGGCCTACAAATCAAGGAAACCAGGGTGGATCTGCTCGAGGAAGAGCATTCGTTATAGGAGCTGAGGAAGCGCGCCGAGACCCTGAGTTGGTGACAGGTACGTTTCTTCTAAACGACCATTATGCATCAGTATTGTTTGACACTGGAGCAGATAGAAGTTTTGTCTCCTTTGAATTTAGGCCTTTGATTAGTTTAAAATCTAAAAAGTTGCCAATTGCTTATATTGTTGAAGTTGCCAATAGATTCGAACTTGAGGCTACTGATGTAATCTTAGGATGTGCCTTGAAATTAGCTGATAGAACTTTTAGTGTAGACCTTATGCCCATAAAATTGGGAAGCTTTGATGTGGTGATAGGAATGGATTGGTTATCTAAGAACCGAGCTCATGTTGATTGTTATGAAAAGGCCATATGGATACCACTACAAGGCGGAAAAACTCTTATTGTGCAAGGAGATAGGCCTAGAAAGGAGCTTAGGTTAATGTCGTGCATTAAGGCTCACAAGTATCTAAGGAAGAAGTACTTTGCGTTTGTGGCTCTTGTATCGGAGAGGAAGCCCGAAGAAAGGCGAATCCAAGATATTCCGATGGTGAAGGATTACTTAGAAGTATTTCGTGACAATTTGCCTGGACTACCCCCACCAAGGCAAGTTGAATTTCAGATCGATCTTATACCTGGAGCAGCACCTATGGCCAAGACACCATATCGTTTAGCACCAACCGAGATGCAAGAGTTATCAAATCAGCTACAAGAACTCTTAGACAAGCAGTTTATTCGGCCAAGTTCATCACCCTGGGGAGCCCCAGTTCTGTTCGTCAAGAAGAAAGATAGATCGTTTCGGATGTGCATCGACTATAGAGAGCTGAACAAGTTGACCATCAAGAACCGTTACCCACTCCCTCGTATAGACGATTTGTTCGACCAGTTGCAGGGTGCGAATTACTTTTCGAAGATTGATCTTCGATCTGGATATCACCAGTTGAGAGTTCGTGAAGAGGACATTCCCAAGACAGCTTTTAGGACTCGTTATGGCACTACGAGTTCCTAGTCATGCCATTCGGGTTGACGAACGCGCCAGCAGTGTTCATGGACCTAATGAACAGAGTATGTAGACCGTATCTTGACAAGTTTGTGATTGTGTTCATCGACGACAGCTTGATCTACTCAAGGAGCAAGGAGGATCACGAGCAACACCTAAGAATAATTCTGGAGCTTCTTAAGGAGTAGAAGTTGTATGCCAAATTCTCAAAGTGTGAATTTTGGATTAGAGAGGTACACTTCTTAGGTCACGTGGTTGGAGAAAAAGGGATACACGTGGACCCGGCAAAGGTAGAAGCCGTAAAAAATGGCAGTCTCCAAAAAACGCCGACGGAAATTCGCCAATTTTTAGGATTGGCAAGTTACTACCGACGTTTTATTGAGAATTTCTCAAGGATTGCAAAACCTCTAACCGAGTTAACCCAAAAGGATAGGAAATTCATTTGGGGAACTTTACAAGAGGAGGCATTCCAGACCCTGAAGAAGAAGTTGTGTAATGCACCAATTCTAGCTTTACCGGAAGGGACAAAAAACTTTGTGGTGTATTGTGATGCATCGCATCAAGGGTTAGGATGTGTTCTGATGCAAAAAGATAAAGTGATAGCATATGCATCAAGACAATTGAAAGTTCATGAGAAGAACTATACTACGCACGATTTGGAACTCGGAGCGGTGGTATTTGCTTTAAAAATATGGAGGCATTATCTTTATGGCACCAAGTGTACCATCTATACTGATCACAAAAGTCATCAACACATTTTGGATCAGAAAATGCTCAATATGAGGCAGCGTAGATGGGTAGAACTACTCAGCGATTACGATTGTGAGATACGTTATCATCCAGGCAAGGCCAATGTGGTGGCCGATGCCTTGAGTAGGAAGGAAAGAGTTAAACCTATACGTGTTTGAGCACTAGGAGCCCTAGTCCAAATAAGCTTAAAGACTCAGATTCTTGGAGCTCAGGTCGAAGCCTTGAAGCTAGAAAACTTGAAAGAAGAGGCCCTTCATGGTTTAGAGGCTGGATTCGAGACTAAAGCTGATGGAGTGCGATGCTTTAAAGGCAAAGTATGGGTCCCAAAAGCTAGCTACCTTCGACAAGTGATTTTGGAAGAGGCTCATAAATCAAGGTACTCCATTCATCCGGGAGCGGATAAGATGTACAAAGATTTAAGAGAGTACTATTGGTGGCCCGGAATGAAAAAGGATATAGCTTTATACGTTGGGAAATGTCTCACATGTTCAAAAGTTAAGGCTAGTTACCAAAAGCCATCTGGGTTGTTGCAGCAACCAGATATCCCACAATGGAAATGGGAGCAGATCACAATGGACTTTATAACAAAACTCCCAAGAACTGCCAAAGGAAACGATTCAATATGGGTTATAGTAGACCGATTTACGAAGTCTGCTCATTTCTTGCCTATTCGGGAAGATTACAAGATGGAGAAGCTTGCTAAGGTCTACATCAAGGAAATAGTAAGTCGTCATGGAGTACCCATTTCCATAATATCCGATAGAGATAGCCGTTTCACATCACGGTTTTGGAAATCGCTTCACAGGGCTTTGGGTACACAAATAAATTTGAGCACTACCTACCATCCTCAAACAGATGGTCAAAGTGAGCGGACCATTCAAACGTTGGAGGATATGCTTCGAGCTTGTGTTTTGGATTTTGGAGGAAGCTGGGATGACCACCTGCCGTTGATAGAATCTTCCTACAACAACAGTTATCACACTAGCATCAAATGTGCACCTTATGAAGCCTTATACGGTCGTAAGTGTCGATCACCTCTCTGTTGGGTGGAGGTCGGAGACAGCCAGTTATCTGGCCCAGACATTGTGCAAGAAACCACTGATAAGATCGCAATTATCAGAGACAGGCTTAAAGCAGCCCAGGATCGCCAGAAAAGGCTATGCAGATAATCGTAGGAAGCCTTAAAATTTCAAGTGGGCGATAGGGTTTTTCTTAAAGTGTCCCCATGGAAGGGAACTGTCCGGTTTGGAAAAAGGGAAAGTTGAGTCCTCGGTTTGTAGGACCGTTCAAAATCACAGAAAGAATCGGACCAGTAGCATACAAGCTAGAATTGCCATCTGAGCTTAGTGCTATCCATGACACATTTCATGTGTCAAACCTGAAGAAATGCTTAGTCGATGAAGCAACCTTTGTGCCTCTGGAAGATGTCCAAGTCAACGCCAAGTTGAATTTTATGGAGGAACCGATTGAGATCCTCGACAGAAAAGTTAAGCGTCTAAGACAGAGCAAGATTCCTATTGTGAAAGTTTGCTGGAACACGAAGCGTGGACCCGAGTATACCTGGGAACGGGAAGATTATATAATTCACAAGTATTCCCACCTCTCTCTACTAGAACCGGTTAACCTTGTTAACTCCTGAATTTCGGGACGAAATTTTTTAACCGGGGGAGAATGTGACAACCGTCAAAAGAAAATCAGTTTCAGGTTAGATATGTTGAGCCCTTTCACTTTATTACCTAGACATTAATTTCCCATCGTAGCATTTAACCGAAAACTTTAGTGCTATTTTATGAGGATTATGTTAGAAACCTTCAAAATTAGTAGAATTTACACCAATCTTATAAACAATCCCAATTATATGTAGATAAGCCTTATCTATTTTCAAATCTAACCTACAATTTTATTTACTCTTAATACTAATATTTAAATGTCTAGTTACTACTTATTTATTTATATTTATATTTTATTTTCTTTAAACAAATTGGTATGACTAAATCTTGTTGTTAAAAAAAATTAATTTATACGAACACACACACATATTGACGTCCACAACACACCAACTCACATCCTCCATTTTTTTTATTTAAATACACCTTAAACTCTCTCATTTCAACCATTTCCTCACTAGTTCTTTTCTCTCTACTTTCTTACTCTAGAAAAATCTATTCATTCTCTCTTAATCACTCTCTACATCCTCTCACACTCCTTTCACTTCAGCCCCAAAATCATCCTTCTTCAAGAACTTGAAGAACATTTTGAAGGTAAGAATGTGTAGGGTGCAAAATCCACACACACATTTGTATTCACATGTGCATTTGCTCTTCTTTTATTTAGTTTTGATCATCTTCTCCTACATCTTGTTATAAAAAAAAAAAAAACATCTAGACACCTTGATGTGTGAAGATCTATCACCTTAACACAAATGTGTTACTAGTATGGTGGTGGATCAATGATCAAACCAAAAATCAAGTGAATAGATGACTTTTAATACACATGCATTGAGTTTTCTTGAAACCCTTATGAGATCATTTGGGAATTTCAAAAGAATGATTTAAAAACTTCTAAAATCATGTTTAAACAAACATGCATGATCAAATCTTGCACCAAAATAAGTTGTATTTTGAAAATGGTTATTTATAATTAAAGTCTAAAAAAAAAAACAAGCTGCCGGATTTTTATAGCAAACTTTGCATGCTCAAATCTCACTCATTTGACCTCCAAAAGATTTGAAACTTTTTGAGAAGTTAATTTATTGAGTTAGGATTCAAACCCAACTGGAATCTCTAAAAAATATTGATATTTCGACCCCCAAACAAATTTTACAAAAATAGTGCGCAATAGTGACGTTTTCTGCATCAGTTTGGCAGAAGTGGTATTTTATGTAGTTAAATGCATCCAAAAATTATGATTCTTATGTCAAAAGTTTCCTAACTCACTAAAGAACATTCTCATAAAATTTCATGATCTGAATCTTAGTATAACACATGTAGATTGTAACCCAAAGACACCCCAAAATTCTGGACAGCAAGCTGATTTTTCTGTTTTGACTTGTTTATATGATACCACCCTTTTTCATTTACTTGTGTGATGAAAATGTGTGTTGGGTGACTTGATTATCTCATCTAACAATTTTATATTCTATGTATATAATGTATATAATCTAACTCTAACATTATCACAACCTATTTATTCACTTATGTGATGAAATTGTGGTTTGGCTAACTTATCATCTAACAAAATTTATATTCTTTACATATATATACTTCTATTTATACATGCTCATAATCTAACCTTGTTATTTTTTTTATTTTTATTCCCTTTTTATCATCTTTAAATGGTGAAATTGAGGCTATATGTATATATATACAATGTCAACTAACTATTAACCCTTTTCGTCACTTTTTACGACGGAATTGTGGTTACCTTATATTTCTTACGCATGCAACGATCTTGGACTAATTTTGACAAAACATACTTATGGGCTTACTTTATTGAACCTTAAACATTATTAAACAAGATTGGTGTAATAT
Source organism: Centaurea solstitialis (assembly GCA_030169165.1). Lineage (NCBI taxonomy): Eukaryota > Viridiplantae > Streptophyta > Magnoliopsida > Asterales > Asteraceae > Centaurea > Centaurea solstitialis. The sequence goes on along the minus strand of CM058047.1, from coordinate 50,128,613 downwards.
TCGAACTTAGAACTTTTGACCGAAATACCTAGACTCATTAGTGTCCTTATATTTGTAGGGCCGAAGTAGAAAACCGTTGAACACCAAACGCTCGACTTGAGGACTTTTCTGATATCAACAAGTGAGTTCACAGCCCCTTTTTAAATGTTTTACATATTTGGGGTGAAAGCATGTCTAAATTACGAAATTTTAGGCATCGGTTTGTATTTATTTATTCTAAATGCGCTAAATTATGATGTTTTTATATGTGGCTCTATGGTATGAATGTAGTCTTTTCATGTTATGTAAGTCCCCATTATTATTATTTTACGACACCCGTTAACTCCCGGTTGGGGGAGCCGTTGGTAATTATGAATAACGTTATTTGGTTGACACCCCACTCACAAGTAGCGCTTGTGGAGTGCATAATTATTGTTGTGGTTTTGGTACATTGCTTGCGATAGGGCATGTATGGGGCAGTTGTCATATAGGTCGGGTGGCGGGCTCAACTATATTCCCTTGTACCATAAATTATGAGCAACTTTATTTACAACCGATTGCTTTATCCACTTGTGATAATTTTCGAAACACTAATATTGTGGACTTGATAATCTCAAACCTGTGACTCACCAACTAGTGCATTAGTTGACTCTTTTAACGTGCTTTTCAGGTGATCGTAAGTAAGTTCGAGTGCTTAGAATGGTGACGCAAGTAGACGCTAGTTATGATGATCTTAGAATTTTGGAACTCTTGTTAATTTCCTCTTATGTAATCGTACTTTTTCAAAAGCAACTATGTAATTTTGGCATGTAATATTTAAATGCATGGTTGTTTGTGATCTCGTAAACTTTTGCTATGAAACTTGAGCTGTTACATCTCGTGTTTCCGCTTTAGTGGGGTGTGACATTTAGTTTATTAGTGAACAAATCCATAGGCATTAGTGGATTAACAGTATCATCATGAGTGCCAATAATCGACTTAAAGTGATCAAGAAAAGCCGTAGCTACCTCAAGATCATACACAAAAACCCCAGCCGAATTACAAACCGAATGTATGTGATGTGCATTACGCTTTTCCTTAACAACGTGATGAAAGTACTTGGTATTAGCATCGCCCTCCATAAGCCACTTAACCTTAGCTCTCTGTCTAGATGCACTCATATCATTCCAACACGCTTGTTCATAGGCCACCCACACATGCTCAAGATCCTCCCTTATAACATCATTTGACGGATCTAAATCCATAGCCAGTTGAACCGTATCCAACTCATGCTTTAGACTTTGAGTGTTCTCCGTGAGATTCCCATACAATGAAGGCAGCTTCCTAAGAGGCGTTTTGAGCAATTTCAGCTTGGAAGTAACTTTAAACATAAAAGTCCCTCCAACATCAGTACTCCAACAAGATTTGACAATATTTAAAAACTGAGCATTAGTAACCAAGAAATTGTCAAATTTGAAACCAAAGTTGCGTTTACAAATATCCCCCTTAAAACTAGCAACTCCCGGAGAGTGATCCGAGAGACCTCTAGGAAGGAACCGAGCCGTGCAATCTTGGAAAACGGACGTAAAAGAAGTGTTTGCTAAAATTCGATCCAACTTTCTACGCAAACCAGTTTCCTCCTTCGGCTTTTGACACCACGTATGATGTATGCCCATAAAACGAATATCAAAAAGTTCAACATCCTCCACAAAAGCCGCAAAATTCGTCATATCACAATTATGGCGAGACTGGTCACCTAATGCATCACGGGGAAACAACATGCAATTAAAGTCACCCACTACAAGCCACGACTAATCACCCATGATTACCCTAAACTGACGCCTGGACCATAAGCCTTGTCGATCACTTCCACGATTTGCACCATATACAAAAGATACAAAGAACATATCTTGCGAGTCTCGAAATTTTACCTGGCAATGCATGAATTGACTGTGAGACTCCAAGACCATAATATCTACTAACGATTGATCCCATGAAACAATTATACGAGTGCCATGAGCAGACTGGGCCTGATTAGAAACCCATGCCCACCTCTGGAAGAGCCGATCACAAGTGGTTTGTACAACTTCCAAACATAAATGAGACTCCAAAACAGCACACACATGCAAACTATTATTACTAATAAAAGAACGAATTTCCTGCTGCTTCTCCAAGGCATTCAAACCTCTAATATTCCAAAACGCAAGATTAAACATGATGAGATTTGGATTTTCCCGAATCCTCCAATCGAGCACTAGGTCGAGATGACCCTGTCGGATCCAAACGTGCAGTCCTAGATACTCCACCAGGTTTTTTAGGCGCATCCGTAAGTTTTCTGATAACAACCGTAGGCGAAGATCGTTTTTTCTCCTTACTCCCATCTCCTTTGGTTTCTTTAGCTTCTTTACCTTCCTCCAATGGGGTAAATCTGTTTGGGTTATTAAGAATGGTCTTTAATGGTACATCAAGAGGAGCCGAGAAATGCCTCACACCACGTTCCTCCCTAACATGCTCCTCCCTACGCATATCAACTGAAGCACTCGGACCGATCATCCCACTTCCAGCCTGCGTCTTATTTTAAGTCTTTTCCGCATCCAGATTCACATTTATCATGCTTGCCACATCATCATGTTCCAAGATTTCGGTATCATGCTCCAGCGTATCAACAACAACTCCCAAACACGTAGGAGCTGTATTTTCAGTATCTACTATGCCTACCTCCAAAGTTTGGCTCAACTTCGACAAATGATCATCTTCCTTTGTCCTCGACGTTGTACCAATCACCTTAGGCCTCCATTCCTTACGTTGCACCCTAGTGAATCCATCTTCATCAACAACTTATACCTTACCTTTATTCTTTTGAGCTACCACCGCTTTGACACAAGTCGCAGTTTTATGACCAAAGACCAAACAATGAGAACATTGCGTTGGTTCCCACAGATACTCCACCTTTATTAGCACTCTGACATCCTCTCCTCCAGATAAGCTCGGAATAATAACCTGTAATTCACGTTTTAGCTCACCAACTGCCCAAGTTTCAATAAGAACCTTGGCAAACCCCGGTCTACCCCAAGCCTTATCACACAAGGACGCAGTACATGCATCGATCTACTTAGGTACACCTAACGCACTCGCTATCATGCTGGTCCCTTCTTTATTAAACGCCACAAAAGAAATGTTATGAAGTTTCATCCACAGAGGGCATGAGTTATGAATCGGCTTACTTAAGCCCTTGCCAGGATCCCAATGCTCCACAAACAAAGCACACCCCGTATCATAAGTGGACCAGCCTCCACCACCTGATTGCTTCCACCAATATCATTAAACTTAGAGAAATATATACCATTATTGTTCATCATTGCCTCTATGAAACCGAACTTTCCCCATGCAGCCTTCACATACCGCTCAACTAAAAGAAAATGTAACTGAGGCCCCAAAAAATAGCCATACAACGTAGACCGGTGGGTTTTAATCACCTCAGTAGCTAACTCCTTTGGGATATGAATACACGATTGAGCCTTACTAGCAAGCGGAAAAAAGGATAAAGCAGCTGCATCTGCACTCCCTACAGCTTTCGCAAAATTCATCTCAGCCGAATTGAACTTCAACTGAGCATCCGTTTCCAAACGATCAAACACTGATACACGCCCATGTGGTTTATCATCTTGTGACTCCTCACTAACATCATCATCACTAAGATCATTAGTAACATCAGTGACCACCATAGTAGGATCAGGATCACCCATCCCTTCAGTACCCCGACTGGCTTGATGTAACGCCCCAAAAGTTAGGGTAAACAAAAACTTTCATTTAACAGAAAGATAGTAATACAATGTACGCCAACGCGTGAGCTCTTCCCAAAACAGAGGTATAAGTAATATATAATTACAATGTTTGTAATTGAATAAAGAAATATAATAACCATCTAGTCTAGTTCCTACTAGGAAGAAGACTCCAAAAGGGTTATCGTTCTACAGTCAAACTCACGGCCCAGAAGTCCGGTCTCTCCAACGTCCCCCATGCTCACTCTAAACCCGGCACCTACTTGGGAACAGTGTCCCTAGCACTTGAGAGACACATCGACATCACACAAGTGTTAGGCCAAAAGAGCCTAGTGAGTTGTACCAACAAGTACGATACATATAAAATCATGTTAAGACATATGATGTATACAAACGTGTATATAAACTGTTGTCCCAAAAATCAAGAGAATGAGGAGAAATGGATTGAAATCATATTAAGATTGATGAACTTGAAGCTTGAAGGTGCAACAATGGAGGTTTTATATATTTTGCAATAAAAGGTAATTATCATTCAACCACTCAAAACCCTAATCCATCTCTTACCTTATATAGGTAAGAGGCAAAATGAAAGATTGTCAAACAGGGCCCCCGAGGTTCTAAACCTCTAAACAAGGGCATAACAAACGAAACATGTTCAAAATAAACTAACTGTTTAACTAACGAAAGCGGTAAAGATAGGTTTTCTGGCTCTTCACAACAAAGAGGTCCAACAATCTCCCCCTTTGTGAAGAAGTCAGAAAGGTGGTGGAAGCTCCAGCGCCGGTTCCCACTTCGACATCTGTAAGAATTCATCCCAGTCTCCAATGATCCTCGCTCTCATCTGCATAGCCGCTTCCACACGTCGGTACATCAGCCTCTCTTTGAGCTTTCTCTCGATCAAGTTCATGCCCTCCAGTATCTTTTCCTTCCCATCTATGATCTTTCGCCCGGGTATCTGATCAGCCAGAAGTCTACTTTGCATCCCATTGTAGACATAGAGAAGGGTCCCGTCGCAGAACTTAGCAAGCTCGCCAAAACGCATAAACCTGCGTTCCTTCTTCTTCCTTGTCACATAGAGAACCCCATGCTCCAGTATCCTGGTTGGCATATAAGGAAGGTAAGCATCAATACCAGGCACGAACAGGTTTGGTCTGAGCAAGTTGACCTTCGGCTGACGGCTCTCGATCGCTAATTGGTAGTCCGTCACATGTGCAAGAGTGATCGCATGACGAACGTACTTCTTCAGAATCTCGGTGCCGTCTCGGTAGTGTTCGGGTCGGAGAATTGGGCCCTGGAGGTACTTGATGAGCGTTAAGAGATCTTCTAAGTGCACCCGATCCAGATCTGCCTCTGTAAATGACCAGTTCTGCAACTTTCCTCTAGGAATGCCGGTCCCGTACATGCGAACATCGAACTCAAGGAATAACTGATGTCCGTGTTTGTAAGGGCGCATCGCAGTTACCTTGATGAAACGACGTCGGATTCTTTGGCGTCCGTGGGTGGCCCAGTTGCACATCCTCTAGTGCACATAAGCAGTTCTTCTCCTCTTCGTCTTGATGTGTAAGATCCCGAAGAAGACCTTTCGGGACCATACGTGTAGTTTCCCCTGTTGGAAGATGCGGGTGAAAGACTCCTCAAGGAACGGCCTGAAGATGACCGAGTGGTTCCAGTTTAACTGGATGACTGTCGGAGCGGAGGAATCTGGAGTCGTCGTGGAGATGGTTCGAGGAGCTTCTGGTGTGGAAAACTCAAACGCTGAAAGGAAGTTGTTGTATTCTAAATCCCGGACAATGTCGTCCCCCTTCTGAAAGATCCTGAGGCTCTGATCAAGCGACCGAAGAATTTTCTGGGCTTCCTCCGGAATCTGGATATCTGAAAGATCTGTCGGTGCTGCTTCCAGGGGTACGACGTCAATCACTGCTATTTCGGTTAGGTGAGGAAACTGTACTACCTCACCTTCCGGGATCGGCTCGTAGTGCCAACTCCCCATATCAGGAATCTCCTCCGTGTCTGAATCTACATAGAGAGTGTCGGCGGCGGCAGATTCTGATGGAGCACTCGAGCGGGCGACCGTTGAAGCTGGAGCGGATGAGGAGCCGGAACCGGAGACTGAATGGAGGTTGGTGCGAAGCCTTTTGGATGAAGCTTGCACCTCCCCCTCATGAGGACCCGGTGCCGAGTCATCAGGGTCATCATGCCTCCGTTTGGAAGGCTGAGCCTGAGACCGACACATGGCCTCCAGTTCCCGTATACGCTGCTGGAGAAGCTCGATCTGGGCGTCTCTCTCTCTGACCTGGGCGGAGAGGCGGTCGTTCTGGGTGGTGTAGGAAGTGATCATCATCGAGTGTTCCACCTCAGTAACGTACCCCGGAATGAATGGTAGGTCGCCCGAGGTCGGAGGAGCAAGTCTGAGAATGTCTTCTGATTGACGAGGAATCGGTGCTTCGCTTGACGGGGCAGCCGCCGAGTGTTTGCCCTTCATCTTCCGTTTGAGCTCATAAAGCTCCGCATCCCTGTCTTCTTGAAGCTTTCTTGATGCCTCAAGATCCGCCAGTCTCTTTCTCTCGGTCTCGGCCAAGGCTTTCTCCAACGCCTCGACCCGTACATCCATAGCCCTGTTGGCTTCCTCCATAGCAAGTAGTCTGGTGTGGACGACTTTTAGGATGTCGTCCGAATCCGTCGGACCTGAAAGTCCCGTTGGTATAGGGGTGGTTTTAGGGATTCCACCCGAATCCGTCAGGCCTAAAAGCCCCGGTGTTGCATGAGCGTCTTTAGAGACTTCGCTCGAGTCTGTTGGACCCGGTCCCGGTAGTACTAAACCCGGTGCCACTTGGGCTCCAGTTGTCGAGTAGAGTCCTATTGAGGTGCTCTCTAGGCCTGATGTCACCATCGGTTGTTGACCCGCACTCGCCCCACTCGTTTCGCTTGTTCCGCCAATCTCGTGCATGCTCCTCGGTGCTTGACTCGGTTGACTTCTCGGTTGACTCCTATACGCTTGAGGATCACGGATCTATGCATTGTAGTCTCTTCCGATCGTATGTTCAACTCTCGCCACGCCGATACCTCGGAGTTGGTCCATGTCGATCAACCCCATCTCCCCGAGGTTCGTCATCAAAGCGATCGCGACGTCGGTTAGAATACCGAAATGCTTGGCCAGGAGCGTCACGTACTGGCCACCAACGATGCGACTACCCTCGCGATAACCACTCGCCTTGGCGAGTTGAGCGGCAATGAGATACGGAGCATTCGGATACTTATCATCCGTAGAGAGTTGCTCAAGAAGCCATAAATCCTGCACAGTTACCTTCTCCTCACTCGAAGATCAAGCGTTCACCGCTTGAATGAGCATGCGGTGTAGAAGTCTATCCGATGAAGCAAGAAAACCTTTCACCTTGAGGTTGCCATGATAAACACCATCACCCAAAATCGACCAAGCCAAACTCGGATCAAAATCATCGGGTCTCTTTGCCGTCGCCCACATGTACTTCTCAAATCCGGGAGCATCAACGTCCAATTGGGTATATATCCCCAAAGCAAGAGCAAAATCAACCAAAGAAAGAGATCTCCAAATGCCACCAAGTCGGAAAGTCATACACGATTGATGAAATTCACCAAGAGCCTTGATCGCATCGAAACGAAACGTGGCCACAAACTCCACGATAAGCTCTCGGTAGAGGGTCTCGGCGATATCGAAAACTCGCTCCCATGCATGGCAAATGTAGTACTCGTTGCCATCCTCGTCATATGCGTGTTTTTCAAGAATCGCTTTGATGTCGTTTTCGACACCCATCGATCGAAGAAGATCCCAATCGACTCTTTTCGGCATGAGAATTTGGCGGGGGAGAAGTCGGTTAACGATGTCCCGAAACTCCTCCTTCTTTCGAGCATTCAACGTTGGGTCGTTCGTGAACGAGGTGAAAACATGACTTCCATCCGGTGCATGAAAGTTGGCTACGGCGGTCGTAGACGAGCGGGTTCTTTGTCTCTACAAAAACCAAAATACCATTGTCTTAGAAAAGTTTCAATCCATATACGCAAGACAAGGTTTATTTACATTCGAAATTCCAACGAGACAAAAACCATATACGACTAACAAGTTCAAGCATCACAAATATATGCATAACAAAACAAGAACAATGGGGATGTGGAACATCCCCACACTTGAAATTTTAGTTCAATCACAATTACAAATCAATCTAGTTAGCAAGAAAGAATGGGGGATTTTGGTTTTCAAAATCCCCACACTTATCATTTAACCACAATCACTAGATTCAATAATCAACTAGCATGCTAGAAACAAGATTTCAATCACAATGTAGGGCATGCATTCATCTATAAGCTCTAAACAATCAATGGTGTATCAAGAAAATTATCAATTCCATTCAAGCAAACAAGCACCATTGATACCTAAAACAAGATCTCCAATTACCAAATCGAGCAATCCTTACGAAATCAAAGTTAGGAAACGTACCTTATTCATGTTGAAAGATGAAATTGAAGCTTAAGAAGGACGAATTTCGCAAGAACGTGAGAGGGTTTGGCGGCGCCTAAGAGGAATTAGGTTTGTGTGTTTGTGAAAAGTGAGAAAAAGAAGGTTTAAAAACCCTCTGTCCCGACTTCGCGTCGCGAAACTCTGGGTTTCGCGTCGCCAAACAGGTCAAATTCAGAAAACCTTGATTTTTTAAAAGTTTCGCATCGCCAAACGGTCCTCTTCGCGTTGCCAAGTTCGAAAATTTTTACCTGATCCGTGGCTTACCCACTTGGCGTCGCCAGAATTGGAATCTGGCGATCGCCAAATGCCTACTGTTTCCAACATTTGACAATTCGCATCGCATTCCGATTTCGCTCGAATCCGGTTTCTATCTCCTCTGTATGGTTACCTAAGCAATATCAAATGAAAACATTAATAAAAACACACACGAAATGCATTAAAAATGAAAGAAAATCAAAAAGCTCGGGTTGCCTCCCGAGAAGCGCTTCATTTTTGGACGGGTCTAGAGCTCGACCCCACTTTCAGCTCATTTCTTGGCACGTCGGGATGACGAGCCTCTCTTCTTCCTGTGATCTTTCTTGGAGGGTCCCGATTCCTTGGTCGATTGCTCCTTTTTGTGTATCGGGTTTGAATAATCCTCCGTTTTCTTTCCAAGCTCATGTGGGAGTGGTGGACGGTTCATGCTTTTGGTGTAGGCCAGAGAAGGATCATCATAAGGTTCGTCAAGGTGTCTAATCGGCTCTCCGTTAGGGTCAAAGTAAATCTGATTGTCCCCATAGCCTAAGCTCGTGACTTGATTACGCATATCGGTATTTACTTGAGCGGTATGCAAGAAAGATCTCCCGAGAATAATCGGGATTTCCGTGTTTTGTGGAAGGTTAGCTATGACGAAGTCCGTATAGTACACAAATTTGCCAATACGAATTGGGACTCCTTCCGCTATTCCTAACGGTGTTGTCATGTAACCGTTCACTCCCCGGTATTGATAGTTCGTTGGCATGATCCTCTTGACTCCCATTTTCCTGCAATAACCAACAGGCATCATATTAAGAGCGGCACCTGAACCAACCAAAGCAAGACCACTAAATTTATGACAAGAAATAGGTAAGTTGTAACTCCCTGGATCATGCTTGATTGGTGTGATGTAGATGAGATCATCATCCGGTGCTTTCTCCTTTTCTTTCTCCTTTTCTTTGCCTTTATCTTCTTTCTTCGGGATCATGAATTTCGCGTATCCGCCTTTCTTTCCATCTTCCTCATCATCACTCGAAGCTTCGGGAACTTTGAGTCGTAGGTGTTCGAATGACACGGTGAACCCCTCCGAATCGTAATCCGTGGCATAATCGGGCTCACTTTCACTCTCGGTTTCCACGTACTTCTTTGTGTAGATGTCCGTCCACTTCTTCTTTGATGGCTCTCCAGTTATCATGAGCATTGGCTTCACATTCTCCACCTTTGGGTTGACTTGTGTTTGCGTTGGCAATTCTCCTTGCGTCCTTTCATTCAGCATTTGCGAAACACGTCCAACCTGCAATTCCAAATTCTGGATGGTACTTTGGTGATTACGTAGGTATGAACCCACTTCATCGTTTAGCTTCTTTTGTGCATCCATGAATTGGATAATCCGATCTTCGATAGAGATACGTGGCTCCCCATCCGATCTTTGGTTTTGTTGAGTTGGTGCAAAGAAACCGGGAGGTCTAGGGATGAAATTACGGTTGTTGTTCCACCTCCCTTGGTAATCGCCTCGGTTGATATAGTTCACCTCCTCGGGTGTCATCATCGGTTTGTTCGGGCAATCCTTCGTCAAATGCGGTCCATTGCACTCCTCACATCCAACTTGCAAAGCATGAACAGATTTAATTAGTTCCTCGATTTTGCGTTCAAACTTTACCTGTTGGTTTTTCATAGCGGCTAGTTCATCGGATGGATCGAAGTCGGTAGAGATCTTTCCGGCCATCCTTGGGATTTGTAATCGCTTGTCCGTCCTCCAATCTATGTTATGTATGAGCATGTCCTCGAGGAGCTTGTAACCTTCCGTGGGCGTTTTGTACATGAAGACACCACCTGCAGATGAATCCAAAGTAGCTCGTGAGGAGTAAGCAAGTCCACTATAGAAAGTTTGAACTTGTTCACTCTTATTCAACTCATGACTCGGGCACGAGTTTAGGAGGTGCTTAAAACGTTCCCATGCTTCGGATATGGTTTCCCCGTCTTGTTGTTGGAAGGATCGGATCTCGGCTTTCAATTTGTCGATCTTGGATGGTGGAAAGAATCGGGAAAGGAACTTTGAACGAAGTCCTTCCCATGTAGTGATTGAGCTCGGCTCCAACGAGCGCAACCAAGCTCTAGCTTCTCCGGTGAGTGTGAGAGGAAAGACTCGGAGACGAATCGCATCATCTCGGCCTTCCTCTGTTTTGAACAGATCACAGATATCAACGAAGTTTTCCATATGTACGATAGGATTGCTATCACTTTTCCCGTCGAAGGTAAGGTCCTTGATCATGTGTAGGAGCTTCCCCGGGATTTCTTTGTTCAGGTTCGGCTTCGTGATCGGATTGGTGGGTACAGTTGGAGCGGCTCTCCTGGCGGTCCACATCGGTGCCTCGTCTCCCATCTCGAAAATCAAAGCTCTCAGGCGAACTTTGTTTGCTTTTGACTTCTTTTTGTTTCTTTTTCTGAATTCTCTCTCCGGCTCCTCAAATGGCTCTAACAAGTCTGTCGTGACTGAAACCACAACAAACGGTTACGGGCAACTTGCGGGAAACAAAGAGATAAAATAAACTAAGAATAAAACTAATTAACTAAACTAGAAAGCGAATAACTTGCAAGGGAAAGAATCCCTCACAAGGATCGATTAACAAAACTAATTAGACTAAAATCTAACAACTACCGTTCCCCGGCAAAGGCGCCAAAAACATGATGCGGTAATTATCGTATATAAAAAGTGTAACAAGTTTTAACCTCTAATGCCTAGCCACCGTCTTACCACATATACAGGCAAGCGTACCTGATCGTGAGTAATATAGTGTAGGAAAGTCCAGGTATCGTATCTACCACTGGGAACGGTCAAGTTATCGTAGACTAAAGTCTAAATCGGTTTAATTAATCTAAAAAGGGGGGTTTTGTATGAAAAGGTTTGAATACTTAAAAAGACAATTAACAAAGTAAAAACTAAGAAAGCGATTAAAATATTGTTTTACGATTATAATAAGGAAAAACAGCAGTACTTATCATGATAAAGTGAATCCCCAATATGGATGATATGAAAAGGTCGAAGGTTTGGTTGTTTTGACTATTGTAGGAATTTAAGTCCGGGACACCCTAACATGTGCAATTTATGGTTATGAACTAGGATATGGTCCTCCTAATTCCAATCCTAAATCGTTTGGTCCACAATCTAGAATCGGTAAACCCTTCCCAATCAATATTGCAATGGCTCTTTTACTCTCGGTCACTATTGGTCAAAGTAACCCCTTAACACAACTTTATGGTCCAAGTCAGGCTAAGATAGGTTGATTATCCTTTCAGAGTCTATCTGTTTTGGTCTAACAAATATACCCAACCAAGTGATTTCAAATCGCCACAACAACAATAATCAGAAAAGAACCATAAAAGACATTCAATTAATCAAAAACAAACCCATAAACATTAATTGCAAAGTATCATCCATAAAGGTTCATCTATCATGACAAGCACTACTAATAAACTACTCACTCATATTAAAAACAAAGACATAAACAAAAGTGGACATCGACATGATACCGACAATACAACGATAGATGATCGGAGATCGACTTCCGCAGCGTATCGGCACCTTTCGTACTCTCACTTTCGTTCCTCCCTTGTGTATTGCACTTCTAACCTGTTTAGAACTGAAGGAGGAGGTTGATATTTAAAGAAAAACGACCAGGCTCCATCTGGCGATCGCCAGGCTGCCATCTTGGCGACGCCAAACACTTAAATCAACCCTAATCTTCACTTCAGTCGAACTTGGCGGCGCCAGAATGAGGACTTCGCGATCGCCAAGTGTCTTCTGTGTTGACTTTGTGCATTTTCACGTTTTCTCGCCTTTTTTCGTACTTTTCCGTTCCACGGCCTCCAAATCCTTCACAATCAATAATAAGCTCATTTAGTGCATGAAATGATCATAAACGGGTGAGAAATGGTGTAAAGTCATACGATTACGCGCAACCAAAACATGTATAATTTTGGTGTTATCCACTGCTTTACGCGGTAGCCTCTCATGACGTCTTGGTCGGCAGACTCATCTATATAGGTTTGCGTTCGGGCACGACGGGTGCGGTTATGAACCATCATCTGGTAAGCCTCGGCTTGCGACATGTGCGGTGTGGCGGACGTTCTGACAATTCTACCCGCTTTTCCCCTCACGGCAACACTCATCACTCCCGAGCCAGAAGCTCCCCCACTGGAGCTCTGGCCTACCGTACCAGTGGCATGGCTTCTAGGAAGGACGGGTCGCGCATCCGGGGTAGGGCTTCTCGGTTCTGAGGAGTCCGTGGATGCGTCTTCTAAACCTATGGACGCTCGATAAAGTCTAATACTCTCAGCCCTATGGTCCGCCATACTAAGCACATTTTCAGGGATAGGCATTTCTACCTGACCGGGTCGCAGATTCATCCTGTTCATCCTGCCGATTTGTTGGCTTTCGAAGCGCTGGTGGCCGGATCTCCGTCTGACAGTCGGATGGTGATCCATGTGATCACGGATGATCATGCTGAAGAACCGCATCCAAGGGATGGATGTGTGACGAGTCCTTGCAGGCCCTTCCCTGACGTCGGTGACCATGTCCGCCTAAAGTTGTTGAGCAAGGTCGATTCGCCTTCCGTAGGCGACAGCATGAATGACGTGCCAGAATTGGGTGGAAGCACGGTCCACTCCATGCGTCTTGGATGATAGAGTGCGGTTCAGGATGTTGAAGAAGGAGAACCAGATGGGAGGCAACATCCCCTAAGTCACTTGAGAGATCCCGTTCGGTCTCTGATTTTGTCTGGTATGGACCCCGAGCGCGAGTATCTCGCTGAAGAGTTCGGGGCCGGAAACTAGTGGCTCGAACGGGGCCTCGGGAGTGGCGGCCGGCAGATGGAGGATTCGCCTTAGATCCTCCACAGTGATGGTTAGCTCGGTGTGGTCTACACGGCCCACGATGGTTTGCACGCCATCTCTGGTCTCGACGTGAGAGGTCCTCCAGAACTGCTGAAGGTAAAGCATAGGAATGTCAGCAGTGGACTGCATCGCGTACACCAGTGGATGCGCCCTTAGGATATCAAGTACCACCTTGTCTTGAACAACGAAGTTGGTCAGGTCGACATATTCGTTGTTCTGGTGGATCGGACGGATGTCACTTGGAGCAATGAGAGCTCGGTCAGCAGCGTTGTTGACCGGGGAAGGAGGAGCATTAGGTTGACGAGCTATATCTGTCAAGTCAAAAATCATGAACCAGTTTAAGTGTTTTGAAAGATGCTACGTGAAAAAGACTATACCCTCGACTAGGCGCGAGTCGGAAAACCTCGAAAACCCAAAAATAAGTATTTCGTATTTTCCGAGTTGAAAACGAGCAAACACACAAGGGGAGGTTTTCCGATTCGGAAAACATGATTTTCCGATTCGGAAAACACTCAACACTTAGAAAAATTTATAGCCTGAAGAAAGATAAGTTTTCCGATTCGAAAAACTTCACACTTAGAGAAATTGAAGGCATGAACAATTAGATGGTTTTCCGATTCGGAAAACAAAACACTTAGAAAATATACGAACAGAACTTGTCCTCACACGAGATTCGGAAAACCTCGGAAACCCATAAGGGTAATTCCATGTTTTCCGAATCGGAAAAGATTCATTTGAAAACGAGGCTCAAGTTGGATTCGGAAAACCTGATAATCCGAATCGGATTTATCTGGTTTTCCGAATCGGAAAACATTTATGCATACTCATCGGCTTTGGATGCGGAAAACATGAACACTCATGTTTTCCGATTCGGAAAACATGAATGTTCATGTTTTCCGATTCGGAAAACCGAGACCCTTCGGTTTCCAAATCCAAAAACCGTCCACAAAACGTCGATTTAAAGCTTTAAACTAGTAACATGCATCCTAAATCAGTTAAGAACAAGTTTAGAAGCCTTTTGGATCGATTTAACGTCCTGAAATCCCATTCCAAGAAGTTTGGGTTTCGGGTAAGTTTGAAAAGTTTAGGCTTCGATCCAGACCTTAAGATGAATAATTTAAACGTTATAACTACGTAAGGATTGATCGTAAACTTACCAAGAATCCAAAAACGTAAACGGTTTGACGATCGGAGCAAAAACGAACGATTTCGGAATCGAGCGCGAAGTGGTTATCGGGTGAGATTCCAGAGAGAAAAGTGAAAAGTTTGAAAATTGTGAACAGTAAATCTTGAAAGTTAGTATTTATAATTTTTACCAAGTTTGTACTGTGTTTGGCAAAAGAAATACTGTTTGGCTCTCCTGTTTGGCTCTCTTAACCCGACTTTCACCTTTTGGCAAAAACCACCCCTGGACTTGAAGTTTCAAGAAACTTTCAAACAAGTCCCTGAACTTGTAGTTTTAAAAACTTTCAAAATAGACCCTGGACTACTAGTTTCACAAAAGTGCAAAACGAGTCCCTGAACTTAAGAATCAGAAATTGACAAAGTTAGTCCCCGAACTTGTAAGTTCAAGACATGTACTCTACCGCCCCCTGAACTTTCAAGTTCACAAAAATTTACAAGTTCAGCCCCCGATTTCCGAGAAAAGAGACATACCTGGTACGTCTCAACGGGGTTTTGAGCGAGTTCTGATCTGAAGTAACCAGAAGTCGTCATGATTTTTCACACCTACAAAATAATGTGTAAACAGGTATCCATGGTGTTGTGGATCCGAGAACGTTAGCACATACACAACAGAAATCAAATCAAGACCTAGTACTCCCCCTCGATACATGCAATCTCTCAAAGACTCGCAAAGACTCCCCCTACACACATGCATGCATAAAATGAACTCCCTACTCCCCCTAGACCTCAGGTAGGGAGGTCTAGCATTCCCAATTTGCTTAGGAGAAAGAAGTGATGTTTCTCGTCAAACGGTTTTGTGAACAAATCAGCAAGCTGATAGTCACTCTCAACAAAGTAAAGTTCAACATTACCTTTCTCGACGTGGTCCTTTATGAAATGATATAGAATGTCGATATGTTTCGTCCGAGAATGTTCAACCGGATTTGCCGTGATCTGAATCGCACTCTTGGAGTCACAATAGATGGGAATCCGTTGCATGGTGTATCCGAAGTCGGCAAGTTGGGTTTTCATCCACAGAACTTGTGAGCAGCAACAAGCGGCGGCAACATACTCTGCCTCCGCGGTGGACAAAGATACGCAATTCTGCTTCCGGGATGACCAACTCACCAGCTTATCTCCGAGGAATTGACAGGCACCAGATGTGCTTTTCCTGTTGAGCTTACAACCTGCATGGTCTGAGTCTGTATATGCAATTAGTTCAAAACCAGAATCCTTTGGGTACCAAAGGCCAAAATCCGGTGTGCCCTTCAGATACCTAAGGATTCTTTTGACTGCAGACAAGTGTGAATCACGAGGATCACACTGAAAACGAGCGCAGACACCCGTGGAGAAGACGATGTCTGGTCTACTAGCCGTGAGATACAAGAGGGAACCAATAATTGCCCGATAAGTCTTCTGGTCAACCTGTTTACCAGAAGAATCAGCATTTAGTTGAAAATTCCTGGGCATTGGTGTTGCCACAGAGTTTGAACCACCGAAATCAAAGCATTTTAAAAGATCTTGAACATATTTGGCTTGACTTATAAAAATGCCGTCAGGGCATTGTCGAACTTGAAGTCCTAAAAAGAACGTCAACTCGCCCATCATGCTCATTTTAAATTGGGATTTCATGGTGTTTTCAAACTCTTGGCACATCTCAGGCTTCGTAGATGCAAAGATAATATCATCCACGTATATCTGAACTATAATTAAGTCTTTACCTGATCTCTTAAGAAACAAAGTGGGATCGATTGTACCTTTCTTGTAGCCAACTCCTAGCAAGTAATCATTGAGTGTTTCATACCATGCCCTAGGAGCTTGCTTGAGATCGTAAAGCGCTTTGTCCAGCACGTACACATGGTCTGGATATCTGGGGTCGACGAATCCTTTCGGTTGTTCAACGTACACCGCTTCTTGAAGCACACCATTCAAGAAAGCACACTTGACGTCCATTTGATAAATCGTCATGTTCTTGTGTGCAGCGTACACCAGGAAGATCCGAATTGCCTCGATCCGAGCTACGGGCGCAAACGTCTCATCGTAATCGATACCCTCTTGCTGGCGATAACCCTTGGCGACCAATCGAGCCTTGTTCCGAATGATGAGATCGTTCTCGTCCTTCTTGTTCCGGAAAATCCACTTCAGGCCGATTATTGACTTTCCCCATGGTCTGGTTACCAAACGCCAAACTTTGTTTCTCTCGAATTCTGCAAGCTCTTCTTGCATTGCTAAAACCCAATCAGGATCGGAAAGAGCTTGGGAAACATCCGAAGGTTCGAAATCACTAAGCAACCCTCCGAATAGAATCAGGTTTTCGACATTCTTTGCAGATCGCGTCGTGACAGGTTGTGAGGGACTCCCGATGATCTGGCAGGGGGTGATCTCGAGTCCACTTCCTAGTGGGCGGAAGAGTGACATAAGCTTGTTGGTTGTTGGATGCGTCGTTCTCATCTTGCACGACAAAGACCTCTCGCTGGTTTCTACTTGATGACCCGGCTTCGAGATTAGTCTGCGGTGCTGCCTCTAACCGGGGCTCACGCACTACCTGCCTCTAACAGGGTGTGGGGTCTGTTCTCGGATAGGTTCCGGTGAGGCAGCGGATGAGGTTTCAAGGGGGAGACCGCCGACTATGGGTTCACTGAGTTTGTAGATGTGCTTGAAGAAGGCTCAGTGATGAAAGCATCGGATGTCACTAAAGTAGAGGTCGAACCAGTATGAGCAGGAACTACAATCGGACCCGTGAGTGTGGGTAGATCATAATCTGCGAGGTCTAAGAAGTCTAAAGCAGAAAAGTTAGTGGAAGAATCTGTGCTCGGTGGTGCGGTGAACAGTTCAGGAAATGAAGCATTTACATTACTTGGACTTGCAACAGAATAAGTTTCGGTTTCGGAAAAATCAACATTTGAGCTTTCCAGGATGGTTCGGGTCCGTTTGTTGAAAACCCTATAAGCCTTTGAGTTATGTGAGTATCCGATGAAGATAGACTCATCAGACTTGGGTTCAAACTTTCCCAAATCATCCCGGTCATTTAAAACATAGCATTTACATCCAAAAACTCTAAAGTAATCGATGTTAGGCTTACGCTGTTCGACCATCTCGTAGGCGGTTTTACCGGTCTGCTTAACGATCAAGGTCCGATTCTGCGTGTAGCATGCTGTGGAGACTGCTTCAGCCCAAAATGATTGTGGAACACCTGAATGAGCCATCATGGATCTCGCCGCTTCGACTAACGTCCGGTTCTTCCTTTCCACTACCCCATTTTGTTGAGGAGTGCGCACGGCTGAGAAGTTGTGAGAGATTCCCACGTTTTCAAGAAAGGACTGCAGATTTGCATTGCGAAACTCGGTTCCGTTGTCACTTCTCAACTTCTTCACTCGGCGACCCAAGAGAACTTGAATCCGCTTGATGAAGGCAATGATTCGATCGGCAGCGTCAGACTTGGCTCGTAGAAATTCAAGCCAAGTGAACCTAGAGAACTCATCAACGAGAACTAACATGTACTTCTTTCTAGCTAGGCTCTCGGTTCTTGTAGGTCCACACAGATCCATGTGAATCATGTCAAGGGGACTCTTGCTATTCGTGTCCATCCTCGGTGAATGAGAGCTTCTCGTCATCTTCCCTTGTTCGCAAGCGGGACACAATGTATCCTTGGAAAGTCGAGTCTCCGGAAGTCCCTTGACAAGGTTTTTCGAAACTAGCTTGTTCATGTCTTTGAAATTCTGATGGCAGAGTCTTCGATGCCACAACTAACTGTCCTCCTTTGATGTTTTTGCGAGCAAACAGATTGCATTCCTTGGATTAGAAAAAGCTTCAAACTGAGGGTGTGTCTGAGGGATTGAACGGAAGACGGTGGAGTAAAGATTGTCGTTCCTCCGTGCACTAAGGACGACATTGTTGTCTTCATCATTCACATTGCTTCCGTATTGGAATTGCTTCACCCAATATCCGTTGTCACAGAACTGACTGGAGCTAAACATGTTGTACCCTAACCCCTCGACATATCTTACATCTTTGATGATGTATCTCCCATCCGTAATTTTCCCATAACCCACCATTGGCTTAGGTGTCTTGTCGGCTGTTTTAACATGTCCCTCAAACCTTTCAACGTAGTCAAAAAGGAATGATCTCTGACCAATCATGTGTCTATATGCACCAGAATCGAAGTACCACACATGACTGACCTGCAAGACAGACTAAGCTTGTTTAGGGACCCATTGCCAAATGGGTTCCTTTGGGTTAGAGACAGATAAATCAGTCGGTGTAGTCCCCTTTTCGGATTTCTCCTTAGGCGGAGGGGACTTCACTGACGAAGAGGACTTAGCTTTCCCTCTTTTTCTTCCCCTTCTCTTTTGGGATTTGACATTAGATTTAGGAGCATTGAAAGAGTTAGACACACCATAACGCAGGAAATTATCAAACATAAAGCACATGTCATTGCGAAAAGTATTAAAGGCATCGTTTAAGTTGCGATTACAATTAACAGACATGTTCGAATTCATTCCTACACTAGTGGGAGCATAGCCTAAACCCGCACGGCTAGGACTATGCTTCTTAGGGAAAGCAGAAAAAGAGTTGTTCCTTCCATGATGATCCTTTCTTGGTGGCTTCACATTCTGTCCACCATCTTTCCTCCTCGCATCTGCATGAAAAGCACGGTGTGAGTTAGAGGACGGCTTTGTGGGAATGGAGTTGCCACCTTTTCCAGATGATATTTTAGAAAATTTAGGTTTTGTGGAATTGAAAGGTTGATTGGGTTGTAACTGAGAAGTCTCACCCACTTCAAAGGTACTTGAATGAAAATCAAGACTTTTAATGGGTTTAACTGAGTTACAAGCATCGTTAGACTTTGAATGCTTTTTCTGGAGTCCTTTGGGTGCGTGAGGCTTAACTGACTTACCCTCGTCAGTACCAACACATTTTTCACCCTTAGGGTTACTTTTCTCAGAAATAGGAGCACGTGACTCAGTAGGCTTCTCAGATTTGACAACAACAGATTTTGGCTTCTTTGGAATAAAGCCTGAAGGATCATCACCTTCATCTAAAAACACCTTCATATCATATTCAATATTTGGATCATGGACAGTCTTGGGTTCAGCTATCATGTGGTGTGAATTAGGGGGTTCATCATCATCCGAGACTATGGAGCAATGGTTCTCAAGATCTATGACAGGTTTGGGTTGGGGATTGGCTACCGGAAGGTTAAGGATTGGAGCAGTCTTATCATTAACTGAGTCTGAACAGTAAAGGTTTTCAAGGTTCATAACTTTCCTTTTCAAAATGGAGTTAGACACAAGTTGGTTGTTTAAAGATCGGCGATACATTATCCTTTCATCATGATCAAGTTCTTTTAATAGTTCAAAATGGATATCTAGGAGAACGTATCGAGTTTGAAGATCCACAACCTTGATTTGGAAATCAGTAAAAGCAGAGGTTGTGGTCTCACACTCTGAGGAAAGCCTAATTCTCTCGGCATTGGCCTCGAGCAAGTCTTTTTCAAGAGTGCGAACCAAGGTGTCTTTTTCCGAAACAATTACTTTCAGATTCAAGATCTGATGTTGACATGCATCCAAATCCATGGCTTTTAACCTAAGGGCAAACACCTCCTTTTCTAGTTGGACTAGGTCGGGACTCTTAGTTGCGGAAACATCCTCAGGTGGGATTACTAAGGTCTCCTCTGAAAACTCCATTTCCCTAGTATCATAGCTTGAGTTCAGATCAGTATAGTTGATGGGGGGCATTGCTACTCTAGGGGTTCTGGCCTTAATGCCTTCCCATGTGGGTTCAGAGTTGGTTGGATCACTAGCCGGAACAAAGATTGGTCTATTGGGAGGGGGGCTAGTGGGTGGACTACCAGAGGTACTGTTCGACGGACTGGTTGTTCTAGTGATGGTCTCACCGTTTATTACTTCGGTGTACGTGACAGTCTGTCTAACGAATTCCTCGGTTACATGTCCTCCTACTAGGGCAGGTTTGGGTTTGAAGGCGGCCATATCCTCAAAATTGTATTGATGAGAAGGTGCTTTATCTAAAACATGGTTTTCAGATAGACCAAGGCCGGGTTTGGCTTTATAAAAAGGATTCTTTTTGGCATGCTGAGTGAGGATACTTAAAGTCTGTTCAGATTGTCCTCTTTTGAAATTGTTGTCCTCAAGCTCTTGGATTTTAGAAAACAACCGAGTTCTTTCTTTCGAAAGTAACTGGAATTTAATGTTGAGCTCCCCATGGTCACTGTTAAGTTCCTCATGGGCTTTTTGAAGACAACCAAGTTTGTTTGATAAGTTGGACTCTCTAATACCAGACTCAAGTGTTTCACGATTATAAACAATAGTCAAATCCTCGAGAGAGCTTTTATAAATGGCACTATCGATTCTAAATTTCGTGACAAGAGTCCTCTCCGATTGGAGACATCTCTCTAGTTCACAAATTTTAGATTCCAACATTGCCACGGTATCAGTTATATTGGGAATAGTGGATACCTCAGACGGATCAATGTCTTGGTAAGTGCTTGGTCCTACAGCTTCTGATCCCTCGAAGTCGGCCATCAAGCATAGACCCTTCACCAAATGATCATCCTCGTCTGAGCTCTCTTCTTCACATACCCAGTTCTCTTCATCAACCAGCAGAGCGACCCCTTTCTCCTTTTTCCTCATTAATGCGGCCTTCTTCTCAAAATACGCGGCATCCTTGTACTTAACGGAGCAATCCCTGGCGTAGTGTCCCAACTTACCACACTTGTAGCAAGTGGTAGTGGGACTTGCGGCTTGTTGAGGAGCGGGGTTTTGGGTTATGGGAATCTGGGATTGACTTGACCTTTGGATTCCTTGGTCAGCTTGAACCTGATGATCTTCCCTTGGAGCTTGCCTGGAACTGTTTCCCCGGGAATCACTTCCATTGTGGTTTCCTTTCCCGCGATCCATTCTTTCGTCTGCCCTGTTGTCATACCTATCCTGCTCAAACCCGTATCCTGGTCCTTGATCCATTCTTCCACTCTCATACCTTCCTCCGTACCCGCCTTCATACCCTTGGCGATCGATATATCCAGACTCGGGAGTGTATTGCCTCATGTTTCTTCGGTAGTTGATGTCGGAGACCTGACCTCTCCAATTTCCTTGATACCCTGGGCCTCCTTGGTAGTCTAGATAGGTGTTATCTCTTTTGAGTTGATCTCTGAATCTGCCTTGTTCTTCTCTGTACCTGCCATGATCTTCTCGGTACCTCCCTTGATTGTTGTGATGACTTCCTTGATTGTAAGACTGCATCCTTTCCCCTTGTTGATAACTACCTCTGCCTTGATTCCCGTACTGAGCTCTATCCAGCTGATAATCACCTCCCCTTCCTTGCCCCATTCTTCCTCCACTTGGAAATCCAGATCCCCGTGATCTATTAAATCCGCGGTTTGCATTCAACTTTTGCACGTTGTGGGAAATGAGAGCAAGAGACTCATTCACATTGTAGAGTTCTTCATCAGAGATGGTAATGATCAAAGGATCATTGGGATGTTGTGCGCTTGATCCAAGGTTCGGGTTGAACTCTTGGTAGAAATCCTCTTGATGTTATTGGGGAGGGTTGTACTGCGATGGTTGGATAGGGACAGAGTTTGGTCCTCCAAAGGGCACTGCTGCTAGTGCCAGAGGATCAACTGCTTTCTTGGCTCTTCCCCCGGTGATGAATTCCTCATGCTGGACCATCATGCTGAGGAGGTCGTGAAGACCCATAATTCCAAGGTTTCTACTTAGTTGAAGATGGCCAGGTTTTGCAATTTTGATGTGAGATTCTTCAGAAACTTCACATTCACTTCGTATTTCGTCTTCTCAACCCCGAGTCTTCTCAGATCATTGACGAAGGCATTCAGTCTTTGATAAGACTCTGTGAGGGATTCGTTTTCCCTTGCCTTGAAACCTTCGTATGCATTAAGAGCGCTTTCTTTCTGACTCTCCAGAGCGGTGTCACCTCCTTGCATTTGTTGCTCAATCTCCAACCAAACGTCTCGGGCGTTGGTCAGACTATCAACTCTCGCGTACATATCGTTCGGAAGCGCCATAATCAGAAGAGTGAGTGCTCGCTTGTCGATCAAGTGACGAGCTCTCTGTTCCGGGTTGTACATGTCAATGGGCTTCTCTACGACGTAGGCTGGTAGTTTGGGGCAGTTATCGGTTCGAGGGACTGCGGCCACGGTGACCGTTGGTCTGATAGGCCCTTCGCGGATGGATTTCATCAGATTCTCATCCAACAGATCGAGGAAGTGTATCATTCTGCGTTTCCACTGTTGATACTCGCCCATCACCAGGATGGGAGGGCGAGATTCGGATCCAATTCCGATGATCTCTTTCGACATTTCTCACTCACTAAGAGGATCTCCTCGTATGACTCACTTGGCTTAAAAGAAAGGTTTTTGAAAAACAGGTATTTTGAGCGCCTCGGGACACAAATAGCTTCGAGATTTGAAAGATTTTGAAAAGAGGCTAAGTGTCGAATTCGGGGAACAATTTTTCAAGAGTTCCGGCTCGAAGAAGCGAAATCCGATCTGGAAACTGATGTTTTCCGAATTGGATTTGGCTCAAAAATACAGGATGCGGAAAAGCAACTTTTCCGATTCGGAAAATGGTATTTTCTGATTCGGAAAATGCTAAGATCGGAAAATGAAAGTTGGATTCGGAAAATGAGGTTTTAAGGAGCAAAACCCCAAATCAGAAGGCCGTTCTCCGATTCGGAAAACAATTGTTTTCCGATTCGGAAAAGGGGTATTTTCCTATTCGGAGAAGGTACAATTTCCGATTCGGAAAATTTGAACTGATATTTCAGTCCTCGTTTTCCGATTCGGAAAACCTGTACAGAAACTCCGAAAAATCACTCAAAATCCCTCAAAAACACTTAAAAATAAGTGTTAAGACCCCCAATTGGTAGGAAATCAGTTAGAAAACACTAGGGAATCACTTAACACCTATACACACCCTTTTAAAACTTCTTTTTGGATTAAAAACCCAAAAAGTTTAGAAAAAATAAAACTTGAAAAACCTTGAAAAATTCTTTTAAAACACAAAAACAAGCCAAGGAATCAACAAGGATCAGCTCTGATACCAATTGTTGTCCCAAAAATCAAGAGAATGAGGAGAAATGGATTGAAATCATATTAAATTGATGAACTTGAAGCTTGAAGGTGCAACAATGGAGGTTTCATATATTTTGCAATAAAAGGTAATTATCATTCAACCACTCAAAACCCTAATCCATCTCTTACCTTATATAGGTAAGAGGCAAAATGAAAGATTGTCAAACAGGGCCCCCGAGGTTCTAAACCTCTAAACAAGGGCATAACAAACGAAACATGTTCAAAATAAACTAACTGTTTAACTAACGAAAGCGGTAAAGATAGGTTTTCTGACTCTTCACAACAAAGAGGTCCAACATAAACAAACATAATCAACGTGTACTTTTACGGGTTATCTTTTATCTTCAGAAACAGTGGGAGCGACCCACTTCCACCAACCAATATCCCTACACTCGTTACTTCCAAACACCCCGATGCCGAATTTAGCATGACATCATCCACTGGGGCCCGCACACCTCGGAGCCGGCGACATAGGTGCGTACCTATTTCAGTACCTCCCAATACTGTTTGGTGTGGACATATTGCGTTGGATCGTCCATCATTATTTATATAGCCGCGTATCCACCACCAGTCCCATCACTCGTTACTTCCAAACACCCTGATGCCGAATTTAGCATGACATCATCCACTGGGCCCCGCACACCTCGGAGCCACCCGAGATGCTAGCGATATAGGTGCGTACCTATTTCAGTACCTCCCAAGACTATTTGGTGTTGGATTTGCTTAATTATACATACACTTTATGTATTTTCACCCAGTCTAAGAGACCATACTAAACCATATGATATCCAAGTTACATACAATCGGGGGTCTCATGACCTTCTTTTTCTCATATAAGCCAACATGCTCGGGATTCAATTCCCTCACATCATTCTGTGTCATACATAATAACACATATTTCTCATAAATACATTCATCATATGATCACATGGATTTAACTCACGCATTAGTAGCATACGATAATCTACTCCATGTATACAATAATCCAAGTCAAGCACTTCATACAAGCATCGTTACTCATTCATTTCATGGCAATCCTTAAACCTAACAATTTAGGCATTTCATCCAAAATCATGTTTATTCACGATAAACAAGCAAGATATGTAAATCAAACAAGATGATGTGCTCTCAGTTTTAACAAAATGGGTTTAGCAACTCACCTTGAGGCTCGTAAAGCCAAAAGCCCCAAATCTCACCCAAAACCCTAGCTTAATGCTTGAGTGAACACCTAAACTGATAAGGAGTTAATACCTTAGATTAGTTCCAGATCTATAACATATAAGACTAGATCTACACTTAAAACTATAGATAAGACTTACCCTTTTCAAGATCTTGAACAAAACCCTAGATATGGAGAATCCCCTTTACAACAATGGAGGTTTTGAAGGTGAGAGGTGGAGAAGATGAAGATGAAGGAGATCTAGCTTCCAAATCTTGCTACCTTAAGTATCAATCGATCAATGGATTCTTGAAGAGCTTGCAAAATGGAGAAGATAGGAAGAAAAATCGGCTAAAATGGATAAGAAATGAAAGAGATATGATAAAAAGAAGATAGGAGGGTTTATAACAACTCAAAATATAACTGCAGGTTTGGCGCTGATCATGGCGCTAATCAGATCAGCACGGGACGTACCGCCTACACCAGGTCAAAACTCAATCAGCAGGTTTGGCGCTGATCATGGCGCTAATCAGATCAGCGCGGAGATTAGCGCCAAGACAAAATTGCTCCGATTTCGATTCCGAAAGGACCGTTGGACTCGTAATTGAATTTTCTAACATACTAGATCATAAAATGTTGGTTTTGATCCACAATTCTAATTCTCATAATTTTATTATTAGATCGATATTACGAAGGAAAATTACGGGTGTTACACTTGACGTATGTTATCCATGAGAAGACACACAGCCCACAACACTATATAGTCACCCCAGAGTTGCACCCATGAAGGTTGCAACTGACGGAGAGACGAAGGCCGTAAGCGGTGCTGAATCCCCACAAAGCTACAACGCTGCGAGAACAACCCCTAGAATAACCAGAATGTTGAGAAGCTATGGAATCAACCCACAAGATCGACAAGAAAGCACGGTACAACCAAAATTACATGCAAAACACGCAACACCCACATGATTACGAACTTGAAAAGCAACCAATCGCCTGCCGAAACCTAATCGGAAACGACGCCAAAAAAAGTTGCAGCACTCATGAAAACCTAATCGAAACGATGTTGACGCAAGCCCTAGCCATATGATGACAGAGGCTGACGTAAGCCCTGGCGTCGATTAGTCCTAGTTAACGCGCGACCAGAAGACAACCTAGAACCCTGGATTGATGATGTTCCTGCCTCTCCCGACAGACGCAACAGAAACCCTAGACCAGACCTATAGCATAAACGACCAAAACAGCAGCCAACGAACAACGACCACCACTAGTCACGTTGAGTGTATCGCTTAATACACCCGACAGCAAACGACAAAAAGAAACCCTAGACGTAAGCAACAACTAAATGACACAGAAACAAACCCTAAGATCACCGGTGACAAACGAAATCCGATCAAATCTAGTAGCTTATATGAATCGCCGACGTAAAGAGAACGATCGTGAAGCCTATGTGACCTAAGTCGGTATAGGAAACACACGATAACGCAATCAACAGTCGACAATCACATAAACACCAAGATCGATCAAACCCTACCACGACCGACAAACCGATGATCAAAAAATGAAACCCTATTGAACAAACCCTAATCGAACACAAATGACAAACGACACAAACGACAAATCCAATGAATGACTTACCTCTCCCGGTGATTACAACCACAAAACCCGATCGAGAAACATCCAAAACTGCTAACTCCGATGCTCGAAATATTAAAGCCATGTTGGAACCCTAATCGCCTTTGGGAGAGAGAGAGAGAAACGCCATTCGACCCTCGTCCCACCATGAAGTTTTCATATGATGAAAAGAGAATACATAAGATTTCATATATGTATATAATGATGAGGATATGGATATACATACTTGTTTGATGAAGATCGTTTCAACGATAACAAGCAGAACAACCGTCAAACAATAACAATTCTGAGCTTGCATGCTGATAACGTGGGAAAAAAAGAATAGAACAACAATATAATTGAGAGAATGAAACTGTAATTCTCATTAATCATGAACCCTTTAAATAGAGACTAGTTTACATGTAGATAACTAAAAGATATTGTAGTTTTAATCTAACTTTAAATGTTTATCTATATCTATATCTAGAGGTGGGTTCAAACGAGAACGACCTCAATTTAAGAGAATACGAGAATGATTTTTAGCCACCAATTTTTCTTTTCAAATACATTACCCACATTACCTCTATAGCCCCCACCACCACCATCCATATCACCTCCACCACCACCTTCGCTACTGCCGCCACCGTTGCCACCACCGCTTCCACCAGCAGCACCGTCGCTGCCACCACCAACAGCACCACCACCACCGTCGCTACCACCACCAACAACAGCACCACCACTACCACCTACATCACTTCCACCACTACCTCCACTACCACACCACCACCTATGCCGCCACCACCATCACCGGTACCGTTGTCGGCACCACCGACATCACCGCTGGTACCTTCGAAACCACCGCCGATACCTCTGGCACCATCGGCACCACCACCGGTAACTTCGAAAACACCTTCGGTACCACCGGCACCACCACCGGTACCTTCGAAACCACCGCCGGTACCTCCGGCACCATCGAAACCACCGCTGATACCTTTGAAACCACCACCGATATAACAAGACCACCTCTGCTAGGGGTGTTCAAAAAAAATCCGAATCCGATCCGAAATCCGAATACCCGAAAACTTCCGATCCGAAAATATCCGAAAATTCGGATATCCGGATTTTCGGATATCCGAAAATCGGATATCCGGATTTTCGGATTCGGATTCGGATAGTGTTTTCGGAAAATTTCGGATATTCGGATATCCGAAATATCCGATTTTTATAATAATATATTATTTTATATATTATTTTATTAATAATAGATATATATTAAAAAATTAAAACCCTACTCAAAGTCTCATATGCATTTTATTAATAATAGATATATGTTATTTTATGTTCTTATGTTACTTTAAACTTTCGTATTATTATTTAAAACACGTAAACTATGTATTTGATGTCGAATTAGCTTGTGGATGATTGGAAACATGTGGACGATTATTATGTACAAGAATGATGTATTTTTTTGGGTTTTTTTAAGCTAAAATGACATTTTTATCCAATATTTCGGAATTTCGGAATTTTCGGATTATCCGGTATCCGAATCCGGAATTTCGGATATCCGGATTTTCGGATATCCGGAATTTCGGATTCGGATTCGGATAGTAAATTTTAGTATCCGAAAATCCGGATATCCGAAAATGAACACCCCTAACCTCTGCTGGTGGTGGTGGCGGAGGTGTTGCTACTGTTGGTGGTGGTGGCGGGGGTGGTGCTGGTGGCGGTGCTGGTAGTGGTGGTGGCGGTAGTGGTAGAGGTAGTGTAGGTGGAGGAGTGGGGTTGGTGGTGGTGATAGAGGTGGTGGCGATGGTGTTGTAGGTGCTGGCGGAGATGGTGTGGGTGGTGGTGGTGGTGGTGGTGGTGGTGGTGGTGGTGGTGGTGGTGGTGGTGGTGTAGATGGTGGTAGCAAATGTGGTTCACATGTGATTTCAATGTAAAATCATATGTGATTTAATATAACTTTGATTGGTTAATATCATGTGTGATAACAATATCATATGTGATTTCAATGAAGAATAATATGTAATTTTAATGCATAATCATGTGTGATAACAATATCATATCTGATTTCAATGAAGAATCATATGTAATTTCAATGCATAATCATGTGTGATAACAATATCATATGTGATTTCAATGAAGAATCATTTGTAATTTCAATGCATAATCATGTGTGATAACAATATCATATGTGATTTCAAGAAGAATCATATGTAATTTCAATGCAAAATCATATATGATTTAATATAAGATGATGTGTTAAGTTGTGATTTAAATGCATAATCATGTCTGATCACAAGATCATATGTAATTTCAATGCAAAATCATCAATGCAAAATCATATGTATAATGGCGGTGGCGAAGGTGGTGCTGCTGCTACCGGCGGTGAAGGTTATACTAGTAGTGGTTTCGAAGGTACCGATGGTGGTGTCGGAGGTACCGGCAGTGGTTTTGGTGGTGCCGAAGGTACCGACGGTGGTTTCGATGGATCCAAAGGTACCGGCGGTGGTTTCGATGGTGCCAGAGGTACCGGCGGTGGTTTCGAAGGTACCGGCGATGGTTTCGGAGGTACCGGTGGTGGTGCCGGTGGTACCGGCGGTGGTGCCGATGGTGCCAGACAGCGATGGTTTCGGAATTACTGGTGGTGGTGCCGGAGGTACCGGCAGTGGTTTTGGAGGTACCGGCGGCGATGTTGGTGGTGCCGACAGTGGTGCCGGTGATGGTGGTGGTGGTGGTGATGGTGGTGTGGTAGTAGAGGTAGTGGTGGTGGTGGTGGAAGTGATGTGAGTGGTGGTGCTGCTGCTGTTGGTGGTGGCAAAGGCGGTGCTGGCGGTGTTGGCGGTGCTGCTGGCGGAGGTGGTGGTGGCGGTGGTGGTGGTGGCGGCAGTGGCGGCGACAGCGGAGGTGGTTGTGGAGGTGGGGGAAGTGGTAGCCATAAAGGTGGTGTGGGTGATGTATTTGAATTACAAAAATGGGTGGCTAGGAATCATTCTCGTATTCTTTTAAAAAGTTGTCATTCTCGTTTGAACCTCCCTCTTTATATCTAATCTCTATCGTTACATCATTTAGACGATGGTACACTTATCCTAAGCAAATAAAGATCCTTACAAATTCGCGAATTTTATGCATAAATTTAAGTAAAGATTTTTTTTTTCTTCTTTTTAGTATGAAAATCAAATTTATATAAATAGACAAGACATTCATGTAAATTCGGGTTAAAATAATTTCTATTGAAAAATGACTAAAAATTAAATTTCGTTTGGAAAATTAACTATTTCGGTCCATTTTCCTATGTACGATAAAAAAGCGATTATTTTGTGTGGATAAATATAATTTACATGAATATCTCAAAATAATTAATTAATTGAGAATTTTAAAATGGTCATAATCACTTTAAAAATGCATATCTAAATTGTGTCTTAAAATTTTGTAAGATAAAGTTTATGTGAGACCAAATCTATTTTCGTAAGATTGGTGAGACTAACGTTTTTACATAAAATCTTACAACAAAACACTCTGAAGGTAAAAAGAATATCGAACATTCATAGTAAAAACACTGTAAATGTTATGTTCACGGTGTTTTTTGATGTGAACGTTGCAATTTTTTTTACGTTCACAACTTTTTCGCTGTAAAGGTTCGGATTTACTTTCACAACATTTTCGCTGTGAATGTTTCGTTTTTTTACCTTATTTTGGATTTTTACCTCAATAGTGTTTTTTAGTATGAATATCCGAATTTATTTACTTTCACGTTGTTTTGTTGTAAAGTTTCATGCGTAAAGTCCTAGTCTCACGAAAACAACTTGATCTCATATGAATCTGAATTAAGTTTTGTAAATGTGAACACATGTACCTATGAAATTTGATATTTTTTTATTAGATAAAAAGTTTTGGTATTTTTTAGCAATTGTATCATTTTTTTAGTATGTTCACCAAATTGACGTTGAAAAATGATTTTCGATGAATTCTTACATTTTACCATTTTGTACCGCTACATCTAAGCCTTTGGATGAGTATTTTTTAAGTTACCGTCAAATTTTCACAACAAAAACACACCAAACACTCAATGCAAAACACAAAGGACTGACACTTTCACATGAGAAAAAACGAACATTCACATTATGATAAAATCTTAAAAAAAAACATATAGAATATTTACATAAAAAGGTACACTAACCCCCAGAAAAATACCGACAAAATATTGACGGTATCCACAAGATATTTATCATTCATCTATATATTGCATGCTTGAGATATATCTTCCCCTCTCTTTCTCTCTCTCCTCATAAATTTCAAGCCTAACTTCAAAGTAGCTGAAAGATGAATATGTTCATGTCATGGCGGTTTTGGGTGGTCATGGCGGTTTTGGGTGTAGCATTGTCGGCAGTGTTGTGTGATGCAGGATGTGGTTATGAAGCTATTTTCAACTTCGGCGACTCAAATTCTGATACTGGTGGGTTTTGGTCGGCATTTCCTGGAGCTCCACCGCCAAATGGTATGACGTATTTCAAACATCCGGCAGGTCGTGCTTCCGATGGCCGCCTCATCATTGACTTCATAGGTATTATTGCGTTTAATTATAATGAGCTTATATATCCATGTTAAAAGTGATTATTTTAGTAATTTTTTGTTTCATTTCTCTTTTAAATAACTTCGGGCCAATTTGCCGCTAGCTTTACTTATCACATGAGTAATGAAGTTAATAGTCAGACAAATCTTTCGATAACTATATAGAGAAATTGCACGGATAAGGTACGAAGAATAAAGACAAGACTTTACCTGTTGAGGTGCTTAAAAATATTACTTTTCTTTTAAAACATAATTTATTAAAAACAAACTACGTATTTTTTTTTCTTTTCATGTTAAACTGCTTAAATATAGAAATGAGCAAATAATACACATACAACACATTAAATGACCGAGTTCTTTTTTCCCCAATTTAAGAACAATATTATATAGCATCTAAATATAGTGTACACTTATTTCATTTCCTAAATTTATGATATATAAAAGTTACTATAAATAATATATACGTGATTTATTAAACAAAACGATAATGTTTGTCTGATTCAAATATCTGTAATAATGGATTCAAATCATGTAAAATTCAGTCGATCAAAAATCAGATAATATAACTAAACAATTGATTATTGGTCCAATTTTTCTATTCTTTTTGCCATAAAAATACAAATTACAATAATGTAAAAGTTTCATAGGGAATTGCAACATCATTATATAACCCTACAAAACCAGGAAAGGGTTTTTAATAATAAAATATTGAATAAATTATGGATTTGGTCCCTGTGGTTTTCATTTTTTTACTATTAAGGTCCCTAAACTTGATAAATCATGGATCACGTCCCTGTGGTATTCAATTTTGCATTACTAAGGTCCCTGTTCTTAACTCTGTTAACAATAACTCTGTTACCTCAAGGGCATTAAAGTCTTTTTACCTTTTTCATTTATCTTTTTGTTATTACCTGATAATAAATTAATTCAATCTTCTTCGTCATTATCACCATCCCATCATCATCATATTGATTCAACTTTGAATAAAAGAAAACGAATAAAAATTTAAAATTACACAAATATTAAAAGATTAATTAGATCAAAACCGTAACTATTCTTGGAATTCTTTCCTTATTCTTATCTCTCAATAAATTCTTTCCTTGTTATTCTCTCTCAAGAAATTCTTTCTTTCTCTTTCTACATCTTTTCTTTTATTATCATCTACAGCTTTCGAGTTTTTGAGTGTATCCCATTTGGGTTTTCTTTGTATTGATTAAGTTGGAAATCTTTATCTGTGTTTTCTTTTAGGAACCCTAGTTTATGTGTGTGTTTTTTGTTGTGGGAGTTTTGAAATTTCTAGGGTTCATCAATGGAAAATAATGTAGAGGGGTTACAATAAGGATGGAATTCATAGAAAATGAAGAAAGTGAGGGAAGCCATCGGAGTACGTTGCTGAAGTTTGGCGGAGGTAGGAGGTAGCGGTCTGGAGAGTGGTGGGCGGAGGTGGAGGGTGGGCGACGGCGGCGACGGTAGAGGGTGGGCGGCGGCCGGTGGAGGGTGGCAGGCGGCGGCGGCCGGTGGAGGGTGTCAGGCGGTGGCGGCAAGTAGAGGGTGGTGGTGGCGGAGGCGGAGAGAATGAAGTGGGATTCCATTTCTGTTGTATTGAGGGTTTTGTACCCACAAATCTAGGTTTGTTTCTAGTTTGGTATTTAAGGTTTTTTGATTTCAGATATTTTGGTTAATTAGGTTTTTGATTTATGTTTTTACTTTAGTTTTGATTTTGATTTTGAGATGTATTCATGATTTTGATTTTGGATTTTGGGTTTGTGGATCAAACTTTTTTGGAAAAAGCTTGTAGATTGCGTGGATTGAAGATGAACATTCATTTGTTGAAGATGAAGATTCATAGGTTGAAGATAAACATTCATATCTTGAAGATGAACATTTAATCAGAAAATAAAATAAAAAATCAATAAAAATAAAGATAGATGTAAATTACTGAAATGCCCTTGAGTTAACAGAGTTATTGTTAACAGTGTTAAGAACAGGGACCTTAGTAATGCAAAATTGAATACCACAGGGACGTGATCCATAATTTATCAAGTTTAGGGACTTTAGTAGTAAAAAAATGAAAACCACAGGGACCAAATCCATAATTTACTCTAAAATATTAGATAAATTTTATTTTAACCCCTATAGTTTTATATTTATATATTTTTTATCCTTTATCTTTGAAAAATATCCTTTTTCATTCTTATAACTTCTATTTTTATCTCATTTTCATTCATTCATCCAACTTTATTAAATTGAGTGGTTAACTCATCAAAAAATATATGATTAAATTATATTTTGGTTTTTATAGTACACCATTCTTTATTTTCTTTATTCTCAGATTAATAATTCACATTATGTTACTTTTTTTTCTTTTTTTACTTTATCAACACATTTTGTTTTACCGGTTAATTATAAATTATTATAACTTCGATAAAAAATAATCAAATAATTTTATTAGATTATTGATAAGTACATAATATTTTTTTCCAAAATTTTAGGTTAAAATCTCTTAAAAATAATTTTTTTTTCATTGATTTGTTAATTTTTTATTTATTTTAAATAACCTTTGAGATACACACATACACACACACATATATATATATAATGTTGTTGCTATTTATGTGATCCTGATTTTGTATATTAACAAAGTAATATGAATCTGCGTTATGTTGATGGATAGTGGATGAACATGAGTGTGAAAGAGAATATAAAATACAATAATATATATATTTCCTTCTAACAATAGAGAAAAAAGAAGTAAAATAAATGTAAAGATTTAGGATTACCTAACATAAATTATTAAAAGTATTTTTTTCCAAAACTTATTTCTAAACTTGCAAGAAAATGGAAATAGAATCACGATAATTTCATTTGTATATGTAAATTCAGAAAAAATAATATCTGATGTGGCATCTATTGTATGTAAAGGTATATAAGAACATCTCCAAAAAGTGCATTTGATTTAATTAAACTAAATTTATAATAAAGAAAACTAAGGAAAGTGGAGAATGGAGATTTGCATAGGCTAAACACCCAACACAATGCATATAGCTAAACACCCAACGCAAATACACAATGCATGAACTCTGTCATACTAAGCTTTCGTATGACAACATATGTAAAAATTTATGTTTCATATAAATCTATCTTACTACTTTTGATAAAATTCATCACACTTTGTAACCCGGCGCAAAGCGCGGGCATTTGATAACTAGTTAGAAGACAAAGTAGCTTATCCTCTATGGTCTATGTTTTAGGGCATAATGTTTCATTATTTTCTTTAAAAGTAAAAAATTGGGTTCCAATATGATTAAGTACCGGACCTCGTTCTATCTGGACCAGTTGGGATCATCGGACTTGGTCCCAAATAAGCCCAGTTGTTGACGTTATCTATGTTGGTTGTAGCTCAACGGTTGGGAATTCCATTAGTGAGCCCATACTTGAAGTCGATTGGATCAGATTACAAGCATGGTGCGAATTTCGCAACACTAGCATCAACAGTGTTGCTACCGCAAACCTCCTTGTTTGTCTCAGGACTAAGCCCTTTTGCATTACTGATTCAACTGAACCAAATGAAAAACTTCAAGGCCCAAGTCGACCAATTGTATGCCCAAGGTAAAAAAGAACATCTAAAAAGACATTGATTTGTAAACAAATTATGACCACATTGTGTTTTTTTTTTCTAGGTTCGTCCAATCTTCCTACACCAGATATCTTCGGGAAATCGCTCTACACATTTTACATCGGTCAGAATGATTTCACATCTAATTTAGTTGATGGTATCGACAAAGTCAAACAGAACCTTCCGCAAGTCATTTCACAAATTACTAGTACGATTAAGGCAAGTGGATATTTGAAATCAAGGTTTCTATTGAAGAGGGAGGATCATACAAGAACACACACATTTGCAAGAATGAAGGAACCAAGGAAATCACATGTGATTTTGTACTAAATCACATGTGATTCCCCTTTGGCGAGTGTAGTACACCCTCCCGACAAGGCGAGTGGGTCGTGCGAGTGGGCGAGCTTTAGTAGGAAATCACATGTGATTTCCTTGGTTCCTCCATTCTTGCAAATTTGTTTGGTTCTTGTTTGAACCTACTTCTTCTATTGAAATGTCGAATCAGTTAGAAACAATCACTTTTTAACTTTTGAGGGTGTTTGGGAGTGCTTATCTAAAACAACTTATGATTTTTGGTAAAAGTGTTTATCAACTTATGTGGTGTGGAAAATGAGTTTTTTAAAAAGTGTTTGTATTAGCTTATTGCTATGCCAAGAGGTTATAAGTGGATAACATGTTTTTTTAA
This sequence comes from Centaurea solstitialis, assembly GCA_030169165.1. Lineage (NCBI taxonomy): Eukaryota > Viridiplantae > Streptophyta > Magnoliopsida > Asterales > Asteraceae > Centaurea > Centaurea solstitialis. Next base: position 50,093,335 of record CM058047.1, on the reverse strand, counting down.
GTGTTTGGCAGCTTATTTGTGCAAAATGACCAAAAATGACATTCTTTCATATTATTGAAAGAACGTTGAAGCAGGGGTGATGGAGACGAGAAGTCTGTGTGATGATAAAATAGGGTAACAAAAAAACAAGGGTAGAATTGGAATTTGGTTTTAAAAGCTGATAAAGAGTTTCTAATAAGTCGAGAGGGGGTGACTTCTCAAAAATGACTTATTAGCTTTTGTGGGATGAAATAAGCAACTTTTGAAAATAGTCATCCAAACACCCTAAGATAACTTATTTGCTTTTGTGGGATGAAATAAGTTAAAAGCACCCTCAAATAAGCACTCCCACCCAAACACCCTCTTTAAAAATTTATCAAAAAAGGGGTTTCACATATTTTCACATGGTACAAGAGCCAATATCTACAACCTCTATTGAAGACTTTTTCCCTCTATATATGTTGGAATTGTTTTATTTAATCTATCCAAGTGCTCTTTTAGAAAGTAACCTAAATTAAACTTTATCTATAAGCAGGAGTTGCATGGATTAGGAGGTCGTACGTTTTTCGTCCAAAATTTGGCACCTATCGGATGTTACCCTTCATTCTTGGTACAACTGCCTCACAACGATAAAGATATCGACGAGTTTGGATGTATGATCCCGTACAACAACGCTGTAGTCGTATACAATAAAATGCTCCATGTTGCACTGAACCAAACCAGAAACGTACTCTCGGATGCAAACGTCATATACGTTGATTCTCACAAAGCGTTGCTCGAGCTTTTCCGTCATCCCACTTCTCATGGTTCGACCACTTAACCATGTTAACCGTCTTAGGTTCATATGCATATTTATCGTTTTACCCCTAGTGTTCTAAAATTGATACCTCGAAGCAGGGTTGAAGTACAGTACGGTAGCGTGTTGCGGAAACGGGGGCGGTTCGTACAATTACAATCCAAAAGTGTTTTGTGGGAATAATAAGGTCGTAAACGGAAAAAATCTCACCGCATCTGCTTGCACCGATCCCGAAAACTACGTCAGCTGGGACGGAGTCCATACGACAGAGGCCGCAAACAAGATTATCGTTGATGTCATCCTCGGTGACGGATTTACGGACCCACCTTTCAAGATCAAGTGTACGTAATTTTGCGTTCGTTTTTCTGACTCGAATAAATTAAAACATAATGAATAAAGTAAGGAAATAAATATATATAAATTTACATAAATTTCAAGGATAATAATCATCCTCAATCATTGGTTGAGTCCTAATCCATAAGGCAGATGGCATTCTACTATGCCCAATATATTTTGTATCCAAAACTTCTAGTTTATCGGATTGTTTTTCCATTTTTTGGATTCTTTTTTGTTTGAAAAACCGAATTACGTTAAATAAAACGAACCCGACGGACAAGAACCCGATGCTTCCAACACCGAACCCGACCACCCACCATTTCCAAATATTTGACGGTGGGACCCGCACAACAATTGCGAAATGCCCTTGTCCCCACACCGCACATGTATGGGACAAGGACATATTGGTAATTTTGATCCTGCCGCTCGAGTAAAACTTGATGCATTTCCCTTGAGGTAGCCATACCGACGGGAACCGTACCGTGATCGGGTGACGGATGAGCGCTAGCTTCAATTTCGTCGTCGTGGAGGTAAACTGACCATTTTGCCCTCTCGTCTGCCGGACGCCGTAGACGCTAAAACCGAGGATCGGGGTGACGAAAGTGTAGTGGGGCATGTTGTAGTAATACGACGACCAATTTCCAAGATTCGAAAAAACGATACCGAGCCACGTAACGTTCGGATCGGGGGTTATTCTCGGAGGGACGTTGAAATAACTCAGATTAGCCCCCTGAGCCCAAACGCTCGAGGTTTGTAGCTGAACGACCGAAGCTTGTATTCCGGCGAAATTCGAGGGTAGAGATACATTATACAACGTGCCCACGTGGGGATTTTTCGGGATCGATTTCTTGGCATGATCTTGGAGAAAATCGTCCAATGAATGTTGGGGGTAGAGGGCCATGGCTTGGATCAAATGTAACGAACATAAAGAACAAAAAGTCGCTAAATTGAAGATGAAGCTCGTTTTAGACCCCATCAACATCAAAATGAAACACTGTTGTTGCAACGAATCATCAAAAGAAGCCCGGAGAAAAATTAATTCATTATCATGATAACGATCGAGGAACAATAAATCGTTCAAGATTCAACCTTACGAATCGTAGATATGAATGTTCTAATCATATTTGCCAGAATGTTAGGAGGATGTTTTCAATTGTTGTGGTGATGGTGGAAATATAGAATCGAAATAATTGGTAGAGTTTGAAATCCCTCTGTCTTTTGGTAAAGAAATAACTGTATATATTACGTGTTAGATTTACTGATTCGTTTGGTTTATATCTGTAAGCAAATTTACAAATATGGTACAATAGTATCTTGTAAGTTCTAAATCATTTGATTAAAGAGTAGTTTTATATTCGTTCAAAAAATATTGTTTTGGGGTAACTTTTTATATATTTTTCTAAAAATCGTAACATATTAGTAAAGTATATCAAAATAAAAAAAAAGAGTAAATTACAAATTTCGTCCCCGTGGTTTTATAAAATTTTGGATTGGGTCCCTCAAATGAATTAATTACTGATATCATCATTGTGGTTTGGATTTTGTTGCGAATTAGGTCCCTCGTTCTATTATGTTAACTTAGCTTCAATTATGTCAAGGACACTTTGGTCCTTTTACTTTTTTTAATAATATAATTATTAGTTTTTTAAGATAATATATTAAGTATATAATATTATATATCTTATGTCACTGTGTCTGAATAATCTTTTCCGCCCCCATAATCATTATCTTCCACCTCCAGATACCAAGAAACCCACTTGGAACCATTGAAGCTATTCTCTTCAACATCTAACAACATTACATCTAAGGCTCTAAAATGTCACCAACAACCTTTGATACCATTGTGAAAAAAAGTGGAAAAAGAATGAAACTTAAGAAAACAGAGAGCTCCAATCAAGTTAATGGGTTTTCTTTATTATAAATAAAACTAGAAAATCTTCTATTGATACTAAAGAAAAAAAAACACGATAATTGGTGGTTTTTGATATGTGTTTTTTTTTTTTTCAATTGATTTGTTGTTTGTCATTTGGGGAAATTAGAGTTCCATGTTTCTAAATCAATGGCTTCCTTCACAGATCTGGTTCGATGGAAAGAGAATAAGGGGGATGAAGAAGAAGAAGAGAAAAGTTGCAGGTCAACTTATTTTTTTATGGGTTCAATTGGTTGCAGATCAATATCCTTATAAAGATTCAAAGAGCTTCTCTCTGAGGAAAAAAAAGATGGAGAAAAGCAGACAAGGAGTTCTTAGGTACGGAAGGAGATCGAAGGAGGCTTCATGTAATGTTAAGTTTTGTCTCCCTGTTCAGAACTTGGTGGCTGGGTGGCGATAAGTAGTGGGATACCGAAAGAGGGTCGTCGTGGTTTGATACGTTGCATATGGATGCAGCTCTTGGCTTGGCGGCAATGCGTGGTGGTGGTGACGGTGAGGTAAGCGGGTGGACAGAGGAGGAGTGAGATGATGAAGATGCAAAGAGGAGAGAACGATGGCTAACCAGAGGTGGACGGCGTGTAGAAGAAGAATGCCCGACGATGGAGTATATACATGGTATATATATCTGATATAACATATATAATATTTCATATTTATAATTTAAATAATATATTATCTTAAAGAATTAATAACTATATTATTAAAAAAGTAAAAGGACCAAAGGGTCCTTGACTTAATTAAAACTAAGTTAACATAATTAGAACGAGGGACCTAATTCGCAACAAAATCCAAACCACAATGATGATATCAGTAATTAATTCATTTGAGGGACCCAATCCAAAATTTTATAAAACCACGGGGACGAAATTTGTAAATGTTATTATCTCTTTTTTCCTATTTTGATTTGCTAACTTGATCTTATAAAATTTATTCGTCCATGTCAAGTTTATCACTCATTAAGTTCTGGTGAGACCAAGCCTTTTTGGTGAGACCGGTGAGACCAACATATTTTACTCGAAACTTCACATCAAAACATTTGTGAACGTAAAAAAAATTGAACATTCATCGTTAAAACATACTAAAAAACAATATCGAAATTTTTTTTTCCAAAAAAGGTTAAAAAACGAAACCTTCACAGCAGTTTTTTTGTGAAGGTTCGCATTATATATATGTAACCTTCACAGAACTTGAGCTGTGAAGGTTTCGTTTTTTAGCTTGTTTTCGATATTTTTTTGCATCGAAAGTGAATTTTAGGTCTGCGTATTCGAGTTTTATTTACCTTGACGGTGTTTTTTTGTGAAATTTCATACGTTAGGTATTGGTCTCACGCGGTCTCATGGTAACAGCTTGGTCTCACATGATCCTAAGTCCATTAAGCCATAGCTCATCCATAATCAGTGATAAAAAATCCTTAAATCCGAAACTTAGTTATATCAATTAAAGAAAAAAACGTGGCATTATATAAAAACTAAACCAAACTTATTAATTTTATACTTGTAATAATAAAATGAGAATAACTGTGCGACTTAGGATCATGTGAGACCAAACTATTTTCGTGAGACTGTGTGAGACCAATACTTAACGTATGAAACTTCACAAAAAAAACACCGTGAATGTACATAAAACTCGAATACGCAGACCTAAAAATCACTTTCGATGCAAAAAAAATCCAAAACAAAGTAAAAAACGAAATCTTCATAGATCAAATTCTGTGAAGGTTACATATATATAATGCAAACCTTCACAAAGAAACATGTTGTGAAGGTTTCGTTTTTTAACCTTTTTTGGATTTTTTTTTCGATAGTGTTTTTTAGTATGTTTTAACGATAAATGTTCAATTTTTTTTACCTTCACAAATATTTTGATGTGAAGTTTCATGTAAAATATGTTGGTCTCACCAGTCTCACGGAAAAGGCTTGATCTCACCAGAACTTAACTCTAACTGTGCAGATGTATGGTAATTTACAAACTCAGCAAATTGTACAAATCTACATACTCCTTTTCATTTGTTGTTTCATATATAGAACATATGTGAAAATGTCTGTTAGATGTATATATGTATAAGCCCATGGGCTTTAGGTTTTCCGTTTTCGTTTATATTTATAGTATAGGTTTTCTTTGTATCTTGTAACACACTTTGTAACGTTCTCTCAAATCAATATACGGCAAAACCTTTGGCCTCTCGTGTGTGTTCATCTACCAAATCTAACACGGTATCAGAGCATTAGGTTGCTCTTTGTCGATCCTGTAGTCGCTTTCGTATCGCCGCCGTTGTCTCTTACGTATCGCCACCGTTGTCGCCTCTATATCACAGCAATCACAATCATCACCGTTGGTTGTTTTGTTTTCGCTGCTGTTCACCGCCGTCGTGGTATTGTTTTCGTTGTTGCTGCTCGCCACCGTGGTACCACTGATCCCATAGCCGCCGCTCGAGTCACTCAATCTCACGCCGCCGCTTAGCCACCGTGGTTACCATCGTAGCCACCTGTTGTTACGGTCAGTCTCTCACCGCTGCAGCCCTCGTTGCTGCTCCTCCACCGCCGTCATTGTGGCCTTCTACCGCTGCCGCAACTAGCTACTAATGTATCTCGATAACTCCAGCCGCCTGTCGCTTAACCTAGAACACCGGATCTTAGTTCCTAATACCGGGATTTTCAAAACCCCGACCCACCACACCACCGGATTTTTGTACTCTCGGCCCATCACCGAATTTACGCACCACCGGATTTTATTCAACAACCGGGTTTCCAACAACCGGGTTTCCAACACCGGGTTTCACTCACCACCACCAGGTTTCACTCAACAACCACCGGGTTTCACTTGGATTTCACACCACCGGATTATCTCCAGATTTCAACATCGGGTTCTCTTCGTCGGATCTTAAAACCCGGCGACCTTGACTCGCGACCTTGCCTTCTGTACTTGGCGACCTTACCACCTAAATTTGGCGATCTTGCCAATTTTTTTACTTGGCACTTTTACCCTCTTAACCCGGCGACTAGTCCTCTTCAATCCCATCGTATCTATGGCATCCAATCACTTTAAACCCAATTCCACCGCTTCAAATGGATCTGTGTCACTGGATCCGTCACGTAAGGTTGCACTGATGCAACTCATGCGTCAAAATCAACATATCATGCAACTTTTGTTGCATCGACAACTTATGCAACAGCCAATGTCATGGACTATGGGCATGCATTCTCCGCGATCGTCTACATCGGGCAATTTCTGGATTTTTGACTCTGGCTGCTTTAACCACATGTCACCATATCCTGCCGGTTTCATCACTAAGCAGCCATCTCAGCATCCAACTGTTCGCACAGCGGATCTTACTCCCAAGCCTGTACTATTCAGTGGGAATTTCTCTACTGACACGATTCAGTTACCCGATGTACTGCATGTACCAAGACTAGCGATAGGGCTAGTCTCACTTACCCAGCTTCAGGAAATGGGTCTACTAATATCTTTTGATTTCTCTGGTTGTGTTATACAGGACCCAAAGACAAAGCAGATTCTTGGAAAATGCCGTAGAGTTGGACGGACCCTTGAAGTTGTCTATATTCGCTTACCTTTGTCTTCGTCATACACAAACCTTACTGCGTCAGTTTCAAAAATTCCCTCTTTTGATCTCTGGCATGCTCGCCTAGGACACTTGTCATCAGCAAGAATAAAGATATTAGCTAACTCTGTCTTCTAGGTAACATCACTTCCAATGAAATTTCCTGTTTGTCCTGTAAACTTGGCAAACACCATGCTCTACCATTTGAACTCAATGACTATACATCTATTTCTGCCTTTGATCTTATCCATTCCGACGTATGGGGACCAGCACCACATCCATCCATGGGTGGTTGTAGGTACTTCGTTATCTTTGTTGATGATCACACACGCTTCACGTGGATTTATCTTATGAAACACCGATCAGAACTACCTCAGATTTATATTACCTTTGCCCGTATGATACAAACCCAATTCTCAAAACCCATAAAGATTCTTCGAGCCGATAACGCTAATACAAAGAATCTTCTCACATCACCTTTCTTCGATCTCAAGGTACTATCTCTTAGTACTCTTGTTCGGGTACTTCTCCCTAAAACGGCCGTGCAGAACGTAAACATAGGCACATTCTTGATACTATCTGTACCCTGCTGATATCTGCCAAATGCCCAGAACGTTTTTGGGGTGAAGCTGCCTTCACGGCTGTCTACACCATTAATCGACATCCAACTCCCACTCTCCAAAACAAGTCTCCTTATGAGGCTCTTTATGGCATCACCCCTGCATATGAACTCCTAAAAGTGTGGGGTTGTGCATGCTTTGTTCAGTTACAACCTTACAAGCATAGCAAGCTTCAACCTCGTTCCCGTCTTTGTCTTTTCCTTGGTTATGGGATTGAACACAAAGGATATCGTTGTTGGGATCCTATCTCCAAACGTTTGCGCATATCTCGCCATGTCACATTTTGGGAACATGTTCCCTTCTACACCATGCCAAACTCCAACTCTGAAACACCTATCTCTACTGTTCCTTTCTTTACGGATTCATCTTTTTCCCTAGACCTACCATCTCCTATTCCTACGCCAAATTTAGAAGCTCCAACACATGTGGCTTCTCCTGTCCCATCTACACATATTCCTCCTCCACCTGGTTCTCCTGATCCTATTCCTGTTCCTCCGACCCAACCATCCGTACCATCTCAACAGTCTTCCTTTGAGCCATCTGTGGAGTCTACGGATCCTGGACCGTCATCATCAGAGAATGTACGACGTTCAAACCGGGTAAGGCAAGTACCTTCACACCTTCGTGACTATAATTGTTATGCCACTTTACTATCCAATCATGAACCAACTTCCTACAAGGAAGCTTCTTCGAGTTCTCATTGGCAGGCAGCTATGCAATAGGAACTTCAAGCTCTTGCCAAGGCACAAACATGGGATTCTGTCCCTCTTCCTCCTGGAAAAAGACCCATTGGCTCTAAATGGGTCTTCAAGATCAAGACAAAGTCAGACGGTTCCATTGATCGGTACAAAGCCCGTCTTGTCGCAAAAGGCTTCAATCAGGAGTATGGCATTGATTATGAGGAGACTTTTGCTCCTGTTGCTCGTGTAACATCTGTTTGCAGTCTACTTGCCATTGCTACCACCAAACATTGGCCTCTCTTTCAAATGGATGTCAAGAATGCATTCTTGAACGGCGACCTATCAGAAGAAGTCTATATGACTCCTCCTCCTGGTGTTTCTCTTCCCCTTGGACATGTCTATCGACTTCGAAAAGCCCTCTATGGACTCAAACAAGCTCCTCGGGCTTGGTTTGAGAAATTCAGCACTACGGTCCTCTCCTTGGGCTTCTCTGCGAGTAACTATGATTCCGGGTTGTTTACTCGCACTACTGATTCTGGTACGATCCTACTTCTCCTCTATGTGGATGACATGATCATTACAGGGAGTGACACTACAGGCATCACTCATCTCAAACAATCTCTCAGCTCCAGTTTTGAGATGAAATATTTGGGTCTGCTACACTATTTTCTTGGACTTGAAGTCTTATCAGATACTACAGGCACTTATCTCTGTCAAGCCAAGTACACTTCAGATCTTCTCTCTAAAGTTGGCATTACCGACAACAAACTGGCTTCTACACCCTTGGAACATAATCTTCATCTGGCGCCAAATGCCAGTCCTCCGTTACGAGATCTTACATTGTACCATCAGCTAGTGGGGTCCCTTATCTATCTCACAGTCACTAGGCCTGACATCGCCTATGCCGTTCACACTGTGAGTCAGTTTATGACTGCTCCCTGTTCTGATCACTATGCCGCTGTTTTACGGATTTTGCGATACCTGAAGGGTAAAATGTTCCACGGTCTGTACTTCTCCTCCACATCATCATTAATCCTACGTGGATTCTCCGACGCAGATTGGGATAGCGATATGACTGATCGTCATTCCACCGCTGGGTATTGTTTCTTCCTTGGTGATTCTCTCATTTTTTGGCGTAGCAAGAAGCAATCACTCACCGCTAGGTCTAGTACGGAAGCTGAGTATCGAGCTCTAGCTGACACTTCACAAGAACTCATTTGGCTCCGCTGGTTACTTTCTGATATGGGCGCACCTCAACAGTCACCGACCCTTCTCTGCCTCTCTGGTGTGACAACACCAGTGCTATCCAGATAGCCCACAATGATGTTTTTCATGAGCACACAAAACATATTGAGATTGACTGTCACTTTGTCCGTCAACATGTTGTGCTCAAGATGTTGGGTTATTGTAACGAATAAACATATAAAACATATATAAACGCAGCGGATCAAAATAACCCGAACATAGATCCATCCGTAATTTATCAGATACAATTATAAGGGTGTTTTCACGCGTTTACCTTTAACGATACCAAAAATACTCCGGAAGCTAGTGAGGGATACACCGCTACTGCATCACCGTGAGACTGGCTGCTAGACCGCCTAGGATTGATCGGAAAAACCTCCTAGTGTGTGTGTGTGTGAATCGTCGGCGGCGTAGGAGAGAAAAAGAGAGAGAGAATGGGTTGGGATTCTTGGCGAGAAAGTAACTATGAAATCAGACTTATCAGATTAATTATTCTATTACCCTAACCCTATATTTATATAGGTAATTATGGTAACCTTATTAGAATCCCAATCCATAAATAACTCTTCATAATAATTACCTTAATTAATTAAGCTTATCAATTAAGTAATCATATTTATCTGATAAATAATAAATAAACAATTTATTATTTATTCTTTTCTCTCTTTTAAATAGTTAAACTTAATTATTTCCACACAATAAATCCAATAGGTCTCGGGTTGGGTGTGTAGCAGTGTGACCCACTAGTGTCTTATAACATTGGACATGGTGATCCTAATTACTGTCTTGCACATAATCCCTTTAGACTCCCACTTGTGCCAGACAAGTAACTTAACTGTCACCATTAGCCTAAGGAGGTCCCTAGCCAGACACTTAGGTTAACCAGGTTATAAGATCTCTTACAGCCAGAGATACAATTCATATTTGAATTGTACACAGGTTCATTCCTTTTACACAAGACATTTCTAAAGTGAGTTTTAGACATGGAGCTGAGATTGTTCAATCATAAACTCAAGTATTTCCTGACACTGATCTCGACTGCCTGCAGTTACGGAACTTCCCAAATAACCACTGTTATTCTATCCGAGCGTGGCCACGCATTTCTGCCAATCTTAATCGTCAGGGGGCCCTGAAATATCTCTCCCATGAAGGAGGTGTAAATCCCATCTTGACTACCTGCATCTGTAACCACGGCTTCCGCTGCATCTAGTCAATACCCCTTATGGCCACCCAGTTACGGTGCGGCGTTAGAGCATGCTAAGAGTACAGCAGTCCTCATGTCTACAGACCTGATATCTCAGGTCTAAGGACAACCTATCATCAAGTCAATGCTTATGACAAGGGCTTCATGAAGCAGACTTGAAACTGGTCACCTCCAATACCTATTCACTCTGATAAGTACTTATGAATGTTTAATCATACCCACTGTATATAAAACATTCATAATAGCGTTACAACCCTACTAAGGTTCCCACCTCAATAAGTAGCTATGGAATTTAGATTTTTACAAACTTGTGAAAAATCATGGATAACCTTAAATATGCAAAAAGTAATTTCTGAAACATTTCACAAATAACATCTCTTTATTTCAAGCACACTGTGAAATAAACAATTTATAATGTTTCAAAATATTACATTAATAATCGATAACATAAACTAACTACTAGTATCCAGGTACTGCATTCCTATGGAACTAGCATGGCCCTCATGCTTTGCTCTAGCTAAAGGCTTCGTTAGCGGATCTGCAACGTTCTCGTCCATCGGAATTTTGCATATTCTCACATCTCCTCTTCCAATGATCTCTCGGATGAGGTGATATTTCCTGAGTACATGTCTCGACTTGTGATGTTCTCTGGGTTCCTTTGCTTGCGCTACTGCTCCAGAGTTATCACAGTAAATATCAATGGGTCTAGAGATACTGGCTACGACTCTTAGATCCGTGATAAAATTCCTGAGCCAGACAACTTCCTTTGCTGCATCTGATGCTGCAATGTACTCTGCCTCTGTAGTGGAATCCGCTATGGTGTCTTGCTTCGAGCTCTTCCACGAGATCGCGCCTCCATTTAGGGTAAATACATATCCTGACTGTGATTTAAAATCATCCTTGTCGGTCTGAAAAGCAGCATCAGTATAGCTTGTGACACCAATCTCGTCTTCAGATCCTCCAAAGACCAAGAAAATTTCTTTAGTCCGTCTCATGTACTTGAGAATGTTCTTGACAGCCACCCAATGGGCTTCACCTGGGTTCTGCTGGTATCTGCTCGTAACACTTATCGAGTAAGCAACATCAGGCCTTGTACATAACATGGCATACATAATCGATCCTATTGCTGAAGCATACGGAATCGATTTCATCTTGTCCTGATCTTCACTAGAAACAGGACACTGTGCTTTACTTAGCACTATGCCATGCTGCATTGGAATAAATCCCTTCTTGGATTCATCCATCCTGAATCATTTCAGGATTTTGTCAATGTATGTACTTTGACTAAGCCCGATAAGCCGTCTAGATCTATTTCTATAGATCTTTATACCAAGTATATAGGCGGCTTCTCCAAGGTCTTTCATTTGGAAACACTTGCTTAACCAAGCCTTTACACTCTATAAAGTTGGTATGTCATTTCCAATGAGTAGAATATCATCTACATATAAGACCAAGAAGGTTACTACGCTCCCACTGAACTATGTGTAAACACATGGCTCAAACTCACTCTTAGCAAAACCAAATTCCTTGATTCGCTCGTCAAAGTGTAAGTTCCAACTTCTAGATGCCTGTATTAATCCGTATATGGATTTTAACAATTTTCACACTTTATTAGGATTCTTTGGATCTATGAAACCTTCCGGCTGTTCCATATAGACGTCCTCTGTTAGCTTCCCGTTCAGGAAGGCCGTCTTAACATCCATCTGCCAAATCTCGTAATTGAAGTACGCTGAAATGGCCATCAAAATCCTAATAGACTTTAACATTACTACTGGTGAAAAAGTTTCATCATAGTCGATACCATGAGTTTGCGTGAAACCTTTTGGAACCAGTCTAGCTTTAAAGGTGTGCACATTTCCGTCCATGTCAGTTTTCTTCTTGAAAACCCATTTACGTCCAACACCCTACAGTGTTGGGGTAAATCTGTCAACTCCCATACCTGGTTGTCGTACATGGACTGCATCTCAGCCTTCATGGCCTCCTGCCATTGTTCAGACTCACTGCCTGATACAAGCTTCTCCATAGGAGGTCGGTTCGTTCAAGTCTCCACCATCATGAGAGACTAAGAACCCAAGATACCTATCTGGTTCTTGCCTTACCCTATTGGATCTGGAAGGTCCTGTGTTTGCACTTCCTCAACCGTTTCCGGTTGAGTCTCAACATGTTCTTGTTGAGTAACTGGCTCAACTATCGGTAAAGTGTCATCTTCCTCTACTTCCTGTAGATCTACAGCATTTCTGGTATCCTCAGTACCGAGGAACTTATCCTCTAGAAAATCTCCACCCGAGCTACAAAGACTTTGTTCTCGGTAGGATTGTAGAAGTAGTATCCACAGTTGTCTTGGGATATCCTACGAAGAAGCACTTATCTGATTTGGGCTTGAGTTTTTCAGAGGTTGGTCTCTTGACATATACCTCACAACCCCAAATCTTTAGAAAAGACAATTTAGGCTTCTTGCCTGTCCAGATTTCATATGGTGTCTTTTCTACCGATTTAGTCGGCACTTTGTTCAGTATGTGGGCCGCTGTTTCGAGCGCATGTCCCCAAAATGACACTGGTAGCGAGGAACGACACATCATTGATCGTACCATATCCAGTAAGGTACGGTTTCTCCTTTCTGACACACCATTCATCTGAGGTGTATACGGAGGTGTGAGTTGTGAAACAATCCCACATTCCATCAAATGATTGTCGAATTCCTGGCTCAGATATTCCCCACCTCGATCTGACCGCAGAAACTTGATCTTCCTGTCAAGTTGATTCTGTACTTCATTCTGAAATTCCTTAAATCTTTCAAAGGCTTCAGATTTATGTCTTATCAGGTAGACATAACCATATCTACTGAAATCGTCAGTAAAAGTGATGAAGTACCGGTATCCTCCCATAGCTTCATGACTGAAAGGACCACACACATCTGTGTGTATTATTCCTAACAATTCACTTCCCTTTCATTGTCTTTATTGAAGGGCTGCTTTGTCATCTTGCCAGATAAACAAGATTCACAATTGTCAAAAGGTCTAAAATCGAAAGACCCAAGAAATCCCCATTTCTGGAGTTTTTCTATGCGTTTCTTGTTTATGTGGCCTAGACGACAGTGCCAGAGGTAAGTCTGATCCTCAATATCCTTGGATCGCTTACTTATATGATAGACTTCCTTATTTTCTTGTAGATTTAACACATATAGACCATTTGAAGGAGTTGCTTTGAAATAAAAGATATCATTTTTAAAGCAAGAAATAAGTTTATAATCATATCTATAATAAAAACCTTGGTCTACAAGTAAATCGAAAGAAATAACGTTTTTGATCATCTTTGGAACATAATAACAATTCTCAAGTTCCAATACTAGACCCGAGGGTAAACTAAGACTATAAGATCCTACAACCTCAGCTACAAGCATCGTGCCTTCACCGACTCTTAGGTTCGAACGGCCCTTCCTCAGTGTCTCCCTTCTTTTGAATCCCTGTAAATGATTACAAATGTGGTTACCACTGCCTGTATCAAGTACCCATGATTCATAAGAAGTGATCAAACAGTCTATCATAAAGATACCTGGAGCATCAGGTAAACCGATGTCTAGCTGGTCGATGTCCATCGAGTGAGCACAAATATCCTTGCTACCGCATTCTGGGCAACTCAGATCTCCCAGCTCGTCAATCCAATCTGTCTCCATGAGCTCAGCAGGTGCTGCGGGTTTTGGCTCCAAACTGGCCAAAATATCCTCATGAAGCTTTGCCACGTCCCTCTTTGGTTCTCCAATGTATGCACTAACTGTGTTACGTATCTCGTCGTGAGAGAGAACCACATGAGATGCACTAGTTCCTCCTGAACAACTTTGTATCCCATCCGTGACAAACTTTTAAAGAGTTTCCTCATTTCTAGGAGATGCTCTTTAACTGATTGACCCTTTTTCCAGTTTCAGAGAATATATCTCTTTCATGATCAGATACTTCCCACTCTTCTTATAGAAACCTACCTGGTTCTCTATATTCTTCACGACCTCATGGCAGTACCTAACCCTCAAATCAGCAGTAAACTCGGGTGAGGTAGAGAAGGATAGAATCGACATCACATCAGATTCGTCAGCCATGAATTTGAAGTATTCAGCAAAGTCCTTTTCAGGAGCATTGCAGCCGGGTCGTGAAATGGGTTTCTCTATCACGTACCGCTTACCCTGTGCATCCAAGACGTTGTCAAGGTGCATTTTCCAGACTGAAAATTTTGGCCTTAAGCTTCCATTTCCCCATTATCAGGCGGAGAGATTCCTCAGGTGAATAAAAGATAATAGCAGACATCTACAGAAAAATATAAAATTCCGATTTAGTTATCTGATTGTATTTCTAATAAATTATTACCTTAGAACAATAAATTTATTAGACTAGAATCCATATTTCACATGAATTGACAAGCGGTTTGATCACACAAGTCAACCCATGCTATTTCTGGTAGGTATCGACTTGTACCAATCGCATCTTTAATCGAAGACACGACTTCTAGATCGTCGGGACATCGGATACTTAAATCCGTGCATATTTAGTCCCTCTAGTGTGTTTTGGCCCGGTACCACCCGGTGAATTGTAACAACTACCAAAATAGATCGCACCATTTAGAACTGGATGTACTCTGGCCGGTACCACCCGGTTTCGCAGAGTCTTTTCACCCCCTTCAGTTTGGGGTTTGAACGTGGGTGCCCAAGATTTTCTTCGAGCCCCAACGTACCTTACGCCAAAGGTGTCCACAAATGGATCACACTAACTGATCTAAGATTTTTCCTAAGGTTTTTAGCCAGTTTTAAATTTTAAAAAGACTGGTTCGAAAAACACACTGTAATTGAACTCTTTTATCTGATTTCATAAAATTTTGTTTTTATCTAAAAATAAATAATTACTATCAACCACGCAGATAAAACAAAAACGGTGTCATAGCTTTAGCCCAGATCTAATATCAGTCTCGTGAGCCAACACGAGAACTGACGGCCCAAAATCCTATGTGACTAAACAACCACAAGGCATGAAATTTTGGTGCTCCCACTGGCTCCAACATCTTTGGTCGTGTCTCCGTGAAGCTCCGTCTTCAGCTTTATTCTTATAGGAACTATTTCTAACTATTACAATATAGGGTTGTAAATGGCACGCAGGCCTCCCTTACCATAAATATAATAAAACAATAAAATAAAGCAATAATAACACAACCATAGGTCAATGGGCTCGGCTATGACAACTAAGCAGTTTAAATAGTTAAACTAAAACAAAACTGTTTTTGATAAGACTGGTTTTTTGTAATAATCCAAACTGGATTATATTAAAGTTTTAATAATTTAAAATATTATAATTAATTAAAACTTATCTTAATTCAAAAGAGAAAAATATCCCAATTCGAATTTGTGAATATCCCGAACTCAATTAATCGATAATGATTATCTCAATCCCGATCAATTATCGATTCGATAAACATTGGTGATTACCGATCTTGACCACCACGGTTTACCGGCGGTCAAGACAAAACAACTACCACCGCGGCTTCCGCCGCGGTTGAGATCGTGAATCGCCACCATTCATCGCCGCCGTCGACAACCGCCACCACCACAACAGCAACAGCAGTCGGCCGCCACTGCCGTGGTGTGGCCGGCTGTCGATCGCCCCGGAACCGGCGCACGACGGCGACGCCAAACGAACGCCACCCGCCGCCCCCCCCCCCCCCCCCCGTAATTCCATCGTCGCGAACGGCGATGCGCAAAAGCGCCACCACCGCCGCTAAAGCGCCACCACCCCGCCGCTCCAATCGTCGCCGGCGAGCGACGATGACACAATCGCCACCGCCGCTGCCCAATTGAACAACCAAATCACCATCGCCGCCTAACCGGTGATCGACGACGGCATCGAAGCACCGCCATCGCCACCGGCGACCATGAACGACGGCAGCGGCGTCGAAACCGCCACCACCGCCGCCGCTGATTTCACAATAAACCGCCGCCACCACCGCGGCTGCCCTAGCCGACCGGTGGTGCGGCCTTGCAGCGTTCGGACGACCACCACCACCATCGCCGATCGCGGCTTTGGTGGTTGGTGGTGTCGGGATTGTGATCGACCACCACCACCGATTCGGTGGCGGGTGGTTTACGGTTTTGGGTTGAATCGGCCACCACCACCGTCGCCGATCGGGCTTCGGTGGTGGTCCGTGGTTTGCGACGAAAAACAACCACCACCACCATGTGGTGGTTCGGTGGTTCCCGGTGGTTCGACCGACCGGGACTCGTCCGGCGATCGGCCCGGCGGTTCGGTCGGTTAATCACCGCCATTCCACCGCCGATTCCACGAGTTTCGGGATTACTACAAAAATCAAAACTTTAACGAAAAACTATAAAATTTAGATTTTTGCCAAAAACCAACTTTTATCAAAAACCAATACAGATCTGAAAAATATACGAAAGTGGCTCTGATACCACTGTTGGGTTATTGTAACGGATAAACATATAAAACATATATAAACGCAGCGGATAAAAATAACCCGAACATAGATCCATCCGTAATTTATTAGATACAATTATAAGGGTTTTTTTCACGCGTTTACCTTTAACGATACCAAAAATACTCCGGAAGCTAGTGAGGGATACACCGCTACTGCACCACCGTGAGACTGGCTGCTAGACCGCCTAGGATTGATCGGAAAAACCTCCTGGTGTGTGTGTGTGTGAATCGCCGGCGGCGTAGGAGAGAAAAAGAGAGAGAGAATGAGTTGGGATTCTTGGCGAGAAAGTAACTATGAAATCAGACTTATCAGATTAATTATTCTATTACCCTAACCCTATATTTATATAGGTAATTATGGTAATCTTATTAGAATCCCAATCCATAAATAACTCTTCATAATAATTACCTTAATTAATTAAGCTTATCAATTAAGTAATCATATTTATCTGATAAATAATAAATAAACAATTTATTATTTATTCTTTTCTCTCTTTTAAATAATTAAACTTAATTATTTCCACACAATAAATCCAATAGGTCTCGGGTTGAGTGTGTAGCAGTGTGACCCACTAGTGTCTTATAAACATTGGACATGGTGATCCTAATTACTGTCTTGCACATAATCTCTTCACAAGACTATTCAACTTCAACCTATCTCTACGGATGATCAGCCGGCTGACATCTTCACCAAAGCTCATCTTCCAGGACGGTTTCGGGAACTTGTTTCCAAACTCAACCTGGGTCATTCTTCTCCCGATTGAGTTTGAGGGGGGGGGGGGTGTTAGATGTATATATGTATAAGCCCATGGGCTTTAGGTTTTCCCTTTTCGTTTATATTTATAGTCTAGGTTTTCTTTGTATCTTGTAACACACTTTGTAACTTTCTCTCAAATCAATATACGGCAAAACCTTTGGCCTCTCGCGTGTGTTCATCTACCAAATCTAACAATGTCAATAGACATTGTTTATGCATTGTTGTTTTATATGTAAAAGCGTTCAAGTACGGTCTATGTATGATTTTTTTCCTTCTTTTAAGAGTATCACGTATAAAACAACTTTATATAATTACCTCATTTTAACACATGATGTCTAATGCATAAAACAACACACAAACACTGATTTGTAAGCTTGTATGAATTCATTAATTTATAAAAGAAGTGAATCTAAGGGGCTCTTTACCCAACACTTACCCTGTAAACACTAAACACTTAGGTCATCCGTAGCGCCTTAGAATATACCTTGCTTACTCTGATGGCACATCAATGTCACATCAGTTTTTCTCTCTCATACCCGTATCACTTACCCTAACTACCCTAATCTTTACCTGTCATATTTTAATATATGTACTAAGAGAGAGAGAGAGAGAGAGAGAGAGAGAGGTAACCCTCGGGTGTGGAGACCCAATGCTCTTACCCATTGGGCACACCCACTACAGGGGTAGCGGTGTGCTGCGGCACCCGAATGGAACTCAACCCCCTCATCCGAGGATGGTACGGGTGGCCTTCGAATAATAGTCAACATTTTTAATTTTAGTCTATTAAAACAATATTGTATGCAACACATTTATATATTAAATGCTTTACTAGTTTACTGTATAAGAATCATTACTCTCATTTATATGGTATGATTCTTAACCCTTATCATACTTTTTACTAATAAAATTCTCTGACTTTTATACTATTTATCTAATAAGATAAAATGAACCATAAGCCGTTATTAGGTAAACGTTTAATTAATGGCCTTTAAGTGTGAAAAAACAAGAGATAAATAAACCCAAAATTTTGAGGCTTTATTCTTTGAGGACATAAAAATTCAAAGGCTCAAAGAAACAAGAAGTTATGAACCTTTCAAACGTGGATTGTGAAGATAAACAAACAACCAATTAGAAAGCTTTATTTTTCCACGTATCATAGTACAATATTGTTCTTTTTGTTTCTTTAACAAGGTAAAATTCATTTCTGGTCCCTAATGATTGTTAATTTACACAAATATTAGTCTAAGTACTTCAAAAACTTGGGTTTCGTCCATTTTGTTTGCCATTTTACAAAGGTTTTGGTTTGTCTTTCTTAAGTACAATAAATTTTTTCGGTTAAGTCTAATTAAATAAGGGACATTTTAGTTTATTAAACATTTTTCTGACGCCCAAAACATCTTTTGTTTATCGGGTAATGATGTATTTAATAGAAAAATGTTTAAAATGCAAAGATGAACCAATAACTTTTTTCAAATAAGAAACAAATAAATGGTTTTTTTTTTCTAAACGGTGACACTATTTGACTATAAGAAACAAATAGATGATTTTTTTTCAACAGTGACACCATTTGACTAAAAAAATGACACAAACATGATTCGGATTCGAGTCTAGGGTAAAAGAAAAGACTTACATTCCTAATCTACTAAAGAAACTTATTATTATAGTCTCAAAATATATATAGTACCACACAACAAATGTAAACAGTAACATTTTTCACTACAACAAATAAACAATATGGTGACACAAGCCCCTAAATGCTATGAATCAGATCCATTATTTTTAAAATGACTAAAATACTCATGATTTAATTGGACGCTAAACAAAAATTGATATCGACAATCTTAATCGGCCCACAATCATCTGTTAATTTCATTATGGGTAGGTGGGTAGGGGTACACGTACAGACGGATTCAGGTTTCCAACTATGGGGGATAGGCTCCCACTTATATATAAATATTTTTTTTTTAATTTTTGTATAATTTTCACAATAGTTCCCTTAGTGAATTTTCGTATGAGATCCTATCAAACAAAAAAAGTATATCCTAATAATCAACCGAAAAAGAAAAAAAACTCTTAAAATCAACCAGAAAACCAAGAACATCTTTCAAAATTGCAAAAATACTTAGAAGATTCTTGATATCAACCAATAATACTTTTAGAAAAACACTCAAAACAGTGTAATTAGGTTGAAAATATATCGAACGACTTCGTGGACCTTTAATCTAGCATAAAATGCCCCCACCATGAAAAATCTTGGATCTATCACTAGGGCATACATGCTCACTCAACGGTTGTGGCTATGGGACGCCATAGACTCAAACCATGACCATTCATTTTTGGACAAACAAAAACCTCATTCATTACCAACTAAGCTACGCGCCATTAACATCATTTAATTGGATTTAACATACAAAAGTTAACGATCGTTAAAACGAGAGACGAGAGTCATTACAAAAATCAATGAATACAAGGGACCAAATCTTATTTTTACAAAATTTAGAAATGATATCTATTAAAATTTACAAAGGTTAAGGACCAAAAATGAAGTTTACTCTTTTTAACAATAAAAACTAAAAAAGAAATTAGAAAAAAAAAATACAGAAAAGAAGCTCGGAATACACCAATGGCGACGGTTTTTCCGGCGGCAACTTCCACCTCCACGGCGGCCACCGCCGGCATCTTACCTCGTCTTCCTACTGTCACCACCATCTCCCGTTGCTCCGCCGTACCTAACCTCCCAGCTCGTTCGTTTTCGACGTCTCTGAAGCAGGTTTCAGGTATGCATTATCCATTTGTTTCTCTTGGGCATTTCGTCGAACAGTTGGTGGATATGAAAATTTTGATGTGGCAAATGCTTAGATAGTTAGATTGCTGATGAGAAGGGGATAATAAGAGTTTTTTAGTACTTTATGGGAATCGATTAATTGAATTTTGGATATCTATATTGGTGAGTTCGTTTTGATGATTTCTAGTTGATAGCAGTAGGATTAAGAACTAGATGTTCATTAATTTGTTAATTCTCATTTATATTGATTATTTGGTGAAAGAAAAAACACACTTACAACTCATTAGGGGTAAATTAGTCATTTTATCAATTCTGTTTTGTTTGATTCGATTTTACCAAATGCTGAACACCTCTGTATTGTCATGGTTTGTTGTGTCCTTTCGGTTCTATCTAGTTCTGTCCACGGTGTCCAAAACCCTGAATAATCCGAACACAAACTGAAAATAAGAGCGTGCAAAACTCGAATAGCTTGAAATCCGAGAAACCGAAATCCGCTTTTGGTTGAATATTTGGGTTCGGGTTGGGTTTGATCTCTGACCACCTGACTCGTTGAAAACCGTGCAATTTGTGTTAACATGTTAACCAACAATGATCATTTTAATCAATGGCTAAGATTGACTTCCTAATTTAAAGGGATTTTAAATAATTCGTAAAATATGGGAGGGTGGCCCACATAGGCGGGAAAAAGGAGAAATCCTATTGGTTCATTTTTGGTTAGCATGGTTAACAAATATACCTGTCTCTCTCTCTCTCTCTCTCTCTCTGTCTATATATATATAGAGAGAGAGGAAAGTTCAAATGTAAAGTTGTAAACCACTTTTTGGTTGTGAACGTGAGGACAACCCAGAGCACGGCAGCGCGCCACGTGGCAATCTGAAATTTCCTCGACTAAGCTTATGCATACTACATAACGCTATCATTCAGACTGAATAAAGCGTTATGCAGTATGCATAAGGCTTGGTCGCACTCTGACGCGGACGGGTTAGCTGCGGGTTAGCTTTATTCAAGGTTTATTCGGTTTGCATACTAGTGTTATGCAGTATGAATAACACTAACCCGCGGGTTTATGCAGACTAAATAAGCCTTGACCCGCGGAAGTCAGATTGCCACGTGTCGCGCTCTGGGTTGTCCTCACGTTCACAACCAAAAAGTGGTTCACATTTGAACCCACCCCTATATATATATTAAATATTAAATAAATATACTCATTTACCTAATTATCTTTTGAAAATCATAAATTATACTTGGTCGAAATGTTTTCTAATTTTTAACTTTACTATCGACTTATCAGTCTCTCAATTGATTGAATTCACCATCAAAACCGATTGAATATATATATTATATATCGCATTATAATAATTTCGGAACCCGATTGACATCAACCCGAAGCCCGACCAACCCCAACCCGAAGCAATCCTAGAACTAAAATTCAGGTCTTGATTTTCATATCCAAAATCCGATCGGGTTTTTGGTTTGCCCACTCGTACCCGCCGGATGCAGACCCCTAGTTCTGTATGTCTGGGTACCGAACTCACATATATAGAGAAGAGAGCAACACGTGTGCCAGTTGTGTCCATATTCATATGAATATTGAAAGTTCATGATATTTATCCCGTGAATGTTTATGCCACATGGTGTGCTCTCTTTAAACCCCCAATTCAATTGGAAGTTAGGTTTGCAACTTAACATGCCCCAGTTCATATTTACTCAAAAAAGTTATGACTTTTAAGATGAAACATAACTTTTTATTGCACGAAGTTTGTCATTGTGACTGCATTTATACTACTCCCGGATCCCCTAATATAAAACTCAATCCCAGAAACACTAAAAGGAAATCACTACTTCTGGTTCGTTCTTATTGAAGTCGATATGCAAAATGGAAACCTTCGGGCTTTTCTTTGATTGTTTATGTTGGTCGATAGAATCCCACATAAGCCATATATGTGGACCATTTATCCTCAATATATATTGGGATCTTCTTTTATCTCTTCGAGGGCTTTTTAGGAAAGTAATATAATGGGGTTTCACGTATAATGCATTCTTACATGGTATCAGAGCCAAGATTCACTACTCTAGGGACTCGACACTCTGCAACAATTGATGCCCGTTTAGCCTCTAGCCTCTGTTGGAGGGGGTGTTGGAAGCTTTGTTCTGTTTTGAGGGCTCTTTTGGAAAGTAATCTAATGTGGTTCTATATATTCATAGGATATCAATGTAGTGTAGGTTTGAATAACCATGATGGTATCTAAACGTTGTTGGATATAACCTTGTCTCATGAAAATTGAAACATTTCGTTTTTTACAAGATTTTTATTATTAACAATCAAACATTTCTCTAGTCTTGTCTACTGGGATGATGAATTTATAGAAGATTATAATAATATAATTAGTGCTGAAATTGCTAAAATAGAGTAGTTGTTGAAGGTGGGTGTAAATTATTAGAGATTTTGCTTGTAAATACTCTATATTGGAAAAAATTATAGCGTAGCTGCTGGAGATGGTCTAAGAAGATTTAGACAATCAACATATAATTTATTCATTTTAGGTTCAATGAAGGATGGTTTCTGATGAGTAGTTTTTATCTCATTCAAATTTCATGTTTCTTTATGTATTAGAGTCGAAGCGGTCATCTTTGTTCAAGATCAAGGCCTCAGAAGATGCATCAGCGGGGGCCGATCCGAATGAGTTGTTGACCGATCTACAGGAAAAGGTGAACATGGCACCAAATCTTTTTCTTTTCGTATCTTCTTGTTATGCTTTTCTTTCCTTTGGCACTCTTTTCACAAGTTGGGGGTATTTACGGAAACAACTGCTCTACTTTTAAGGTATAATATAGGCTAGGTCTGCATACATCTGATTATCCCCACATACCTACTACCCAACTGGCGGGTGGGATATATTGGGTTTGTTTTGGTTTATCTCCGTGTTATGCTTCTTTTTTCTTGGAGTTTTTGTTTCTTAGTTTACTTTGTTGTTGTTGTTTGTAGTGGGATGCACTTGAAAACAAGTCTACAGTCATAATCTATGGAGGAGGAGGAATTGTTGCAATTTGGTTATCATCGATTCTTATCGGTGCTATCAACTCCGTGCCATTGGTAAGTAGTAGCGTAAGCCATTGTCCCGAGTACATTTCAGTAGATTATTTGACTACAATATCACATGTGATTGACTACAGTAAAAAAATGTCGTCGTGTTTTCCTAAAATGAAGATGCCCTCGTTTGAACCTCCACCTATATATATCTATATGTGTAGTTGGATTCAAACGAGAACAGTGACCAAATAAAAGAACACGAGAAGGGCCAAATCACATGTGATTTTACACTAAACTCACATGTAAAATTACATATGCCTGACCTAGGCCACGACCTAGTTGCAGCCGTATTCCGTATGTGATTTCACAGCAAAAATCACATATGCTCTCGTGTTCTCTTATTTTGACGATGTTCTCGTTTGAGGCATCAAAATGTAACAAAACTTGGTTTGGATCTTATGTAATGTAACAAAGAATTCTTTTTCTTAATTGATCAATGCGACGAAGTTTCAGAATCTCTTATTTTGTACCCATTTTGACTGCATGATGTGGATACTTGTTTAAGAAAGGGTAACGAAATTTTTACAGAGGGTTACGTTGAAGTGGACGATAAATTTGATATCCACTTTTTACGATATTGGCAGGTTACCAAGTCAAAATGGGCTACAAAATAGGAAAACCTAAAATTTCGTTACATTTTATTAAGAAAAAAAAAATTCTTTGTTACATGAAATAGAAATTAAAGAAAACTTGGTTGCATTTTGATGCATTTTAATCATATTTTATTATAAATTAAAGAAAACTTGGTTCCATTTTGGGACTCCCATCATCTTTTAGTTGTTATTTTCAGGGCCCATAGTTTTAGTTGAGTTGCGTGAAAGCCGGTCCGGACACCAACATTTAT
The DNA here is from genome assembly GCA_030169165.1 of Centaurea solstitialis. Taxonomy (NCBI): domain Eukaryota; kingdom Viridiplantae; phylum Streptophyta; class Magnoliopsida; order Asterales; family Asteraceae; genus Centaurea; species Centaurea solstitialis. Next base: position 50,069,042 of record CM058047.1, on the reverse strand, counting down.
TAAAATTAGGTTGCATAGCGGTTTCTTTGATTTTATTTTTCACGGTTCTGTAAAAATTTCAGCTTCCGAAGATCATGGAGTTGGTAGGACTTGGATATACGGGATGGTTTGTCTACCGATATCTGCTCTTTAAGGTACTTATCATTCGTAGACCAAATAATTTGCATCACACACACTTAACTTTTTAATGAAATATTTCAAGTGGTTGTTATGTGGACCAAGATGGGAGTCTTGACTAGGGGTGTACGAGGGTTGGGTTGGGCGGTTTGAGACGTTTTTACAACCCAACCCAATTAGGCAGTCTGAAAAAATCTCAACCCTACCCAACCCTTTTAAAAGTGTAACCCAACCCAACCCGTGCGGGTTGTGGCGGGTTGGGCGGTTTTAGCGGGTTGAACAGTTTAGTAGTATACATAAAATTAAGGACGAAATAGGATGATAAATATTAGGACTATCTTTACGAAAATGTATCCAACTTTACCCTTATTCCTATTGTGTGTATCAAACTTCAAAATGTTCTATTGTATGTATACTTTCAAAATATGCTATTGTATGTAATATTGTACTTATTTTACTGTTGAAATAGTACATGCAATAGCATGTTTTTTAAAAGCATATTACATACAATAACACATTTTTAAAAGTATACTATATGCAATAACACTTTTTGAAAGTATAGTACGTACAATAACACATTTTAAAGTTGGATACACACAATAGGAATAAGGGTAAAGTTAGATACATTTTCGTGAAGATAGTCCTAAATATTACTACAAATATACAAAACAAAGTTACTAGAATCAGGTACTCTAAACCATCAATCAAATACTTTAAAAGTTTAAATAATAGATGTTCTAAATTGTTTTTTGTGTTCATGTTCGTTCGTAATCTATGTTTTGTTCGTGTTCATTTATATTCGTTGATTAAAATGTTAAACGAGCGTAAACGAAAGAAACAAACATAAATGAACAAACAAGACCATTGTTCATGTTCGTCATTTAAATATACAAACAAAATGCTACAAAACTAAATAGACTAGTAATTTTCTAATTTTTATATATATAAAAATATAATTTTTATACAAATTATATATTAGTGGCGGGTTGGGTAGTTTGAGCTAGACCTAACCCAATTTCAACCCTCTTAATTGGCGGTTTCGCACTGACAAATAAGAACTAGGCTTTGGCTTCCTTCCCATAGGTCGTCAATTCGAGGCTCCTCAAGGCCGGTAAAAAATTTCTTGGTTGTCTGTATGGCCCCATGGAATCAGTAAAAACGTGCACAAACCGTCTCAAACACCTATAGTTACCAAAGAAAAAAAATCATATTGGTTATGTTTTTGTTGTCAATATTCTGCAAAATGATTGTTGTCGTCTTGTTTTTTTGTACTCTAGTCGAGTAGAAAAGAGCTAGCCACAGATATCGAATCCATAAAGAAGAAGATTGCAGGGACTGAGTAGATGGTCGTGGTTTCAATCTATAATCCTACATTTACTTTGGAATCGATCTTTTTTTGTATTAATTCTTTTTTGTAATTTGTGTAAAGGAGGCATATATGGTCTTGTAATGTAGTATGTATATCTTCTATGGAATTTGTATGTAACCCTACTATTATTTTGCATCCGATAAAACTTGAAAAGTTTGGGTTAAACTGCGTCGATTTGATTAGGGTTTATTCCCAATAAACCGAAGAATTATGTCGGGATTAAAGATTGGTATCTTTTTTATTTATCAAGCGTCTTTTGAATTTTTTATCTTAAAATTACAAAATTGTAGTTTGTATTTAGGGGTAGACCTATGAAGGAACCAGGCATCCGACGCATCTGCTCAACCAATTTTGGGAAGTAAAGTATGCATTCGCTAATCTTTTTAGGTATAAATTATGCATTCGCTAATCTTTTTAGGTATAAATTATGCATTCGCTAATCTTTTTTAGGTATAAAGTATGCATTCGTTAAACTTCGATTCTGAATATTAAAAAATGTAAGAGATGAAAAAATATCTTAAAATTAAAAAAAAGGAATTCAAAAATATTTCAAAACAATGAAATTCGACTAAAAACACATAGGCTTATGCCTAAAATTTAGCATTGCCTCTAGCTCAAAAGAGTTGATTTCATTTAGAAAAGTATATTTATTCCTCAATCAATGCAATTGTTATTGCGGTTAGACTATGTTTACTCTTTCACATGATCAAACATCTATCCTATAACCGTTGATCTAATTTAAAGGTGTGCTAACTTGACAAAAATCTTGGATCCACTGCTTAATAGGTTTACTATTCCATAACTTGACCGAAACTAAATGTCCAAATCTCAGAAAATGCATCGGCGGCGGCATATCCGAATGAGTTGTTGACCGATCTAAAGGAAAAGGTGAACATGGCACCAAATCTTTTCCATTTTGTATCTTCTTGTTATGTTGTTCTTTCCTTTGGCACTCTTTTCACAAGTTGAGGGTATTTAGGAAAACAACTGCTCTACTTTTAAGGTAGAGGCGAGGTCTGCATACATCTTATTATCCCCAGATACCTACTCTCCTTTTGGCGGATGAGATATATTGGTTTGTTTATGTTTATCTCCGTGTTAGCTTCTTTTTCCTTGGAGTTCTTGTTTCTTAGTTTACTTTGATGTTGTTGTTTATAGTGGGATGCACTTGAAAACAAGTCTACTGTCATAATCTATAGAGGACGAGAAATTGTTGCAATTTGCTTATTATCAATTCTTATCGGTGCTATCAACTCTGTGCCATTGGTAAGTAGTAGCGTAAGCGGTTGTGCCAAGTACATTTCAGTAGATTAGTAATTAGTTGAGTAGAGTATCACATGTGATTGATTATAGTAAAAAAATGTCATCGTGTTTTCGTAAATGAAGATGTCCTCGTTTGAACCTCCACTTATATATATAACTCATCTTTTATTGTGAACGTGAGGACCATTAGTATCGCGCCATGTGACAATATTCAGTCTTAATAAAGCTTAGGCGCCGATTTAGATTGCCACGTGGCGGGATTTTAGTAGTCCTCATGTTCACAATGAAAATTGAGTTCACATTTGAACTTTTCTCTATCTCTCTCTATATATATCTATACACACACATATAGAGGCTTGATCAAATGAGAATTCGGTAGTCTGTGGAATTGTGAGAACCAATATAGACTAATCATTTCATTAAATTTAATCATTTTTGTTTATTTAATATGGCAATAAAAGTCACGTAGTTTTTTTAAGGATTTTTTATTCTATTTTTTTATGAGTGGTCTTTATTGCTTCTCACAGTTCCCACAAACTATCGAGTTACAGGACAAAATGCATCAAAATGTAACAAAACTTGTGGTTTGGTTCTTATGTAGTGTAACAAATGATTCGTTTTCTCAACTGAAGGATGCGACCAAGTTTCAAAATCTATTTTTTCTTCTAGCCGGTTGGTATTTTTATTTGTGAAAAATAAAAATATATTATTAAAATGATAATCATATAGAGCAAAATATATGATTAAAATGCATAAAAATGATTTTGTGACATGTGATCTTTTTGTGTCCTTTCTTCTAGCAGTTGGTTTTGAACTGGGAAACAACACAAGAAGATCACATGTCACAAAATCTATTTTTCCCCTTTATTCACAAATAAAAATACCAACCGCGGTGATGAGTATCAGGAAATCTATGCAGGAAACCCTTCGACAAACCAAATCAAACACAATATATCCTACATAAAGATGTTAGTTGTTTTGTTTACCTTTTAATAGTTCTATTAAGAGGCAACCTTTGAATCATTAAGAAGTAGATCTTGTTTTGTAAAAGAGGAACTGCCTCTTAATAGTTCTAAAACCCTCAGAATGGTTTTGTATCTTGGGCCTCCCTTAAGTCCTTAACCATTAAGCTTCCTGATTTCATTCTCAACAATTACCAAACAACTACATTTCATTTTACACCATATCATAGGAGCCTCTTAATCATTCTGGCCATTTAACTATCCAACACCAAATCATTCAGCAACTCCGAAACAACCTCTTATTTTTAGGGCCTATAGTATTAGTTGAGTTCTGACACCAACATTATTAAAAAGTAGGTTGCATAGTGGTTTCTTTGATTTTATTTTTCACGCTTCCGTAAAAATTTCAGCTTCCGAAGATCATGGAGTTGGTAGGACTTGGATATACAAGATGGTTTGTCTACCGATATCTGCTCTTTAAGGTACTTATCATTCATAGACCAAAAAACTTGCATCACAATTCACACACGCTTAACTTTTTATAATTTCAAGTGGTGGTTATTTGGGACTAGGATGGGACTCTATATGTGTATAAAACCTTGACGGCCAATTTAACTGACAAATAAGAACTAGGCTTTGGGTTCCTCCCTATAGGTCGTCAATTTGAGGCTCCTCAGAGCCGGTAAGAATTTTCTTGGTTAATGTGTAACACCCCTTATTTTCTAATAAATTTTACAGTTGTTTTTTTTTTATTTTTCCGATTGGATTATATGTATGTAGTCATGAATTTATTCATATATGAATACAAATTTGCTTAGAAACCATCTCCTTATTATATTGTGCTTTGACTTTGAGTATATCCATGCATGAATATGTTGGGAATCAAGGGATACAAAACATGCACAGCGGAATAAAACTTGATTCCCAAACGAGGATCCAATCTTAAACCATACAGACACAATAAAGGGTGTTTTTGGTGGTTACCTTGCGAACAGTAACTCTGAAAGGCAAGCAGGGGGTACACCGCTACTGGCACCGGTTGAGAGAGTTGCTAGACCACCACCGAGGATTATCCGAAAAACAAACGCAAACCTTCCTCCTACTGGATTCTGGCGCCGGTTTTGGGAGAGGGAGAGAGAGAGACTTTTCTGGGTTTTTGAACTGAATCAATCAATTAACTGATACCCCAAACCCTTTATTTATATGGACAAAACAAGCAGTGTTTGATTCCATATATAATTCTTGGTAATTATCTCTGAAATAACTTCCATAATTATCCAATTAATTAATCTAACTGATTAATTGATTATAAATAATTAAACTAATTATTTATTTCTTTTTCTCTCTAATTAATTAACCAATTAATTATTTCCCATAATCCAAACATTCTCATTTTGGTGTGCAGCAATGTGACCTACTAGTGTCTTATAATATTGGACATGATAACCCTGTTACTGTCTCGCACATAATCCTAACAGACTCCCACTTGTGCTAGACATGTAACTGAACTGTTATCATTCGCCTAAGGAGGTCCCTAGCCAGACACTTAGGTTAACCAGGTTATAAGATCTCTTATATCCAGAGATACAATTCACGCTTGAATTTGTACACAGGTTCATTCCTTTTGCACACGATATTTCTAAAGTGATTTAAGACATGGAGTGGAGGATTCATTTCTTAAAATCAAGTATTTCTTGACTCTGATTTCGATTGCCTGCAGTAACGGATATTACTAAATAACCCCTGTTATTCTATCCGAGCGTGGCCACGCGTTTTCTGCCAATCTTAATCGTCAAGGGGCCCGGAAATATCTCTCTTTTGAAAGAGGTGCAAATCCCTTCTTGACTACTCGCATTTGGATCCACGGCTTCCGCTGCATCTAGTCACGTCCCGTATAGCCACCCAGTTACGGTGCAGCGTTAGTACGTGCTAAGAGTACAGTGGTCCTCGTGTTCCCAAACCAAGTATCTCAGGTCTAAGGACAACCTATCAAGTCAGTGCCTATGACTAAGGCTCCATGAAGCAGACTTGATTACTGGTCACTTCCAATACCCAAACACTCTGATGAGTATCTACAAATACTTGGTCACATCACTTGTGCTTTTATTCTTTACTTTGAATAAATCATCAAGTATTTATAGTAGCGTAAAACTCCCTATTGAAATTCCCATTTCAATAAGTGGCTACGGAAATTTAGATTTCATACAAGGCTTTGTAGAATCAAGGATACGTTAAATATGCAAAAATAGTTAATTTAGAACAATCATGAAATTAAAACCTCCATTTATTTCCAACACACTGTGAAATAAAACTTTACATGATTACATTGTTTCTAAATTAGACTATAGCAATAATTAATAAACTAAGTACTAGCTACTGGCTTCCAGGTACTGCATCCCAATGGAATTCGCATGTGCCTCATGCTTTGCCCTTGCTAGTGGTTTTGTCAGCAGATCTGCGACATTGTCTTCTGTTGGAATCTTGCATATTCTCACATCTCCTCTTCCAATGATCTCTCGGATGAGGTGATACTTTCTGAGCACGTGTCTCGACTTGTGATGTTCTCTAGGTTCCTTTGCTTGCGCCACGGCTCCTGAGTTATCACAGAATATATCTATCGGTCTCGAGATACTGGCAACCACTCTGAGATCCGATAGAAAATTCCTCAGCCAGACAGCTTCCTTTGCTGCATCACATGCTGCAATGTACTCTGCCTCTGTAGTTGAGTCTGCAATCGTGTCCTGCTTCGAGCTCTTCCATGAGATCGCACCTCCGTTTAGGGTAAAGACATACCCTGACTGTGACCTGAAGTCATCTCTGTCGGTCTGGAAACTAGCGTCAGAGTATCCTGTGACACTAATTTCATCCTCAGAACCTCCAAAGACCAAGAACATTTCTTTCGTTCTTCTCAGATATTTGAGAATGTTCTTGACAGCCACCCAATGGGGCTCACCTGGATTCTGTTGGTATCTGCTCGTAACACTTACTGAGTAAGCAACATCGGGCCTAGTACATAGCATGGCATACATAATCGATCCAATTGCAGAGGCATATGGGACCGATTTCATCTTGTCCTGATCTTCACTAGAAACAGGACACTGTGTTTTACTTAACACTATGCCATGTTGCATTGGAATGAATCCTTTCTTGGATTCATCCATCCTGAATCTCTTCAGTACTTTGTCAATGTATGTACTCTGACTAAGTCCGATAAGCCGCTTAGATCTGTTTCTGTAGATCTTTATACCTAGTATATAAGCGGCTTCTCCAAGGTCTTTCATCTGGAAACATTTACTTAACCATTCTTTAACACTCTGTAAAGTTGGTACATCGTTTCCTATGAGTAGTATGTCATCTACATACAAGACCAGGAAGGTTACTATGCTCCCACTGAACTTAGTGTAAAACACATGGCTCGAACTCACTTTTAGCGAAGCCAAACTCTTTGATTCGCTCATCAAAGTGTAAGTTCCAGCTTCGAGATGCTTGTTTCAATCCATAAATAGATTTTAACAGCTTACACACCTTATTAGGATTCTTAGGATCTTCAAACCCCTCTGGTTGTTCCATATAGACGTCTTCTGTTAACTTTCCATTCAGAAAGGCTGTCTTGACGTCCATTTGCCAAATCTCGTAGTTAAAGTACGCTGAGATGGCCATAAGAATCCTAATTGACTTCAACATTGCCACTGGTGAAAAGGTTTCATCATAGTCAATGCCATGAGTTTGCGTGAATCCTTTTGCAACCAGTCTGGCTTTGAAGGTGTGTACGTTCCCATCCATGTCGGTTTTCTTCTTGAAAACCCATTTGCGTCCAACAGCCTTACAGTGTTGTGGCAAATCAGTCAACTCCCAGACTTGGTTGTCATACATGGATTGCATCTCGGCCTTCATGGCTTCCTGCCATTGTTCAGACTCACTGCCTGACACAGCTTCTCCATAGGATGTTGGTTCATTTAAGTCTCCACTGTCTTGAGAGACTAGGAACCCAAGATACCTATCTGGTTCTTGTCTTACCCTACTGGATCTGCGAAGGTCCTGTGTTTGCACTTCCTCAATCGGCTCTGATTGAGGTTCAAAATTATTATGTTGAATTTCTGGCTCAACAACTGGTGTAGTGGTTTCTTCGTCTACTATCTGTAGATCTACATCCTTTCTGGTGTTCTCTAAACTGAGAAACTTTTCTTCCAGAAATTTTCCATTTCGAGCAACAAACACTTTGTTCTCTTCAGGGTTGTAGAAATAATATCCCACGGTGGTCTTGGGATATCCAACGAAGAAACACTTGTCGGATTTGGGTTTGAGTTTTTCTGAGGTAGGTCGTTTGACGTAAACCTCACAACCCCAAATTTTCAGAAAAGATATGTTGGGTTTCTTACCCTTCCATAACTCGTATGGAGTCTTTTCTACCGACTTTGTTGGCGCTCTGTTCAGTATGTGTGCTGCTGTTTCGAGCGCGTGTCCCCAGAATGATACTGGCAGCGAAGAATGACACATCATTGTTCGTACCATGTCAAGCAAAGTACGATTTCTCCTTTCTGATACACCGTTCATCTGAGGTGTATACGGAGGTGTAAGTTGGGATACAATCCCACACTCCATCAGATGATTGTCAAACTCATCACTGAGATATTCGCCACCACGATCTGACCGTAGGAACTTGATCCTCTTGTCAAGTAGATTCTGTACTTCATTCTGATATTCCTTGAATTTCTCAAAGGTTTCGGATTTATGTCTCATCAAGTAGACATAACCATACCTACTGAAGTCGTCAGTGAAGGTAATGAAGTACCGGTATCCTCCTCTCGCTACATGACTGAAAGGTCCACATACATCTGTGTGGATTATTTCAAGCAAGTCAGTAGCCCTTTCATTCTCACTGTTGAAAGGTTGCTTTGTCATTTTACCAGATAAACAAGATTCGCAATTATCAAAAGGTTTGAAGTCGAAATTTCCAAGAAAACCTCCTTTTAGGAGTAGTTCAACGCGTTTCTTGTTTATATGGCCCAAACGACAATGCCAGAGGTAAGTCTGATCCTCAATATCCTTGGATCTCTTACTTATATGATAGATTTCACTATTGTTGTCTTTAAGATTTACAGTGTATAGACCATCTACGGGTGTAGCTTTAAAATAGAAAATATTATCTTTAAAAACAGAAAGCATTTTATAAGAATATTTATAATAAAAGCCTTGGTCTACCAACAAATCAAAAGACAATACATTCTTAATCATATTTGGAATATAATAACAATTATCCAGTTCCAAAACTAGACCCGAGGGTAAACTAAGACTATAAGATCCCACGGCTTCAGCAATCAACGGAGTGCCTTCGCCCACTCGTAGGTTCGAACGGTCCTTCCTCAGAGTCTTTCTTCTAGTGAATCCCTGTAAATGATTACAAATGTGGTTACCACTGCCTGTATCAATTACCCATGATTCATAAGAAGTGATTAAGCAATCTATCATAAAGATACCTGGAGTATCGGGTAAACCGATATCCATCTGGTCGATGTTCATCGAGTGCTCGCAAATATCCTCGCTGCCACATTCTGGGCAACTCAGATCTCCCAGCTCATCAATTATATCAGTGTCCATGAGATTCGCAGGTTCAGGTACTGGCTCTAGACTGGCCAGAATGTCTTCATGAACTTTATCCACGTCGCTCTTTGGTTCCTTCATGTAGGCACTAGCTGTGTCCTGAACTTCCTTTGTAAGGGAGAACCACATGAGGTACACTAACTCTTCCTGTGTTATCTTGTACCCCAGACGTGATAAACACTTAAAAAGCCTTCTCATATCAATAAGATGGTTTTTAACTGACTGACCCTTCTGTAGCTTTAGGGAGAGAATCTCTTGCATGATCAATAGCTTTCCCGTGTGCTTGTAGAGACCTAGCTGGTTCTCCACATCTCTCACAACCTCGTGACATGATTTAACTCTTAAATCTCCCGTGAACTCGGGTGACATAGAGAAAATCAGAATGGACATTACATCCGATTCATCTGTCAAGTATCTAAAATACTCAGCAAATTCCTCTTCAGGGGCATTGCTTTTAGGTCGTGATACGGGTTTGTTGATCACATAAAGCTTATCCTGGGCACTTAAAACGTTCCTCAAGTGTAACTTCCAAACTGGAAAGTTATGGCCCGTAAGCTTCCACTTGCCCATAATAAGGCGAAGTGACTCTTCAGGTGAATAAAACGGAATACTAATTGGAGACATCTACAGAAGAATATAAAATTCCAGTTTTAGTTTATAATTATATAATTCTAATAAATTATTACCCTTAAAATAAATTTATTAGACTAGAATCCATATTTCACATGTGTCGGGAAGCATGTGATCATGTCATACCGACTCATGCGATCTATGGTAGGTAACACTATACCAATCGTATTCCTATCTTGAAAATACGACTTCTAGATCGTCGGGACATCGGATATTAATAATCCGTGCATATTTAGTCCCTCTAGTGCATTTTGGCCTGGTACCACCCAGTGAATAAATAATTACCAAAATAGATTGCACCACCCGGGACCTGGACAAACTCTGGCCGGTACCACCCGGAGATAATTCGCAGAGTTTTATCACCTTCCAGTTTCGGTTTGAACACGGGCGTTCATAGTGTGTGCACTTACAACGCCCTGTGTACCTTACACCGGAAGTGCCCCTAAAGTGGGTTGCACTTACTAATCTATGATTTTTAACAAGGGTCTAAATTGCCAGTTTTCTTTTTCAAAACTTTGAAAAACTGGATCCAAACACTAACTGTATTTGTATCCTTTTAATTTTTTTTTTAAACAATCCGTTCAAAAGGGCAATTTATATTTAATAACAATTACGTAAATTAAACAACCACGCAATTTAAATATAAACAGCACAGTCATAGCTTAAACCCTTAAACTAATGTTGTTTTGTGAGCCAACACAAGACAACGGTCTCAATCCCTAAGTGACAAAAGTCTTCGTCTTCTGGCACTCCCACTGGCTCCGAGATCCATGGTTGTTATCTTGTCTCCGTCTCGATGTAATTGAAAAATATTACAAATGGGTTCAAATGGCGCGCAGGCCTCCCAACTATTCTAATAAAACTTTAAAATTACAAAAAGGGTTGTAAATGGCTCGCAGGCCTCCCAACGATTCGGACAAATAAAATAAACATAACCACGGGTCTAAAGGGTTCAGCTATGACTTATAATTAAATAAATTAAAACACAACTGAATTTTAATTTAATAATTATAAAACTAATTAATTAAAATAATTAATTAAATCTTATCCTGAATCGTTTTAACCTTATCTGAAAAACGATCCTTAATTCGAAAAATTATCCGGAAACGGATTTCAAACTGATACCCGTTACTGATAATAATGAAAACTAAATACGCCACCACCGCCACCCGTACCTCCCGTAATCGCCGCCGGCAGCGGCGACTTTGATAGCCACCGCCACCGCAACGACCACCGCTGCCACCATGATGTCCGGCGACGACAGCAGCTATGAAGCCACCACCGCCGCCCACTGTAGTCACAACTCGTCGGCGACAGCAGCGGCTGGAAAACCACCGCCGCCGCCGCGATTGATCGAAAGAAAAACACTATCGCCGCCATCACCACAAATCGGTGGTGTGGCGGTCAACATGGAGAACGACGACAGCAGTAGTAGCTCCTACCACCATCGCCGCCTCCGGCGTTACGGACGAACACCACCACCGTTGCCATCTGCGGCTTCGGTGGTTCGGACCACAACCCCGTCGCCACCACACGGCTGTGTGGTGGTTGATTAACCTAACAGCCGCCGCAGCCACCAATTGGTGGTGCAGCGGGCCTCGGCGGCGATCGACACCACCGTCGATTGACGGTTCGATTAGGGACAACTCGACGACGGCAGTGACTAGAGCCACCACCGCCGCCGTTCAATCGATCGCCACCACTGTGGCTTTCGATTTGGGTTTTGATCTCCACCATCGTCGTCGCCGGCTTTGGTGGTTCCACCGAACACCACCACCCCACAATCGGTGGTGTGGTGGTTGGTTTCTGATAACGCCGCCGCCACCACACGGCTGTGTGGTGGCCGATTACGTAGCAGCCACCGCTATCACAAAACGGTGGTGCGGTGTTCTTTGCTGCAACGGCCGGCGGCCACCACGAGCTGTGGTGAGCCGCTGGTGGTTTTGTGATGGTTAGCTTGGTGGTTCGGTTGGCTAACTGCCGCCGTTCCACCACCAGTTTTCGATAAAAATTCAATTTTTACAAACATAAAGATTAAATACATATAAAAATCGAATTTTGCAAACCTAAACATCAAACGAATAAACCTGATCTGTAGGTTTTAAGAAGTGGCTCTGATACCACTGTTGGGAATCAAGGGATACAAAACATGCACAGCGGAATAAAACTTGATTCCCAAACGAGGATCCAATCTTAAACCATACAGACACAATAATGGGTGTTTTTGGTGGATTACCTTGCGAACAGTAACTCTGAAAGGCAAGCAGGGGGTACACCGCTACTGGCACCGGTTGAGAGAGTTGCTAGACCACCACCGAGGATTATCTGAAAAACAAACGCAAACCTTCCTCCTACTGGATTCTGGCGCCGGTTTTGGGAGAGGGAGAGAGAGAGAGAGACTTTTCTGGGTTTTTGAACTGAATCAATCAATTAACTGATACCCCAAACCCTTTATTTATATGGACAAAACAAGCAGTGTTTGATTCCATATATAATTCTTGGTAATTATCTCTGAAATAACTTCCATAATTATCCAATTAATTAATCTAACTGATTAATTGATTATAAATAATTAAACTAATTATTTATTTCTTTTTCTCTCTAATTAATTAACCAATTAATTATTTCCCATAATCCAAACATTCTCATTTTGGTGTGCAGCAGTGTGACCTACTAGTGTCTTATAATATTGGACATGATAACCCTGTTACTGTCTCGCACATAATCCTAACAGAATATACCTTACACGTCATTCATTGATCGACTAATTACCTTTGCCCAAAAGTATATTCATACCCCTTATTTTATTCAAACTAGATAAGTAGCTAGCTGTTATCTTTATTTTTTTTATAAAGCCTTCCTTATCTATTTATTAATAAAAGTTGAATTGAGATGGGATAAGGTTGACTTTGCCTTTTTATAGGGTTATAGGTTAGGTGATTATTATTCATAAAAGCCTAAAACCCTTCTAGAAGCTTTCTAACCTATTATTGAGAGATAAGCTAAGAAAGAGAAAGAGAGATATCGTGAACGAGGGAGACGAGGGCAGGTTTTGGCCGGAGAAAAAAAAGGGTGACGGACGGTGAGCTCGTTTTCGTGCACGAAAGGTAAAGAATCTGAAACCCTCCTCCTTCTTAGCGTCGTTTGAGCGTAGATTAGGGTTTTTGCGGTGGTTTGAGGTGGTTGCGCGGTGGCCGGCGACGTCGGCGTAATTCCGACGACCCTCGGCTTGCTGCAGTTCGCGGCGGCGTGAGGCCGGTGTCGTGACCGCAGGAGCAACCGCTGCACCTGCGGCTGGCGGTGGTGATCTGCGGAGGCCACGGCTGCCGGCGTTTGCTTCTGTTCTTCGCCGGTGCACCGGCGACGTGGTGTTTAGTTAGCGCCGGTGAAGGCTGCTGGTTGTTCACGTCGTCACCGCGTCGGCTATCTCCGGCGACGGGATGGCGATGGTGGCCGGGTGTCGGCAGGTCAGTGGCAGGGTTGAACGCCGGGTTCTTCGGATGTGCATAGAGGCTGTCCGGCTGGTGGGTGGTGGCAGAAGGGTAAGTTGGATGCTGCCCGTTGCCCGGAGCGACGGCGGTCGGCTGTGGTCGATCATTGTCACCAATAGCGGGTCCGGCGGTCGTCCGGCGGTCACGCGATGGCCGCTTGGCGATAGTCTGGTAACCTTGAGTAGTATGAGGCGGGTCGCGGACTAACCGTAACAACCCGCTCGTTTTGTGTATAGCTTTGTTAGTTACTTGTGTGATAAGTGATCGGTTATGGTTAGAGTTTTAACGAGTGGCATTACGTTATAATTTCAGATTTTGTAAGGGGATCGTTATTGCGTTTTGTTGCTTTCGTGATTAAGGTGAGTACTTTATATGTGTATGTATTATGTGATTGCATATGTGCGCATGGTGTTGTTAAATAGGGAACCACATGCCCTTGGTGAGTTGTGGGGGCCAACCCGTGTCCAAACTGACGGGCGAAAGGGAATCCACATGCCCTTGGTGAGTTGTGGGGGCCGACCCTGTGTCCAAACTGACGGGAGTTATATGTTAGCCCTTGCGAGGGTTATTTGATATTGTGGTTATGAAAGTATGGTTATGGATGATTATTGTGGTTGATGATATTATGGTATATATGTATGCCATATGGTAGATACATATATGAAGTAGCTCACTAAGCATTCGCTTACCCCGTTCGTTGATATCCTTTTTCAGGTACCGTTCCGACTAAGGATAAGGGCAAGGCCCCGGCTTGACTCCGGCGACCGGGACTCCGACGGTGTTGACTCGTGATTTACTTAAAACATTTTTTTTGGGAAACTAGTTATTTAAATTCTTTCGTTAATTACTTAATTTATTTTATTGGATTTGGTAACGGTTGGTATTTATTTTAAGTGAATTACTGATGTAAATTTTATTTTATTTTATTTTATTTTTTTTAAATTTTACGAATAATTTGGGTTTTCGGAAAGTGGCGTTACAACTTGGTATCAGAGCGTGGTTTAAGAGAATCAGCGCGCACGTTTTCGAGCGTGCGTGTGGTTGGACTTAAACCCGAAAAGTTTTGGGACAATAACGAGTCAAGGGTCGGATCGTCGGCGGAAGCGTCACAGCCGGGGGTGAGCTAATTATATATATATATATGTCTTATGAATAAAAGTATTGTGGATTAGATTAACTGTTGTTAATGAACTGCATGCTACGACTATCGGCTTATGATAGGCATAAATAAATTGCCAATTACTGGATTTTTTATGTGTTTAGTTATGATATGGGTAACTGCTTAGTCACTAGGTTGAGATGGTTATAGAGCGGTATCAGGCTCGAATGTAAGCGCCGTGAGACGGTGGGAGGAGATTACGGAGCATGATTTCGTATGATTTGTGCTCGGTAACCTTTACCTACCCGTTAGTCTCGGTTGGTTATGGCAGTGCGGGCCCAAATCAATAGCACTCTTATAAGCAATGGTGTAGATTCGAATCTGATTAAGTCTTGGAAAATCTCAACATAGTGATGACGGTAAGGAACCCGTGGGTTATGGAGATGGACTAATTGCTATCGTATGAGTCGTTTGGGTAGAATTATGACTTAACCTGTAGGTGGTATGTGCACTAATGGCTAGGTATAGGTTGTGCATGAGCTTGGGTAGGAATGGGGTTGTAGTCTTACATGCTGCGATTATTGAACTGCGTTTTTTTTTAATTACTTTAAGCTGTATATTCTTGTAAACCTTTAGTATGGTGGTCACGAGGAGGACATCGACTTCTGAGGAGCCTGAGACTCCAGATCTGAGGGACGTTATAGGCCCACAGCTTACTGAGACCCTGCACCAGATCCTGCCAGGGTTGTTTGCGCAGATGAAAGACGAACTGATGGCGGCTGTGGACGAGCGGATTGAGGCGGCCTTCACTGCACGTGGGTTGGGGTCAGGCAGCACTAGCCAGGGACAGAGCCGGGCTAGCACGTTTAAGGACTTCATGGCGTGCCAGCCACCGCATTTTGAGGGTAAGAAAGACCCTATCGCCTGCTATCGATGGGTCGCTGTTGTGGAGGGTGCATTTCGCACTAGTGGCTGCCCAGATGTTATGAAGGTGGTCTACGCGGTTAACCTGCTCCGTAATGCGGGTAAGGACTGGTGGGGGCTCATTCTTAAGAGCCGTACGGAAGAGCAGATCGGCGCCATGACCTGGGAGGAGTTCAAGGCGCTTCTTGACGAGGAGTTCTCACCGCGTGTTGAGAAGGAGAGGATCACAGCAGAGTTCTTGAATCTGAAGCAGACTACCGAGACGGTGAACGAGATCACCGCCCAGTTTTTAGAGAAGTCCTTGTTCTGCCCTGACTATGTGAGATCCGAGGAAGCGAAGATGTACCGGTTCCGTCAGGCCCTAAAGACGGAGATTCAGGAGTTTGTGACTACAGCGAAGTATCAGACCTTCAACGAGATGGTAGAGGTAGCTCGGAAACGGGAGTTATATCTGGAGGAACTACGACAGGGGAAGAGGAAGGCAGAGCTAGCCCTGGTGCCAGTGAAGAAATTTAAGGGACCGAGGATCGATGGTCGGAAGGGGTTCTCGGGCTGCCCGAAATGCGGAAGGAACCACTCGGGGGAGTGTCGGCTGACAGAGCCTGTGTGCTTCAAATGCGGCAAGCCAGGCCACCGGAGTCGGGAGTGCGGGAACCCACCGAGGGTCTGTTTTCATTGTTTTCAGCCAGGCCACATTAAGCCGAACTGCCCCCAGTTGGTCGGAGCGACTGCAGCAGCAGCACCAGTGACAGCACCTATTGTGGCACCAGCTTCCTCTACCATGCGGTTCACCGACGGCTCTTCGGGGAAGAAGAGCGGGCCATCTTCGATGAGTCGGGGTCGAGTTTTCCAGCTTACGGCCGAGGAGGCCAAGGTGGAGCCTGATGTGGTTACGGGTACGTTTTAGTTTTCTGTCGTGTTATTCAACTGTTATGCTATTGCTTGTAACTGGTAGTTTAGAATTGCATGCGCACTCCTTGGTAGGTAATTCGTTATTTGTAATTTAGGCGTTTTTCCCGTGAACGGGAGGCCTGCGTTAGTACTTTTCGATTCGGGGGCCACTTGGTCCTTCGTATCGAACGCCTTTTGTAAGGACTTCCAGCTTGAGCGAGGAAAGTTAGTCTGCCCCGTGGCGATCGACGTGGCAGCGGAGGAGGTGCGGATTTGCGAGGACGTGTATCGAAGCTGCACCATAGTGATTCATGGGGTGTCCTTCAGTATCAACCTGATACCTACATCCATGAATGGAGTCGATGTGATAGTGGGTGTAGATTGGATGTTCCGGAACCACGGCATTCTAGACATCGCAGAGCAGTTAGTTCGCATCCAGAACCCAAGTGGGGGAGAGCTCATCGTGTACGGTGAGGGGCGAAAGAAGCAGTTGGCGTTCTGTTCGGTTGCAAAAGCAGGAAAGTATCTTCGGCATGGGTGTGCGGGGTACCTAGCGTACGCGATGACTAGTTCGGCGGAAGAGAGGAAACTGTCGATTGCGGATGTACCGGTGGTGAGTGAATATCCGGATGTTTTTCCGGAGGACCTACCGGGCATTCCGCCCGAGCGGGAGGTGGAGTTTGGCATCGACTTAGTACCCGGGGCTGCACCGGTTGCGCGTACTCCTTACCGGTTAGCACCACCCGAGCTGCAGGAGTTATCCAATCAGCTGCAAGAGCTCTCGGCGAAGGGGTTCATCCATCCCAGTAGTTCGCCGTGGGGTGCCCCGATCCTGTTCGTGAAGAAGAAGGACGGGAGTCTCCGGATGTGTATTGATTATCGAGAACTCAATAAGGTGACCATCAAGAATAGGTACCCTCTACCTAGGATTGATGACCTTTTCGATCAGCTTCAGGGGGCGGCTTGGTTCTCGAAGATTGATCTTCGTTCAGGATATCATCAACTTAAGGTGAAGGAGGCGGACGTTTCTAAGACTGCTTTCAGAACCCGGTATGGGCATTTTGAGTTTCTGGTGATGCCCTTCGGTCTCACCAACGCCCCTGCAGCTTTTATGGATCTGATGAATCGAGTATGTCGACCGATGCTCGATAAGTCAGTAATTGTCTTTATTGACGACATCCTGATCTACTCGAAGACGAAGGAGGAGCACGTGACTCATCTACGGGAGGTGCTTGAAGTGTTGCGGAGAGAGCGTCTTTACGCGAAATTCTCGAAGTGTGCTTTCTGGTTACAGGAGGTCCAGTTCTTGGGGCACCTTGTTAACCGGGAAGGCATTAAGGTGGATCCTTCTAAGATCGAGGCGGTGATGAGTTGGGAGGTCCCGAAAACTCCTTCTTAGATACGGAGTTTTTTGGGTTTGGCCGGTTACTACCGACGTTTTATCGAGGGCTTTTCTCGGATCGCGGTACCGTTGACGAGGTTGACTAAGAAGAGCGAGCCTTATGTTTGGGGCGCGGAGCAAGAAGAGGCGTTCGAAATCTTGAAGCAGAAGTTGTGCGAGGCACCGGTATTGACACTTCCTGAGGGCATGGAGGACATGTCCGTGTATTGTGATGCGTCACACCTCGGTCTGGGGTGCGTTCTGATGCAGCGGGGACGGGTGATAGCCTATGCGTCGAGGCAGCTGAAGCCTCATGAGGCTAACTATCCCACGCACGACCTTGAGCTGGCGGCGGTGGTTTTTGCGCTAAAGATCTGGAGGCACTACCTGTACGGAGTGAAGTGCACCATCTACACTGACCACCGCAGCTTGAAGTATTTCTTGGACCAGCCGAATCTGAATATGCGGCAGCGGCGATGGCTCGATGTGGTGAAGGATTACGATTGTGAGATCCTTTATCACCCGGGCAAAACAAACGTGGTAGTGGATGCGCTTAGTCGGAAGGCGCCTAAATTATCTTTTCAGACGGCTCACTTGCGGATGGCCGTGACCACGTCATTTCTAGATCTTGTTCGGCGAGCTCAGGAGGAGGCGGGCTCGGAGGAGAACCAAAACAAGGAGCAGGTTAGAGGCCAGTTACCTTTGATGGTTTGAGATAGTAGAGGCATGGACGGGTGTGGGTTCCTTCTGCAGGTGGTGCTCGTCAGACGCTGCTGGAGGAAGCACACAAGTCTAAGTTCTCCATTCACCCCGGGGGGCTACAAAGATGTATAGGGATCTGAGAGTTGATTACTGGTGGCCAGGGATGAAGCAGGAGGTTGCCCGCTATGTGGAGTCTTGTTTGACCTGTCTGAAGGTCAAGGCTGAGCATCAGCGACCGCACGGTAAGATGCAACCGTTAGAGATCCCTGAATGGAAATGGGAAAATATCACCATGGATCTGATTACCAAGCTACCGAAGACGCCTCGGAAATTTGACGCGATATGGGTGATAGTAGACCGTTTGACTAAGAGCGCTCACTTCTTAGCTATTCGGGAGAGTTTCACGTCTGAGCAGTTGGCAGAGTTCTACGTGAAGGAAGTGGTTAAGAGGCATGGGGTACCGGTATGGATCATCTCCGACCGGGACACCCGTTTCACCTCGAGATTTTGGGAGCGGTTTCATGCTGATATGGGCACCAGGTTGCACTTCAGTACGGCTTACCATCCGCAGACAGACGGGCAGAGTGAGCGTACAATTCAAACGCTTGAGGATATGCTTCGTGCCTGTGTACTTGATTTCGGAGGTAGTTGGGATACGTATCTGCCCTTGGCGGAATTCTCGTATAACAACAGCTACCACTCGAGCATCGGGATGCCTCCGTACGAGATGCTGTACGGGCGGAGGTGACGGACCCCAATCTGCTGGGGTGAGGTTGGCCAGCGGGTCCTCGGGAGCACGGAGGTGGTTCAGCAGACCACGGAACACATCCAGAGGATTAGAGAACGTTTGCGGACAGCGCAGAGTAGACAGAAAAGTTACGCGGACAAGCGGAGGTCGGATTTAGAGTTCCAGGTGGGTGACCGGGTTCTGTTAAAGGTCTCACCTTGGAAAGGAGTGATCCGGTTTCGCAAGAGGGGCAAGCTTGGGCCCCGTTACATCGGACCGTTTACGGTTCTCGCGCGAGTCGGGAAGGTTGCTTATCGGTTGGAGCTACCCGTTGTGCTTGGACAGATTCACGACACGTTCCATGTGTCCCAGCTGCGTAAGTGCTTGGCGGATGAGTCGGCACATGTACCTTTAGACGACCTTCAGGTTGACGAGAGCCTGAATTATGTCGAAAGGCCAGTTGCGGTGTTAGAGCGGAAGGTGAAGCAGTTACGGAATAAGGAGATTGGGATCGTAAAGGTTCAGTGGCAACACCGGAAGGGTTCCGAGTGGACCTGGGAGCCGGAAGCTGAGATGAGAGAGAGGCATCCGGAAATTTTCTCGGATTGATTTCGGGGACGAAATCTTGGTAAGTGGGGGAGAGTTGTAACACCCCTTATTTTCTAATAAATTTTACAGTTGTTTTTTTTTTATTTTCCGATTGGATTATATGTATGTAGTCATGAATTTATTCATATATGAATACAAATTTGCTTAGAAACCATCTCCTTATTATATTGTGCTTTGACTTTGAGTATATCCATGCATGAATATACCTTACACGTCATTCATTGATCAACTAATTACCTTTGCCCAAAAGTATATTCATACCCCTTATTTTATTCAAACTAGATAAGTAGCTAGCTGTTATCTTTATTTTTTTTTATAAAGCCTTCCTTATCTATTTATTAATAAAAGTTGAATTGAGATGGGATAAGGTTGACTTTGCCTTTTTATAGGGTTATAGGTTAGGTGATTATTATTCATAAAAGCCTAAAACCCTTCTAGAAGCTTTCTAACCTATTATTGAGAGATAAGCTAAGAAAGAGAAAGAGAGATATCGTGAATGAGGGAGACGAGGGCAGGTTTTGGCCGGAGAAAAAAAAGGGTGACGGACGGTGAGCTCGTTTTCGTGCACGAAAGGTAAAGAATCTGAAACCCTCCTCCTTCTTAGCGTCGTTTGAGCGTAGATTAGGGTTTTTGCGGTGGTTTGAGGTGGTTGCGCAGTGGCCGGCGACGTCGGCGTAATTCCGACGACCCTCGGCTTGCTGCAGTTCGCGGCGGCGTGAGGCCGGTGTCGTGACCGCAGGAGCAACCGCTGCACCTGCGGCTGGCGGTGGTGATCTGCGGAGGCCACGGTTGCCGGCGTTTGCTTCTGTCCGTCGCCGGTGCACCGGCGACGTGGTGTTTAGTTAGTGCCGGTGAAGGCTGCTGGTTGTTCACGTCGTCACCGCGTCGGCTATCTCCGGCGACGGGATGGCGATGGTGGCCGGGTGTCGGCAGGGTCAGCGGCAGGGTTGAACGCCGGGTTCTTCGGATGTGCATAGAGGCTGTCCGGCTGGTGGGTGGTGGCAGAAGGGTAAGTTTGCTGCTGCCCGTTGCCCGGAGCGACGGCGGTCGGCTGTGGTCGATCATTGTCACCAACAGCGGGTCCGGCGGTCGTCCGGCGGTCACGCGATGGCCGCTTGGCGATAGTCCGGTAACCTTGAGTAGTATGAGGCGGGTCGCGGACTAACCGTAACAACCCGCTCGTTTTGTGTATAGCTTTGTTAGTTACTTGTGTGAGAAGTGATCGGTTATGGTTAGAGTTTTAACGAGTGGCATTACGTTATAATTTCAGATTTTGTAAGGGGATCGTTATTGCGTTTTGTTGCTTTCATGATTAAGGTGAGTACTGTTGGGAATCACGGGCTACAAGAACATGCACAGCGGAATAATAAAACCGGATTCCCATCCGAGGATCCAATCCCAAACATAACAGATACAATCAAAGGGTGTTTTCGATGGTTTACCTTATCTGATTGATTTTCCGGAAAGCTGGCAGGGGTTACACCGCTACTGGCACCACGTGAGAAAGTTGCTAGACCACCACCAAGGATTACCCCGAAAAACCGAACGCAACCCTCTCCTTGGGATTGGCGCCGGTTTTAGAGAGAGAGAGAAAGAGAGAGAGATATTTTCTGGGTTTGTAGAATTGAATGACTGATGATCCACTGACAAACCCTTCAACCCTATATTTATATGGATAATGCTAGAATTTTATTCCATATAAAATTCTTTGGTAATTATCTCTAAATATAATTCCCATAAATAACTAATTAATTTATCTAATTAATTAGTTATAAATAAATAGTTTAACTAATTATTTATACATTAACTCTCTCATTAAATAATTAATAATCAATTAATTATTTCTCATGTAATCCAAACGTTCTCATTTTGGCGTGCAGCGGTGTGACCTACTAGTGTCCTATAACATTGGATACGGTAACCCTGTTACTGTCTCGCACATAATCCTAACAGACTCCCACTTGTGGTAGACATGTAACTGTACTGTTACCATTAGCCTAAGGAGGTCCCTAGCCAGACACTTAGGTTAACCAGGTTATAAGATCTCTTACATCCAGAGATACAATTCACGTTTGAATTTGTACACAGGTTCATTTCTTTTGCACACGATATTTCTAAAGTGATTTAAGACATGGAGTGGAGGATTCATTTCTTAAAATCAAGTATTTCTTGACTCTGATTTTGATTGCCTGCAGTAACGGATATTACTAAATAACCCCTGTTATTCTATCCGAGCGTGGCCACGCGTTTTCTGCCAATCTTAATCGTCAAGGGGCCCGGAAATATCTCTCTTTTGAAAGAGGTGCAAATCCCTTCTTGACTACTTGCATTTGGATCCACGGCTTCCGCTGCATCTAGTCACGTCCCGTATGGCCGCCCTGTTACGGTGCAGCGTTAGTACGTGCTAAGAATACAGTAGTCCTCGTGTTCCCAAACCAAGTATCTCAGGTCTAAGGACAACCTATCAAGTCAGTGCTTATGACTGAAGCTCCATGAAGCAGACTTGATTACTGGTCACTTCCAATACCCAAACACTCTGATTAGTATCTATAAATACTTGGTCACATCACTTGTGCTTTTATTCTCTACTTTGAATAAATCATCAAGTATTTATAATAGCGTTAAACTCCCTATTGAAATTCCCATTTCAATAAGTGGCTACGGAAATTTAGATTTCATACAAAACTTTGCAAAATCACGGATACGTTAAATATGCAAAAAAATAGTTAATTCAGAACAATCACGAAAATAAAACCTCCATTTATTTCAAACACACTGTGAAATAAAAACTTTACATGATTACATTGTTTCTAAATTAAACTATAGTAATAATTAATAAACTAAGAACTAGCTACTGGCTTCCAGGTACTGCATCCCAATGGAATTCGCATGTGCCTCATGCTTTACCCTTGCTAGTGGCTTTGTCAGCGGATCTGCGACATTGTCTTCTGTTGGAATCTTGCATATTCTCACATCTCCTCTTCCAATGATCTCTCGGATGAGGTGATACTTTCTGAGCACGTGTCTTGACTTGTGATGCTCTCTAGGTTCCTTTGCTTGCGCCACGGCTCCCGAGTTATCACAGAATATATCAATCGGTCTCGAGATACTGGCAACCACTCTGAGATCCGATAGAAAATTCCTTAGCCAGACAGCTTCCTTTGCCCATCAGATGCTGCAATGTACTCTGCTTCTGTAGTTGAGTCTGCAATGGTGTCTTGCTTCGAGCTCTTCCATGAGATCGCACCTCCGTTTAGGGTAAAGACGTACCCTGACTGTGACTTGAAGTCATCTCTGTCGGTCTGGAAACTAGCGTCAGAGTATCCGGTGACACTAATTTCATCCTCAGAACCTCCAAAGACGAAGAACATTTCTTTCGTTCTTCTCAGATATTTAAGAATGTTCTTGACAGCCACCCAATGGGGTTCACCCGGATTCTGTTGGTATCTGCTCGTAACACTTAATGAGTAAGCAACATCGGGCCTAGTACACAGCATGGCATACATAATCGATCCAATTGCAGAAGCATATGGGACCAATTTCATCTTGTCCTGATCTTGACTAGAAACAGGACACTGTGTTTTACTTAACACTATGCCATGTTGCATTGGGATAAATCATTTCTTGGATTCATCCATCCTGAATTTCTTCAGGATTTTATCGATATACGTACTTTGGCTAATCCCGATAAGCCGCTTAGATCTATTTCTGTAGATCTTTATACCAAGTATATAAGCGGCTTCTCCAAGGTCTTTCATTTGGAAACATTTGCTTAACCAACTCTTAACACTCTGTAAAGTTGGTACATCGTTTCCTATGAGTAGAATGTCATCTACGTATAAGACCAAGAAGGTTACTACGCTCCCACTGAACTTAGTGTAGACACACGGCTCGAACTCACTTTTGGTAAAACCAAACTGTTTGATTCGTTCATCAAAGTGTAAGTTCCAGCTTCGAGATGCTTGCTTTAATCCATAAATGGATTTTAGCAGTTTACACACTTTATTAGGATTCTTAGGATCTTCAAACCCCTCTGGTTGTTCCATATAGACGTCTTCTGTTAACTTTCCATTTAGAAAGGCTGTCTTGACGTCCATTTGCCAAATCTCGTAGTTAAAGTACGCTGAGATGGCCATTAGAATCCTAATTGACTTTATCATGGCCACTGGTGAAAAGGTTTCATCATAGTCAATACCATGAGTTTGCGTGAATCCTTTTGCGACCAGTCTGGCCTTGAAGGTGTGTACATTTCCATCCATGTCAGTTTTCTTCTTGAAAACCCATTTGCGTCCAACAGCCCTACAGTGTTGTGGCAAATCAGTCAACTCCCAAACTTGGTTGTCATACATGGATTGCATCTCGGCCTTCATGGCTTCCTGCCATTGCTCAGACTCACTGCCTGACACAGCTTCTCCATAGGATGTTGGTTCATTCAAGTCTCCGCTATCCTGAGAGACTAGAAACCCAAGATACCTATCTGGTTCTTGTCTTACCCTACTGGATCTGCGAAGGTCCTGTGTTTGCACTTCCTCAATCGGCTCTGATTGAGGTTCAACATTGTTATGTTGAATTTCTGGCTCAACAACTGGTGTAGTGTCTTCTTCGTCTACTACCTGTAGATCTACATCCTTTCTGGTGTTCTCTAGACTGAGAAACTTTTCTTCCAGAAATTTTCCATTTCGAGCAACAAACACTTTGTTCTCTTCAGGGTTGTAGAAATAATATCCCACGGTGGTCTTGGGATATCCAACGAAGAAACACTTGTCGGATTTGGGTTTGAGTTTTTCTGAGGTGGGTCGTTTGACGTAAACCTCACAACCCCAAATTTTCAGAAAAGATATGTTGGGTTTCTTGCCCTTCCATAACTCGTATGGAGTCTTTTCTACCGACTTTGTTGGCGCTCTGTTCAGTATGTGTGCCGCTGTTTCGAGCGCATGTCCCCAGAATGATATTGGCAGCGAAGAATGACACATCATCGTTCGTACCATGTCAAGCAAAGTACGATTTCTCCTTTCTGATACACCGTTCATCTGAGGTGTATACGGAGGTGTAAGTTGGGATACAATCCCACACTCCATTAGATGATTGTCAAACTCGTCACTTAGATATTCGCCACCACGATCTGACCGTAAGAACTTGATCCTCTTGTCAAGTAGATTTTGTACTTCATTATGATATTCCTTGAATTTCTCAAAGGTTTCAGATTTATGTCTCATCAAGTAGACATAACCATACTTACTGAAATCGTCAGTAAAGGTAATGAAGTACCGGTATCCTCCTCTTGCCACATGACTGAAAGGTCCACATACATCTGTGTGGATTATTTCAAGCAAGTCAGTAGCCCTTTCATTTTCATTGTTGAAAGGTTGCTTTGTCATTTTTCCAGATAAACAAGATTCGCAATTATCAAAAGGTTTATAATCGAAATTGCCAAGAAAACCTCCTTTTAGGAGTAGTTCAACGCGTTTCTTGTTTATGTGGCCCAAACGACAATGCCAGAGGTAAGTCTGATCCTCAATATCCTTGGATCGTTTACTTATATGATAGATTTCGCTACTGTTGTCTTGTAGATGTACAGTGTATAGACCATTCACGGGTGTAGCTTTTAAAATAGAAAATATTATCTTTAAAGACTGAAATCATTTTATAATCATATTTATAATAAAAACCTTGGTCTACTAATAAATCAAAAGACAAAACATTCTTAATCATATTTGGAATGTAATAACAATTATCCAGTTCCAAAACTAGACCCGAGGGTAAACTAAGACTATAAGATCCCACGGCTTCAGCAATCAACGGTGTGCCTTCGCCAACTCGTAGGTTCGAACGGTCCTTCCTCAGAGTCTTTCTTCTAGTGAATCCCTGTAAATGATTACAAATGTGGTTACCACTGCCTGTATCAATTACCCATGATTCATAAGAAGTGATTAAGCAATCTATCATAAAGATACCTGGAGCATCGGGTAAACCGATCTCTATCTGGTCGATATTCATCGAGTGCTCGCATATATCCTCGCTGCCGCACTCTGGGCAACTCAGATCTCCCAGCTCATCAATTATATCAGTGTCCATGAGATTCGCAGGTTCGGGTACTGGCTCTAGACTGGCCAGAATATCTTCATGAACTTTATCCACGTCGTTCTTCGGTTCCTTCATGTAGGCACTAGCTGTGTCCTGAACTTCCTTTGTGAGGGAGAACCACATGAGATACACTAACTCTTCCTGAGTCATCTTGTACCCCAGACGTGATAAACATTTAAAAAGCCTTCTCATTTCAATAAGATGGTTTTTAACTGACTGACCCTTTTGCAGCTTCAGGGAGAGAATCTCTTGCATGATCAAAAGTTTGCCCGTATGTTTGTAGAAACCTAACTGGTTCTCCACATTTCTCACGACCTCGTGACAGAATTTCACTCTTAAGTCTCCCGTGAACTCGGGTGACATAGAGAAAACTAGAATGGACATTACATCCGATTCATCTGCCATGAATCTGAAATATTCAGCAAATTCCTCTTCAGGGGCATTGCTTTTAGGTCGTGACATGGGCTTATTGATCACATAAAGCTTACCCTGGGCACTCAAAACATTCTGTAAGTGTAACTTCCAAACTGGAAAGTTCTGGCCCGTAAGCTTCCACTTGCCCGTAAGAAGGCGAAGTGATTCCTCAGGTGAATAAAACGGAATGCTAATTGGAGACATCTACACAAGAATATAAATTCCAATTTAGTTTATAATTATATAATTCTAATAAATTATTACCCTTAAAATAAATTTATTAGACTAGAATCCATATTTCACATGTGTCGGGAAGCATGTGATCATGTCAAACCGACTCATGCGATCTATGGTAGGTAAAACTATACCAATCGTATTCCTATCTGGAAAAATACGACTTCTAGATCGTCGGGACATCGGATATATAGTCCGTGCATATTTAGTCCCTCTAGTGCATTTTGGCCCGGTACCACCCGGTGAATAGATAATTACCAAAATAGATTGCACCACCCGGGACCTGGACAAACTCTGGTCGGTACCACCTGGAGATAATTCGCAGAGTTTTATCACCCTCCAGTTTCGGTTTGAACACGGACGTTCATAGTGTATGCACTTACAACGCCCTATGTACCTTACACCGGAGGTGCCCCTAAAGTGGGTTGCACTTACTAATCTATGATTTTACTAAGGGTTAAAATTGCCAGTTTCCTTTTTCAAAAACTTTGAAAAACTGGATCCAAACACTAACTGTATTTGTATCCTTTTATCTTTTAAAATAATCATTCAAAAAAGGCAATTTATATTTAACAACAATTATGTAAAACAACCACGCAATTTAAATATAAAAAGCACAGTCATAGCCTAAACCCTTAAACTAATGTTGTTTTGTGAGCCAACACAAAAACAACGGTCTCAACCCTAAGTGACAAAAGCCTTCGTCTTCTGGCACTCCCACTGGCTCCGAGATCCATGGTCGTCATCTTATCTCCGTTTTGATAATAAAAACTATCTATTACAAATGGGCTTTAAATGGCATGCAGGCCTCCCAACTATACTAATAATTTAAAATTACAAGAAGGGTTGTAAATGGCACGCAGGCCTCCCAATTATTCTAAAACGGAAAAAAAAAACACAACCACGGGTCTAAAAGGGTTCAGCTATGACTCAATATAATTAAGCGAATCAAAATACAACTGAATTTTAATTGGATAATTATAAAACCAAAATTTAATTTAAAACAATTTAAAAAATAAATTTAATCCTAAATCGTTTTAAACCTTATCTGATAAAACGATCCTTTATCCCAAAAGCTATCCGGAAACGAATCCTAATCTAGATCCGTTAACGATAAACGATTGGGACGAACAACAATTTCGATTACCAACGATCCGCCAAAAACGTGGCCGTCGATCGGTGGTTTCTCCATCGCCGGCGACGACAATGACACGATCGCCACCGCCGCCGCCCGTACCACCATCGAACACCGGCGGCAGCAGCGGTTTGAAAAACCACCACCACCGCCTCAACACCGCTATCTCCACCATCCACCGGTCTGCCGTATTTCGACAGGCCGGAATCGCAATCAAGACCCGCCACCACCACGGTTCGGTGGTGCGGCGGTTGTACTCAGACGACGACGGCAGCGGCGGACGCTGCCACCACTACCGCCGCTTCCGGCGACTGCAATCGAAGGGAAAACAGCCACCGCCACCATTATTCGATCGGCAATGGTAGCAATCGGCTACCACCGCCGTCGATTGCGGTCATGAGCAGCAGCAATCATCGCCGCCACCACCACGGTCGGTGGCGTGGCGGTTGTCTTGATCCGGCGACGATAGTGGCTCGAAACCACCACCACCACCATCGATTTCCTTGATTTTGGTTGCGATTACCACCAATTACCAAGACCGATCACCACCGCCACCACAAGCGGTGGTGCGGTGTTTCCTGTCGGCCACCGCCGCAGCCACTAGCTGTGGCGCGGCGTGGTGGTTGGTTTCGATGGACAGCTGCCGGCCACCACAATCGGTGGTTTCGCCGGTGGTTGTTTCCGATCAGTTTTAGGTTTTTCCAAAAAGATTTAATTTTTAAAATCCCGAATTCGATAAAAATCAAAACTTTATTAACCTAACAAAATTAACAACCTGATCTGCAGGTTTGGGAAGTGGCTCTGATACCACTGTTGGGAATCACGGGCTACAAGAACATGCACAGCGGAATAATAAAACCGGATTCCCATCCGAGGATCCAATCCCAAACATAACAGATACAATCAAAGGGTGTTTTCGATGGTTTACCTTATCTGATTGATTTTCCGGAAAGCTGGCAGGGGTTACACCGCTACTGGCACCACGTGAGAAAGTTGCTAGACCACCACCAAGGATTACCCCGAAAAACCGAACGCAACCCTCTCCTTGGGATTGGCGCCGGTTTTAGAGAGAGAGAAAGAGAGAGAGAGAGATTTTCTGGGTTTGTAGAATTGAATGACTGATGATCCACTGACAAACCCTTCAACCCTATATTTATATGGATAATGCTAGAATTTTATTCCATATAAAATTCTTTGGTAATTATCTCTAAATATAATTCCCATAAATAACTAATTAATTTGTCTAATTAATTAGTTATAAATAAATAGTTTAACTAACTATTTATACATTAACTCTCTCATTAAATAATTAATAATCAATTAATTATTTCTCATGTAATCCAAACGTTCTCATTTTGGCGTGCAGCGGTGTGACCTACTAGTGTCCTATAACATTGGATACGGTAACCCTGTTACAGTCTCGCACATAATCCTAACAAGTACTTTATATGTGTATGTATTATGTGATTGCATATGTGCGCATGGTGTTGTTAAATAGGGAACCACATGCCCTTGGTGAGTTGTGGGGGCCAACCCGTGTCCAAACTGATGGGCGAAAGGGAATCCACATGCCCTTGGTGAGTTGTGGGGCCGACCCGTGTCCAAACTGACGGGAGTTATATGTTAGCCCTTCCGAGGGTTATTTGATATTGTGGTTATGAAAGTATGGTTATGGATGACTATTGCGGTTGATGATATTGTGGTATATATGTATGCCATATGGTAGATACATATATGAAGTAGCTCACTAAGCATTCGCTTACCCCGTTCGTTGATATCCTTTTTCAGGTACCGTTCCGACTAAGGATAAGGGCAAGGCCCCGGCTTGACTCCGGCGACCGGGACTCCGACGGTGTTGACTCGTGATTTACTTAAAAATTTCTTTTGGGAAACTAGTTGTTAGGGTAAAAATCCACAATCGCACGACGACCGACTATAATCGTAAGACAAATGTTAGGACAATGGTCCTGTATTAAGATAAGGTCCTGAAATATAACCTAAAAGAACTATCGAACAAAGAACATATACACCGAATAAGTCGAACGATGACTATAATATCGTACGACGTTACTAACGAATAGATATACAAAGTTTACATGTTTGATGCAGGCAAGCTGACTATAATATCCAACAATTGCCCACCTTTGAGAAAGTCCGAGATTGAGTACTATGCCATGCTTGCTGGAGTCCATCATTACAACGAGCAAGTCGTAAGTTATATATCGTTCGACAGCATCAAGATCGACCGTTACAAGCAAGATCCTCGCAACAGTTACAATCTAGGCATTAACTTCCTACAACACCGTTGGACGGTTATCAACCAAGCATTAATTCTCTACAAAGCCGTTGGACAGTTACGATTCGATCATTGATGAGCCACAATACTGTTGGACCGTTATTCTTAAGCTACTATAAAAGAAGAATCAAGCCAGCATTTCAAAAAACGAAGTCTATCGGAAGCTCACAAGTTATATAGCAATTATTCTTGATAATCATCTGTAATTTACGTTCGATCTTATTGTTATTTCACTTGTAATCGTACGATCAAAGCTGTATACTCGAAGGACGTCACCCCTGATTGGTGATCATAGTGCTCTGTCGACTTATCTTTTAGGTCGACCGCAGGTTTTTTCCTCCGTCGTGAGGTTTTTCCTGCGTCATCAAATTGTTTGTCTCATTTTACTTTTTCGCACTTATCATTGATTGTAATTTCTTTCTCTCGACGGTTAAGCCTCACACAAGTTTTTTACGACATCGAGTTGTGTAATTTTTTACATAAACACTAGTTATTTAAATTCTTTCGTTAATTACTTAATTTATTCTATTGGATTTGGTAACGGTTGGTATTTATTTTAAGTGAATTACTGATGTAAATTTTATTTTATTTTATTTTATTTTTTTTAAAAATTTTACGAATAATTTGGGTTTTCGGAAAGTGGCGTTACATAATGTCTATATGGCCCATGGTATCAGTATTGTTTTTACACAAACTGGCTCAAACACCTATAGTTACCACACACAAAAAAAACAATCATATTGGTCATGTTTTGTTGTCGATATTGCTGCAAAATGATTGTTGTTCGTCATGTTTTTTTGTACTCTAATCTAGTAGAAAAGAGCTAGCCACAAATATCGAATCCATAAAGAAGAAGAGTGCAGGGACTGAGTAAATGGCCGTGGTTTCAATCTATAATCCTACATTTACTTTGTTCATCGCATTGGAATCAATCTTTTTCTATATCTTTTTTGTAATTTATGTAAATGAGGCATATATGGTCTTGTAATGTATAGATATTGTATGGAATTTGTATGTAATCCTACTATTGTTTTGCATCCCATAAAACTTGAAAAGTTTGGGTTAACGTGCGTCGATTTGATTAGGGTTTAGACCCAAAAAACCGAAGAATTCAAACATGAATTAGACTTGGAATCTTTTTAATTTTTCAAGCGTTTTTTGAAAATTTTATCTTAGAAGTACAAAATTCTAATTTGTAATAGGTCAATGCATTTAGGGGTAGACTTATGAAGTTTAGAAAAAAGAACTATTAATATATCATTTCATACCAAACATCAAGGTAGGAACCAAAGTTCTTACTTAAGAACCTAGAAGAGTTTAGGGTTCTTATAAAAACCCTCCACAATGATAGTTTCTATAAGTCACTATACTTTCTGCTTGTAAGAACATTGCATTAGATAACGGATTAGTACTAACCTTTTCTTTGAGTTCTCTTTGTGCGCCTTAGTACTAACCTTTTCTTTGAGCTCTCTTTGAGCTATTTGCGCAGGATAATGGATAACGGATTCATAGCATCTCTACAACAACAATTGCAAGAAGCTAATAACGAAATTCAACGTCTTCGAGCTTTGCCAGGACCATCGATGTCTATTCCGATGTCTATTCCTCCTCCTTATCCTCCTCAACATCTAAGACCACCACCTCGACCACAGTTCAATGCCTCAGTGCCATTCTTGACTGTAAACCAACAGTACAACAACGTACGACCGTCTTTACCATAAGTTCCACCACCAATACCTCATGGCCCACCACCTATGCCTCGGGGTCCACCTCCTATGCCTCAAGGAACACCCATGTTCACGTTCGAACCTTTCAATAACGTATCCCAACAGATTCCTATCCCTGGTCATATACCCACAGCTGCTAGTTCTACCGTTCATACGACAATACCACCCAGTACCGGAATCTCTTCTAATTGTATTCCAACAATCCCAATAACTGTTGAAGATCCTTTAAACGTACGACTGAAATCCCTGGAAGAACAGAATCAAAAGCTATTCGCACTACTCACAAAGCTACCCGGAGCAGCAGTACCTGTCGAAGTTGAACCTAAAACGGGATTTCAGGCCTCACCGTTCGTCGATGAATTAGCTCTTGTCGACGTTCCAAGAAATATACCATTCCAGCTTTCGCAACAAAATATTCTGGAATCACAGATCCAGTCGAACATATAGCACAGTATAAGCAACTTATGTGGACAGTTCCTATACCGGCGCAATATCAAGAAGTTTGCATGTGCAAAAGCTTTGGATCAACTCTAACAGGAGCGGCATTACAATGGCTTATCAACTTAAAGCCAAAGAGTATTGGATCCTTTGCAGAATTGGTGAACCAATTCACTCGACAATTTGCTAGCAGTCGTAAGATGGAGAATGTTGGTCCCAAAGAGGTGACCTTCAAGCAAGGATAGTGTTTGAGATTATAGAAGGGGGGGGGTTGAATATAATCACACAATTTTTCACTTTTAAATTCTTGTTTTATAAACAATATGAATTTACAGATTGTTGCGGAAATAGAAAAGACTACAAGTCTAAACTAAACAATCTAAGTTCTTTCACTATGCACTAGAGTGAGAAGATTAAGAAAAGAAAGAAGATAGAGGGAATAAAGAAGGAAAGGACTCGAGTAGAATTAGGATCAAGAAGTAGTATGGAGAACATCTCTTCAAGTCCTATTTATACTCAATGCATTAAATGCATGTAGAACCACTTTTGTGTACGTGTCACAATGTAAGTGGTCCTTTGTACTATTTACTATAAACAAATACTCTTTGCATGGTGTGCAAAAGAGGAAGTGTGTAAACAGTTGCCTTGAGGTCTGATAAGTACGGAGGGAACAGTAAAGAGACTGTCCTTATGTACTTTTGTGTCAGTAAAGGCGGATAATCCTTTTGTGCATTAGACTATGACATTACACTAATCTTTTCAGGATCAGGATACTGATCAGTGACTAGAGTCCTGAAGCTGGTGCTGTTCAGGGTCACTTGTATCCTGATGAACCTTCAGGATGTCATACGATATTGAGCAGCCTGCTATCACTGAGTTCCGTCTTCAGATCACGAGCATGCTGTTCCTGTCATCAGCTAAGTCTTCGACGTTGCTGATGGTTCTTTGAGTATGATCTTAATGTCTTTAGGAGGTCTTCACTTCAGTGGATAGGATCAGTCGACTGCAGAATAGACTCGTTCGTCTCCTGATCCTGATCCTGATTACTATAAAATTAAGTTACAGCATAAGTAACATGGAATAACACAGAACAGATTCAGTGATAATTCCTCAAGCTATAACAGAAGTAAAAACCTATTCACTAAGTAAAGATTCAGGATCATTATCATTTCATCAGGTCTTAGGAGAGCTGGATCAACAATCTCCCCCTAAATGATAATGATGAGACAACAGAGAAATTGCCTAAGTCTAGAAAGAAAAAAAAAATTCTAAGTCTAGATAAAACAGTAGGAAATGGAACTCATAAAGGTACATGTCCCATTTACTGTTTTGAGGGATCTTTTTCAGTACTATGATGGAATAAAGTACAATGCACTGGATTGGATTTTCATTAATCTCAATCAGGTTACAAGAGTAAAGAAAATACAAGAGTACATAAGTGAAGTACTGAAAGTAAAATTACAAAAAAATATTCTAACTATCAGAGTCTTCGCTAAGTTCTTCAGTCTTAACAACGATTGGAACAGGAGTATTGCTGAAGGCGAGTCGATGATCGAGTATGGCTCTGACAGTGCGAATAATTTCTTTATTATCTTGGTTCTTCTTGTCTCTTTGAGCAGTGAAGAGAACAGAAACCAAGTGTTCATATGGTGCTTTGTGTAGCTCGCTGAAACGCTGAAAGCGTAGTATCTTGGAGTTGTCGCTTACACAAATACCATGAACAGGTTCTCTGATGACTTGTCCTTCAGATAGAGAGACTCCTGGAGGGAGTGAAAGATCAAGCATCGAGAGGTCCAGTGGCTTGATAACCATCCTGGGCATGCAAGGAGTTGGTCACCTTGTTGAAGCACCGGCTGATCTTCGAACAGGTGGCTGAGGCAGTGCTGAAGATGGTTGGAGAAGGTCATCAGGAATTTCGGTTTTCCTTCTGATGCGTGCAATAAGTCCTTCGATGACTTCTTCTACTTCAGCCCGATAGTTCTTGTTGGCTTTGGGAAGTAGGGATCTGATCTCGTTCCACTCTGACAAGTTGTAACGATCTAACTTGTCCAGAGTGTGTTGCACGTCCTTGACTCCAGAGCGTTTGACGGTGATCCATGTTTTTGCTCTCTTGCCGCGAGTTCGGCTGAGATGGATTCCAGAGATAGCAGCACCATGTTTTCTGAGGTGAAGGCGGTCTCTGCACCAGTCAAGCTCTGTGTTTATTTCTTCAGACTGAACTTCAGCGTTTCTGTTGAAGACCTTCAGCGCGGCCTTCTGTGCTAGAACAGGGTCAGCACTTATTTCAGCGTCCTCTTCAACAAAATCCGATGCAAGCCTTCGAGCGGCTTGAGCGGAGAGGAAGACTTCCTTCTGCTTCTTATTATGCTCCTCCTGAGCCTGTACAGCAGCGTTGTATTCCTCTTGTGATAGATAGGCAAACTCAGAGTCCCAAGAGGTACGAAGAGGAATTTTTACTCTTGTACTCTCGAGTCGCTCTATCACGGCGTCTAAACGCCCATCCCTGTTGACATTAGCAGAGTTGTCAGGGTAATTCTCACCTTCAGATCTAGGAGAGTTAGAGGGAGGAGATCTGGGAGAAGAGGCAGGGGTAGAGAAGTCATCAGAGATGAATTCATCATCTGATGAGAGGCAAATGGTTTCAGAAGGGGCTCGGATTTCAGGGGTTCTAGATGAGGATGCTTCAGTGTTAAAGCGGGTTGGTCTAGAAGGAATGGTTTCAGTGTTTAGAGGTGTTACTCTGAAAGTCATTCTGCTTAATTCGGCTCTTGTCTGTTCTGATGGACTATTCTCCATGAGGCGAATAATCTCACCAGTGACAGAACCAAAGTTCACATCCTGAAAGTTAGAGTTGTGTTGGTTTTCAGGTTCAGAGGTTTGTTTAGGAGAAGAATGGGGTGTTGGTTCAGGGGTAGGTTGTTTGGGTGGTTGGTAGACAACCATTTGTAGGTTGTTTATTTGAGAGTCTTCAGAGGAAGTGTCAAGGGTGATGGTTTCAGGTGTAGGTTTAGTTTTAAGGAGAGTAGAGATTGGTTGGTTATCAGAAGATGAGGGAGAGGATGGTAGTAGTAACGTACCAGGTGCACCGGGTTCTCCCCCTGAGAGTGTGCAAGCCCTGGAGTGGGCGTTGAGGTTGGAACCTTCTCGACGAAGAAATCGTCGTCTTCACCATCATCATCTTCATCATCATCCTCTTCCTCGTTCGTTCCCCCTTGTTCGTTGGTTCTCCAGTTGGTGGAGGGGGAATAAACGGAATGGTCTCTTGGCTGTCTCTCCCCCTCAACAGGTGCCTGTTGTAAGGCAGCTGTTGAAATACTCCGCTGGAGGAGAGAGGCCATATTGGCGTTCAGCTTCCTGTTGATGAAGGAAGATGAGAGGAGAGACTGGAGAAGTTCCCTGTCGGCCGCGGTGAACGATGGCGGCGGAGGAGGAGCAGTGGTCAGCGAGTTCACTGCAGTGGCAAGCTCGGCCACTTTCTCCTGGAGGGCTCGAAGGCCAGTCTCCTGTGCGTCCAACCTCTGCACCACTATTTGTTGGAAGTTGGTGGTGGAGGTGGAGTTGTTGTCGACCGCTGTGGAGAGAGCGGGTAACGCTGTGGTCTTCAGGTCGTCTACGGACGCCTGAAGAGAAGAGGAGGAGGTAGCCACCTGAGATACCTTGTCATGGATGGCATCCAGACAGGGTATGGTGATGGTGACACCAGTAGGAGCAGGGGCGGCAGCTGCGGCGGCAGCAGTGGCAGAGGCTGCGGCGGCTTCGGCGGCAGAGGCAGCGGCCTTGGCTGCTGCAAGCTCAAGTTCCAAGGCCTGAAGCTGGGCCTTGTGGGCGTCCTCTTGTTGCTGGAGTGCCGTGCGGACCTCCTGCAATTGCCTTTCAGCGGACTGTCGTCGTAGCTCAGTTGCGCTCAGCTGACGATCGGCATCCGTGAAGATGAAGTCGTTGAAGGGATCATCCTGATGAAGTTGGGACGGCCCTTCAACTGCTGCTCCTAAAGAACCTGTAGACAGAGTAGCTAAGTGAGTGCTCGAAGACTCATTAGCTTTCATAAAAGAAGAAACAGTAATATTTTGCTTAAAAGTATTACCTGAGGCTAGGAGGGTATCAGAGCGATTACCCCCCCATGTTCTCTGAGTGTTCGAGGTGAACAACCTCAGGTTCTTGTTGTACAGGAGCAGAGATGGAAGCATCTGCAGGTGAAGAAGTTTTAGATAAAGGAGATGGTTTATTAAAAGGTTGAGGCAGGGTAATGTAGTATTTCTTACCAGCTGCTGCCTTCTTTTTCTTTGACGCCTTGGATTTGGCGCGTTTGGGCTGTGGTGGATGTCACACCCCGCTAAAGCGGAAACACGGAGTGTAACAGCGCAAAGTAGCACAACACAAGTATAGACAATAAACACCATAGCATATCAAAATAGTTAAGTCTCCACTATTACATCACGTTAAAGTCTTAGAATTATTACAAGGAAAATTAAACTACAACGGAAAGGAAATTTAGTCTTGATATGCATGAAGGTGTAACACACGTGCATTTCGTTCTTCTTACTTTGGATCGCCTGAAAAGCATGAGAGTTAAAAAGGTCAACTATCGTCATAGTTGGTGAGTTCACGGGTTTAACAACACACATATATAGTTCGCGTTCCAAAAATAATACCGAAGATAATAAGTTCAAGCAAAAAGCTTAATAGTTGGATCATATGCGTACCCCACAAGATCCCGGCATATGGTACTTATCATGCAATACTTACACTCAAGATTAACGAGCCACTACTAATCTCCTAATAGCATAGTTTTTGCCCCGCAATGCCATGCTTATCGCAACATAACCAACAATCGTTCCACAAAAAGTAATTAAACACCAATCGTTATCGTTACCAACCCCGTTGCAAGTGGGGTACGAAAGGTGGGGTTGCCAACCCGATAGCGCTACCATTGATTACTCGGTCCACCG
This sequence comes from Centaurea solstitialis, assembly GCA_030169165.1. NCBI lineage: Eukaryota > Viridiplantae > Streptophyta > Magnoliopsida > Asterales > Asteraceae > Centaurea > Centaurea solstitialis. Next base: position 50,031,999 of record CM058047.1, on the reverse strand, counting down.
CAGTGAATTAGACTTAGTAGTGTGTACGAGGACTTGCGATAAGAAAAGCACCCAATTAATCTAGATAAGTATGCATACCATAGCCAAAAATCGTTCCAAAAACAAATCGTTCCAAAAACAAATCGTTCCAAAAACAAATCGTTCCAAAAACAAATCGTTCCACAAAATCGTTCCACAAATCGTTTCACAAATCGTTTTAAAAGTTTAATCAACCGGTAGTTTTATCATGCTTTCCACCCCAAAAATGTAAAAACGTAAAAAGGGGCCGTGAATAACTCACCGAGTTACTAGTTCGAGAGTCCCAAATTAGCGAGGTTCCACCGAATTCCGACCTAATGATAATAAGTATTTTAATAAGTTCCTTGACCCAAATTAAGTTCCTTTAGTTAAAGTAAAATTATACGCGCGGTCGAAATGTGAGTTTTTTAACGATTAACGATTAAAATAAGTTCTTATGATTATAACCGAAACGTGATAGTTGGTATATGGTTATGCATGTGTGTTTTATATTAATTCTACCTCATCTTATTCCTCATATAGTCTTTTTATGTCCAACAATTTACTCTTTATAAGAGTGTTTTAGAAAAATACAAGTTTACATAAAATAACACTTTTCAGTTTTTAACAATTCTTGACAGATTCGGAGACTGTTTGGGACATGCATTTGGGTATGATCCACAACTCTAAAAATCACGAAATTTTTATATGTTTTATCCATATGAGTTTATTAATTACTGACCAAATTTCATAATTTTTGAAAAATGTTAGGGTCCTCAAACAGAAAGTTTATTAAAATAGTGACAGCAACTAGAGCTGTTGCGCAACCTTTTTGTACGGACTGTTTGAGGGTCCGAAACTTGGAATTTTTGCAAACGGCCAGTGGGGTTTGAAAGATAACTCATTGAACTTGATTTTAAAAAAAAGAATCATGTCATTTGAACAATTTATGAAAGAGTTATGGCCTCTCAAAGTCGGGTCCGAATCTGTCCAGAATCTGTTGGACAAAATTTTAGACTAGTTGTTGTATAACATAATATTTCCTTTGTTTAATTACTCTTTGTAACACCCCGCTAAAGCGGAACCGCAGGGTGTAACAGTCTAGATTTCATTGCGATAGGAGATAATCAACACCAACTATTCATTTCAAAAATATTTAAAGTTTACAATACGTATTACAACCAACCAGAGTTTGGAATTTACAAACATAACAAAATAAACACAGTCTTGATTGATGTCTACAACGCTCAAATTAAGCTTTTTCAATCACCCTCTAATTTCCTGAAAAGCATGTTAAAACAAGCGTCAACTACGAGAGTTGGTGAGTTCACAGGTTTTTTATATGCACAAAACATTTTCAATGCAGAAGATATTTATCGTAAAACCAATGTTCAACCTCAACTGTTAAACATAACATTTATGCAAGATATATTCTCGAGCCACTACTAAACCTAAAACCAATTTGCCCTAACGATCTACCTCAGAGGTGGTTGCGAACCACATGGGTAGAGCGTTCTCGCGAACTACCTCAACGGTGGGACTAAAACCCCACTTATGTAGACGCTGCACTACCTCAGCGGTGGGACTAAATCCCACATGTGTAGTACCACATATGATTACGTGCACCCTATACTCGTCAGTAAACAAGGGTGGGTCCACTCTACCAAATAGCGCTATCCACAATAACCACTGGCTCGAAACGAGTTAATAGTAGTGTATTCAACATGGGACTTTTACTCAATATATCATGCCGCATAACATTTCAAATTTAGCTCACAATACATTTCATTTCATTTCATTTCATTCCATTTCGCAATATTTTCACAATTTTTCACATTCATTTATAAACATGCTTTTCACCCCAAAACTCGTAAAAACGGTAAAAACGGGGGCTGTGAATACTCACCTCAAGCGTTTAGTGCGATTTCGTAAGTGATGGTGCGTGATCTAGTCCCGGCTCCGAACTATGTTTTCCCTATCCAACACGTAATTTTTAACGTAAGTTCTAAGTTCAACGGTCCCTAATTCTAAAATCGTACCGATATCCGTATAATGCCGTTATGTTATTTATATAGTCCAATATAGTAAAAATTCGTTTTATCACATTTCGAAGACCTCCAAATATTTTGGAAAGTTTAAAGTTCATAAAAATTGGGTTTTTGCAAATTTCCAGAATCTGTCCAAAGTTTTAAGTTGTAAAAACGTCACTTTTGAACTTAAGTCCACCAAATGATGAATCCTCAAATTTTTACCCTCTGATTTAAGGGATGTTAGGAACAATTCCACCAAATTTCACAATTTTTAAAGATCTTTTACTATTTTTAAACATTTTTGAAAAATCAGTGCACACTTTTATTTTTCAAAGATACATGTCAGTGAAGTTTTGTTCATAGAGAGTTCATTATCCAACCAACTCACGAATTTCAAAAGGGATTTTCTAAATAAAACATATACCAAGCTAATGAGATAAGATTCACATCATTTAGGTGATTTTTGAGAGAGATATGCCTCTTTAAAGTTGTGCATGTGGATCTGCCACCTTGGGACAGCTTGCACCATCAACTTGTTTTCATTGGTTAAGCCCTCAAAACTCCTCTAAATGACATGATTTTGGACTCATTGGAAAGCTAACTCAGAGTACTTGAGTTTAGAATCAAAAAGTTTGTATTTTAGATAAGTTATCAAAGAGTTATACAAGTTTGAAGATGACCCAATTTCCCGACCAAGTGCTGTTGCACACGAAAAGGTTTCATGATGGTTTGGGCTCAAAACTTGGTGTTTTTGTACAAATCCAGTGGGGTTTGAACCCTAACACTTAAAATATCAATCCATAAAAATTTCATGAAGAAATGAGTTCGAGAAAACCCTTTTTGGGTCGTATAAACTACATGCAAAAACTTGGACAGAATCTGTCAAAGATCAAACTCCATTTTCATCACCAAAACACATAAAATCGTAAGATTTCTTGGGGATTTCTTGTTATTAATCTACAAACTCATATTATTTAACAAATAGTTAGATGAAATAACTTTGAATAACAATAAAGCACATGCATGTATCATCAAAACGATTTTTCCATCCAAAACAAGTATCAAACATCAAAAACTAATGATTCTTCACATCATCCTTGTGTTTATATGGAGGAGTCATAGATTTTTGCCACTTTCGAATGTTCTAACACATTGTCATGGCTCAATCTCTTCCTCAAACATCAAGGATGATGTTCATCCAACAAGGAGGTTTTAAACCTCAAACAAAAGTAGGAAAAAGCTCCAAAATGAGCAAAACCGAAGCTAAAACATGTCACACTACTTTACCTTTGATAAAATAACTATGAGGTCTTCAAATCCTTGTTTGATTCTTCTAAGAAATCTCAGATTTAGGAGGAGAAATGGCTGGTTTCAAGAGAGAATGTAGAGAGAATTTAGAGAGAGAAAAAGGTTAGAGAGAGAAAGAGATTTGAATTATGGATGATAAAGTGATGGTGATGATGTTTTTGTATAGAAAAGAGAAAAAGAGAGGGTAGGTTCATGGGGGGGGGGTGGCCGGCCAAATGGGCCAATCCCTTCCTTCCTTCTTTTTTTTTTTTTTAATGTATTTCTAATACTGTTAATTCGAACGCAGTATCGGGTTTTTCGCGTTTTCGGTAGGAACCGACTTTTTCGAAAGCACTTTTAGACTATATGGAACAGTTTATTCATGTTTTTAACAAAATTCTTTATTTTGTACATTTCGTTTTCAAATTTTGGCATTATAGGATTTTCGGACGTTTCCGGGCCGGTACGGGCTGTTTCGGGCATTTTCCGGGACTTTTAGGATTTTTGCCTAACTTTTTCACGCAACTAACCTAAATTATTCAGGCAACTTAATTTCTACTTTTTCCACTTACGGGAATGCTACTGAGCAAAATAAACAGGTAGCTATCCTGAACGTCAAAAATTGACGGGTGTCACACTCTTATGATGATTTCTCTTTATCAAAGCTCAAAACCAGATGTGCTTGAAGGAATATCAACTTCATAAAGCACATTTACACATGCATTTACATATATACCATATTAAACATCTAGGTTATAATCATAAGCCATCAACTCACTTATTGCTTGAATTTTTGATGATCCAAGCAAAGAAAAGGGTATTTGGCTATATGAAATCATCCATACCTTATGTAAGGTGTTAGATGATCATAAGAAGTTAGGAATCACTAGTCATCAACTCACTTATTGCTTAGCAAAGAAAGGGTATTTGACTAGTGATTTCATCTACACCAAATATGGTGGATTGTTTGTATAAAGAGAAAGAAATACTTGAAATAAAATGTATAAGATTATTATATGAACAAGAATTTAAAGGATGAACAAGAATTATAAGCAATAATTGAGAGTTTTGAAGATCATTCAAACTACCCAATTTATTTGGTTGATCATAGATGTTTTCCTTGCTTAAATGCAAGTTACTTCCATCTCACAACATTGGGAGATGATGATTTAGAGAAGAAGATTGATGAAGATCATCATTTTACCTTGAATGTGTTCTTGAATATGGATGAATATCTTCAAGAATTGGAGGTGTATGGAAGAAGCTAGAGAGAAAGAGTAGAGAGAAATTTTCTAGAGAGAAGTTAGAGAGAGAGAGTGAAGTTTGAACAAATGAAATGGAAAGGGGTATGTGTGTATTTATACTAGGATTTGAGAGAGAAAGAGATGTCAATACCATGGCCTTGTGGCCGGTTTTGGGAGAGGGAAAAAGAGAGGGAGAGAGATGGTGAGTTGAGAGATGAGTTGATGTTAGTGTGTGTAAGTTGTTGATGTGTGTATTGGTTAGATTCTTATCAATGTTTCTTGCTTTAATTTGAGCCATGTGATGAGAGAATATTTGTCTCTAATAATATTATGGCTGATCTCAATAAGCCATTTAATGAGTTTAATTGAATTTTGTAGCATTGGGTGTAAAAAGCTGCTAAAATTGGAAACCGTTACCGAAAACGCGCGTTTTTGCGATTTTTGCATAACGAAAGCAGTTTTTCGTATCTTTATTAAGGAACTTATTAGAAATTAATATTTTTCATATTTGGGGTCAATAAAAATTAAATTCGACAGTCTAGTGGTCGGAATCGGGACCTGCTGATAACAATCAGTCGGTTTTGCGTACCGACTATAGTGGCGACTCAATAATCGTCAAAGGCTCTTTTCTAGCCTTTTCACAATAAATATTGTCATATAATATTGTTTTTATCAAGATGACAGTATTAAAATACTGTCTTGCTCCGGTTATTCAGTTAAAGTTTTACTGACCTGAGGTGGGAAGTGGAGGGTTGTCACAGTCTCCCCCGGTTAAAAGAATTTCGTCCCGAAATTCATTTGTTGTTACTTCCCCACCTGATCAAGTAAAGAGTTGAGGGTACTTCTTCCTCATGAAGTCCTCACGTTCCCAAGTGTACTCTGGTCCACGTCTGGACTTCCAATGTACCTTAACAATCGGAATCTTGCTCCTTTTGAGCTTCTTGACCTCTTTGTCAAGAATTTCTATTGGTTCCTCGACGAAGCAGAGGGTTTTGTCCACAAAGACTTCCTCTAGAGGGATAACTTGGGACTCATCGGTTATACATTTCTTGAGATTCGACACGTGAAAAGTGTTATGAATCTCACTCATTTCCTCGGGTAGCCTAAGCTTGTAAGCAACTGGGCCGACTCTTTCGATGATTTCGAAAGGTCCAACGTACCTAGGGCTTAACTTTCCTCTTTTACCGAATCGTACTAGCCCTTTCCAAGGGGAAACCTTTAAAAGTACTCTATCTCCCACTTGGAATTCCAATGGTTTCCTACGGTTGTCAGCATAACTTTTCTGACGATCCCTAGCAGCCTTAAGCCTATCCCTAATCAAGCCAATTTTGTCAGTTGTTTCCTGGATTAACTCGGGCCCTGTCAGTTGGCTATCTCCAACTTCTACCCAGCTGAGCGGAGACCGACATTTTCGGCCGTACAAGGCTTCATAGGGGGCATATTGGATGCTAGTGTGATAGCTATTGTTGTAGGAAAATTCTACTAGTGGCAAATGATCGTCCCAGTTCCCTCCAAAGTCTATGACACACGCGCGCAACATATCTTCTAAGGTTTGGATGGTCCTTTCACTTTGGCCATCAGTCTGAGGATGATATGCCGTGCTCCAATCCAACTGGGATCCTAAGGATTTCTGCAATGATTGCCAGAATCGTGATGTAAAACGGCTATCTCAATCAGAGATAATGGAGATTGGCACTCCATGACGGGTCACTACTTCCTTAATATAGATTCGCGCAAGCTTATCCATCTTATAGTCTTCTCGGATTGGAAGAAAATGAGCTGACTTTGTCAGGCGGTCAACTATTACCCAGATTGTATCGTGCCCTTTAGCAGTTCTGGGCAATTTAGTGACTAAGTCCATAGAAATCCGTTCCCATTTCCATTCAGGGATCCCGGGTTGTTGTAACAGACCCGACGGTTTCTGATTCTCAGCTTTGACCTTGGAGCAAGTCAGACATTGTCCCACATACGACGCTACATCCTTCTTCATTCCTGGCCACCAATAATATTCCTTCAGATCCTTATACATCTTATCTGCCCCTGGATGAATGGAATACCGTGACTCGTGTGCTTCCTTTAGGATTAATCCCCTCAGGTTGCCAGTCTTTGGTACCCAAACTCTCCCCTTAAAGTACCGTACGCCGTCGGTCTTAAGGTCAAACCTTCCCTCTAGGTTGTGGAGAGTTTCATCCTTTAGTCTATCCTCTCATAAGGCCTCTTCCTGAGCCTTTAGGATATCCTCTTTCAAGCTGGTGTGTACAAGCATTTCCAAGGCTCGTACTCGTAAGGGTTTCGTCCTTTCCTTACGACTTAAGGCATCGGCCACTACATTAGCCTTGCCCGGGTGATACTTGATCTCACAGTCGTAATCACTAAGTAGCTCTACCCATCTACGTTGTCTCATGTTCAACATCTTTTGGTCTAGGATGTGTTGTAGACTCTTATGGTCCGTGAACACCGTACACTTAGTTCCATACAAATAGTGTCTCCAAATCTTAAGTGCAAAGACTACTGCTCCCAATTCTAAGTCATGAGTAGTGTAGTTCTGTTCGTGGTTCTTAAGTTGTCTAGATGCATAGGCTATGACCTTATCCCTTTGCATCAGCACACATCCTAGTCCCTGTCGTGAAGCGTCACAATACACAACGAAGTCCTCTGTCCCTTGGGGTAGGGCTAGAACTGGTGCGTTGCATAGCTTTTGCTTCAAGAGTTGAAAGGCGTCCTCTTGTCGTTGACCCCAATCGAACTTCTTGTCCTTCTGAGTCAGCATTGTCAGAGGTTGTGCGATCTTCGAGAAACCTTCAATGAACCTTCTGTAATATCCTGCCAATCCTAAAAATTGGCGGATTTCCGTTGAAGTCTTCGGGGTTTCCCATTTTGCAATGGCTTCAATCTTTGCCGGGTCCACAAGAATTCCTTCTTCTCTAACTACATGACCAAGAAAATGTACCTCCCGGATCCAAAATTCGCACTTTGAGAATTTGGCATACAATTTCTGGTCCCTAAGTAGCTCAAGTACTACCTTCAGGTGCTGCTCGTGCTCCTCTCTACTTTGAGAGTAGATGAGTATGTCATCGATAAATATGATTACAAACTTATCTAGGTATGGCCTGCAAATCCTTTTCATCAGGTCCATAAACACGGTGGGGGCATTCGTGAGTCCGAAAGGCATAACCATAAACTCATAATGTCCATAGCGTGTTCTGAACGCCGTTTTAGGAACATCCTCCTCGTGGACTCTTACTTGGTGGTAGCCGGATCGGAGATCGATCTTAGAGAAGAAACTGGCACCTTGAAGTTGATCGAACAGGTCGTCTATCCTAGGGAGGGGATAACGATTCTTGATGGTCAACTTGTTTAGTTCCCTATAATCTATGCACATCCTAAGCGATCCGTCCTTCTTTTTGACAAATAGTACAGGGGCTCCCCAAGGTGATGAACTCGGCTGAATAAATCCCTTATCCAGCAATTCTTGTATTTGGTTGGACAATTCCCGCATCTCGGCTGGTGCTAGGCGGTAAGGTGCCTTAGCAACAGGGGCTGCTCCAGGAATTAAGTCGATTCGGAATTCGACTTGTCTCGTCGGAGGTAATCCGGGTAGCTCGTCCGGAAGTACTTCAGGATAGTTTCGTACTACTGAAATATCCTCGAGTTTCTTCGCTTCTGGTTTCTTTCCTACCACTTGAACTAAGAATGCTATGTATCTCTTCCTTAGATAACTATGAGCCTTCATACACGAAACTATTCCTAAACTTCTGTTGGGTCTCTCCCCTTCTATCATCAGGGTTCTACCATCCGGAAGTTGTATCCTAACAGTCTTCTCATAGCATCCTATCGTTGCCCTATTTTGTGACAGCCAATCCATGCCTACAACTGCATCAAAGCTCCCTAGCTCGATTGGTATAAGATCTATGCTAAACAATTCGTCGGCTAAACTTAACGTGCAATTTAGAAGTACATTGCGAGCCTTAAGTTCTCGTCCATCTGCTAGTTCTATCGAATAAACCTCATCTAAGCTTTCGGAGGCTAAGGGGATTAGTGGTCTAAATCCTAGGGACACAAAGCTTCTATCGGCTCCAGAGTCAAAAATGACTGATGCATAGTGGTCGTTTATAAGAAGCGTACCTGTTATCACACGGGGATCCTGACGTGCCTCTTCAGTCCCTATCACGAAAGCTCCTTCTTGAGCTTTGCACCCTTGGTTTTCTCGGGTGACCCTCTTTTCTTTGTTTCTTTAACTGGTACTGATCGATCCTTTATTCAGCCTAGGGTACCTATCCCTGAAGTGGCCTACGTTTCCATACTTAAAGCATTTCTTCCTATCATCATTCTTACAGTATCGTGCAGTATGTTCTAGTTGATTACACCTCGTGTACTAAAAAAAACTCCGAAATGATGTCGGTTACATCTGTTGCATTTTGGATGGGAACCAAGGTACCGCCTCGAGTTCTGGGCCTTTACCCTAGTATTCCTGCCTACCTCGTGGTTCCTACTTGAATTGTTCCTAGTCATTTCCTCTTGCTGGTGCCCTACCTTCCTTGTCTTACCTTCCTTCCATTTGATGGATACAATAACATCACCAATCTTTCTTCGTGCAATGAGGTTGGAAACTACTTGGGTGACTAGGTTAGGGATGGCAGCTTGGACTTGTTGAGCTACGAGTTGGGCTATGTCCGGGGTTTGATCATCTGGAGTTGTTCTTGTGCTTCGGGTGTTTCAAGTTACAATGTTTAAAAGAAAAGGATTTAATTAAGGATGTAATTGAAAGATCGTAAAGTTTTCCCCTTTCGTTGAATCGGTTATAGTAAACAAGTCAAGAGAACATATAATTTAAAATACTAGATTTCATTTCATAAACCAAAAGTCGATGTTACTTCGTTGTTACAAATACATCTTCGAGACGAAAGGGAAATGGAAATACATAATAGGAACTTCTAAGGTCCGAGAAGCACAAGAATCACAAGCCCAACAATCACTACGAAGATGGTCACTGCCTGACATCGTAGCTCCGTTCTCCTAGCCATTCGCCCGACCATCACGGCTCTTTCTACAGCTCCCGAAGTAGCTTGCTCCAGCATATGAGTCAACTCAGTCAATGAACGTATGACTTGCGCTTGTTTATCTATTCTAATCTGGAACCTCTCAATCCTATTCTCAATGATACTAATCTTACGAGTATCTTCCATCGGTAGTTCCACGCATCTCAGAGTGGGTACTCCCGGAGGGGCACGGGAGGGTCCGGCATAGGGGTCACGAGAGATGGCGATACCACTACGTATGAGAGGAAGAACTCGTTTCCTAGCGGTTTCCCTAGTGCGTGGCCTAGGGGGTACCGGTTCGGGTGCAGGCTTTCCGGGTGGGGGTTCGGGTGCAGCAATCACGGGGGGATTTGGGTTTGAGTCGTCGAAGGCATCTTCACTTGCCGCTTCCATGTCCGACCCCGAGTTTTCCGAGGGGTCCTCCTCTTCTTCGGAGATCCATCCACCGTTCGATGTCATGGTGACTGAAGTGTTTATATTTAATTATTATTAAACAAGTTCAATAGTGGCTTCCTATTGTTATCGCAATAGTGCATTAGCGCGATAGTGTATTAACGCAATGGTGTAATAACGCAATAGTGTCGTTTTATCTAGTCCGGTATCGTGGTTACTCATGCAATATGCCATGCAAGAAAAGTTTTCGTTTTTCACACTTCCATCGTAACTTTCCCCTAGCTTCGCATTATTGCCTCTTAACTAAACATAGTTGGCCAGGCTTTGTTTAATTAAGACCCAATGAAGCGACTCTCGGGTTCATCACTCTAGAAGTGCGCAAAAATAATTTTTCGAAAAAAAATTCATCTTTCCGTTGTTATATTTTGATGGCTATAGTACTCGATTTTCTTGCTAGAAAATCATTATTCTCTATAGCCTTGGCTCTGATACCAAGTCTGTCACACCCCGCTAAAGCGGAAACACGGAGTGTAACAGCGCAAAGTAGCACAACACAAGTATAGACAATAAACACCATAGCATATCAAAATAGTTAAGTCTCCACTATTACATCACGTTAAAGTCTTAGAATTATTACAAGGAAAATTAAACTACAACGGAAAGGAAATTTAGTCTTGATATGCATGAAGGTGTAACACACGTGCATTTCGTTCTTCTTACTTTGGATCGCCTGAAAAGCATGAGAGTTAAAAAGGTCAACTATCGTCATAGTTGGTGAGTTCACGGGTTTAACAACACACATATATAGTTCGCGTTCCAAAAATAATACTGGAGATAATAAGTTCAAGCAAAAAGCTTAATAGTTGGACCATATGCGTACCCCGCAAGATCCCGGCATATGGTACTTATCATGCAATACTTACACTCAAGATTAACGAGCCACTACTAATCTCCTAATAGCATAGTTTTTGCCCCGCAATGCCATGCTTATCGCAACATGACCAACAATCGTTCCACAAAAAGTAATTAAACACCAATCGTTATCGTTACCAACCCCGTTGCAAGTGGGGTACGAAAGGTGGGGTTGCCAACCCGATAGCGCTACCATTGATTACTCGGTCCACCGCAGTGAATTAGACTTAGTAGTGTGTACGAGGACTTGCGATAAGAAAAACACCCAATTAATCTAGATAAGTATGCATACCATAGCCAAAAATCGTTCCAAAAACAAATCGTTCCAAAAACAAATCGTTCCACAAAATCGTTCCACAAAATCGTTCCACAAATCGTTTCACAAATCGTTTTAAAAGTTTAATCAACCGGTAGTTTTATCATGCTTTCCACCCCAAAAATGTAAAAACGTAAAAAGGGGCCGTGAATAACTCACCGAGTTACTAGTTCGAGAGTCCCAAATTAGCGAGGTTCCACCGAATTCCGACCTAATGATAATAAGTATTTTAATAAGTTCCTTGACCTAAATTAAGTTCCTTTAGTTAAAGTAAAATTATACGCGCGGTCGAAATGTGAGTTTTTATAACGATTAACGATTAAAATAAGTTCTTATGATTATAACCGAAACGTGATAGTTGGTATATGGTTATGCATGTGTGTTTTATATTAATTCTACCTCATCTTATTCCTCATATAGTCTTTTTATGTCCAACAATTTACTCTTTATAAGAGTGTTTTAGAAAAATACAAGTTTACATAAAATAACACTTTTCAGTTTTTAACAATTCTTGACAGATTCGGAGACTGTTTGGGACATGCATTTGGGTATGATCCACAACTCTAAAAATCATGAACTTTTTATATGTTTTAGCCATATGAGTTTATTAATTACTGACCAAATTTCATAATTTTTGAAAAATGTTAGGGTCCTCAAACAGAAAGTTTATTAAAATAGTGACAGCAACTAGAGCTGTTGCGCAACCTTTTTGTACGGACTGTTTGAGGGTCCGAAACTTGGAATTTTTGCAAACGGCCAGTGGGGTTTGAAAGATAACTCATTGAACTTGATTTTAAAAAAAAGAATCATGTCATTTGAACAATTTATGAAAGAGTTATGGCCTCTCAAAGTCGGGTCCGAATCTGTCCAGAATCTGTTGGACAAAATTTTAGACTAGTTGTTGTATAACATAATATTTCCTTTGTTTAATTACTCTTATGATGATTTCTCTTTATCAAAGCTCAAAACCAGATGTGCTTGAAGGAATATCAACTTCATAAAGCACATTTACACATGCATTTACATATATACCATATTAAACATCTAGGTTATAATCATAAGCCATCAACTCACTTATTGCTTGAATTTTTGATGATCCAAGCAAAGAAAAGGGTATTTGGCTATATGAAATCATCCATACCTTATGTAAGGTGTTAGATGATCATAAGAAGTTAGGAATCACTAGTCATCAACTCACTTATTGCTTAGCAAAGAAAGGGTATTTGACTAGTGATTTCATCTACACCAAATATGGTGGATTGTTTGTATAAAGAGAAAGAAATACTTGAAATAAAATGTATAAGATTATTATATGAACAAGAATTTAAAGGATGAACAAGAATTATAAGCAATAATTGAGAGTTTTGAAGATCATTCAAACTACCCAATTTATTTGGTTGATCATAGATGTTTTCCTTGCTTAAATGCAAGTTACTTCCATCTCACAACATTGGGAGATGATGATTTAGAGAAGAAGATTGATGAAGATCATCATTTTACCTTGAATGTGTTCTTGAATATGGATGAATATCTTCAAGAATTGGAGGTGTATGGAAGAAGCTAGAGAGAAAGAGTAGAGAGAAATTTTCTAGAGAGAAGTTAGAGAGAGAGAGTGAAGTTTGAACAAATGAAATGGAAAGGGGTATGTGTGTATTTATACTAGGATTTGAGAGAGAAAGAGATGTCAATACCATGGCCTTGTGGCCGGTTTTGGGAGAGGGAAAAAGAGAGGGAGAGAGATGGTGAGTTGAGAGATGAGTTGATGTTAGTGTGTGTAAGTTGGTGATGTGTGTATTGGTTAGATTCTTATCAATGTTTCTTGCTTTAATTTGAGCCATGTGATGAGAGAATATTTGTCTCTAATAATATTATGGCTGATCTCAATAAGCCATTTAATGAGTTTAATTGAATTTTGTAGCATTGGGTGTAAAAAGCTGCTAAAATTGGAAACCGTTACCGAAAACGCGCGTTTTTGCGATTTTTGCATAACGAAAGCAGTTTTTCGTATCTTTATTAAGGAACTTATTAGAAATTAATATTTTTCATATTTGGGGTCAATAAAAATTAAATTCGACAGTCTAGTGGTCGGAATCGGGACCTGCTGATAACAATCAGTCGGTTTTGCGTACCGACTATAGTGGCGACTCAATAATCGTCAAAGGCTCTTTTCTAGCCTTTTCACAATAAATATTGTCATATAATATTGTTTTTATCAAGATGACAGTATTAAAATACTGTCTTGCTCCGGTTATTCAGTTAAAGTTTTACTGACCTGAGGTGGGAAGTGGAGGGTTGTCACAGTCTCCCCCGGTTAAAAGAATTTCGTCCCGAAATTCATTTGTTGTTACTTCCCCACCTGATCAAGTAAAGAGTTGAGGGTACTTCTTCCTCATGAAGTCCTCACGTTCCCAAGTGTACTCTGGTCCACGTCTGGACTTCCAATGTACCTTAACAATCGGAATCTTGCTCCTTTTGAGCTTCTTGACCTCTTTGTCAAGAATTTCTATTGGTTCCTCGACGAAGCAGAGGGTTTTGTCCACAAAGACTTCCTCTAGAGGGATAACTTGGGACTCATCGGTTATACATTTCTTGAGATTCGACACGTGAAAAGTGTTATGAATCTCACTCATTTCCTCGGGTAGCCTAAGCTTGTAAGCAACTGGGCCGACTCTTTCGATGATTTCGAAAGGTCCAACGTACCTAGGGCTTAACTTTCCTCTTTTACCGAATCGTACTAGCCCTTTCCAAGGGGAAACCTTTAAAAGTACTCTATCTCCCACTTGGAATTCCAATGGTTTCCTACGGTTGTCAGCATAACTTTTCTGACGATCCCTAGCAGCCTTAAGCCTATCCCTAATCAAGCCAATTTTGTCAGTTGTTTCCTGGATTAACTCGGGCCCTGTCAGTTGGCTATCTCCAACTTCTACCCAGCTGAGCGGAGACCGACATTTTCGGCCGTACAAGGCTTCATAGGGGGCATATTGGATGCTAGTGTGATAGCTATTGTTGTAGGAAAATTCTACTAGTGGCAAATGATCGTCCCAGTTCCCTCCAAAGTCTATGACACACGCGCGCAACATATCTTCTAAGGTTTGGATGGTCCTTTCACTTTGGCCATCAGTCTGAGGATGATATGCCGTGCTCCAATCCAACTGGGATCCTAAGGATTTCTGCAATGATTGCCAGAATCGTGATGTAAAACGGCTATCTCAATCAGAGATAATGGAGATTGGCACTCCATGACGGGTCACTACTTCCTTAATATAGATTCGCGCAAGCTTATCCATCTTATAGTCTTCTCGGATTGGAAGAAAATGAGCTGACTTTGTCAGGCGGTCAACTATTACCCAGATTGTATCGTGCCCTTTAGCAGTTCTGGGCAATTTAGTGACTAAGTCCATAGAAATCCGTTCCCATTTCCATTCAGGGATCCCGGGTTGTTGTAACAGACCCGACGGTTTCTGATTCTCAGCTTTGACCTTGGAGCAAGTCAGACATTGTCCCACATACGACGCTACATCCTTCTTCATTCCTGGCCACCAATAATATTCCTTCAGATCCTTATACATCTTATCTGCCCCTGGATGAATGGAATACCGTGACTCGTGTGCTTCCTTTAGGATTAATCCCCTCAGGTTGCCAGTCTTTGGTACCCAAACTCTCCCCTTAAAGTACCGTATGCCGTCGGTCTTAAGGTCAAACCTTCCCTCTAGGTTGTGGAGAGTTTCATCCTTTAGTCTATCCTCTCATAAGGCCTCTTCCTGAGCCTTTAGGATATTCTCTTTCAAGCTGGTGTGTACAAGCATTTCCAAGGCTCGTACTCGTAAGGGTTTCGTCCTTTCCTTACGACTTAAGGCATCGGCCACTACATTAGCCTTGCCCGGGTGATACTTGATCTCACAGTCGTAATCACTAAGTAGCTCTACCCATCTACGTTGTCTCATGTTCAACATCTTTTGGTCTAGGATGTGTTGTAGACTCTTATGGTCCGTGAACACCGTACACTTAGTTCCATACAAATAGTGTCTCCAAATCTTAAGTGCAAAGACTACTGCTCCCAATTCTAAGTCATGAGTAGTGTAGTTCTGTTCGTGGTTCTTAAGTTGTCTAGATGCATAGGCTATGACCTTATCCCTTTGCATCAGCACACATCCTAGTCCCTGTCGTGAAGCGTCACAATACACAACGAAGTCCTCTGTCCCTTGGGGTAGGGCTAGAACTGGTGCGTTGCATAGCTTTTGCTTCAAGAGTTGAAAGCGTCCTCTTGTCGTTGACCCCAATCGAACTTCTTGTCCTTCTGAGTCAGCATTGTCAGAGGTTGTGCGATCTTCGAGAAACCTTCAATGAACCTTCTGTAATATCCTGCCAATCCTAAAAATTGGCGGATTTCCGTTGAAGTCTTCGGGGTTTCCCATTTTGCAATGGCTTCAATCTTTGCCGGGTCCACAAGAATTCCTTCTTCTCTAACTACATGACCAAGAAAATGTACCTCCCGGATCCAAAATTCGCACTTTGAGAATTTGGCATACAATTTCTGGTCCCTAAGTAGCTCAAGTACTACCTTCAGGTGCTGCTCGTGCTCCTCTCTACTTTGAGAGTAGATGAGTATGTCATCGATAAATATGATTACAAACTTATCTAGGTATGGCCTGCAAATCCTTTTCATCAGGTCCATAAACACGGTGGGGGCATTCGTGAGTCCGAAAGGCATAACCATAAACTCATAATGTCCATAGCGTGTTCTGAACGCCGTTTTAGGAACATCCTCCTCGTGGACTCTTACTTGGTGGTAGCCGGATCGGAGATCGATCTTAGAGAAGAAACTGGCACCTTGAAGTTGATCGAACAGGTCGTCTATCCTAGGGAGGGGATAACGATTCTTGATGGTCAACTTGTTTAGTTCCCTATAATCTATGCACATCCTAAGCGATCCGTCCTTCTTTTTGACAAATAGTACAGGGGCTCCCCAAGGTGATGAACTCGGCTGAATAAATCCCTTATCCAGCAATTCTTGTATTTGGTTGGACAATTCCCGCATCTCGGCTGGTGCTAGGCGGTAAGGTGCCTTAGCAACAGGGGCTGCTCCAGGAATTAAGTCGATTCGGAATTCGACTTGTCTCGTCGGAGGTAATCCGGGTAGCTCGTCCGGAAGTACTTCAGGATAGTTTCGTACTACTGAAATATCCTCGAGTTTCTTCGCTTCTGGTTTCTTTCCTACCACTTGAACTAAGAATGCTATGTATCTCTTCCTTAGATAACTATGAGCCTTCATACACGAAACTATTCCTAAACTTCTGTTGGGTCTCTCCCCTTCTATCATCAGGGTTCTACCATCCGGAAGTTGTATCCTAACAGTCTTCTCATAGCATCCTATCGTTGCCCTATTTTGTGACAGCCAATCCATGCCTACAACTGCATCAAAGCTCCCTAGCTCGATTGGTATAAGATCTATGCTAAACAATTCGTCGGCTAAACTTAACGTGCAATTTAGAAGTACATTGCGAGCCTTAAGTTCTCGTCCATCTGCTAGTTCTATCGAATAAACCTCATCTAAGCTTTCGGAGGCTAAGGGGATTAGTGGTCTAAATCCTAGGGACACAAAGCTTCTATCGGCTCTAGAGTCAAAAATGACTGATGCATAGTGGTCGTTTATAAGAAGCGTACCTGTTATCACACGGGGATCCTGACGTGCCTCTTCAGTCCCTATCACGAAAGCTCCTTCTTGAGCTTTGCACCCTTGGTTTTCTCGGGTGACCCTCTTTTCTTTGTTTCTTTAACTGGTACTGATCGATCCTTTATTCAGCCTAGGGTACCTATCCCTGAAGTGGCCTACGTTTCCATACTTAAAGCATTTCTTCCTATCATCATTCTTACAGTATCGTGCAGTATGTTCTAGTTGATTACACCTCGTGTACTAAAAAAAACTCCGAAATGATGTCGGTTACATCTGTTGCATTTTGGATGGGAACCAAGGTACCGCCTCGAGTTCTGGGCCTTTACCCTAGTATTCCTGCCTACCTCGTGGTTCCTACTTGAATTGTTCCTAGTCATTTCCTCTTGCTGGTGCCCTACCTTCCTTGTCTTACCTTCCTTCCATTTGATGGATACAATAACATCACCAATCTTTCTTCGTGCAATGAGGTTGGAAACTACTTGGGTGACTAGGTTAGGGATGGCAGCTTGGACTTGTTGAGCTACGAGTTGGGCTATGTCTGGGGTTTGATCATCTGGAGTTGTTCTTGTGCTTCGGGTGTTTCAAGTTACAATGTTTAAAAGAAAAGGATTTAATTAAGGATGTAATTGAAAGATCGTAAAGTTTTCCCCTTTCGTTGAATCGGTTATAGTAAACAAGTCAAGAGAACATATAATTTAAAATACTAGATTTCATTTCATAAACCAAAAGTCGATGTTACTTCGTTGTTACAAATACATCTTCGAGACGAAAGGGAAATGGAAATACATAATAGGAACTTCTAAGGTCCGAGAAGCACAAGAATCACAAGCCCAACAATCACTACGAAGATGGTCACTGCCTGACATCGTAGCTCCGTTCTCCTAGCCATTCGCCCGACCATCACGGCTCTTTCTACAGCTCCCGAAGTAGCTTGCTCCAGCATATGAGTCAACTCAGTCAATGAACGTATGACTTGCGCTTGTTTATCTATTCTAATCTGGAACCTCTCAATCCTATTCTCAATGATACTAATCTTACGAGTATCTTCCATCGGTAGTTCCACGCATCTCAGAGTGGGTACTCCCGGAGGGGCACGGGAGGGTCCGGCATAGGGGTCACGAGAGATGGCGATACCACTACGTATGAGAGGAAGAACTCGTTTCCTAGCGGTTTCCCTAGTGCGTGGCCTAGGGGGTACCGGTTCGGGTGCAGGCTTTCCGGGTGGGGGTTCGGGTGCAGCAATCACGGGGGGATTTGGGTTTGAGTCGTCGAAGGCATCTTCACTTGCCGCTTCCATGTCCGACCCCGAGTTTTCCGAGGGGTCCTCCTCTTCTTCGGAGATCCATCCACCGTTCGATGTCATGGTGACTGAAGTGTTTATATTTAATTATTATTAAACAAGTTCAATAGTGGCTTCCTATTGTTATCGCAATAGTGCATTAGCGCGATAGTGTATTAACGCAATGGTGTAATAACGCAATAGTGTCGTTTTATCTAGTCCGGTATCGTGGTTACTCATGCAATATGCCATGCAAGAAAAGTTTTCGTTTTTCACACTTCCATCGTAACTTTCCCCTAGCTTCGCATTATTGCCTCTTAACTAAACATAGTTGGCCAGGCTTTGTTTAATTAAGACCCAATGAAGCGACTCTCGGATTCATCACTCTAGAAGTGCGCAAAATAATTTTTCGAAAAAAAATTCATCTTTCCGTTGTTATATTTTGATGGCTATAGTACTCGATTTTCTTGCTAGAAAATCATTATTCTCTATAGCCTTGGCTCTGATACCAAGTCTGTCACACCCCGCTAAAGCGGAAACACGGAGTGTAACAGCGCAAAGTAGCACAACACAAGTATAGACAATAAACACCATAGCATATCAAAATAGTTAAGTCTCCACTATTACATCACGTTAAAGTCTTAGAATTATTACAAGGAAAATTAAACTACAACGGAAAGGAAATTTAGTCTTGATATGCATGAAGGTATAACACACGTGCATTTCGTTCTTCTTACTTTGGATCGCCTGAAAAGCATGAGAGTTAAAAAGGTCAACTATCGTCATAGTTGGTGAGTTCACGGGTTTAACAACACACATATATAGTTCGCGTTCCAAAAATAATACTGGAGATAATAAGTTCAAGCAAAAAGCTTAATAGTTGGACCATATGCGTACCCCGCAAGATCCCGGCATATGGTACTTATCATGCAATACTTACACTCAAGATTAACGAGCCACTACTAATCTCCTAATAGCATAGTTTTTGCCCCGCAATGCCATGCTTATCGCAACATGACCAACAATCGTTCCACAAAAAGTAATTAAACACCAATCGTTATCGTTACCAACCCCGTTGCAAGTGGGGTACGAAAGGTGGGGTTGCCAACCCGATAGCGCTACCGTTGATTACTCGGTCCACCGCAGTGAATTAGACTTAGTAGTGTGTACGAGGACTTGCGATAAGAAAAACACCCAATTAATCTAGATAAGTATGCATACCATAGCCAAAAATCGTTCCAAAAACAAATCGTTCCAAAAACAAATCGTTCCAAAAACAAATCGTTCCACAAAATCGTTCCACAAAATCGTTCCACAAATCGTTTCACAAATCGTTTTAAAAGTTTAATCAACCGGTAGTTTTATCATGCTTTCCACCCCAAAAATGTAAAAACGTAAAAAGGGGCCGTGAATAACTCACCGAGTTACTAGTTCGAGAGTCCCAAATTAGCGAGGTTCCACCGAATTCCGACCTAATGATAATAAGTATTTTAATAAGTTCCTTGACCTAAATTAAGTTCCTTTAGTTAAAGTAAAATTATACGCGCGGTCGAAATGTGAGTTTTTATAACGATTAACGATTAAAATAAGTTCTTATGATTATAACCGAAACGTGATAGTTGGTATATGGTTATGCATGTGTGTTTTATATTAATTCTACCTCATCTTATTCCTCATATAGTCTTTTTATGTCCAACAATTTACTCTTTATAAGAGTGTTTTAGAAAAATACAAGTTTACATAAAATAACACTTTTCAGTTTTTAACAATTCTTGACAGATTCGGAGACTGTTTGGGACATGCATTTGGGTATGATCCACAACTCTAAAAATCACGAAATTTTTATATGTTTTAGCCATATGAGTTTATTAATTACTGACCAAATTTCATAATTTTTGAAAAATGTTAGGGTCCTCAAACAGAAAGTTTATTAAAATAGTGACAGCAACTAGAGCTGTTGCGCAACCTTTTTGTACGGACTGTTTGAGGGTCCGAAACTTGGAATTTTTGCAAACGGCCAGTGGGGTTTGAAAGATAACTCATTGAACTTGATTTTAAAAAAAAAGAATCATGTCATTTGAACAATTTATGAAAGAGTTATGGCCTCTCAAAGTCGGGTCCGAATCTGTCCAGAATCTGTTGGACAAAATTTTAGACTAGTTGTTGTATAACATAATATTTCCTTTGTTTAATTACTCTTATGATGATTTCTCTTTATCAAAGCTCAAAACCAGATGTGCTTGAAGGAATATCAACTTCATAAAGCACATTTACACATGCATTTACATATATACCATATTAAACATCTAGGTTATAATCATAAGCCATCAACTCACTTATTGCTTGAATTTTTGATGATCCAAGCAAAGAAAAGGGTATTTGGCTATATGAAATCATCCATACCTTATGTAAGGTGTTAGATGATCATAAGAAGTTAGGAATCACTAGTCATCAACTCACTTATTGCTTAGCAAAGAAAGGGTATTTGACTAGTGATTTCATCTACACCAAATATGGTGGATTGTTTGTATAAAGAGAAAGAAATACTTGAAATAAAATGTATAAGATTATTATATGAACAAGAATTTAAAGGATGAACAAGAATTATAAGCAATAATTGAGAGTTTTGAAGATCATTCAAACTACCCAATTTATTTGGTTGATCATAGATGTTTTCCTTGCTTAAATGCAAGTTACTTCCATCTCACAACATTGGGAGATGATGATTTAGAGAAGAAGATTGATGAAGATCATCATTTTACCTTGAATGTGTTCTTGAATATGGATGAATATCTTCAAGAATTGGAGGTGTATGGAAGAAGCTAGAGAGAAAGAGTAGAGAGAAATTTTCTAGAGAGAAGTTAGAGAGAGAGAGTGAAGTTTGAACAAATGAAATGGAAAGGGGTATGTGTGTATTTATACTAGGATTTGAGAGAGAAAGAGATGCCAATACCATGGCCTTGTGGCCGGTTTTGGGAGAGGGAAAAAGAGAGGGAGAGAGATGGTGAGTTGAGAGATGAGTTGATGTTAGTGTGTGTAAGTTGGTGATGTGTGTATTGGTTAGATTCTTATCAATGTTTCTTGCTTTAATTTGAGCCATGTGATGAGAGAATATTTGTCTCTAATAATATTATGGCTGATCTCAATAAGCCATTTAATGAGTTTAATTGAATTTTGTAGCATTGGGTGTAAAAAGCTGCTAAAATTGGAAACCGTTACCGAAAACGCGCGTTTTTGCGATTTTTGCATAACGAAAGCAGTTTTTCGTATCTTTATTAAGGAACTTATTAGAAATTAATATTTTTCATATTTGGGGTCAATAAAAATTAAATTCGACAGTCTAGTGGTCGGAATCGGGACCTGCTGATAACAATCAGTCGGTTTTGCGTACCGACTATAGTGGCGACTCAATAATCGTCAAAGGCTCTTTTCTAGCCTTTTCACAATAAATATTGTCATATAATATTGTTTTTATCAAGATGACAGTATTAAAATACTGTCTTGCTCCGGTTATTCAGTTAAAGTTTTACTGACCTGAGGTGGGAAGTGGAGGGTTGTCACAGTGGAGGAGAGGAGCCAGAGGGAGGAGGGCGCTTCAGAGGCGCCGAAGAGGTTGCAGCTGGGGAAGTCAGTATTGGGTTAGCTACTGACATAGCATGCAGAGAAGAAGAAGAGGGTGGTTTGGAAGAGAAGAGAGAAAACATACCTTGAGCAGGAGCAGAGATAGGATGTTCCTCTGCGTCTGGTTGTGGTTCAGGGACAACCAGGACTGTAGACAGAGGAATATCATCTGCTTTGGGAGACAGCTGCTCCAGAAACTTTACGCTTAGGGCGTAATTGTTGAAGTTTCCCTCTGTTGGGTAGTTGTCACCCATGTGCAGTGCCAGAACTGCAGTGAAGAACCGGGTGTAGGGGACGTTCACCACCCTGGTGCGGTTCTTGATCTTCTTGATCATGTCGTCCCAGATACAGCGGACATAGTCAAACTTGCGATTTTTGATCGCAGAGTAGACCATGTTCTGTATGACGGTGGGGAATTGTTCTGTGCTCCCCGTCTTCCCTGTCAGACAGAGACCAAACGTGTTCCATATATAATAGAACGTCGCGTTTAGCCCTGTCTTGTAGACAGTGGCAGCAGTCTTTGTCAGAGGTTGGCCTTCACGCACAGGCCATTTGTAGTCGATGTCATCAAGGAACGCGATGACGTCGTCGGAGGAAGGAGCAGGAGGAAACGTCTGCTTCTTGGGAAAGTTTAGGACGTTCCTTAGAGTCCCTATGCCAAATGAGATGATGTCGTCCTTGATCTGGAACTTGATCACCTCATGCATCTTGCCCCGTGAGTTCCTCTCCTGGGCAGTGGTAGCAGTGGACCATAGCTGCAGGAGCAGGGGTTTGTTGGGCGCTGGGTTGATGGTAAACGCCGTCTTCAGGGGACATGACAGAAGGAAGTCCCTGGCAGGCTCGAGAAACGCCTTGTTTGAAGGGAGATCAAATATCCCAATCAAGTTGTTGGGTTTGAACTGCAGGTCATGTTGGGGAATAATGATTGGTAGGTTCCCAGTAGCAGTCATCAGCGTCGTTGCCTCAGAGGAGAGCTGGGCGTCCAAGGAAGTGGATGTAGTAGCAGCCATTCTGTTAACACATAAAAACAACATATCTGGATGATTAAGAATCCAAAATATGCATTTTTCTTCACTTTTCAATGAACACAGAATATGTTCATAAAAGTGGTGAAATCCTTTATACTTGGAATGGATTAGATACCAAAATACACAAAAGGAATGTGTTTTGGTATTAAAAAGAAACTTTTATTTTGATGAAAAGATATCAAAATAAGAGTTTATGAATGTTCTTAAAAGAAATAAGAACACCATATAAACTGTTTTAACAAAAATCTTAGAAGATTTTGGAAAAGCTAAGATCAAACGAAGTGATCTTAGGGTTTTTGGAAAAACGATTAACAAAATAAGTTGTTGAGGTGAAGAATGCCAACTTACAATGTAGAAAGAACAAGAGTAAAGAAACACTTACGATGATCTTGTTAAGAGAAGTGGTGAGTGTGTTCTTGAGAGAAAACTTGTTCTTGCTTTTTCTTGCTAGAATGCTTGGAGAGAATTTGTGAGCGTAAAGAGTGTAAAAGATTACGAGTGAGGTTTTTATACCTCGTGGTAGGAGAGAGAAAATGGATGAGAGAGAAAAGAGCGGCTAAATTCAAACGTAATGATGAATAAAGGAAGTTCTACGCGCGTTCACGCGCCTGACACACGTAGTGGGGAACAGGAAACGTCCCATTACGTGTCAGTGCAGATGAAAAGTTTGTTTTATTTGAAAAGATAAAAACCGCCTTTTCAGGGGATGATTCCATTTTGGTGAAAGATATG
The DNA here is from genome assembly GCA_030169165.1 of Centaurea solstitialis. Lineage (NCBI taxonomy): Eukaryota > Viridiplantae > Streptophyta > Magnoliopsida > Asterales > Asteraceae > Centaurea > Centaurea solstitialis. The sequence continues at coordinate 50,008,447 of CM058047.1, read as the reverse complement.
TTTTATAGGAATCAGAGTACTTATCAGATAAGTACTGTTTTGGGAAAATCCTCTTATCACATTTAATGCGATAAGGTTTCAGTAGCAGAGGGAAGAAATACTTACCTGAGAATCATCAGTATTCGGATATTGAACAAAGATTTTGTAAGTACTGAATAGAGTCATCCTCTGATGAGAGTTAGTTCAGGAGTTGTTAAAGAAAGAGTCCTGAGAATGATTATTCTATAAGATTTAACAACTGTTTGTCCTGATAAACTTCAATCATCAGGATTTAACATCCCAAGTTCACTGATGAGCATATTAAAACGCGTCACATCCAGTGGTTTGGTAAAGAGGTCAGCAAGCTGATATTCAGTAGGGACAAAATGGAGTTCAATATCACCATTCATCACATGATCCCTGATGAAGTGATATCTCACTTCAATGTGCTTTGTCTTGGAGTGTAAGACAGGATTGTTGGCGATGGCTATCGCTGAAGTATTGTCACAGTAGATAGGAATTTTAGAAAGTTGTATGTCATAGTCCTGAAGTTGATTTCTCAGCCACAGGACTTGAGCACAACAGATTCCTGCTGCAACATATTCAGCCTCAGCAGTTGATGTGGACACAGAGTTCTGTTTCTTGCTAGTCCAACTCACCAACTTGCCACCTAGCAGGTGACACCCACCAGTGGTGCTTTTCCTGTCAATCTTACATCCTGCAAAGTCACTATCAGAATAAGCTGTTAGATCGAACCCTGAGTCCTTGGAGTACCAAAGACCCAGATTAGGAGTTCCCTTCAGATATCTGAAGATCCGCTTTACAGCGGTCAGATGGGATTCTTTGGGTTCAGCCTGATAACGAGCACATAGGCATGTAGAGTACATGATATCAGGGCGACTAGCTGTAAGATACAACAGAGAGCCGATCATTCCTCTGTAGAGAGTCACATCAACAGGTTTCCCTTTGGAATCCTTGTCAAGTGACAGAGGAGGAGCCATTGGAGTCTTCATCGGTGTTACATGATGTGAGATCAAATTTCTTCAGCATCTCATGTACATATTTACCTTGATTGATAAAGATTCCCTTTTCAGATTGCTTGATCTGAAGTCCTAAAAAGAATGTTAGTTCACCCATCATAGACATTTTATATTCAGATTTCATGAGCAACTCAAACTTTTCGCAGAGTTTGGGATTAGTGGATCCAAAGATAATGTCATCGACATATATCTGGACAAGAAGGATATGCTTAGGATATTTCTTTAGAAATAAAGTGCTATCGATCTTTCCACGAACAAAACCTTTAGAGAGAAGAAAGGTTGAGAGGGTATCATACCAGGCACGAGGAGCCTGTTTTAACCCATAGAGAGCCTTGTTTAACTTGTAGACGTGATCAGGGAACTTAGGATCTACAAAGCCAGGAGGCTGAGCCACATAGACTTCTTCATGAAGTTTTCCATTCAGAAAGGCATTTTTAATGTCCATCTGATAAACCTTGAAGTTCATATGTGCTGCGAAGGCTAGGAAAAGTCGAATTGCTTCGAGCCTAGCCACAGGAGCAAAGGTTTCATCGTAATCAATGCCTTCTTCCTGCCTGTATCCCTGAGCCACAAGGCGAGCCTTGTTTCGAATAATCGTACCAATCTCATCAAGTTTATTTCGAAAAATCCACTTGGAACCAATGATAGTACGTTTTCGAGGCCTAGGGACGAGAAGCCAGACATTGTTTCTGATGAACTCTGCTAGCTCTTCCTGCATGGCTGAGACCCAGGCAGGATCACGCAAAGCATCATCTATTTCTTTAGGTTCATTTTCAGAGATAAAATTTACATAAAGACAGACGTTACCAGATTGGCGTCGAGTTTTAATGCCAGAGGAGGGATTACCAAGAACTTGATCGATGGGATGATCCTTGGTCCATCGGAGAGCAGGTGGCTGATACACCTGTCCTGAAGTGGAAGCTTCATTTGCTGATGGATCAGGGAGAAGATTAGTGGGAGTAGGCTCACTAACAGTGGTTTGAGAAAAGTCTTCACTGTTAGTGGGTTGATCAGGTTCAGAAGGTGTGATTTGGGTAATTGGAGTGGCATTTATCAGAGGTGGAGTAGATATTTTAGTGGATGGTAGAGGAGGATCTTCTTCAAAACCATCAGGAAGGTCTTGAGAAGATGGATCAGCAATGGGAGATTCAGGGACTTGAAAGAAAGAATCAGCCCACTGATTGATTTTAGAATTATCATTTGGGTGAGGAAAAGTAGGACCCGATTCATCAAACTTGACATGAATAGTTTCCTCTATGGCTTGTCTTCGTTTGTTGAACACACGGTAGGTTTTAGAAATGGATGAGTATCCAAGGAAAATTCCATCATCAGCTTTGGAATCAAACTTTCCAAGGTTATCTTTGTTGTTCAGGATGTAGCACACACAACCAAAGATATGGAGATGTTCGATAGAGGGTTTCCTGTTACGAAAGAGTTCGTAAGGGGTTCTTCTGAAGCGCTTTACTATCAGGGATCGGTTCTGGGTATAGCATGCTGTGTTAACAGCTTCTGCCCAGAATTGAGTGGCAAGGTTGGCTTCACTCAACATTGATCGAGCAGCTTCAATCAGGGTTCTGTTTCGTCTTTCAGCAACACCATTTTGCTGAGGAGTTCTCACAGATGAGAAGTTCTGAGAGATACCTTTCTGATCGAAGAAAGTTTCCAGGGCACTGTTTTTGAATTCAGTTCCGTGGTCACTCCTGATTGATCGAACAGTAAGGTTGTTGAGTCTCTCCATCTTTCTGACGAACAGAATGATTTCTTCAGGAGCATCACTCTTGGATCGAAGAAAGAATACCCAAGTATATCTGGAAAACTCATCAACGATTACCAGAGTGTATTTCTTTCCAGCAATGGATTGGACGTTGACTGGTCCAAAGAGATCCATGTGGAGAAGTTGTAGAGGAGAGCTGATGGAGGAAATTTGCTTGGACTTGAAACTAGCCCTGGTCTGCTTTCCTTTTTCACATGCTGAACAAAGAGACACCTTTGTGTAGCGAAAGTCAGGAAGACCAATGACCAGGTTGTTGATGCAGAGTTGATTCAGCGTCTTGAAGTTGAGATGAGAAAGACGTTTGTGCCATAGCCAATTTGTATCAGTAGAAGCACGGGATACAAAACAGAAGTTGTCAGTGGAAGTATTCATGTTGATGATGTAGATATCAGCATGTCTCACTCCAGTGAGAATAACTTCCTTTCTTTTGTTCTTGACTTTGCACTTTTTCTTAGAGAAAGAAACTTTGTGATTCTTATCACACAGTTGACTGATGCTCAGAAGATTATGCATCAGGCCTTCAACATAAGCAACTCTTTTGAACGTAGTTACTCCGTTGGTCAGTGTGCCATACCCTCGGGTTTGGCCTTTACCGTTTCCGCCAAAGGTCACAGCAGGACCTCTTTCTTCACGGTAGTTAGAGAGGACAGATTTAGAACCAGTCATATGTCGAGAGCATCCACTGTCCAGGTACCAGATGCCCTTATCCTGTAAAGATTAGAGTTTAAGTTTTCTTTGGTACCCATAGAACTATGGATCCAGAAGTATCAGTAGGACTGGTTGAGTCAGTGTCAGCCTTTACTGAAGTATCAGTACACGAGGCTGGAGTCTTGACTGAAGGAACAGTCTTGACAACCTTCTTTCCTTTGACTGATTTCTCAGTCATGGGAATCTTCTTTACCTTAGCTGATTTTTCAGCTTTGGTAGCATCTGGACACTTACTCGCAATATGGTCATTTAATCCACAGTGATAACATTTGCGATATTGAAAGCGTTTAGTGTGGTCCAGAAAGTTTTTGAACTTTAGGTGAGCAGGACCAGCACCAAGTATGCCTTTAGCATTGGACATTGGAGGAATTGGTTTCTTCTCCTGAGTCTTTTGCTTCAGATCAATCTTCAGTCTGGAGCAGGATTTTGAGAGAAGGATTTTGATCCTGAGACTGAAGGACCACCACCCAGAACTTTGTTCTTGGGTTTAGGACTCTTGGTCTTTGAAGGTGTTACAGTCTTAGATTTTTCCTTGACTGTGTTCTTTTTGCTCTTAGGAGCACCTTCAGAGTGTGTGTTAGAAGAAGAAGGAATATTTTCAGAAGCATTAGGAATGGGAATAGAAGAAACAAATTTTCCAAATTTGAGCATGGAACTTTCATACTTAGTTTCTTCATACTTGTATCTATGAGTGAATCCAAGACCTCTTTTGCTTTTGTCAGACCTCCCTGAAGCTAATATTTCATCAACTTTTTCAGAGGCGTCACTCCATCCTTTGATGGTGACTTTTTCAGCATTTAATTGAGCAAGGGCTTTTTCTTTGGCAGCAAGAGCCATTTCTCTTTCAATACAGAGAGTTTTATTTACAGTGACCTGGTCCTTATAATTTTCTTCCAAAATGGTAAGCTGTTTTATTTTTTCTTGACATTCTTTGAGTTGTCCTCTAAGATCAATATTCATTTTTTCAGCAGAGGTTTTACCATTAAGGGCTTTGTAAAGATCGAGAGTGACCAGGTCCAACTGAGTTAAGCTTTCAAGAGGGATGAGAGGAATAGGTACCTGACTGGAAGAATCAGTCGCAGAAGTGGAAGCTTCAGGAGTTGTGGAAGAAGAAGCTTCAGGATCCTGAGGAGGAATCTCTTCAGGAACCTCTTCTATCTTAGCCATGAGAGCTAAGGTAGGTTCCTCAATAATGGCCATCAGTGCCACTTGAGTGTCTTCCTCATCAGATGAGTCATCAGAGGAGACATCATCCCAGTCGCAGTCTTCTGCGATTAAACCTTTGCCTTTGCGCTGAGTTTTCATCTTTTTGTATTTTTCTTTCAGGCGCTGGTATTTGGGATTCTTAGAAGAAGACTTAGCAGAGGAGGGAGCAAACTGACTTTTCCTGTACCTGCAATCATTAGCAAAGTGTCCTTTGCCCTGACAATTGTAGCAGATAGCAGTAGCCTTATCAACAGGGTCTGATTTAGGCTTGTCAGTAATAGTAAGATGTTTCTTTTTGTGAAAGTTTCCCTTTTTGGCAAACTTCTTGAAAGATCTGGTTAAAAGAGCAAGAGATTCATTGAATTCAGGATCTTCTGACATGTCAGAGTCAGAAGATTCTAATTCAGTAATAGTTACTGAAGAAGAAGAAGTGGCGACAGTAGGAACTGAATCAGAGACCAATGCAACAGAGTTGCTTTTGGTGTCTTTAGAGTCTCTTATGAGATTCTTTTTCAGTTTCTTCTGTTGTTCACGGTTAAGAAGAATACCGTACAACTCACTTAGTGTGAGTGTCTTTATGTCCTTTGACATAGTTAAGCAGGAGGTGTAAATTTCCCAATGTTCAGGAAGAGCTTCCATGAACTTGGTAACCACCTCAGAGTTAGAGTAGGTAGTACCGATAGTCTTCAGATCAATTAGAAGACAGTTGAATCTCTGATGTAACTGGGAGAGGGTTTCATCCTTTTGATGAATAAAGCTTTCATACTGTCGAACCAAGAAAATCTTTCTTGATTCCATGAGAACAGCAGTACCTTCATATTGAACACAGAGAGTGTCCCATATCTCCTTAGCAGAGCGAAGGTGACAGACAGAGTGGAATACATCGTCAGGAAGTGACATGGCAATGAGAGACCTAGCCTTAGTGTCAATGTTGACCAGGCGTCTGTCTTCATCATTCCAGTCAGTTACGGGCTTTACCAGCTGCCTTTCAGGAACAGCTGGTTGGCCAGCAGCAGCAGGAATGGGGTGGACGGTTTGTGTAGGCACATGTGGTCCATTTTCCAGAAAGTATGGAATCTGGGGATCAGAACCAGAGAGAAAGAGTTCCATCCTGGTTTTCCACAGAGAGAAGTTGTCTTTGTTGAACCGAGGAGGCTTTCCAGCAGAGCCGGTATCAAAGTAGTTATCCTTAGCTTGAAGAGCCATAGAATAAGAAGAGAGGATCACAAGATTTTTCTAAGAAGAAAATGAGAGCTTGTATCTGCTCTGATACCACTTGTTGGTCCCAAAGAGGTGACCTTCAAGCAAGGATAGTGTTTGAGATTATAGAAGGGGGGGGTTGAATATAATCACACAATTTTTCACTTTTAAATTCTTGTTTTATAAACAATATGAATTTACAGATTGTTGCGGAAATAGAAAAGACTACAAGTCTAAACTAAACAATCTAAGTTCTTTCACTATGCACTAGAGTGAGAAGATTAAGAAAAGAAAGAAGATAGAGGGAATAAAGAAGGAAAGGACTCGAGTAGAATTAGGATCAAGAAGTAGTATGGAGAACATCTCTTCAAGTCCTATTTATACTCAATGCATTAAATGCATGTAGAACCACTTTTGTGTACGTGTCACAATGTAAGTGGTCCTTTGTACTATTTACTATAAACAAATACTCTTTGCATGGTGTGCAAAAGAGGAAGTGTGTAAACAGTTGCCTTGAGGTCTGATAAGTACGGAGGGAACAGTAAAGAGACTGTCCTTATGTACTTTTGTGTCAGTAAAGGCGGATAATCCTTTTGTGCATTAGACTAAGACATTACACTAATCCTTTCAGGATCATGATACTGATCAGTGACTAGAGTCCTGAAGCTGGTGCTGTTCAGGGTCACTTGTATCCTGATGAACCTTCAGGATGTCATACGATATTGAGCAGCCTGCTATCACTGAGTTCCGTCTTCAGATCACGAGCATGCTGTTCCTGTCATCAGCTAAGTCTTCGACGTTGCTGATGGTTCTTTGAGTATGATCTTAATGTCTTTAGGAGGTCTTCACTTCAGTGGATAGGATCAGTCGACTGCAGAATAGACTCGTTCGTCTCCTGATCCTGATCCTGATTACTATAAAATTAAGTTACAGCATAAGTAACATGGAATAACACAGAACAGATTCAGTGATAATTCCTCAAGCTATAACAGAAGTAAAAACCTATTCACTAAGTAAAGATTCAGGATCATTATCATTTCATCAGGTCTTAGGAGAGCTGGATCAACAGAGAAGCAGACCAGCGACCTATACTATATTGTACAGAAGTCCGGAGAAACAATCCGCGACTACTTCAACAGATTCAACGCAGCAATGATTGAAATAAAGAATTGCGACGTAAAAACCGCAATCGAGGCATACAAGCGTGGATTAGAAGATTCCTCTGGATTATATCTAGAATTGACGAAATATCCGCCAGAAAACTTCGACGACGTACGAGCTAGAACACTAGCTTTCATGAGAATAGAGGACGATGCTCTCTTTCGACGAAAGCATTCTGTTGAAAAGAAACCTCTTGGTGCTCAAAAACATGATTTTAAGCACAAAAGAGTAAACATGATTGGAAATCCTCGACATGAATCAAAAGCTCGACCAAGCAAAGGTACTGTTAAAATACGATATCCGGAGTTGTCTACTTACAATTTTGCAGGTACATCAAAAAATCTGGTGGATTCGCTACGAAAGATCGATGCAAACGTACGATGGCCAAAGAAATCTGATAAACCAAGCAAGGACAAAGATCAGAACAGATGGTGCGATTTCCACGACGATCATGGTCATACGACGGATGAATGCATTAGCCTTAAGAAAGAGATCTCCTATTTAAAATCTAAGGGGCATTTAAAAGGCCTCATTCCCGAAGAGCAAGGACGACCAGCGTCACCGGTTCACACAAAAGTCGTAAACTGCATCACTGGAGGATCTGAAGTATGCGGACTTACGTACTCGGCTGCCAAACGACATGCACGAGATGGTCCAGATGAACATCCTATCCCCGGAGAAGCCAAATCAAAGACGGAAAGAGAGCTCGATGCGATGACAATTACGTTCGATCAAGACGATACTCAGGGGGTCCATCATAAACATCATGACGCTCTAGTCATACAGTTGACAATCGGAAACTGTTCGACTAAGAGAATATTGATTGATGGAGGTAGTTCAGCTAATGTTATTTTTGCAGATACTCTTAAAGTCATGGGAATCGAACGATCAGAAATCGTACGACGAAGTACTACTCTGATAGGATTCAATGGAGACCCGATGAACACTCTCGGAGAGATCATCTTGCCTGTCTTTGCCAAAGGCATCAACAAACAAACAAAGTTCAATGTTGTGGACTGCCAATCAGCCTACAATGTTATTCTTGGAAGACCATGGATCCACGAGATGAAAGCAATTCCTTCGACATACCACCAGAAGATTAAATTTCCTTCTCCATGGGGAATTCAAGAAATTGCTAGTGAGAACAAAGTCGCACGAGAATGCTACAAGATTACGATGAAGACAAAGTCGCAGGACATCTAGCAATTATAGAGCCAGGATGGGAAGAAATCGAACGACGATCTTCGACTAGAAGAAATCGTCCTTGATCCTGAACATCCTGATCGAAAGGTCTTCGTAGGAGCCTCGCTCCCCCCTGACATAAAAAATACGATTATATCTTTTTTGCAGGAACACTCAAACTGTTTTGCATGGTCGCACGAAGATATGGTTGGAATAGATCCAAGCATTATATCGCATAAATTGAACGTGGATCCTACTTTCAAGCCAATTAAGCAGAAACGTCGCAAGTTTGCACCCGAACGAAATAAAGTGATCAACGATGAAGTCGACAATCTGCTCAAAACAGGGAAGATCCGAGAAGTCAAATATCCAGAATGGTTGGCTAATGTGGTCGTCGTACAAATGAAGAACGGAAAATGGCGAGTCTGCATTGATTTCACAGATCTAAACAAAGCTTGTCCAAAAGATCATTTCCCTTTACCTCATATCGACGCCATGGTTGACGCAACAGCAGGACATGAATTGTTAACATTCATGGACGCATATTCAGGATACAACCAAATATTGATGCACACGGATGACCAAGAAAAGACCGCATTCATGACAGACAAAGGCATATACTGTTACAAAGTTATGCCATTTGGTCTCAAGAATGCAGGATCGACATATCAAAGATTGGTTAACATGATGTTCAAGGAACATCTTGGTCGAACGATGGAAGTTTATATCGAAGACATGCTTGTGAAATCAGAACGTTCGATTGATCATGTTGCGCATTTAAAGCAATCGTTCGACATCCTACGACAATACAAGATGAAGCTCAACCCAACAAAATGTTCCTTCGGAGTACGAGCAGGAAAATTCTTGGGGTACTTGGTGACACAACGTGGAATCGAAGCAAGTCCGGAACAAGTTAAAGCTATCACCGAGATACAATCTCCAAGGAATGTCAAAGAAGTCCAGAAATTAACAGGACGGGTGGCAGCTTTAACCCGATTTATCTCACGATCGTCGGACAAATGCCATTTGTTCTATAATGTCCTACGAAAGAATCAAGGCTTCTTGTGGACAGATGAACAGGAGAAAGCTTTGCAGGAGCTGAAGCAATACATGACATCACCTCCTCTGCTGACAAAACCAGTCGAAGGTGAAAGTCTACAGTTGTACTTGGCAGTGAGCAAAAATGCGACAAGTGCAGTACTTGTGCGAGAAGAAGATCAGCGACAACAACCAATTTATTATGTAAGCAAATCTTTCCTCGACGCAGAAACCAGATATACGTCAATGGAAAAATTGCTACTAGGTCTTATGACAGCAGCAAAGAAGCTAAGGCATTACTTCGAGTCGCATCATATCATTGTTATGACCAATTATCCACTCAAGACGGTGCTTCGAAAGCCAGAACTGACAGGACGTCTAGCCAAGTGGAGCATCTATCTCAGTGGGTTCGACGTTGAATTCAAACCCAAGACAGCAATTTAATCGCTAGTATTGGCAGATTTTGTGGCAGAATTTTCTCCAGGACTGGAACCCACGACGTGCGACGAAGTTGTGATGATTTCAGACAACAAACCTTGGATACTCTACGTTGATGGTTCTTCGAACGTACAAGGATGTGGATTAGGTATTGTCTTAAAATTATCACAAGGGGGAAATATGGTATACTCCGTACGATGCGAATTCAAAGCCACAAACAACGAAGCAGAATATGAAGCTTTGATCACAGGACTGGATATTGCTCTTAGACTGGGGGTAAAACAATTGCACGTTCGAAGCGATTCTTTACTGGTCGTAAACCAAGTAAATGGAGATTTTCAAGCAAAAGATTCAAAAATGATGAGTTACCTCAAAGCCGTTAAAGATCGAATCGCACGATTCGAGCAATTCTTGATCGAGCAAATACCAAGGGATCTAAATATGCAAGCTGACGCACTGGCCAATTTAGGATCTGCATTTCACGATCCATTCATGGAAAATATTCCAATACTTCATCTTACAACACCAACAATTGCGGCAAACGATGAAGTACAGATGAACGAAGAAATTTACAATTGGTCGCTCGACATATGGAACTATTTAAAGCACGACCAACTTCCTGAAGATAAATGGAAGCACGAAAGACAAGGTCCAAAGCTTCAAGATATACAATTTTTGAAGACCAACTTTATCGAAGATCTACGACAGGACTTGTCCTACGATGCGTCACAAGTAAGGTACAAATCAATCAAATTCTCCAAGAAATGCACGACGGAGAATGTGGGAATCATGCAGGGGGCAGAAGCCTTGCTAACCGAATCTCACGACAAGGTTACTATTGGCCTACTCTACGAGAGGATGCCATAACGTACGTCCAACGATGTGATGCATGCCAAAAACATTCAGGTATGATCCATCGACCATCTGAACCTTTACATTCTGTTCTAGTTCCATGGCCCTTCATGCGATGGGGAATGGACATCGTGGGAAAATTACCTCCAGCCCCTGGACAAAAAGTCTATCTACTTGTGCTCACCGATTACTTCTCGAAGTGGATAGAAGCTGGTGCTTTATCACAGGTCCGGGATAAAGAAGTCATATCTTTCATTCAGAAAAATATCATTTATAGATTCGGGGTACCAGCTGAAATCATGTGCGACAATGGCTCACAATTTATAAGTGATAAGACTCGTACGTTCTGTGAAAAACAAGGAATCAAGTTAATCACTTCTTCTCCGAGATATCCACAATCTAATGGATTAGCAGAATCAAGCAACAAAGTCATCATCAATTCAATCCGAAAAAGGTTGAAAGGAGCAAAAGGAAAATGGGTAGAAGAATTGCCATCTGTCCTATGGGCAAATCGTACGACACCAAGAACATCAACTGGACAAACCCCATATTCTCTGGTATATGGATGTGAAGCGGTCTTACCAATCGAAGCTCAATTACCAATTGCCAGAAGTCGCACGTATGATCAAAATGCAATAAATCTATCTTACGACCTGGACGCTTTAGAAGAACTCCGAGAGAAAGCACTACGAACGATGGCTGCACAAAAAAGAATTGTCGAAAGACACTTCAATAAAAAGGTAAAGGCCAAAATTTTTCAAGTTGGAGATTATGTCTTACGACATGTGTTCCAAAACACACAAGAGCCAAACGCTGGAAAACTTTCCATCAAATGGGAAGGACCAAACATAATTTCCAAAGTCATTGGAAACGGAGCATACAGACTTACGACAACAGAAGGTATGGAAATCCCACGAAGTTGGAACGCCCATCACCTCAAAAGGTACTATTTCTAAACCTATTTACATATGATTTATTCTTCATTATCCATTACTGACTTAGGCATCGGAGCGCCGTTGGCTAAGCCAACGGCCACCCCTTAGTCATTCTTTTTCGCAGGTATCGCACGATAAATCGTATGAAACGCACGATCAACGCAAGTATCGCACGATTTAAACGCATGCTTATCGCAGGAATCGCACGACAAAAATCGCATGAATCGCAAGTAAACTGCTGCAACGCACGATTATTTCGCAAGAGCGCAAGTCAACTCGCCAGTCGCACGAATACTCTCATGAGTACAAAAGAAACGTTTCTAATTTAAGTCTAAGGACTTTAAAACAAACGCATGCAAAAACAAAGGCTGAAATGCAAGACACAAGCTAAAACGCAAGATACAAGCTAAACGCACGATATAAGTTATAATAATATAACAGTAAAAAGCTAAAACGCACGATATTCAAACAAAAAATTCTTTCATTAATATTTTTGCCTGAAAACGGCTAAGTACAAAGAAAATTTTACGATTACAAGATAAAACTATTCTAAAGGAGCATCAGTGGAAGGTGGATCTGCGACGGAAGCCTCTTCAGTCCTTAAAGGATTCGTAGGAACGGATCCAGAGGTTTCAGGAACCTCCTCCCTGACACCTACATCCTTGACTTCAGCAGACTTGTCTTCAGTTACTGCTTCTTCGTCCAAGTTCTTTAGATCTTCCTCGTCAAGGAGATCTTCGGAGCCCATTACCTGAACGAAAGAAGCCACCTCGTCCTTCGCCATCTGAGAAGTTACAGTCCCAGCAGCTATCCATCGCATGACAGCAGTACGTGCGACCACGCGGACTAAGGCGGCGTCTTCTTCCAGTTCCTGGATCTTGGACGACAGCGCTTCTTCTCTCTCATCTTTTTCCCGTCGAACGACCAGCAGCTCCTTCTCCAGCTCCTTTGTATGGTCCAAGGCCAACTTCAGCCGTTCTCGCTGTTGGACCTGAAACCGTTCGCTGAGTTCCAGCTTAGATTCCAGGTCCCCAATCTGGACCGATTTAGTATTAACTTCATCGGACAGTTGGGCCAGCTTCTTTTTGGCCTTGTCGGCCTCCTTCTTAGCCAGTTTGGCATCATTCTGGTTCGACGCCATCTCCTCTTTGATCTTAGCCATCCGTATATGGAGGCTAAGACTAGTTTGGAGAGCCTATGCAAAGAAAAAAGAAAAATTAGAAGTCGTACAAGTAAAATAAAAGCAGAAAACGTGCGACAGAGACTTACCAGGAAGGAGATACCCGCGATGGAGGCATCCAGGTCTTCGATGTCGGCCTCCTCCATGCGCGCCTTTTGAGCAGGGACATGAAACTGCTCTAGGACCGAGAAGGTGGACTTCGTCCTAATGACATCATCCACCATGAAGTCAGAGGGCATCTGGATTGTCATGGTCGTAAGACCAGATCCCTCTTTCTCCTTGCCCTTGCCGGCCTTCGACGCACCCGCTCCCTTCGCAGGAGGAGCGAAGCTAAGAGGAACAACCTCTATCCCACCTTCAGCCTTGCGTGCGGCATCTTTAGGTGGGGTATCCAAAGAAACGTACGACGATCTCGTACGTTTAGCTACCAGACCCTCCTGGGCAGCAGCCTTTCTCTTGGCAGCGCGAGCAGCTGCTTCCATCGTAGACGCCTTCTTGGAAGCTGAGCCTACACAGAAAAGAAAAGTTAGAATCAGAAAAAAATATTACAAACCAGGACAATGACGTAAGATACTTTACCTTCCATATCCGCCTCTTCGATCACTTGCACCTCAGGCTCGACGTCGCTCTCGTCACCCCCTTTCGACGTTCGATACTTGCGATCGGTCACGCTATAGCTCAAGAAACGCTCGATCGCCTCAGTGGTCTCCTCAAAAGAGAAGTCGATCGCTGTCAAGAAGAAAACAAAAAGTTAATAAACAAAAATAATTTAAAGTAAACTAAAGAAAAAACAAGGCAAGTTTTATTACCGCCTTTGTTCCATTCAGGAACGACCCACGACTCCTCGCCCACGACCGAGGACGTTTGGACAAAAGACGTATCTCGCCTTCCATCCTCGATCGTTTACTTGGGTACCATGGACCAACATGGCATCGCTCCTCCCCCTTGGAAACAACCCAAAACGGTTGTAGGGAGAACGGATCACGTTATACGCCGAGAGAAGATCGTCGACTGAGAACGGAGGACGATCCCAATTTCTGGTTACCCGTTCGATCACATGAACGACACGCCAAAACTGGGGCATCAACTGTCCCGGAGACAAATTAAAGCGGGTCATGAACGCTCTCGCTAAAGGAGAATAGGGCCATCGAAATCCGACTTTAAACGGATACTCGAACAGGGCAAAGAAGCCCGTTGGGGCATCCGATGGACGGAGTTCTCCAGCCACCCTCACCAAGGCATTCTCAGGAAGCCCGGCTAACTCTCTCAGTTCCTCCACCTCTAAATTCTCAGTGATCGAACTTCTAACTTCAGACGACATAATGAAATCTATTCGACTTAAACTGTTTTGCAGACGTGTAAACCTAAGGTTATCTAAACCTCTATTACTTTTATTCGCTATTGACTTCAAACGCATGAAACAGGGAGAAAAGAGGTACCTTATAAGGTTTAGTCGCACGAAATCTTTGCCAAATATAAATCGGATTACGATCTCACTAAATTGATTACAAAATTAAGAGGATTTGTAAAATCTTTTCTCACTATCAAACGCCTTATTTATAGCAACTAAATCATATGAGTCATCAGAGATAATTACGCCATGCGTCGTCAACTAGCCGTTGGAAAACACGCGTCCAGAGACAACGGCTAAATAACGGCTATATCGCTAACGTTAATTCGACCGTTTACTAACGTATTTTTACTCCTTGTCCAGCGAACTAAAGATTTAGATAAAATTAGAATTATTTTCTAAATCTTGGGGGCAAATTGTTAGGGTAAAAATCCACAATCGCACGACGACCGACTATAATCGTAAGACAAATGTTAGGACAATGGTCCTGTATTAAGATAAGGTCCTGAAATATAACCTAAAAGAACTATCGAACAAAGATCATTAAACATCGAACATATACACCGAATAAGTCGAACGATGACTATAATATCGTACGACGTTACTAACGAATAGATATACAAAGTTTACATGTTTGATGCAGGCAAGCTGATTATAATATCCAACAATTGCCCACCTTTGAGAAAGTCCGAGATTGAGTACTATGCCATGCTTGCTGGAGTCCATCATTACAACGAGCAAGTCGTAAGTTATATATCGTTCGACAGCATCAAGATCGACCGTTACAAGCAAGATCCTCGCAACAGTTACAATCTAGGCATTAACTTCCCACAACACCGTTGGACGGTTATCAACCAAGCATTAATTCTCTACAAAGCCGTTGGACAGTTACGATTCGATCATTGATGAGCCACAATACCGTTGGACCGTTATTCTTAAGCTACTATAAAAGAAGAATCAAGCCAGCATTTCAAAAAACGAAGTCTATCGGAAGCTCACAAGTTATATAGCAATTATTCTTGATAATCATCTGTAATTTACGTTCGATCTTATTGTTATTTCACTTGTAATCGTACGATCAAAGCTGTATACTCGAAGGACGTCACCCCTGATTGGTGATCATAGTGCTCTGTCGACTTATCTTTTAGGTCGACCGCAGGTTTTTCCTCCGTCGTGAGGTTTTTCCTGCGTCATCAAATTGTTTGTCTCATTTTACTTTTTCGCACTTATCATTGATTGTAATTTCTTTCTCTCGACGGTTAAGCCTCACACAAGTTTTTTACGACATCGAGTTGTGTAATTTTTTACATAAACACTAGTTATTTAAATTCTTTCGTTAATTACTTAATTTATTTTATTGGATTTGGTAACGGTTGGTATTTATTTTAAGTGAATTACTGATGTAAATTTTATTTTATTTTATTTTATTTTTTTAAAAAATTTTACGAATAATTTGGGTTTTCGGAAAGTGGCGTTACATAATGTCTATATGGCCCATGGTATCAGTATTGTTTTTACACAAACTGGCTCAAACACCTATAGTTACCACACACAAAAAAAACAATCATATTGGTCATGTTTTGTTGTCGATATTGCTGCAAAATGATTGTTGTTCGTCATGTTTTTTTGTACTCTAATCTAGTAGAAAAGAGCTAGCCACAAATATCGAATCCATAAAGAAGAAGAGTGCAGGGACTGAGTAAATGGTCGTGGTTTCAATCTATAATCCTACATTTACTTTGTTCATCGCATTGGAATCAATCTTTTTCTATATCTTTTTTGTAATTTATGTAAATGAGGCATATATGGTCTTGTAATGTATAGATATTGTATGGAATTTGTATGTAATCCTACTATTGTTTTGCATCCCATAAAACTTGAAAAGTTTTGGTTAACGTGCGTCGATTTGATTAGGGTTTAGACCCAAAAAAACCGAAGAATTCAAACATGAATTAGACTTGGAATCTTTTTAATTTTTCAAGCGTTTTTTGAAAATTTTATCTTAGAAGTACAAAATTCTAATTTGTAATAGGTCAATGCATTTAGGGGTAGACTTATGAAGTTTAGAAAAAAGAACTATTAATATATCATTTCATACCAAACATCAAGGTAGGAACCAAAGTTCTTACTTAAGAACCTAGAAGAGTTTAGGGTTCTTATAAAAACCCTCCACAATGATAGTTTCTATAAGTCACTATACTTTCTGCTTGTAAGAACATTGCATTAGATAACGGATTAGTACTAACCTTTTCTTTGAGTTCTCTTTGTGCGCCTTAGTACTAACCTTTTCTTTGAGTTCTCTTTGAGCTATTTGCGCAGGATAATGGATAACGGATTCATAGCATCTCTACAACAACAATTGCATGAAGCTAATAACGAAATTCAACGTCTTCGAGCTTTGCCAGGACCATCGATGTCTATTCCGATGTCTATTCCTCCTCCTTATCCTCCTCAACATCTAAGACCACCACCTCGACCACAGTTCAATGCCTCAGTGCCATTCTTGACTGTAAACCAACAGTACAACAACGTACGACCGTCTTTACCATAAGTTCCACCACCAATACCTCATGGCCCACCACCTATGCCTCGGGGTCCACCTCCTATGCCTCAAGGAACACCCATGTTCACGTTCGAACCTTTCAATAACGTATCCCAACAGATTCCTATCCCTGGTCATATACCCACAGCTGCTAGTTCTACCGTTCATACGACAATACCACCCAGTACCGGAATCTCTTCTAATTGTATTCCAACAATCCCAATAACTGTTGAAGATCCTTTAAACGTACGACTGAAATCCCTGGAAGAACAGAATCAAAAGCTATTCGCACTACTCACAAAGCTACCCGGAGCAGCAGTACCTGTCGAAGTTGAACCTAAAACGGGATTTCAGGCCTCACCGTTCGTCGATGAATTAGCTCTTGTCGACGTTCCCAAGAAATATACCATTCCAGCTTTCGCAACAAAATATTCTGGAATCACAGATCCAGTCGAACATATAGCACAGTATAAGCAACTTATGTGGACAGTTCCTATACCGGCGCAATATCAAGAAGTTTGCATGTGCAAAAGCTTTGGATCAACTCTAACAGGAGCAGCATTACAATGGCTTATCAACTTAAAGCCAAAGAGTATTGGATCCTTTGCAGAATTGGTGAACCAATTCACTCGACAATTTGCTAGCAGTCGTAAGATGGAGAAGCAGACCAGCGACCTATACTATATTGTACAGAAGTCCGGAGAAACAATCCGCGACTACTTCAACAGATTCAACGCAGCAATGATTGAAATAAAGAATTGCGACGTAAAAACCGCAATCGAGGCATACAAGCGTGGATTAGAAGATTCCTCTGGATTATATCTAGAATTGACGAAATATCCGCCAGAAAACTTCGACGACGTACGAGCTAGAACACTAGCTTTCATGAGAATAGAGGACGATGCTCTCTTTCGACGAAAGCATTCTGCTGAAAAGAAACCTCTTGGTGCTCAAAAACATGATTTTAAGCACAAAAGAGTAAACATGATTGGAAATCCTCGACATGAATCAAAAGCTCGACCAAGCAAAGGTACTGTTAAAATACGATATCCAGAGTTGTCTACTTACAATTTTGCAGGTACATCAAAAGATCTGGTGGATTCGCTACGAAAGATCGATGCAAACGTACGATGGCCAAAGAAATCTGATAAACCAAGCAAGGACAAAGATCAGAACAGATGGTGCGATTTCCACGACGATCATGGTCATACGACGGATGAATGCATCAGCCTTAAGAAAGAGATCTCCTATTTAAAATCTAAGGGGCATTTAAAAGGCCTCATTCCCGAAGAGCAAGGACGACCAGCGTCACCGGTTCACACAAAATTCGTAAACTGCATCACTGGAGGATCTGAAGTATGCGGACTTACATACTCGGCTGCCAAACGACATGCACGAGATGGTCCAGATGAACATCCTATCCCCGGAGAAGCCAAATCAAGGACGGAAAGAGAGCTCGATGCGATGACAATTACGTTCGATCAAGACGATACTCAGGGGGTCCATCATAAACATCATGACGCTCTAGTCATACAGTTGACAATCGGAAACTGTTCGACTAAGAGAATATTGATTGATGGAGGTAGTTCAGCTAATGTTATTTTTGCAGATACTCTTAAAGTCATGGGAATCGAACGATCAGAAATCGTACGACGAAGTACTACTCTGATTGGATTCAATGGAGACCCGATGAACACTCTCGGAGAGATCATCTTGCCTGTCTTTGCCAAAGGCATCAACAAACAAACAAAGTTCAATGTTGTGGACTGCCAATCAGCCTACAATGTTATTCTTGGAAGACCATGGATCCACGAGATGAAAGAAATTCCTTCGACATACCACCAGAAGATTAAATTTCCTTCTCCATGGGGAATTCAAGAAATTGCTAATGAGAACAAAGTCGCACGAGAATGCTACAAGATTACGATAAAGACAAGGTCGCATGACATCTAGCAATTACAGAGCCAGGATGGGAAGAAATCGAACGACGATCTTCGATTAGAAGAAGTCGTCCTTGATCCTGAACATCCTGATCGAAAGGTCTTCGTAGGAGCCTCGCTCCCCCCTGACATAAAAAATACGATTATATCTTTTTTGCAGGAACACTCAGACTGTTTTGCATGGTCGCACGAAGATATGGTTGGAATAGATCCAAGCATGATATCGCATAAATTGAACGTGGATCCTACTTTCAAGCCAATTAAGCAGAAACGTCGCAAGTTTGCACCCGAACGAAATAAAGTGATCAACGATGAAGTCGACAATCTGCTCAAAACAGGGAAGATCCGAGAAGTCAAATATCCAGAATGGTTGGCTAATGTGGTCGTCGTACAAAAGAAGAACGGAAAATGGCGAGTCTGCATTGATTTCACAGATCTAAACAAAGCTTGTCCAAAAGATCATTTCCCTTTACCTCATATCGACGCCATGGTTGACGCAACAGCAGGACATGAATTGTTAACATTCATGGACGCATATTCAGGATACAACCAAATATTGATGCACACGGACGACCAAGAAAAGACCGCATTCATGACAGACAAAGGCATATACTGTTACAAAGTTATGCCATTTGGTCTCAAGAATGCAGGATCGACATATCAAAGATTGGTTAACATGATATTCAAGGAACATCTTGGTTGAACGATGGAAGTTTATATCGACGACATGCTTGTGAAATCAGAACGTTCGATTGATCATGTTGCGCATTTAAAGCAATCGTTCGACATCCTACGACAATACAAGATGAAGCTCAACCCAACAAAATGTTCCTTCGGAGTACGAGCAGGAAAATTCTTGGGGTACTTGGTGACACAGCGTGGAATCGAAGCAAGTCCGGAACAAGTTAAAGCTATCACCGAGATACAATCTCCAAGGAATGTCAAAGAAGTCCAGAAATTAACAGGACGGGTGGCAGCTTTAACCCGATTTATCTCACGATCGTCGGACAAATGCCATTTGTTCTATAATGTCCTACGAAAGAATCAAGGCTTCTTGTGGACAGACGAACATGAGAAATCTTTGCAGGAGCTGAAGCAATACATGACATCACCTCCTCTGCTGACAAAACCAGTCGAAGGTGAAAGTCTACAGTTGTACTTGGCAGTGAGCAAAAATGTGACAAGTGCAGTACTTGTGCGAGAAGAAGATCAGCGACAACAACCAATTTATTATGTAAGCAAATCTTTCCTCGACGCAGAAACCAGATATACGTCAATGGAAAAATTGCTACTAGGTCTTATGACAGCAGCAAAGAAGCTAAGGCATTACTTCGAGTCGCATCATATCATTGTTATGACCAATTATCCACTCAAGACGGTGCTTCGAAAGCCAGAACTGACAGGACGTCTAGCCAAGTGGAGCATCTATCTCAGTGGGTTCGACATTGAATTCAAACCCAAGACAGCAATTAAATCGCAAGTATTGGCAGATTTTGTGGCAGAATTTTCTCTAGGACTGGAACCCACGACGTGCGACGAAGTTGTGATGATTTCAGACAACAAACCTTGGATACTCTACGTTGATGGTTCTTCGAACGTACGAGGATGTGGATTAGGTATTGTCTTAAAATCATCACAAGGGGGAAATATGGTATACTCCGTACGATGCGAATTCAAAGCCACAAACAACGAAGCAGAATATGAAGCTTTGATCACAGGACTGGATATTGCTCTTAGACTGGGGGCAAAACAATTGCACGTTCGAAGCGATTCTTTACTGGTCGTAAACCAAGTAAATGGAGATTTTCAAGCAAAAGATTCAAAAATGATGAGTTACCTCAAAGCCGTTAAAGATCGAATCGCACGATTCGAGCAATTCTTGATCGAGCAAATACCAAGGGATCTAAATATGCAAGCTGACGCACTGGCCAATTTAGGATCTGCATTTCACGATCCATTCATGGAAAATATTCCAATACTTCATCTTACAACACCAACAATTGCGGCAAACGATGAAGTACAGATGAACGAAGAAATTTACAATTGGTCGCTCGACATATGGAACTATTTAAAGCACGACCAACTTCCTGAAGATAAATGGAAGCATGAAAGACAAGGTCCAAAGCTTAAAGATATACAATTTTGAAGACCAACTTTATCGAAGATCTACGACAGGACTTGTCCTACGATGCGTCACAAGTAAGGTACAAATCAATCAAATTCTCCAAGAAATGCACGACGGAGAAGTGGGAATCATGCAGGGGGCAGAAGCCTTGCTAACCGAATCTCACGACAAGGTTACTATTGGCCTACTCTACGAGAGGATGCCATAACGTACGTCCAACGATGTGATGCATGCCAAAAACATTCAGGTATGATCCATCGACTATCTGAACCTTTACATTCTGTTCTAGTTCCATGGCCCTTCATGCGATGGGGAATGGACATCGTGGGAAAATTACCTCCAGCCACTGGACAAAAAGTCTATCTACTTGTGCTCACCGATTACTTCTCGAAGTGGATAGAAGCTGGTGCTTTATCACTGGTCCGGGATAAAGAAGTCATATCTTTCATTCAGAAAAATATCATTTATAGATTCGGGGTACCAGCTGAAATCATGTGCGACAATGGCTCACAATTTATAAGTGATAAGACTCGTACGTTCTGTGAAAAACAAGGAATCAAGTTAATCACTTCTACTCCGAGATATCCACAATCTAATGGATTAGCAGAATCAAGCAACAAAGTCATCATCAATTCAATCCGAAAAAGGTTGAAAGGAGCAAAAGGAAAATGGGTAGAAGAATTGCCATCTGTCCTATGGGCAAATCGTACGACACCAAGAACATCAACTGGACAAACCCCATATTCTCTGGTATATGGATGTGAAGCGGTCTTACCAATCGAAGCTCAATTACCAATTGCCAGAAGTCGCACGTATGATCAAAATGCAATAAATCTATCTTACGACCTGGACGCTTTAGAAGAACTCCGAGAGAAAGCACTACGAACGATGGCTGCACAAAAAAGAATTGTCGAAAGACACTTCAATAAAAAGGTAAAGGCCAAAATTTTTCAAGTTGGAGATTATGTCTTACGACATGTGTTCCAAAACACACAAGAGCCAAACGCTGGAAAACTTTCCATCAAATGGGAAGGACCAAACATAATTTCCAAAGTCATTGGAAACGGAGCATACAGACTTACGACAACAGAAGGTATGGAAATCCCACGAAGTTGGAACGCCCATCACCTCAAAAGGTACTATTTCTAAACCTATTTACATATGATTTATTCTTCATTATCCATTACTGACTTAGGCATCGGAGCGCCGTTGGCTAAGCCAACGGCCACCCCTTAGTCATTCTTTTTCGCAGGTATCGCACGATAAATCGTATGAAACGCACGATCAACGCAAGTATCGCACGATTTAAACGCATGCTTATCGCAGGAATCGCACGACAAAAATCGCATGAATCGCAAGTAAACTGCTGCAACGCACGATTATTTCGCAAGAGCGCAAGTCAACTCGCCAGTCGCACGAATACTCTCATGAGTACAAAAGAAACGTTTCTAATTTAAGTCTAAGGACTTTAAAACAAACGCATGCAAAAACAAAGGCTGAAATGCAAGACACAAGCTAAAACGCAAGATACAAGCTAAACGCACGATATAAGTTATAATAATATAACAGTAAAAAGCTAAAACGCACGATATTCAAACAAAAAATTCTTTCATTAATATTTTTGCCTGAAAACGGCTAAGTACAAAGAAAATTTTACGATTACAAGATAAAACTATACTAAAGGAGCATCAGTGGAAGGTGGATCTGCGACGGAAGCCTCTTCAGTCCTTAAAGGATTCGTAGGAACGGATCCAGAGGTTTCAGGAACCTCCTCCCCGACACCTACATCCTTGACTTCAGCAGACTTGTCTTCAGTTACTGCTTCTTCGTCCAAGTTCTTTAGATCTTCCTCGTCAAGGAGATCTTCGGAGCCCATTACCTGAACGAAAGAAGCCACCTCGTCCTTCGCCATCTGAGAAGTTACAGTCCCAGCAGCTATCCATCGCATGACAGCAGTACGTGCGACCACGCGGACTAAGGCGGCGTCTTCTTCCAGTTCCTGGATCTTGGACGACAGCGCTTCTTCTCTCTCATCTTTTTCCCGTCGAACGACCAGCAGCTCCTTCTCCAGCTCCTTTGTATGGTCCAAGGCCAACTTCAGCCGTTCTCGCTGTTGGACCTGAAACCGTTCGCTGAGTTCCAGCTTAGATTCCAGGTCCCCAGTCTGGACCGATTTAGTATTAACTTCATCGGACAGTTGGGCCAGCTTCTTTTTGGCCTTGTCGGCCTCCTTCTTGGCCAGTTTGGCATCATTCTGGTTCGACGCCATCTCCTCTTTGATCTTAGCCATCCGTATATGGAGGCTAAGACTAGTTTGGAGAGCCTATGCAAAGAAAAAAGAAAAATTAGAAGTCGTACAAGTAAAATAAAAGCAGAAAACGTGCGACAGAGACTTACCAGGAAGGAGATACCCGCGATGGAGGCATCCAGGTCTTCGATGTCGGCCTCCTCCATGCGCGCCTTTTGAGCAGGGACATGAAACTGCTCTAGGACCGAGAAGGTGGACTTCGTCCTAATGACATCATCCACCATGAAGTCAGAGGGCATCTGGATTGTCATGGTCGTAAGACCAGATCCCTCTTTCTCCTTGCCCTTGTCGGCCTTCGACGCACCCGCTCCCTTCGCAGGAGGAGCGAAGCTAAGAGGAACAGCCTCTATCCCACCTTCAGCCTTGCGTGCGGCATCTTTAGGTGGGGTATCCAAAGAAACGTACGACGATCTCGTACGTTTAGCTACCAGACCCTCCTGGGCAGCAGCCTTTCTCTTGGCAGCGCGAGCAGCTGCTTCCATCGTAGACGCCTTCTTGGAAGCTGAGCCTACACAGAAAAGAAAAGTTAGAATCAGAAGAAAATATTACAAACCAGGACAATGACGTAAGATACTTTACCTTCCATATCCGCCTCTTCGATCACTTGCACCTCAGGCTCGACGTCGCTCTCGTCACCCCCTTTCGACGTTCGATACTTGCGATCGGTCACGCTATAGCTCAAGAAACGCTCGATCGCCTCAGTGGTCTCCTCAAAAGAGAAGTCGATCGCTGTCAAGAAGAAAACAAAAAGTTAATAAACAAAAATAATTTAAAGTAAACTAAAGAAAAAACAAGGCAAGTTTTATTACCGCCTTTGTTCCATTCAGGAACGACCCACGACTCCTCGCCCACGACCGAGGACGTTTGGACAAAAGACGTATCTCGCCTTCCATCCTCGATCGTTTACTTGGGTACCATGGACCAACATGGCATCGCTCCTCCCCCTTGGAAACAACCCAAAACGGTTGTAGGGAGAACGGATCACGTTATACGCCGAGAGAAGATCGTCGACTGAGAACGGAGGACGATCCCAATTTCTGGTTACCCGTTCGATCACATGAACGACACGCCAAAACTGGGGCATCAACTGTCCCGGAGACAAATTAAAGCGGGTCATGAACGCTCTCGCTAAAGGAGAATAGGGCCATCGAAATCCGACTTTAAACGGATACTCGAACAGGGCAAAGAAGCCCGTTGGGGCATCCGATGGACGGAGTTCTCCAGCCACCCTCACCAAGGCATTCTCAGGAAGCCCGGCTAACTCTCTCAGTTCCTCCACCTCTAAATTCTCAGTGATCGAACTTCTAACTTCAGACGACATAATGAAATCTATTCGACTTAAACTGTTTTGCAGACGTGTAAACCTAAGGTTATCTAAACCTCTATTACTTTTATTCGCTATTGACTTCAAACGCATGAAACAGGGAGAAAAGAGGTACCTTATAAGGTTTAGTCGCACGAAATCTTTGCCAAATATAAATCGGATTACGATCTCACTAAATTGATTACAAAATTAAGAGGATTTGTAAAATCTTTTCTCACTATCAAACGCCTTATTTATAGCAACTAAATCATATGAGTCATCAGAGATAATTACGCCATGCGTCGTCAACTAGCCGTTGGAAAACACGCGTCCAGAGACAACGGCTAAATAACGGCTATATCGCTAACGTTAATTCGACCGTTTACTAACGTATTTTTACTCCTTGTCCAGCGAACTAAAGATTTAGATAAAATTAGAATTATTTTCTAAATCTTGGGGGCAAATTGTTAGGGTAAAAATCCACAATCGCACGACGACCGACTATAATCGTAAGACAAATGTTAGGACAATGGTCCTGTATTAAGATAAGGTCCTGAAATATAACCTAAAAGAACTATCGAACAAAGATCATTAAACATCGAACATATACACCGAATAAGTCGAACGATGACTATGATATCGTACGACGTTACTAACGAATAGATATACAAAGTTTACATGTTTGATGCAGGCAAGCTGATTATAATATCCAACAATTGCCCACCTTTGAGAAAGTCCGAGATTGAGTACTATGCCATGCTTGCTGGAGTCCATCATTACAACGAGCAAGTCGTAAGTTATATATCGTTCGACAGCATCAAGATCGACCGTTACAAGCAAGATCCTCGCAACAGTTACAATCTAGGCATTAACTTCCCACAACACCGTTGGACGGTTATCAACCAAGCATTAATTCTCTACAAAGCCGTTGGACAGTTACGATTCGATCATTGATGAGCCACAATACCGTTGGACCGTTATTCTTAAGCTACTATAAAAGAAGAATCAAGCCAGCATTTCAAAAAACGAAGTCTATCGGAAGCTCACAAGTTATATAGCAATTATTCTTGATAATCATCTGTAATTTACGTTCGATCTTATTGTTATTTCACTTGTAATCGTACGATCAAAGCTGTATACTCGAAGGACGTCACCCCTGATTGGTGATCATATTGCTCTGTCGACTTATCTTTTAGGTCGACCGCAGGTTTTTTCCTCCGTCGTGAGGTTTTTCCTGCGTCATCAAATTGTTTGTCTCATTTTACTTTTTCGCACTTATCATTGATTGTAATTTCTTTCTCTCGACGGTTAAGCCTCACACAAGTTTTTTACGACATCGAGTTGTGTAATTTTTTACATAAACACTAGTTATTTAAATTCTTTCGTTAATTACTTAATTTATTCTATTGGATTTGGTAACGGTTGGTATTTATTTTAAGTGAATTACTGATGTAAATTTTATTTTATTTTATTTTATTTTTTTTAAAAAATTTTACGAATAATTTGGGTTTTCGGAAAGTGGCGTTACATAATGTCTATATGGCCCATGGTATCAGTATTGTTTTTACAC
Organism: Centaurea solstitialis; assembly: GCA_030169165.1. NCBI lineage: Eukaryota > Viridiplantae > Streptophyta > Magnoliopsida > Asterales > Asteraceae > Centaurea > Centaurea solstitialis. The sequence continues at coordinate 49,982,615 of CM058047.1, read as the reverse complement.
AAACTGGCTCAAACACCTATAGTTACCACACACAAAAAAAACAATCATATTGGTCATGTTTTGTTGTCGATATTGCTGCAAAATGATTGTTGTTCGTCATGTTTTTTTGTACTCTAATCTAGTAGAAAAGAGCTAGCCACAAATATCGAATCCATAAAGAAGAAGAGTGCAGGGACTGAGTAAATGGCCGTGGTTTCAATCTATAATCCTACATTTACTTTGTTCATCGCATTGGAATCAATCTTTTTCTATATCTTTTTTGTAATTTATGTAAATGACGCATATATGGTCTTGTAATGTATAGATATTGTATGGAATTTGTATGTAATCCTACTATTGTTTTGCATCCCATAAAACTTGAAAAGTTTGGGTTAACGTGCGTCGATTTGATTAGGGTTTAGACCCAAAAAAACCGAAGAATTCAAACATGAATTAGACTTGGAATCTTTTTAATTTTCAAGCGTTTTTTGAAAATTTTATCTTAGAAGTACAAAATTCTAATTTGTAATAGGTCAATGCATTTAGGAGTAGACTTATGAAGTTTAGAAAAAAGAACTATTAATATATCATTTCATACCAAACATCAAGGTAGGAACCAAAGTTCTTACTTAAGAACCTAGAAGAGTTTAGGGTTCTTATAAAAACCCTCCACAATGATAGTTTCTATAAGTCACTATACTTTCTGCTTGTAAGAACATTGCATTAGAGGTGCTCTTAAAGCATATATCAAAAATTCTTTATAATTTTTTTTGAAAATATAAAAAGTAAAAGTTCCAAGCTTTTGCAACAAAAAAGTTTGTAAAGGATGAACGGTAAATTTACAACAAATATCAAATGGTCCGGGTTTCAACCTTGGCTCGCGCACAAGGCCCCTATAGCCGGAACCACAGAGTGAGTCATGAATGCCCCCTACAATGGGAATTGACAATCCCTGGTGGACCGATTGAGGTTCCCATAATCAACCTTTTGCAACAAAAAAGTTTGAAGCAATAGAAAATTTTAAAAAAAAATCCACTTTTAGCCCTCAAAATCTATATTCTCATTTTAAACCTCCAAAGTTTTTGAATTTTCATTTTCAACCCCCAAAGTTTATGCATTCCCATTTTAACCTCAAACCTTCATTAGAATTTTTCAGAGGGTTTTCATTTCATCTTTTCTCACTCACTACTAGACTTCACTAAAACCCTAGTTCTTCTTCAGTCTCTCCGATTCCATCACATCTCCACCGCCACCGCCACCGCCACCGCCACCGCCAATCTCCGCCGCCGTGAACCCCAATCTATCGCCGGAAATGATGCGCATAACACAATTCAACAAATTCAAGCCACCGACCTCATCAATCGAAACCCTAACCCACCGATTCCTCCAAAAATCCTCCGTCAGCGGCACCGCGAAGGGCAAAGGGAAGGTGAAGCCCGGCCAGGCGCTGAAACGATCGAAGATCACCGTCAAAAAAGGCCAGCAATCGGAGCCAGATCCATCGGCGACCAAAGGATCGAGAAAAGGCCAGCTGGATCAGATGATCGACGATTGCTTGCAGGCCAAGTCTCCGGTGAGAGTTTTAAAACCAAAGGAACGTGCTAGAGAAGCCGAACGAGAGAAAATGGGGCTCATTTCCGAAGCTAGGAAGCAGGAGATCGCGTACTTTAAGAAAACGAAAAGTAAGGTCGAAGGCGATGAAGATCTATCGGGTTTAATCGGACCGAAAGGTTTGGATTTGATAACTTTAGGGATTGTGGATGCCGATAAGATTCCGAAGTATGAATTGAGTGTGGAGGATGGAAGGAGGTTGGCTAAGGAGTATAGTAGGGTTTTGATGAGGAAGCATAGGGCGCGACAGGCGGCAGAGAGCGGATTGTTGAAGTGTAAGAAGGAGGCGATCGAGGCGTTGCCGGAGGGGTTGAGGGAGGCGGCGTTGGTGCCGGATTTTACGCCGTTTCCGGTGAATAGGTTTATGGCGACGTTGACGCCGCCGATTGAAGGGTATATCGAGAAGATTAATGAGGCTGCGAAGAGACAGAGCTCGGTTAAGGGGAAGCTTAGATGATCGGAAAAAGGTTAGGGGATACTGGCTTTTGAATTTGTTGGTTTAACTGTTTGCTAGGGTTTGTTTTGTGTTTTTTCTTGAATTGTTAGTTTTGATTATGTGGTAATTGGATTGTGTTTCATATGATTGTTAATCGAAAAGGTTAGGGTATTGGCTTTTGATTTGTTTTAACTGTTTGCCATGAATGTTTTTTTCTTGAATTGTTGGTTTTGATTATGTGGTAATTGATTTGTGTTTTATATGATTGTTAATGGAAGTTTTATATTTATGGTATTATGGTACTTCATTTCTGAGGATGATAGGGTGGAAGAAGCAAGATAGATTAGTTCAATTCGATGAAGCACTGATTCATGAGGTTGTGTAGGGGTTGTTTGGTTGGTTTTTCATTAAGTTCTGTACGGGTTAAACTGTTTGCATGGATTGGGAAAGTTTTTGTGTCTTAGAGTTGTATGGAAGGAATGTGTTTCTTGATTGGGATGGGCATGTTTGGAAAATTTTGGCTTTTTGCGTAGAGTTCCTTCCAAGAAGCTTATTCCATAAGTCATTTTCTATATCATTAAGCTGCGATCAAAGAGTCGTGTATAGCTTGCCATATAAGCTGTGAGTCTCATTAAACCAATTAAGGAGTTGTTTGGTTGGTTTTTCATTAAGTTCTGTATAGATAAAGCTTTCTATGTGGATTAATCTGTGTGTATAAACTGGGAATGTTTGGGAAGAGCTTTTCTTAGATGGAAAAGCCATGTTTCATTGGGAGTAACATTTTTGGAAAAACTTGGATTTCTGCATAAAGCTCTCCCCCTAAAATCTTACTGAATAAGCCACTTTCTATATCATTAAGCCACTACAGGCTTTCCAGAAAAGAAGCCCCCCTCTCATTTGATTATTTATAGTGTTTCTTTTGCTATGATAGTTATGACATAAAGTACTTTGATATTAGTATGATTCTAGAACAATGCTTTGATGCTTAAATGGTTACATGATCTGGGAAACTGATAACCTTTTCATAATCTCTGTTGCATTTTTCTTTCATACAATGGTTACTGCAGTATGTTCGTTGACAATATTTCTTGTAACTTTTATCCTCCAATTGACATTAATGGCTCAAAAACATCTCATTCTTCCTCCCTTGATTTACATGTGATAGGCATAACCTCTAGCCCAGACTGGAAGATCTAGTTCAGTATCTTGGTTAACGCCAAACACTTAGACCAATAATTATAGCTGGTTTGATAACGGCCATGTACAATTTGCTCTTTTAAGTCTTAACAGATGTTATGAATTGAAACAAGGGATTGATTTCTATTGAAATTGAAGCAATCGATTACACTCACACGTCTTTCGAGAGGCCGGTTCTCTCCCAAGAGCTCACGCTCCGATTGAAACTCGCAAAAATAGAATAGCCTCCCTCGATTCTACCCTCCACTACTTATGCAATAAACTACGCTTCCTGATAAGAGAAATTTCCAGACTACCCCTTCAATAATTAAATAATTAAAGAATGCCCCCTGTACTCCTATTTTCCCCTCCTCTTATAAGTGAAACGAATTGGTGGCTTATCATCTTGTTGCAAACACTCCCATGGCAGCTCTTTATTTGACCTACCATGTCTTTACGCAGCATGTAACATCATCCTTGACATCCCTCTCATTTTAAATAACGGAGCTTAAATACTTCAAACAGTTCTTTTATTAGGGTACCCTTTGCTTCCAAAATCTTAACTTCAACCTTCTCATTGCACTTGTGGATTCAATCTTAGAGCAACTAATGTGTAATCCTTGAGTTTCCATTGTCATTCTTCATTGCTTCGAACTAGTGTTCTCTTGGTCTCTCCTATACTTGTATTGTCATCAGCAATTAACATACACAATGGAGCACTCACCTCAATTCCTTGGTATTAATTTGTCTTTATTACAGCATGTTGTTGATTACTGATTTTTTGAGGTTGATTGTGGTCCAAAAGTTCTCACTTTTGCTTTATTAAGGGGTACTTTAGGTATTTGATTATTCGTCAAAGACTTTTTTTAAACGGTGTGTCAAGTCAAACGTTACATTTTTATGAAGCACGGAGGGAATGATATCATCATGTAAATAAAGTTTTATCCATCTTTTTTACCATGTCTCTTGGATCAAATTCATGCAACGGTTGAGATCTGTATGCATGTGTTTTTTTCTTTGGAAGGGTGTCCTAGGATATGCCCAGACTAATCCAGACAAATTATAGCTATAAGACATCAGCCCCTGATAACTCAGTTGCCACAATTGCTGTGCAGGACTAGAACCCTGGGCAGATGGAATATTCCACCACATCCCCGAGAGCCTTAACCACTATGCCACAACCCTTGTTGATTATAAGATGATTGTCATATGATACTTCTTGTCCAAATGAGAGACTAAGGTGGTGTTTTACTTTTTTTCTTCCATTAATCCCCTATTGTGTCAAGTTGTCTGTTTGGATGCATTATCTGTCTAAGGCACGGGGAGACTAATGGCTTTGAGGTTGGATATTTCTAGGACATTTTTGGCATCAATTTGTTTGAGGTGGTCTAATGGATGGGGACAAGTGAGGGTCCTGGTTTATTTTATATAGTCATTTTTTCTTAATGGCATATCGAGTTGTTTGATTGGTTTTCCATTAAGTTTTGTATGGATAAAGCTGTTTGTGTGGATTTATATGTCTGTATAGGTTTTTGTTTGGGAGGTTTTTTTTCATATGAAAGGAGCCTGTTTTATATTTGGGAGGGGCAGGTTTGGGAATGCTCAGTCTTTCTGCATAAAGCTCCCCCCCACCCTCGGAAGCTTACTTAATAAGCCATTTTCTATATCATTAAGCCACTACCAAACAGTCATGTATACCTCACATAATAAGTTGCGGGTCCAATAAAGCTCATTGAGTTTGAGCCCCAAGTATGCAACCACTTTCTTGCATTGCCTTATCGTTTCGAGACTAAAATATAGTCATCGGTTATATCTTATTCTATAGTTGTTTTTAGTTAATGTTCGAGTCTCTTTTCTTAATTGATGCAGATGATTTCTATATGGTTGCTATAGCTGATTTTGGTTGTGGAGTAGATGGTCAGTACTGATCAGAGCTAGGACGATGTCGAATTGAGGCATGCTACCAACTTTATTTCGGTATCAGTCGATTTACGGTTAGTTTTGTTATAATATGTTACTACTTAATTATGGTTAGGGTTGGATTGTTACTTATGTTGCTGAACCAGCCATTCATCAATAAATGAACCCGTTCAGCTTTTCTCAAGAAATTGGTTTTTAAGGATCTTGTCAACAAATACGAGTTCTTAATGATTGATATACGATAAATACTTGTGCAAACATTTACTGGTAACTGGCCAATGACCCTTTAGTGTAGAGATGCACAAAAATTCCCAAACCTGAAGCTTGGCTTGAAAAGCCCAGGCTTAGAGGTTGTTTACCATGCTTACCCGACAAGATCTTACAAGTCAAATTATCTTACTGGATGAACATGGCAAGGATTGAGAATCTTACCCTATAAGAGCAGTAGCAAAGACCGAAAGTCTTACCTTACCCAGCAAGTGAGGATGACGACTCTTAAGGGGTTGTTTGCTTACCTCTTAACAGTTCCATTAAGAGGCAACCTTTGAATCGTTATGAGGTAAATCTTCTTAATTATAAGAACCTCTGAATGATTTGGTATCTTGGGTCTTCCCTTAACTGTTCAGCACTTCAGCACCCTGATTTCATTCTCAACAATTACCAAGCACACATTTCATGTTGCACTATATCATAAGAGTCTCTTAATCACTCTCACCACTTAATCAACCAACACCAAACCATTCAGAGCAACTGCCAAACAGCCCTTTACCCAATTAGAGTTTACTTGGTAAATTGTTATATTAATCTTACCTTATAAGGTAATGGTGTTGAACAAACTGGTAAGCGCTTACCGAGTAAGTGTTCAGATAAACGGCCTCTTAATATGGCCAAGCACAGGCTTTGGACTTCGTCCGAGCTGACCAAATTCCATTCATGTGTTAGTTATTTATTTTATGGGTTTTGGTGCCAAATTCCAATTTCACATATGGAATTTAAATCTTCATTTCAAGAAAGACTATTGTGTCCTTATATTTGCCTTGAACTATTTTGTTCTTTTCACCACTATAACCTCTTTTGATATGATAAAATTCCAATAAACCAAACATGATAAATTGAACTATTTTGTTCTTTTCACCACTATCACCTCTTTTGATATCATAAAGATCCAATCAACCAAACATGATTAAATTTTATTATACATCCCTTACATTTGTCAGGAAAAGGAGATTTTGCCCCTAAAAATAGCGAAAATTACATGTCTGCCATGCCATTGTTGTCGTGTTATAGGATAGGATAGAACTACGATTTTAGTCCTTACGGTTTGATATTTATTACAACTTTAGTCCCTGCCTTTTATAAAAAAAAAAAAATCTTTCGTATGGTTTTTATTGTTTTCCCATTTTCATTCATTTATTCAAGTTTGTCAAATTAAGTGGTTAACAAAATTTTATTTTTATTCTATTTTTATTCTTTTATTCAACTTTGTTAAGTTAAGTCGTTAACTCATCTAGAAAAATTTAATATTTGATCACTGTAGTAGACTATTTTTTATATTTTGTATTCTCTAATTACATAACTAATATTTTTACTTCTTTATTTATTTTGTCAATGCATTTTGTTTTATTGATTAATCATAAACTATTGTAACTTTAATAAAAAAATAATCAAATAATTTCATTAACCTCTGATAACTACATAATTTTTTTTTCCAAATCTCTAAGTTCAAATCGCTTAAAATTAATATTTTTATTTATTCTATCTTACTAGCAACCGTAAATAACAACAATCCGGGCATCGCTTTTTTGAGTCTACAAAATTTGTTGAACGTTTAAATAGTTGTATCATGCTACTCTTTGTTTGTTTTGATGTAAATTACACAAGTAATCCTATATAACAACATTTTGTATGACTTTATTAAACCAAAAGTTTAGGATTAGTACGTCCGCCGCAACGTGCGGGCTATCAACTCGTTATATTCTATTGTCTAAACAAATCATCACCATATCAGCTTTCTACCAAACTGTTTTTAACAAAAATCTATTTATAAAATCTCCCTCAATTTCCAGAGCTTCTGAAAGCTTTTTAAAGAGTCGAAATTTATCTATTTTGAAAGCTTCTTAAAGAATCAAAAGGCATCTGTTCTTATTCATTTGAATCGTTTATTAGTATAACATTTTAAAGTCATTTCCTTCTCACCCTTTTTCTAGTTGTGGATAAGCAAACCAACTTTTATTCATCACTCTTCTAAATCATTTTTAAAAGAAATCTTCAAGTTCAGATATTTTCATCCAGAATCATTCTCAACGAGTTCATAAGGAGCGATCTCATTTTTTTCATTGGGTCCGGGTAGAGACCAAAGATCTTGAGTGACCGATCCAGCAGAACAGCTCAAAAGATTAAGTAGTATTGTTATGAAATTCATAGTAATAGAGATACACGTCCTACCGAGACAGAATTTGTAACTTGCTATCCTCTTACCTAACGGGAAAAGATTTTCCTTCATGGAAAGGATTTCATTCGGATGGAATAGGATATACATCACATATCCTGGAATAGGATATACATTACATATCCTGGATGAAGTAAAAACTATAGGTTTCTGAGAAGCTACCACCGCATCCATTTCATTAGGAATTGATGATCTTTTAACAATACCTTCTAAAAGATGGCTAGTTCAAAACGTTGAACAACAAAAAAATTATTTTAAAAAAACACCATCTTTATGAAAATGTACATGATGTAGAAAAATTACATATCTTTTTACAAATTCTTTATTTTAGAGAAGATTTTAACAAATTTGTTGGAAAAAAAAGAACCCAAAATCTCCATTCTAAAGACGATGTTGGATTTAGTCATTAATTCATTGTATTCGATTTATAAAATTTTATCAAGGTTATTCATAAATGTATAATGATGCTTTATATTTTTAGTGATATTTTATAAACGAATTAGTTCAATTATAAGAGAATGATTAAAATATAACATCGATGTAGCCAAGATGTTCATCATTCATTCATTCCATTCGAATAAACGCTTGATATCAAGAAATATCAAAATTTTCACATAGAATTACCCCAAAAGAAATCACATCTCCCTTAACAATTCAAGTAAAAACGTTTCCAACACAAATAATCAAACAAACCAGTAAACCCCTTACAAAGGAAGGTCTTCTAAAAAGGTAAAATGTACGTAAACCTTGTTTTTGTACCAAAAGATCGATAGATTGCATGTTTCAATATATGAGCAGACTACAAGCGACAATCGGCAAACAAGACATTTGCAGGGAGGGGCACATAAAGGTTGGAGAGCTACCAATATGTATGAATAAAGTTGTTTGCATGGATTAATATGTTTATACATATATTGGGAATATGATAAGAGTTTTTTGTTAGATGGAAAGAACATGTTATTATATTAGGAGGGCACGTTTGGAAAAAGAAAGAAAGAGAAAAAAAAAAACAAGTTCTACATAGAGCTCTTTGAAAACTTATCGAGTCACTTTCTATATCATCAAGCCAATGCCAAATAATAATGTATGGCTGACTGAATAAGCTATAAGTCCCATGAAGCTCGGCCTCAGGTTACTTGATAATTTATGAGTGTTGGCATGTCAGCTAAAAAGTCGATGCTAACACAATTTACATAAACAGTAACCGCAAATTTTGAGTCAAAAGGTAGAACAACCAGTGCGACTTAGTAGACAAGGAGCGGTAACGTTAGTGAATTGCCTACTTAAAACTTAATCAGCTTAATTGTTTGGTATTGTTTTTCTTTCAGCTTCATCGTTCCATTAAGCTAAAAGGGTCAAGACCCTCCCTTATGCTTCTTTTTAAGTCACCTCAAACCATAAATAGTGTTTAGTAGCTTCACATCTGTTTAGAAAATTTCTTGGTTTAGGCTATGTTTGGCAAGCGTAGCTTATAAGCTAGCCAGTAGCTGATAAGCTAGCGGATAGCTGATAAACTAGTTGTTGATTGATAAGCTTGCTAGTAGCTGATAAGCTAGCGTATGAACAAATTATGTTTAGCAAAAACTAGCTTATGAGTATGTAAAATGACCATAAAGGGTACATTTGAATTTAATAATTAATATTAATAAGAGTATAATTGGAAAAAGCTACAATAAGCTCCTCATAAGTTACTCAAAGTAGCGTTTCAAAAAGCTAGCTAATAAGCTAGTTTCCTGGTACATGTTTGGATGGACTAGCTTATAAGCTAGCTTATGTTTGCCAAACACAGCCTTATTAGTCTAATCTTATTAGGTTAGGAATTTCACACAGGCCAAAAGAATAGATGAAGATTAACTAGAATAACTTAGCCAACATATAGCATTTATATGAAATGGATACATATAAAATATATCTTGTTATCATCTTAACAATACTAAAATCTCACATGCTGATTTCAGATTTTTCAAGAGCTCAAAATGTTGTACAAATCATCAACTTTTCAGAACTCAATTTCCTTCATTCCATCCCAATTTCAAAACTGCCCAATCCAAAAAAAAATTCACAAATTAGACAAAAACACACACTGTATTCTCCATCATGAACAAAGAAATCACACATCAAATCAGAGATTTTGAAATCAAATTGTGTTGATTTGAAATTTCGGTAGATAAATAGTGAAACAGACCTCAAAAATTCAAACAAAATTTAAAGATTAGATGAATTACAAACCCTAGGTTTTGTCGATTTCTTCATTTTCAAGCTCGATATAATCATCACAGATTCAAAATTCAAACAAAAATTAAGGATTAGGATTGAACTACGAACCCTAGATCTTATCGATATCTTCATCTTCAAACTCGATATAATCATCACCGGCGCCGTCCTCCTCATCATCAATTCCACCGACGATACCTTCATTAAGCCTAATATTCTCCGGCAACTCACCGTAGGCCTTCAACAGCCTGGCCTCATCCGGCATATACTTGAGGATCACATCCGCCTTATCGTCCTGGTAATCACGGAGTCCGACGAGGATGATATCACCGGCGGCGATCCATACCTTCTTGTGCATCTTACCACGGATGTGGCTGAGACGCTTGGTGCCGTCGATACACATGGCTTCACAGCGGCCGTTTCCGAGCATACGGAGGACCTGAGCGTACTCCTGGCCGTCTTCCTTGAATACGAGCTCACGCTTCTCGTCGTCGGCCTCGTTCTTACCTCTCTTGCGGTTTTTGCCTCCTTTTCCCTTGTTCTTCGGCATGGCGGTGGCGGTGAAGGATTTTGGTGAAACCCTAGTTGTTTGATCTGTTTTTGAAGTGACTGTGTGTGATTGTGCGTGTTTTTATTTATTTATTTATAGAGAGCGTGTGACCGGTGTGTGTAATGTGTGTAGTGTGTGTATTTATACGTGGCGTGCAAGCAAAGCAAACCACGCGTGGAATATTGTAGCAACTTGTTATAAAATTTAACACGTACTTTTTTAACTTTTGGTTGATTTTGGATTTTTAAAGTCTTGCTTGCATGAAATAAAGTTGTATATCTAAAATTTAATTTATGTTAAACTATCTTCAATAATTGCTAGAATAAAAAAAGAAGGATGGATTTTGGTTTGTTAAGTAGGAATAGTAATGTAAATGATGTTCAGCTCAGTTGATCTGATACATTGGTTATAGTATAGTTTTTATATGATGAAAGTCAGGAGTTCGACTCCTGCTGGAGTTCATTGTGGAGGATTTCCCCTGAACGAGTTCCGGGTTCGAATCTCAATTGATGCCTTAAAGCCCTTTAAATGGAAACTGGATGGTTAGGCTGGGGGTGGTTATTCTCCTTGGAGAGGTTTTGAACTCGGGTCATCGTGACTTGGTGCCATGGTGACACGATGATACTCCGTTGCACCAACATGTCGTTCAAAAAAAAAAGTAGGAATTGTAATGGGGTGGATTTAAGGCATGTTTTGCATCCCTCGTCTCCATTCCCCGAATTCAAATACATTCCCAGTCTCCGACCCTGACTCGATCCCCTATCCCAAACCCAATCCAATCATTGGAAAAAATCCAAACTGATAAATGCTCAAAAAATATGTCCAAATATATAAGAATTAATTTGATATTAAACTTACTAGTTACTAATTAATTTAAATAAGTTCATTGCTAAATAAACAATATAAATATATATATATATATATATATCTTTTATAATTTTATATGTATATAATTTTATTTAATATTAAATACATCTATTGGGGCAGGGCATGGGCGACCTTGCCCATCCCTGAATCCAAAAAAATCCTCTGAAAACTTCCATGTAACCTGACCTTGAACCTTACCCCGGCCCAAAATAGTTCGACCCGACCCGAACTTAGTGGGGTTCGGGATTCCTTGTCGGGTTTGCGGTTTTCTGCCATCCACGGCTAAGAGCACCATTAATAACTTTGTTAAAATAGAAAAAAGTGTGTTTTTAAAATTTCTAAATGTGAAAAGAGAAATATAATTATAATATCTTCCACCAATAGTATAGTTTGATTATTTAAAAGTTTTAAAAAATTTTATCATAATATTAAATGTAGTTATATTTTAATAATATAATTAATGATGAATATAATAGAAAAGTTGTTGGAGATGGAAAAATATGTTTTAGAATTTGACATTTTATTCTTTATTTTAGAAAAATTATAGAAAAACTGTTAGAGATGCTCTCTAATTACAGATTGAGAATTTCTGTTTTTAATTGGGAGGAATATGTTTGATTTTTTGGTTTTTTTTTTTGCATGAAGTCTTTTTTAGAAGTTTACTGAATAAGTCTGTTTTTATAGCCAACCATTAAACAACTATGTATAGCTAATGAGAAACGGGCCTAGATTTTTTTTAAATCGTAGCATTATCTGACTATAGAAATATTTTTCTTCAAATCATCATTAGTATGTTAGTTCATTGTTTTTCATATGTTAGGTCAAGTACATGTATTTAAGTTTCTTATTACAATTTTTTTTTAGAAACAATACAAATCTTAAATTAAAAATTAAAAACCAAGAAAATAAAGTTGACAAGATTCGAACTTGTGTCTAGGGTGGAATTCTTACAAACCAACTATAACACCTAAAATATATATTGTAACATCCTAAATATTGGAGTTTCATTGTTTCAAAATTCATACTATAACACCATAAAATATGTACATCGTAAACGTTTGCATAATGGGGTTGATGGGAAAGTCGTAGTTGGGGGAAAGAAATGGTTCAGAAATGAGTGTAGGGATAAAAGGAGGCCTAGAGAAGAAGTTTGAGGGTGGAAAGTGTAAATATGTTTTAGAGTTTTGTATGTGGTGGACGTGGAGGGAGGGAGTAGTTACAACTTACATGTAAGCTCTAAAATTGCTAGTAACACCCTTGGAGTTTGGAGGTTCAATTATTGCGACAGAATTTCCATCACATCCTGAGAGTTGTTGAGAGAGGGGCAGGGCTAGCGGCAACCGGGAACCGGCGGGGACGAGGCTTCGAAAGAGACGACGTTCGGAAGTGAAGTACGTGATCGCACGGGAGAAGGTAAACTCACTCACCCTTTTAGTAGTTTTGTTTTAAGTTTTTGTCTCGTCTCGAAGCTAATGGTGGTAAGTGGAGTGTCAACGGAAATCCGACCGTTTAGTCGGAAACATATTACAAAAAGGAAAATGGAGAAAGTGGGAGACAGGTTAACTGCTGCCGCCAAAGGGTGGCCAGTGGTGGGTCCGGGCGATGGAACCGTCTTTCGAAGTGGCTAAGCCGCGGATCAGTTGCGGTTCGCCGCGACTTGAGAAGGATCCTAGCGACATTGGCCACGGCTTGATGGAGAGACAAGCGGCACCGACACGGTCGCAGTCCGAGTGAAGGCCGAGCGGCGTAATCACGTTTTGATAGATAGATGGTCGAACGGCACAAGCCACGGCCTGACCCGACACCTAACGCTATGTGTGTGTGTGTCACCTTTCCCACACCAGATTGCTAAGAAGGATTTATTGAATTCTTATATTTTATCAATTATCTATATTGTATATATAAGAGAATAACTTAATTTGACAGTTTTTTTTTCAACAATTACTTTACACATTTACACTTTATACCCCCATAGTTAGTTATTAAATCTTATTTTAGTCATTTACTTTTTCATTTTCTATTTTAAACCCTTATCATATAATCTAACTAATCATATATTATGAACTAAAATTTATATTAAAATTACGTTTTTTTAACAAATTATACCATCATAATCGTCTCGTCAATACCTTCGAAATAAGCCCAATATTGAATATTTTTTATTCAATTATATTATATATTCTATTATATAAAGATAATACTTTTATTTCAATTTTCGAAATTGACTATTCAATAAACCATTATAAGGTTAATTGATTGAACACATATGATTAAATTGATGTTTACAATGATGTATATAAAAATCGGGCAATTGATACATACTTCGCGCTGCAACGCGCGCGGGTATATTTCTAGTGTCTAGAATAAAGAACAACATGGTGTTGAATTTCCACATTTTATATTGGGAAAATTTCATCTATGTCCTTAAAAACTTTGAATATTACGCATATATCATTGTAAACTTCAATATTACGTCTATATCCTTCTAAACTTCAATAACTCACACATATATCCTTCTTCTTTATTTAATTATATTTTAAATAATAACAATTATACATAAAATCAATTTAATTTATAAATGACTTAATTACCCTTCCCTAAAATCAAATTGAGAGACTTAATTTATGAGCTTTACAAAATCTAATGGATTTCTACCCAAATAGAATTTCACAATCGATTTCTTCACAAATCGACCAAACCCAAATTGATTTTGGGAAGTCGATTTTCTGAAGTCGATTTACTGAGAAATCGAATTTGATTTTGGGATAGGGGTAAATCCAATTTGATTTTGGGAATCTATTTTCTAAAGTCCATTTACAGAGAAATCAAATTTGATTTTGGGATAGGGTAATCCAATTTGATTTGGGGAATCTATTTTCTAAAGTCCATTTACAGAGAAATCGAATTTGATTTTGGGATAGGGTAATCCAATTTGATTTTGGAAAAGGGTAATTAAGTAATTTACAAGTTAAACTAAATTTATAGATAACTATTTGTGTTTTTAAAAATTTAAAATATAATTAAATTGAAGAGAAGGATATATACGTGAGTTTTTGGAGTTTAGAATGACATATATGTATTACAAGGATATATACGTAGTATACTAAGTTTTAAAGGATATAGATGAAATTTTTTAAGGAAACATTGACTACTGACAACCCCAGCTAGTCTTCTAAGGGGCAGATTTACATAGCGACTTAAAGGGCCTCCATTAAGAAACAAAAAAAATGTAATTTTTAAGTTAATTTTTTTTATTTATATTATTGTTTTCCATTAATTTTTCGTATGAGACCCCATCAACCAAAATGTAACTCAAAATCACCAAAAAACCAAAACAATCTCACTCAAATCAACCAGAAAAAACCTAAAAATCCCTTGAAATTGTCAAAAACAACTTAAAAAATCCTTAAAATCAACCTATAGAACTTTAAAATCCATCGAAATTGTCATTTAGACCAAAAATATATTGAACTTTACAGCCCTTTAATTTGTCTTAAAGGTATCCCCACCAGATAAAATACTTGGATCCATCACTACGTAGATTCCACCCTCTAGCCACCATATGTGAAGAGGCATTTCGTGAGCGGATTCAACGGCCAAAGCAAACAAATGAATTCAAGCATGCATCCCATGGGATTCAAACTTGAATCCGCTATCTATATATAGGCTCATATTCAAATGAAAACTCAAATTTGATTCCAAACATAACACAGCCAAAAACGTGCCGCGTGTCCTATTCGGCTCATATTTACAATATTATTCAGACTTAATATTATACATACTTCAAGGTGAATAATACAGTATTCAGTTGAATTATATTATTCACCTTGAATAGTGCATTATATTCAATCTGAATAATCATATATTATTCATACTGAATATGCCACATGACACACTCTCGGTTGTCCTCACGTTCACAATAAAATGAGTTTCCATTTAAACTTACGTACAAAACTGTTTCGCTCGTTTCGCTCCTTTGCCAAATAAGCTTCACGCTCTGTGTGGCTTCAACAATACCAATCATAACAAACATAAAAAAGACCATCAAAATTTTGCAAAAAAAATGACTTTTCCCAAAGTCACCATTTTCTTTGCAAAATAACATTTGATGTTTAAATATGTCATTTTGCACAAAAAAGAAACAACACAAATCCAAGATTCCAAATTTACATTTCCTCTGTTTTTGTTCCCAAAACCATCTCATCGCCATCGGTACATAAACGTTACACCCTCGTACAACTAACCAACCGATTTCAATGCCTGATCGTAAGCTCCGCCCGCAAATGCAGAATCCCGTTGATGAAATAAAGACTATCCTCCGCCATAAACGAAGTCCACGGAATCGCAAACAAATTCCGATACCCGACCGCTTTCCCGCCCGTAAACGTATAGTTCCCCTTGTACTTACTAATATACTCCTCGGTCGGCTTTGATCTGGCCGCAAACTCGTAATCCACCGCAAACGTCACCGACCCTTTTTCCTGCATCCCCAAAAAAAGCCCGAAACAATGAAACGAGCTCTGTTGGTCCATGTTACAATGGGCCGATAAAAAAAACCCTTGCCCGCCCAAATGGAATGCCTGCGAGTAGACCCTTCCGGAAGGAAATAAATTCGTGCACTCCTCACGTTTCAGATCCAGGTACACCACGCACTGCTGACGTGGTAGCTCGAACTCGACCACCTTAACAGGCCGGTACTTGTAGGCCCGTTCGACGAACCGGCGGTTCGGGTTTGGGTTCTCGTCGGCCGCAAGGCTGCGTTGCCGATGTGGGGCCTCAGCTTTGAAGAAGAGGGCTTCGACCACGACTTTTTGAGCAAAGTCATGGTCGAAGTCGTTGCAGGCCATGACTTTTCGGAGTTTTCGGCAGGTCATGTAGGGAAACCGGATGTACTGAGCAAGCCGGGTGGCTAGGATCTCACGACGCTCCTCGACCTTTGGGTACTGGATCCGGGACCACTTGAGGACGAAGTCGTAAACCGCGTCTTCTGACGCCACTTGAAGATCGTCACTCGACAAGATTGCTTCGACTCCGGCAAGAGGCAAGTTAAGGACCTCGTCTTGGTATCTGGCGGTTGTAGTTTCGATAGTGTAAGAAAATGTACAAAATAAAACCAGACTAACCAAGTATTATCCAAGACAGAGTATGGTCTAGCGGTAGGATGTATATAGTGGTAGTAAAAAATGGTAATAGAACTACAAAAGTCTTCTCAGTTATTCCATTTTTCCCCACTTCATTTCTAAACCAAATCAAATATACACAGTATATCCCACCCAAATGTAGGGTACATGGAGGGTATGATGTATGTAGACCATACCTGTGCCCCTTAGGGATAGAAAGGTGTTTCCCATGAAAATCATATTCATTTCTCCTCGCATCTAATATATGAGACCAGAAATATAGCTATATCTATATATATAGAGGGAGAGACAGGGAAACCTTCAAAAAAAGGAAAAACTTACGCCCTATTAACCGTTCTTCTGGTTGGTATGCACATTGCATAAGATACAAGTAATTGAAGTTGTTTTTTGGTTTTTATGCATGTGTGCATGTTATGCATACAAGTAATTGAAGTTGTTTTTGGTTTTTATGAATGTGTCCGGTGTGCATGTTACAAATTACTTGTATGCACATGGGCATACCCTCCAGATGAACGGTTAAACATCATTTGGTTCTGGTGAGAAGTGTTATACTTGGTGAGAAGTGATTATCAACCGTTGGATCAGAAATGGATGCACTGAGATGCACCAGTCAGTTCTTCTAAAACGCAATTCACGGGAGAGCATGAGATTAAAAGAGATCAATGGTTCATATCAACTTCTCACTGTTAACTCAACTTCTTACATGATCCTTCGCATATATATTATGTGTGTGTGTAGAGAGAGAGAGAGAGAGAGAGAGAGAGAGAGAGAGCGGCTTCTAAAAAAATATAGATTGGACCTACAAATGAAAACGTGAATGACCAAAACAAAATAGCATTTATACGACTTACAAGAATAAAAAACAAAGCACCCATGTTTGATTTTGGCATATACACTTAAGTAACCACATGTAGCTCCTTATTGCAAACTACACTACAAACGCAACCTTTTAAGTAGAGTCGTTAACGAACATTACAACCAGCTAGAATTGGACAATCATTCTTGAAAAAGTGGGGCAGACCCAGAATGGGTCGTCAATATTAATGGGCAAAAAAATCTCAGAACAGGTCGTTTATAGGGCGGATAAGGGCAAGTTATCAAGCCCACAAGACACTTAGGCTTGCTATATTAGGCCCATCGAACAAAAAATCGAGGCTGGGCCCAGCCAGTATCTGGCCAACCCACAAACGATCACCACTACCCAAAAGCCCATCCAGAATTTTTTTGAAGTAGGGAATATTTTCATTCTGTTGATGTGTCATGGGTGAGTTTATTTTCACATAAAGAAATACCAAAAAGGAACAGATCAGGAGCTTACTTGGTTATGTCTTTGTAGCGAACAGCAAGGAATTGTTTTGCTGCATCTGTCAATGGCTGAACTGCTTCAGCCATCAGAACACTGGACGGCAGATCGAGATAGAGTAGTGCAGATTCAGGGGTCATAGGCAGATTTCTCAATGAACGACTGCAATATCTCATGCACGAAGCAACCTCAAACTTGTCGGCAGCCATCAAGACGTCCAGCAGGGCAGGAGCAGTAGCCGCCGTTAAGGTATTGCTGTACATAAAGTTGAGAAGGTCCATAAGAGCAGTTTCCTCTGTTTCAAAACAAAAAAGTGACAGCAAATTAGGTGTGTAATGTGTTCAGTCAATTAGTCATAAACATCGATCTGCAACTAATAAGGGAAAGCCACTCCGAGAACAAAGTTAAAACTCCAAAGATAATTGCTTTCATCTCCATCGGTTTCTCCATTTTGGAGATTTCCAAGATTAATTATATTGTTAAAATACTCAATAGATTTAGAGGCCGTTTGTTTTATAAAAGTTACCTCTTAAAACCTCTTAAGTCTGAAAATTAAGAGGTTTGCAGACTCAAGGCCGTTTGTTTAATTCTTAAGAGATGACCTGAAAATCTCCTATCGTTCTCTTTAATTTTAAGAGGTGCACCATCTACCTCTTGTTTTTTAGACACTTCAGATTTCAGACCTCTTAAAAACCAAACAACACCTTAATATCCCAACAAATTTTCACATAAAATTTATATGAGAATGATAACATTCCCCTACATTGGTGGGAACAATTAAAAAGAACTATTTCTCTCTCTCTCTCTCTCTCTCTCTCTCTATATATATATATATATATATATATCTTCAACATTTAACTATTCTCCAAATTTGAAGATTTTTATCCCCTCTGTCTCATACTTTCTCCATTTTGGAGAAAGCTTTGGTGAGTCTATTGAAGAAAAAATAGGTTTAAAACTCCGAAATCTCCATTTTTGAGATTCTGTTAGAGATGCTCGAAGAGGCTCAAAAGAGATATGTACCAGAGGCATTGATCCGCAAAGTTACATGTCGTTGTTCTGACTCCCTCATCCCATTGGAAAAGAGCTGCATTGAAGATAAATGCAAATGGCTATCACCAACATAAGAATTTTAAATCCAGAAAAAGTACCTCCATGTGGACATTGAGATTCACCTTGTAAAAAAATGGACTTTTTGCCGCCAAAATTGGAGAGCTAATATGTAAAGTTTTTACTTTCACAACTGTTGAACACTCCATGCTCCAGTTCGAATCAACGTCATTTGCACCTTCGTCTCCTATAAAGTGAAATGCAAGAACCAATAGATCTAAACAGCTGAACGTGGACTTCAAGAAGGTAAGATGTTCAGGACCAATTTGTTTCACTTGATTTTCGTTTTTGTGGGCCCCATAGCCCCATTTTATGTGTGGATGAAAGAAAATAGGACCCACAAAATGGAGAGTTGAAGACTTCAAGTACCAAGCCAAATTTTCATGCTTACTTTGTTTGAATCAGAATTGTACGGTCAATTTTTATCATCTTAATATAAAAATGGCTAAAAAAACAGGTTTAACAGTTTGATCCCCAATTTTATAGACGAAGAACAAATCTAGTTGTATTATTGACTATAATAAAATATTTTCATATACATAACAACACCAGATGTTTTGATTGCTACCACATACTTGCAGATTATCTCTTCAAACACAGCGCCTTCAAACCTTCCTAAGTGTTGTGTAGGTCGTAAGATGACACAAAAAAGATTATCATGCTAAGGTTCCTATTCATGCAAGTAATCAAGTCTATATTATACGAAAACAAAAGTAAACTGTAAACATTTGACTTGAGGATGAAACCCAACTAGAAGAAGACAACATTTCTTTGGTGTCTTTCAGCCAGCCAAACAAGACAAAATGGATTTATGAACTAATAACAAATGATGCAGACTTCTGAATCCTGATATGAAAACTGTTAAATATCTTTAACCTGGTTTCCTCCAACCGTTTCCTCTTTGTAAAAGTGCTAGAAGTTATTGAATGAACTTAAAAAACAACAGATTTTGGTGTGATACTGATTTTGTGAAATGAATACTATAGCACAATTATTCATATGTAAAGTAGCAAAAAATCATAGTCATACCTGATTGTGGTTCTTCAATCATTGCTGCTGCCTCCTCCTCCTGGTTTTCAGTGTCCCCATCATCAGGAATGTTGTCAGGCTGATTCAGGATTTGTTCCTCTGGACCTGCAGCAGCCATGTCTACGGCTGTGAATGCTAGAAAGTCAAGGTCAATGGAAACATGTTAATGTTTGAAATTATTAAATTAAGCATATTATAAAGGCAATTGAAGATGCAAAGCACTCTTGTGGAGAACAATCATGCTATTCAACATACTTTGGCACATTCTGAAGGGGAAAAAACATAATGAAGAGCCATGAAGGAATTTACAGCAAGTCCATATACACTCAAGCGATTCTAGCAGTATTTGAAAGAATTTTAATCATTATGACCAAACCATTACACAAGTCTAAATGAGTACAAAAGGAGATTGTTTATGTGCATTTCTGTGTGCTTTTAAGAGAACTCGAGATAAACAGAGAAAAAATCATGTTAACAACTCGTCTTAAACCTTATGAACCATGTTGATCAAATTTCATAATTTGCTATTTTGCTCAAATGTTGGTGACTTGGTGATCCAACAACTAGCGCATGGCAAGATGCCAAGATCCATTGTGTTCAAAGAACAAAGCATGATACAGAAATAACAATAACAATAAGCAGCATGCAATAAATTGTATCTTAAATAATAAAATTTTACTCATAAAATAAGGAACATCATACTTATTCACCATTTATAAAAATAAACAATGCAAAAGCATAGAATGATGCTGAATCAACGATTGGACACAGAAAATCGAGATCAAGATACAGGGATCTGAAACTTGAAAATTAAATTACTGACAAGACATGCTTTTGCAATGTTCTCCAAAGTTGAAATGAATAAACTCGATCCCCATCCTCCTGTGTCAAGTTGTGACTCCCCATCCTCCGGCGCTAGCAAAGAGACACACACTTGTGGAAGACACTCAATAAGTTTTAATCCAGCATCCCCTTTGACTTACAGAATCCCAAAAGAAAAATGCAAAACTGGAAAACAGTAAACTAAATATATCTCAAGCTTGTATATTCATCAGAATTTCACCACCCATCCTTCGCATGTCTTTCACTTTGGACTATGAAGTATGAACACAGGCTTTTCAATTTTTGCACCAAAAGTTACATTCACAAGATGCCAAAAGCTTATCGTTATATTTAGAATGATGGGGTATTATATTCATATTGTGTAATAATGTGTCAATTAAGCTTGTTATCTACAGCACTACCAGACTAAGAAATGACCCTTTGATGTTATGTCAAGTATCGCTACAGAACCTCTTATTAGTCAATGTGATCCATCATATCAAGCAATAAACAACCACCAAACCAAAAATAATTGTATGTTGGTAAATATGCTCCACCAATATATGATTTAGCAAACGGGTTGAGGGTCCCTTGTAAAGAAGTTCGATTATAACGAAAAGAGCCAAACTACTTGATTTTCAAAGCATTTGTCAAAAGGTCAAATAATGAGAAAATTAAACATGTATTCATGCACGAAAGTACGAAAATGGAGAAATAGGGACACAAGGTAAAGAGTGGAAGGAATAAACTGTCAACAAAACTTGTTAGCTTCTTAAATACGTCAATTCTTCCCAAGTTCAATCCTATACCAGCAAATTCTTCTGTCATGTCTAATGACTTAACTAAATTACAAATAAGAAAAACTGCATAGGTTTCTCGCATCACTAAAAGCCAGCACATAACGTTCCTGGTTTTTCAGCAACTTTTCTGTACATTTGACAACAAGTTTTCCAGTCAATTCTCAGCCAGGTAACTGTGATGCCAGCACAACACCTTAAAAAATCCAATGCTTAACTAAGAACATTTATGAGCCACTCTCACTTTCCAGTACACCAGATGCTTTTGAATATGAGAACTGAATGTCCCATCATGGAATACAGTCGGAAATCTTTTCAAAGGATAAAATTAGAAAACGAAAACGTTCACGTTCACTTAAAGGAGATTCCTAACATAAAAATGACCTTCAAATTCTTGACATCTTATTGTTGGGATTCAACGAAGCTCAGCCTAGTCTTTAGTTGCTAATTTGCCGTATGTAGTGATTAATCAAGTCTATTTTTGATTTAGTCAAGATATGAACAAAGAGCCCTGAACAAATTGATGTTAATTTCTTCGAATTAGTAGTCAATTCGGTGCTGCTTTTCAGTCATTCACAGTTTTTTGTATTTTTTCTACAAAATCCAGCTAGGTTCATCTCATACACTACACAATCCTTCAAATAGATTCCATTGTGTCAATTTGTTCCTAATTCCAAAATAATTATGCAAAATCACGTATATCATCAAGAACACCAAACAACATACATACATACATCAACTTCCAAAAAATTCAAAAAAAAAGGTCTCAAACAAACAAATTACCATTTTCTCTTTTGATATCTTCTCTTCGTCGTTTCCGATTCCTATCCCAATCAGCGAGGCTAGTGCAACCTTCACCATCTGTTCTAGTCTCTGCAGATTCAGAGATTATCTCGATACGAAGAATTCGATCGGAGAAATTGCTGTCGTTGAAGGCGAATCCGAAGTCAGCGTCACCGCGAGCGACTTCGATTGTGTAGTCAGAAGAGTCCATGACAGCTGTTCTTGGATCGAAGAGATCCAAATTTGAATCCTTCATGGTAAGATTTGGGGGAAGATTTTGAAAACCCTAATTTTGGTGTTAGCTGATGACGAACAAGAAGAAAGAAGAAGATGAAAAATGAGATACGTACGGTGATGAGCTCGTCAAAGGTGTTGTCCTTCTTTCTCTATCAAATAAATTTACACTTTTAGTCCCTATGGTTTCTTAGTGATTTCTATTTGTGTCCTTATGATTTGAAAGTTATGATTTTCGTCTCTGTGGTTTGTAGTTTATTGTTGTTTCGAACCCGTAAGACGAGCTTGTGGTCATGAAAATCGGTGAACGGCTTGTTTTCGGTCAACTTAAAGAGGTTGTTGGTGTACCCGCGTCGTAAAGAGCCAAAGAACAAGCGGCCTCGCTTGGAATCTCTTTATTCGTTTTGTACGATCGTCTGAACTTGACAGGGAAATCGACGATGCATATGAAATTTACCTGGATCGTGATTTGGTTAAAGGTTGCAGTAGTGCTCTCCTCTACTCTCCTCTATGACAAATGGTAGAGGTGGCTTTTGATAGGTTTGTGTAGGGATGCAAACGGGGGCGGATAGTAGCATGGACTATAATACCCGTCACCGTCCCTGTCCCCGCCCGTTAAATCCCATCGGAGTCGGGTAAGAAAATTCCCATCGGGGTTAGGGAACCAGATGGATACCCATTTAGTAAATAAATTTTATCTTTTTTATAAATTTGAAAACATGGAATCATAAAAACAAGAATCACAATAACTAAAGTTTATATAATTCATTTCGCAAACACCACAAAATATAAAAAGATGATTACGATCTTAAGTTTGATAAAAACTAAAGTAAAAACTATCAACTATATATATATAAACTTTCTCGTAAGTTTTGTATTTATTGGAGTGGATGCTACAACCTATATCATAAGTATTATATATGTGTGTATATATATATTGGATCTTAAACGGGGAGGATACCATTATACCCGTCCCCGACCCATCCCCGCTTCGGGTAAGAAAATCAAGCTCCATCCCCGACCCATCCCGCTTCGGATAAGAAAATCAAGCTCCATCCCCGACCCATTACCCGCTAGAACAGGGATCTCTCTCTCTCCCTTCGGATCGGATCTTCGCAGGTAGCGGGGATTCCTGGCCCCGTTTGCATCCTTAGGTTGTGGTGGTCATCGATGATTCGAAGCTTAATTTTGATTTAGGTGGAAGTTGATTGGTTGTGTTGATGGAAGTTGTGAAGCTTTTTTTCTTTTTGAAGTATAATCTGGTTAGGGTCCAATTTTTTAAGAGAGGAAGGTTGTGATGCAAAATTTTTGATTAGGTAGAGATAGGAAGCCTTATGTTACTTATCACATAAATTACATTGTGTGTTTGTATTTCAAGCCTTAGATCATGTTGGGTCTGGAATATTGTTGCTGAGTTACCACTGCTAGCATGGAGTTAATACCGCTGAAGAATTGTCTGAAGATCACCATTGCTAGTATGAAGATTACCACCGCTGATCAACTTACCACCGCTGGCACAAAGTTACCACTGCTGAACGAAGTTACCACTGCTTGTGTTTTACTACTGCCAGAAGAGTCACGATATGGAAAGGATTTGGAAGACTAAAGATAAGGAATAGATGCGATTATTTTGGAGATATCTTAGAGATTATCTTGTAGATTTACTTTCCTTATTTCTTATCTTGTAATTCGTATAAGTAGATAGTTGATAGATTGTTAGAAGTACAAATTCATTAAGTTTTCTGTTTAGAATATTGGAGCCTCAAGATTGTTCTTGATCCTTGCAATTGAGAAGAATTGCATGTCTATTTTGAGCCTGTTCAAAGCAGATTGGGGCTTTGGTTTGTAATCATTAAACTTGTGATTAATACAAATCTGTTTTGCAAATTCATTGTTAATCATTCAAAGTGTTATTCCGCAACTTCTTTGAATTGTTTTCTGTTCTTGTTAATTTGATCCTGATAAGTGGTATCAGAGCTTGTTTTTCCCAGAAAATCAATTAACAATGGATTCCCAGGAAACTGTCTTTGTTTCGAAAGTTCCCATGCTAAAACCCAATGAGTTTGATATATGGAAAATCAGGATCCGTCAATACATGTTTCTCACAGGTTATGCTATGTGGGAGGTTGTAGAAAACGGACTTGGTACTGATGAAGGTGTCCTAGAAGGTGCTGCAAGACCTCCTCCCTGATCTGATGCTGATAGGAAAAGAAGGTAAACGGAGATGAAGGCCTTGAGCACACTGTTGTTGGCTATTCCTAATGAATACCAACATCAATTCAGTAGTTGCACTGATGCAAAAGCCCTTTAGACTGCACTAAAGAAGAGGTTCTCAGGAACTAAGAGTACTAAGAGGAACCAGAAGGCCATCCTGAAGCAACAATATGAAAACTTCACATCCCTGAAGAATGAGTCCATGACTCAAACTTTAGACAGATTCAACAAGCTAATTGAAGAACTTGCTACTGTGGATGTGAAGATGGATAAAGATGATGTGAATAGGAAGTTCCTCATATCTCTTGGAGAGAATGGACTATTTACACAGTCTCTTTCAGACAAGGGATGATCTAGAAGACAAAGAACTTGAAGATCTATACAATGATCTAAGGATCTTTGAAGCAGAAGTGGAGGCCAAGAGAAAGCCAATTGGATATTCACACAACACTGCTCTTCTTTCTTCTGAAAACTCTACTTCTTTTAATACTACTACTTCCTTTAATACTATTGATAACTCCAAAATTATACATATTTTACTCGTGCTAATTCCCCACTTTTGTGCTTAATTTGAGAGTATTTTTTATACTGCTTGACTTAAAAAGGTGTAAATCCTAATCTTGTAGGTATTGGAGGTGCTTGTGCGTAAAAGTATAAAAAGAGGGTAAAAAGCGTCAAAAAGGAGACTGTTGTGCAGACTTTGAAAATATGGATTTTTCTTGGCTCCTAAGACTATTTTCTTGCTCCCTAAGACGGATACCTTCCTCCAAAAGACGGATCTTCAGCAGATAAGGTAAATGAAATAATCCGGAAGATCTCGGGAAAATCTGGAAGCTGAATTTACACTGCGCGCGTCGCGAAGGGCATTGCTCGCGCCGTGAGGTCTATGCTCGCGCAGCGAAGCTCGATTTTTCTCATTCAGAAGCTTCCAGAAAGTTAGGGTTTGATCGTTGCATGTTTCGCTCCACGAAGGTACCGTTTCGCGAACGCGAAACGGGTCTGACGGGGTTTTTATAAATACAAGCCTTGGGTCATTCAGATTACTCATCTCACAATTCCAGTTTTTGATACAATTCTCTCATAGTTTAGTCTAGGGTAGATGGGAGCTGTTGGGTTTTGATGGATCCCTCGTATCGATCTGACACGAGAGTCACTGTGGATCTCAAACCTAACTGGAAGAGATGCACGGTAAAACCTAATGATCAAACTGACCAAAAGGTCTAGCCTTTATCAAACCCAACTGGTTTGATTATCGCGGAAGCAAAGAATTAAAACCCGAAATTATTCTAATGATCTTTAATCGTTTTAGTTTATTTAATCTAACAAGAGGGTTTTTGGTTAGATTACCTGGATTGCTTAAGTTGATCCACCCGTAAACGATCAAACAAACTGCCTTCTAGTTGGCTGAAATCTCGAGATCACGAAACGAGCTGTTTGCGAGATGTTAACCGGAAAAACCGAACTCCGAGGGGTTTGTGGTTTTGGCGCCGGTTATGGGAGAGGAGAGAGAAAGATGGTCTGGATAATTAATGAGTTGAATTGAATTAATAACTGGCAAACCTTAGGCTTATATTTATAAGGTAGGCTTTCCTAGTTGCCATACAACTCTATAATTATCTTTGGTAATTATCTTTTTCTTTCTTCCAAAGAAAATAATATTTACCTAACTAGATAATTACTTATTAATTAATATTCCTATTATATATTTATTTATCTATAAATAAATACATAATTTATTAACTAATAAACTTTATATATATTTATTTACATAATAAATATATATAATCCATTTCAGACCTTTATCTTTGGATTTTCTTACATAAAATACCCAACTGGTTTATAATTAACTATTATAAACCCAATCTCTCCAAACTGGGATTTATCTTATTTGATTTACAGATCCTCACAGGTGTGACCCTTAAGTGTCTTATAACATTGGATGCGAAATCACTGGTTTGTCAACTTATGCACATAATTACTAACAGACTCCCACTTGTGCAAGTTGGCAATACCGGCTTGATTACACAGACCTAAGGAGGCCCCTAGACAGGCACTTAGGCTAACCAGGTTACAAGAACTCTTATACCCAGATAGGTGATAATACATTTCCTAGAGGGAAATTTTATGAAACTACTGTTCATAAAATGGATATATCTTGGTTTTTCCCTTTGCATCGCGATATTTCATCTTTGAGTATGAGTTTGGAATCAGTCAACTCTTAATACTCAAGATTATGTTTCTTGACTATCCGACCTCTACTGATAGGTAAACGACAAAGAACTAATCAGTTCGTTTGGGCATGGCCATGCACTTCATCAGTATATTCAGTCAGTCAAGGGGCCCAGAAATATTTCTCTTTTGAAAAGAGGTGCAAATCCCATCTTGCATATCTGCATTTAACACCACGGCTTCCGCTGAATCTAGTTACGTCCTTTATAGCCACCCTGTTACGACGTAGCGGTTCAACGCACTAAGTATCCAGTAGTCCTCATGATATCAAACCAGATACCTCAGGTGATAGGGACAACTACTGTGAGATTTTACTTATGACAAAATCCAAGAAGTAATCTCAACCGCGGATCACGTCCAATATTCGCTACTCTATCGAATATCTGTGCAACTTTTGGTCTACAACACTTGTAGCTGTTATTCAACGACTGATCATAACTACCCAAAAGTCCACAATGACTTTAACACCCTATCAAGTTCCCACAATGATAAGTTGTCACGGACAAGTTTTTGAATGAAAAACTGAAAGACTAGTTTCATTCCTGGATTATAAAACATGCAAAATATAAAAGTGATAAAGAAACTAATTTTGTATAGTCCATATTACACTATGTAATAATAACAAAACTAATATTTCTTAATTACTTTTATGGTGTCTACTTAACGTTTGTTAAATACTGATCTAAAATAAAGTATCACCTTTCTTCAGTTTAGATTCTTTGATTAATGTTTACCAAATTAATCAAAACAACAACCAAAAACAATTCAAGTTTGTATCTTTTGATACAATCTACTTGATTGTGCTAGTCCTTGTTTTGAAAACATTTTAAACAAGATTAGACTCTCCCTTTTATCACATTCCCTGAACTCGGAGACCTGGAAAAACTCCTAGTTACCCTGAACATGTAAGGTAAAACTGCAACTTTCCTTAGTTGCTGTGTAGACAAGTGATTTCTTCCTGAAATCAGATAAGATATTCATTTCACCAAGCTGGAAAATTTCACTGGTTTTTATCTTATCTTTAAATATTCCAACATATCTTAATTATTGATTAAAGTCATTTATGACTCTTAATTTGTTTCAAAGACTTTGAAACTTTCCTTATACCTTTTTGACTGAAAGGTATATTATACATCTTGCAAATTCACCTCCTACCTGGATTATGAATTCCTAGATTTTTAATCAATAATGATATCTTATTCTTTATCTTGAACTAGATAGAGAATTGACTGGGCTCCCACTGACTTATATGAAAACCAACTGTTACTTAAAATTTAACTATTGATTTAGTCAAAAACTTTGATTTAGTCAAAAACTTTGATTTAATCAATTCTGTTTCAAGTAACATACTTGAGAATTTTACTATTTATAAAACCTTTAACTGGATTATAAAACCCTAACTCCAAAACTTGGAATTTTTCTTAGTTTTATAAATACTGATATAAATATCCTAAATTCTCTTTAGAACATTTGAGTATTTTGATTATAGAATGCTTTTATAATCCTTTACTCATAAATGTCTTATTTCAAAAACACATTCCTATGAAATAGTACTTCGCGTGTTTTTGATAGTTTTCATATAAATTACTTCAATTTAAAACTATTAAAGTAACTTTCTCAGTGTAATAGGCAATATCTAGGATCTTTTATTAAATCAATCAGATTTAAAATACTACGCACAACAGATATTTCAATGTCAAGACAATAACTTTTAAATCTAAAACCATAGAATGTAAATTTAAAATTATAACCATCCAAAAGTAATTGTCTTAAAACATAAGTCTAAAATAAAAATGTCTTGACAAGAATTGAAATGAACTAGTACTTAAGATCCTCAGCAACTCATGGGCTCTTCACTTCTGACCACCTGCAATAGACATTTGCTCTAGGTATCAGTATACTTGTAAGTCAACAAGTAAAAGTGACAGTTTTAAAGCAATCATAAATATCTGAGGTTTCCATACCTGCTTCATGACGCTTTGGGCAGTTCTGCCTCCAATGACCGACTTCATTACACGTGAAGCAACGATTCTCGGTCCTAGCTTTGTTAGGCTTAACTTTCTTGCCCTTGCCCTTGCCTTTACCATTTTCACGAACCTTGGGTGCATTCTGGACGGCCTGAACTGGACCCTTTCCTTTACTGATGCTTCCATTCCCATGCTTCTTTTTCACCCCTCCATCTCTCACCATCAGTACATCTTTTGTTTTGTTCTTGGCCCCCATGTTTAACTCAACTGTCTTTAGCATGGAGTGCAATTCAGCTATTGTCTTCTCCATGTTATTCATATTGTAGTTAATTACAAAAGGCTTGTAATCATCTGACAGTGAGTTGAGAATTGTATCCGTTGCCAGCTGCAACGGAACTGGGTGGCCGAGCCGTTCTAGGTGATCCAAGTGCCGTTTCATTTTCATGACATGGTCACTTACTAAGGTCCCCTTGATCATCTTGCACTCGTTGAATGCCTTAGTGGCATCGTAACGTTCTGTGCGTGCTTGCGTTTGGAACATGTCCCTCAACTGGCGGATCATGTCATAGGCATTCGTGTTTATGAGCCCTGTTTGCAAATCTGGGCTCATAGTTGCAAGCATAAGACAACCGACATCCAGCAAATCATCCGAATGCTTCTTATGAGTATTTCTGGCAGCAGCCGGGGCATTTGCTGGAGGGGCCTCTCCCAGAGGCTCTTCCAAGACGTACCATTTCCTTTCATGCCTAAGCACAATCATTAGATTGCGCTCCCAATCAAGGAAATTGGGACCAGTGAGCTTATCTTTCTTGAGGATGGAGCGGAGAGAAAGATTGTTTGTGTTGGTTACTGTGTTTGCCATCTACACATTTAAAAAATTGGTTTTAACAACTGTAAATAGACTATTTCCAATAAATATCAATAAACCCTTAAATGATCAATTTATTGGACTAGGATCCTTCATTTCATACGCCCTGATGTGCGTAATGTTCTTGCTCCACCAGGTCGTATTATTTTGGTAGGTAAGGACTTTTACCAACCATATCTAACTGACATGACTCCTAGATCTTTTCGGGACAACGATAATTATCTGTACATGTTTCAGTCCCTCTAAGTGCTTTTTGGCCCGGTACCACCCGGTGAACTTAACAGAACCAAAATAGATCTCACCATTTTGGGACTTGGACACTTTACTCTGGCCGGTACCACCCGGAAATAATGCGCTGAGTCGTGTAATCCCCTCCAGCTTCGGTTTGAACGCGAACGTTCAAGGTGTGCTCACTTACAACCCCCGCGTACCTTACGCCGGAGGTGCCCTCAAGTGGGTTGCACTACTGATCTATGATTTTTCGGGGTTTTGACGATTTAATTTTGAAAAACCTTTTAATATCCAGTGTTTTGAAAAACTATGATTGTTTGAAAGGTAACTTGTGTTATTAAACTAACTGTTTCAAATACACACTCCTTTTAAAACTAACTGTTTTTATGGTCACTTGCTAATTCAAAACTAACTGTTTTTGATAGCACACTAGTTGATTAAAAAACTAACTGTTTTTGTCAACTTAAAACAATCATTTTATATAAGGGTTTTTTAAATAAAATTACCGTTTGAAAAGGTTTTGGAAAAACCGGCAACTATGAAACTTATATATATATATATATATATATATATATATATTTGTGATAAAATCTAGGCATACACGATATCACAAAGCAACAACCACGCAGTTAATAAATCTATAACTACAAGATTAATACAGATTATAGTTTTGCCAACTGTATTCCTAAGGACCAATTATGACCTATAGTATTTCTATTTCTTCGCCAACCTCCCACTGGCTTTGGCATCTCTGATGGAACTCCGAAACGAATACTCCATCCTTCTCGTGTGCTCCTACTGGCCTCGGCACCCTTGATGGAAGTCCGAATAAAATAACTATCATAAGGTCATTATTACATAAAGGGGTTGTAAACGGCACGCAGGCCTCCCCAGAATAAGTCAAGGGTCTAAGTTGGCAAACGCTATAATCTAACATATATATACACACATACAGGTATATAACAACCACACATTTATACATAAAGCATATAGTTAAGCAACATATAATAAATCGTAAAACAAACCTAGATCCGTTAAAATTATCTTATTTCACTTTTCGTAAAAACATGGTTTAAACATATACATAAAACTAGCTGTTTTATAAATCCAAAGATATTTATAAAATGAGATTTATATACAATAAATTTATTTTATAAAACAAGGAACAATTTTATAAAAGGCTCACTAAACTGGTTAATCCAAACCAACTGGTCTGAATAAAACACTGACCCATAAACTGTGTTGTGGTTTGACCAACTGGTCAAATCACGACACCAGGCCTATTTGACCAATCGGGTCAAATTACTAGTAAGACATAATTAAAATTTAATTTTATAAGATAAGATAGAATTTTATAAAATTAATTTGGATAATAAAAACTTAAAAACAGATGAACCCTTTTGGGCCATGACTTGGTCCAAAATACTGGGCTTTGGGCCCGACACAAAACTTGGCCCAGACAGACCAAAAACCCTAGACGGATGGCTCGGCAGCCCTGCTCGCGCCGCAAAGGCACGGCTCGCGTCGCGAATGGTGGGACTGGCTCGCGCCGCAAGGACCTCATCATGGCCCTGCTCGCGCCGCGAAGGCCATAATCATCATCATCATTTATCGCCGATGACCGCCACCCACAGGTGGTGATCGGCGATCACCACTAACGCCATCAACCGGCGACGATGACAAAAGGCCACCGCCACCTCTGTCGATAGCAAACATCACCATCCCCACGACGTCGATGGCAATCGGCCACCGTCGTCGTGTGATTTGGAAACCGCCGGCCACCACATAACCACCGTCGCTATTGACGACAGCAGCCACGGCCGCCGTCACCGTTCGGCGGTCTGAAAACCAACCAACACCGCCACCACAAGCGGTGGTGCGGTGGTCGATCTACGCCGTAGCCAACGCCACGGTTGTGGTGTGATACCGCCGGCCACCACCGAACTGGTGGTTTGGCCGTGGCCATTGCAAACGCCGCCACCACCTTACTGGTAGTGCAGCCGCCGTGGTTTGCTGAACGCGGGTGTGACCACTGGTCTCCTCCGATGTCGTACAACGCCACCGATCACCACCGAACTGGTGGCGATTGGAAGCAATCGATGCCGCCACCACCAAACACGGTGGTTTTTGGTCATTGTGTAATCATCCGGTGACGACGGCAGCGGAAACAACGCCACCATCGCTACCGTCGTGCGATCAAAGTCCACCCGCCACCACCGAACTGGTGGTGCGGTTTTGATTTCCGGTGGTCTTGGCCATCACCAACTGTGGTGCGGCCTTGTTTCGGCCGTGGTTTGCCACCGCAAACATCGCTACCAAGGTGTTGTGGTGCGAACAGCCGACACCGCCATCGCTTATGCGGTGCGGTGGGTGTTTGGTTGTCGGGTGGTGGTTCGGTCGGCTAACTGCCGCCGTTCCATCGCCGTGTGAGTTATCGGCCGACGTTCAAAGTGTCACCGCCATCGCCGGTGGTTTAGCGACAGAACCACCACCATCACCGATCACAGCCGCCACCACAAACGGTGGTGCAGCCGTGATCCGGTCCGGCCTACGGCCACCACCGATCTGGTGGTGTGGCCTTGGTGGTTTACGCTTGGTGGTGATTATTTCGAGTTTGGTTTTTCGTACGATAAACAAAGTTTTAAATAAAAATCAAATTTTTATAAACAATTTAAAACTTGATACACAAGAAACAATTTAATTTTAACGGATCATACAATCTGATAGAAACTAAACGATATTAACAATAGCTCTGATACCACTGTTGGGTTTTGGTGGATCCCTCGTATCGATCTGACACGAGAGTCACTGTGGATCTCAAACCTAACTGGAAGAGATGCACGGTAAAACCTAATGATCAAACTGACCAAAAGGTTTAACCTTTATCAAACCTAACTAGTTTGATTATCGCGGAAGCAAAGAATTAAAACCCGAAATTATTCTAATGATCTTTAATCGTTTTAGTTTATTTAATCTAACAAGAGGGTTTTTGGTTAGATTACCTGGATTGCTTAAGTTGATCCACCCGTAAACGATCAAACAAACTGCCTTCTAGTTGGCTGAAATCCCGAGATCACGAAACGAGCTGTTTGTGATATGTTAACCGGAAAAACCGAACTCCGAGGGGTTTGTGGTTTTGGCGCCGGTTATGGGAGAGGAGAGAGAGAGAGAGAGAGATGGTCTGAATAATTAATGAGTTGAATTGAATTAATAACTGGCAAACCTTAGGCTTATATTTATAAGGTAGGATTTCCTAGTTGCCATACAACTCTATAATTATCTTTGGTAATTATCTTTTTCTTTCTTCCAAAGAAAATAATATTTACCTAACTAGATAATTACATATTAATTAATATTCCTATATATTTATTTATCTTAATAAATACATAATTTATTAACTAATAAAATATAGATATATTTATTTACCTAATAAATATATAAAATCCATTTCAGACCTTTATCTTTGGATTTTCTTACATAAAATACCCAACTGGTTTATAATTAACTATTATAAACCCAATCTCTCCAAACTGGGATTTATCTTATTTGATTTACAGATCCTCACAGGTGTGACCCTTAAGTGTCTTATAACATTGGATGTGAAATCACTGGTTTGTCAACTTATGCACATAATTACTAACAGGAGCCGCTTAGGGTTTCCAACCCGAGAAGATGGAGGCTCGATGGGACGACTACGGATGAGATTCGAGGGAATGCTGCGACAAATCTGCCGGTCTTTAGTCGGTCTGTTTACGCATTTATGATTAGTGTGTCCATGTACTAGTCCCTTTTCTGTTTTCATTGTGGTTTGAATACTTTGGATCTTTATTTCATAGATGAATGGTTTGTTGAATGTTATCTTTGATTCCGGTTTGATTCGTATTGTATGGTTATTTGAATTCGTTGGTTGGGTGTATCTGTTTGACTTAGATAGATAGACTCCAATAGGTTAATCAACCTTTCTTGACCTTCCCTTCGGAAACCCGGAGAGTTGTGTTAGGTGGTTAGCTCTGACCGAGAGCAGCCAGATAGTAGAATTCCGTACAATAGTGATAGAATTAGGTGACTGGTACTAGACTGTCTGACAATCAGTCTATGTATTAGGACTAGGAAGACCAACCTGGTTTATAATCTTAGATTTACATGCTTGGGTGCTACGTGCTTAAATTCTGATAGCAATCATTAATCTATATCTTATGAAAGTAAACTATAATGAATTTAGTTATCTCCAATGTATGTTTGTTCATCAGTTTTCCACTTCTTGGTTAGGTTTATTTATTATTTGTCTTTTATCTTTTAAAATACTTTTCCAAAAGCAAAACCCCCAATTTTCTAGATTAATTAATTAATTCTTTGGTAGACTGAAAGGATTATGTGCAAGACAGTAACTAGGTTTACCGTGTCCAATGTTATAAGGCACTAGTGGGTCACACTGCTACACACCCGAATAGAGATCAATTGGATTTACTAGTTGTGTGGAATTAATTAATTCGTATAATTAATTAATTAAGAGAGAGAAATAAATGATAAATAGTTTATTTATTAGGGGAAGGATCAAACGAGAAGCATATCAATTTAAGAAAAAGCGAGAAGCAATCTCAGCCACTCATCTCAAGCCAATCATATGATTAAGAACTGACAAAAAAACATGTACAAAATCATATATGATTCATATAGTAATTCATGTTGTTAATCATACATGATTAACAACGTGCGCGACTTGCGCGACTTGGCCCGCGACTTCAGGTCGCGAGTGTCACTTTTTTCGTGTTGTTAATCATACATGATTAACAACGTGTCACTTTTTTCGTGTTGTTAATCATACATGATTAACAACGTGCGCGACTTGCGCGACCTTCCCCGCGACCTAAGGTCGCGCGTGTCACTTTTTCATCATCAAATCTTGATTTTAATGGCTGAGATTGCTCCTCGTTTTTTCTTAAAAAGTTATGTTTTTCATATGAACCTCCCTCTTATTTATTATTTATTAGATATATATTAATAGTTAATTAATATATATGGAATGGTTTAATTAAAGCCTATCGGGCTTGGTAATTAAACGGGCTTTTCTATTAGGACACTGCCATATTTACTCTTATAAATATATGGTAAACCTAATAGGTTTTCTCATTCCATCTCATTAGTAACTTAGAGAAAAAGAAAAAGCCAAAAACCCTTTCTCTCTCTCTCCCAAAATCGATACACACACACACACACTCAACCGAGTTTTCGGTTTTTGAGTTTTTGGGTAATCCTAAGGCGGTCTAGTAGCAGTTCTCGTGGTGGTGCAGTAGTGGTGTATTCCCCGTTAGCGTTCCAGAAATCGTTTGAAAGAACCCTAAATGTATTGTTCTAAACCCCCTTATAATTGTATCTAAATCTGTTTAGGATGGATCTTCTGGATTGGGAATTTCAGTTTTATTCCGCTGTGCATGTTTGTTTTTCCCTGTAATTCCCAACATAGACATCTAGCTTAACCGTTCCCAGTGGTAAGAACGATACCTGGACTTTCCAAAACTATATTACTCGCGATCAGGTACGCTTGCCTGTGAATGTGGTAATTGTGGTTAGGCATTAGAGGTTAAAACTTGTTTCGCTTTTTATATATGATATTTACCGCACCAAGTTTTTGGCGCCGTTGCCAGGGAACGGTTGCTTAGTTGGATACCAGAGTTTAGTTAGTTAATCGATCCTTGATTGGGAATTTAATCCTGATTAAGTTATTTGCTTTCTAGTTTAGTTTTTAATTCTTAATTTTTCTCTTTTTTATTTTTGTGCTACTCCGGGTATTGGTTTTGTCTGTGTTGCAGATATGAGTAGAGACTTTTTGTTTCGTGGTTGTCCTCCAAGCGAAGATGACGATATACCGATGTACCAACTATGGGGGAACAAAACACACGAGCAACGTTTAATAGAGTCATTGAGGAAAGGGTTAAGAGAGAATGCTGAGATGATTGAAACACTTGACGCAGAAAGGGAAGAACTGCAAGAGGTTGTTTAGAAGTTAGAAGATGCCCTTGCTGAAGCAGAAAGAACTAATGCCCTCCTAAAGGAACATCTTGAATCTAGTGTTTCTAATGACAAATCTAATGTTAAACCTTTGTCTTTTCAGGTTGGGATGAATACAGAATCGGATGATGGATTTTGGGACGAACTTGAGCTCTTTTTACAAGAAGACATCCAATCCGAAGCTCCAAAGGAAAAACAGCCAATTGATGAGCCGGAGACAGAAAGAATAAATTTAGTGGGCCAATTGGTTATTCAACCGGAGGTAAGTTGTCCAAACTTGGAAATTAACGATGATTCTAACGAAATGATTTTACTTGGACATGATTCGCATCAACAGATGGACATAGAAGCTACTCGGCTCGAGGATGACGTTGAACCTCCTCCGCAAGAAGATGCCCAACTAATCGAAGAACCTCCGACAATGGATCAACAACTCCTAGAGAAAAGGTGGGAGGATGCCATGCGAGGTACTTGGGAATCATATCAGACATCGAGGGAGCCGGATGATCAACCTTCGTGGAAACCCAAACCAAGGGATGACCAAGCCGAAGCTCCAAAGGAAGAAGAGTCTAGCCCACAAGCTTTAACGGATGATTATGCCATCAAATTTATCGACGAGGTAAATCCACAATGGTCTGATTCTGACGATTCTGACGATGAGTCTTCATGGCAGGTTGATACAACGGAAGAACACCATGATGATGACGACCTAGCTGGGCTTGGAACACTAATGCAAGATGATCTATTCGAAGAATCCTCGCCGGAACAATGCTCTCCTAAACAAAAGGTAAGTCCTCCTATAATTGATAGTAACGAGTTTAACATCGAATCTTTGTTTTCACAGGTCAATCCACGCGCGGTTCGGTGTGAGGAAATTTTGGCCCAAGATCCTTTTTGGGAGGCCAATTGTCAAAAGCAATTGGTTGACCCAACGCTCTTAGAGACACATTTAAAGGATCTAAAGCCAAACTCGTGCAAATCTGACATTCATTCTGCAAATAAACAGGACACAAACGGGAGCGGTGAGTGGTATGCTACTCTACCTGGCAAATCTCCCAAAGGTAAGTCATTGAGCCAAGGTATGTACCACCATCATCACCCTAACTTCAATGCAAGTGAAGGGTGTGTTGAGTTAGACAATAATAATTAAATTCGGAGTCAGGCTCGAGACTCAAGACAAAAACAAGCGCTTCTCGGGAGGCAACCCGTGTTTTATCGTTTTTTTCAGTTTTTCTTTCAGTTTTAGTTAAGTTTGATTCAATCTCAAAGGGAGTCAACCAAATTGATTTTTGAACGAAAAAATTTTCGAACTTGGAACAGAACACTTTTCGCTAACGCGAAGTTTTGAGTTTCGCGCCGCGAGAGACTGCAGGGACCAAATTTGAATTTTCTGAAAAATGGTCTTCGCGCTGCGAGCCTCAATTTATCTGACCTGTGCCTTATTTTAATTCCTCGCGCCGCGAAGGTTTCTGCTCGCGCCGCGAGCAGTGCAGCAGACCCATTTTTAAAACGCGAAAACTAGGGTTTCTGCTCACTCTTTCTCACTTCTAGCGCCGCAAAAACTCCTCTCTACCTGTGATTTTCGATTTCCTTCCTCTCTTAGGTTCGATTCTTTGCAATTCCATGGCTTCCAAGGTACAATCTTCTCTTCTCCTTCTCCAATTTCGTTCTTGAGGTTGCTTCCATGGTGGTTTTCCCCCAATTTGAGTTTCTTGAATGAATTGTGTGATGGGTGGGGGAAACCAATTATGTGTGCTTAATTGTTGCATGTTTTAGTTTGTTTAACTTACTAGCATGTTATTTTTGATGATTTTCCATGGATTATTGTTGTTGGTGATGAACTCCATTGTTGAATGCTCTCTTGGTTTTTCCCCAATTTTGTTTTACAAAGTGTAGATGATAATTGTTGGGGAAAACCATCTCTTGTGCTTAATTGTTGAATCTCATGCTTAGTTGTTTTTTATAAGCTCCACTTTTGCAAGCTTTATTGTTGGTTTTTCCGAATTTTGGTTTTACAAGATTTTGATGGTAATCGTGGGGAAAATCGCTTTTGTGCTTAATTATTAAATATATTGCTTGCTTTCATGTTTTTGGCCACATTTGGTTTGTTCAAGTAGTCATCTTCTTTGTTACTAATAGTTGACCAATTTTCAAATTTTCAAGCAAGAAGCTTTTTAAGAAAACAAGTTTTTAAAAGAAGGTGCTCGAAGCTTATTTTACCATCTAAACAAGTTTTTGGAGTTTTTGTACTAATTGTTTTTGAAAAACTAGATGGTAAAATTTTTAAGTGTGGGAACCCACTTTGCGAAAAACCTTAAAGTTTACACATTTTTGAAAAAGGGTTCTTGTCACTTTGGTTTTTATAAAGAATTATGGTCAATTATTAAACGGGAAGGTGCAATCTATCATTTTGGCGAAAAACATGAATCTTTGGTTTTTGGAAGTGCTCGTTGTCGATTTCTTGAATGGTTGCCTTGGTTTGTTTGAAACTTTATCGTTCCACTTTTTGGTATTTTGACCTTAAGCATTCTTTTATAAAGAATCTTGTAGTTTTTCACCTCGTTTTAAAACTCGAGTTTTTGGCGTCGTTTTATGCTTATCCTTAAAACGCCAAATTTTGCAAGATTCTAAGTGTGGGAACCCCATATCAAATAGGAAATTATTTTTAAAAAGGGGTTCCCATTGGTTTTCAAAGTGGAAAAATACGGTCAAACACTAAGTGTGGGAAGGTTGGGTTTATTCTTTTTGGCAATTATTCTTGAGTGTGTATTTTCTTGTTACGTGCTTTAATAGCGGTTTCTTCTTGCACTAAGTAATTAACTGCACTTTTGTCAAGTTGTTTCGGCAAGTTATGTTTTTGGCCAATTTTTGCATGACTTGCTAAAACGCTTGATATTATCCTTTTTGCTTAATTTTATATTTTGTAAGTGGATAGATTAATTTCTAAGTGTGGGAACCTATTTGGTCAAAAAAAATTTGGCTTTTAAAATTTTTGTAGGTTCTCATCTCTTTAGTAATTTAATAAAGTGTGGTCAATAACTAAGTGTGGGAAGGATTCCTTCATTTCTATCAAGTATGTGCATTAACTTTCTGATGTGTGTTCTTGTTGCGTCACCGCATGAACCTTAGGACTGCATCAGGCGAGCACGAGTTCCTACACTTTGGGCCGCATCCGCAGCACGACCGGGAAGAGCTGACCAAGGATCTCGAGGCGATCAAAGGTCGTCACATTGAGATTGGCCGGACGTTGAATTGGGGTTTTCTGCAAGGTATCCAGGCAGCAGGACACATTCTGAGGTACTTTGAGAGAGGTCCGAGAGAGCCTGAGAGTGAGCTTAGTAGTATGGCGTGGAAGACCGCCTTAGATCTTCGTGAGTCTGTGTATCGAGAGTTGACTTTGGAGTTTATTGCGACCTATTCCTTTGATGAGGAGCGGGGGAAAAAGAGTGTAAGACGGCCTTGTATTCAATATCGTTTGGGTGGTCGATGGTTTAGGCAGTCTTTAGCACAGTTCGCTGTATCCCTTGGACTTTACACTGCTGGGATGGTAGGTACGGATTACTTTGAGTATTATACAGGACAGTGTGCCCTAGCTCCACCGGAGGATTTGGACTATAGTGACTTATGGAGCAAGCTTGGTCGTGGACAGTACCGACGGTCCAACACAAAGTCTGGTAACCTAGTAGACCCGGAGCATAGAGTCCTACATAGGATGATAGCCTACACCCTGAACTAGAGGAAGTCGAGTCAGGACAAGATTGGGGACTTCGAGCTGTGGTTACTTCATCAGTTAGTGAGCCGAGACCGCCACACCCATCTAGGATTTATCATAGCAGACTTTCTCACGGGAACTAGAGGATTCCGGACCTCGAGTGGACTTTTAGGTGGTCACTACATCACCCGACTAGCTTCTGCCCATGGGATTTTGACGCCAGAGGTGACAGCCTCTTTGACTTGTTTGGGAGAGTTAGGTCGTATAGATAAGCATCAGCTGAAGGGGATGAGAGTGATAGAGAGAGGAGTTCGGAGTTCGTGGGTATGGATTGGTATGAGAGTAGAGCCGGAGGACCAGGAGTTACATGAGCCACAGCAGCCACAACATCAGCAGCAGCATGACGAGGTAGGACCCTCGGGATCACATCAGATGCCGCCCGACTGGGACGCGTATACAGCTTTTCAGGGTCTCTCGTCGCGTACGCACTATCATGATGTTCAGATTCATAGATCACTTGGCTGGAAGAACCAGTCATTGTTGGGTTTCTTCACAAACCCTAAGTTCCGACCATCACCACCACCGCAGTATGATGTGTGGCACCCACAGGACCCGAGTCCTCCAGGTTACGAGAGTTATGATCAGTGGTGGGACCACTTCCATGGACCCCATTGATTATTTGGTTCGATGATTTGTCATGGATATTATTGATTCGATTTGGTTGTACCGTACTATCTATCTTTTTCTTTTTATTTTTTCTTTTTAGTTTGTTTGTTTTTTTGTTTTTAGTTTTTCAGATTTGGTGTGTAGACCCTCGAATCAGTTGTACGATATTGGATTTCAGTCGTTCGTCAGAGCTTCAGTTTCCTTAACCCAGGTAGTATTCGTTCTTTATCTTTTTACCTTTCCGCATACATGCTTTAACTGTTATTGCATTGAGGACACTGCAATTTTTAAGTGTGGGAAGGGGGTTAAGTAAACTTTTGTTTGTTTGTCCTTATTGTGCTTAATTGCTTATCTGGTATGATTTGAATTATATGGCATAATTTTTTTCGAAATCCATGATCTTTTTAAAATTTTGTGGAAATCAAAAGAGTCATGCATATAGGATGATACTTTTTGGAGTTTTTATGAGTTTGAAAAAGTCATGTGTATGCTAATTGCCATGAGTGATCCTTACCCTTTCCATGAGAGTTTGAGCCTATATTGCTTATATCTATTCATTTCGTGAGGATGCCGACTTTGAACCAAGTAGAACTTGTCACTTTGAATGCTTGTCGAGACCACATAAGAGAAGTATTTATCACCATTGCACTGATAGAGGCCTTCGTTTCAAACCCATTTAGCCTTCGTCAGATAATCTCATTATAAGGTTATCTGATTTGCCCTAGCCTTTGATTGAAAGTACTCATCTTTAGTACTTTATCCCTTGTAACCCCTTTGAGCCTTAGCCTTTTCATTTCTTTACCCAATATTCTATCCTTAGCCCATTTCATTTTTATCTATCTTTTGGCCGTAGCTCAAAGTTGAAAACTTTTTAAGTTTTTGGTCCGTTTTATGAATCTGACAAATAGAGAAAGGGATTGTGAAAAGAGTTGAAGTTGAAAAAGAAAAAAATATATATATAGAGCTTGAAAAAGAAAAGAAAAGAAAGAAAAGAAAAGAAAGAAAGTCAAAAGAAAAACGACTCATCAAAAAAAAGAAAAAAAAAAGAAAAATCAAAAGAGTCGATGTGCTTAAAAGAAAAGAAAAATATCGAGCCACAAATAAGCAATATGCTTAGGCCGATATAAAAAGTGAAAGTGATAGAAATCCCGAGCTCTAAGAAATCTAAAAGGTCAGATGATTAATTTGGATCCTAAACTGATTGGTTTTCAAGTTTTTGCTACAACCTTTAGTCACTTATATATCCTTTATCCTACCCTTAACCCTTAGCCTAACGTTACAACCCTAAAGTCCTCTTGACAGTTGACAACTTTTCAGTGGTGGAGATAAGATTTGGCGACAAGCATATGCGTTTGGTAAGATGTCGAGTATCAGTGTGATCACTATATATAACATATTGCCCCTTGAGAGATACACTTGATACATACTTTGTGAAGGTAAAAGGTTGAGCATGACTTTGATGACTTGTGAGGCTTTGATTTGTGTCTGAATTGTGCTTGATTTCTTGCGACTATCCTTGTTTTTTCAAAGCATGATCATAAATGGAGGATAATTTTGTCGTTATTCTTATTTTATCAGATGTTTGCTTGAGGACAAGCAAATCTTAAGTGTGGGAATTTTGATAACTCCAAAGTTATACATATTTTACTCGTGCTAATTCCCCACTTTTGTGCTTAATTTGAGAGTATTTTTGATACTGTTTGACTTAAAAAGGTGTAAATCCTAATCTTGTAGGTTTTGGAGGTGCTTGTGCGTAAAAGTATAAAAAGAGGGTAAAAACGTCAAAAAGGAGACTGTTGTGCAGACTTTGGAAATATGGACTTTTCTTGGCTCCTAAGACTGTTTTCTTGCTCCCTAAGACGGATACCTTCCTCCAAAAGACGGATCTTCAGCAGATAAGGTAAATGAAATATTCCGGAAGATCTCGGGAAAATCTGGAAGCTGAATTTACACTGCTCGCGACGCGAAGAGCATTGCTCGCGCCGCGAGGTCTATGCTCGCGCCGCGATAAAGAGAGCTCGCGCCGCGAAGCTCGATTTTTCTCATTCAGAAGCTTCCAGAAAGTTAGGGTTTGATCGTTGCATGTTTCGCTCCGTGAAGGTACCGTTTCGCGAACGCGAAACGGGTCTGACGGGGTTTTTATAAATACAAGCCTTGGATCATTCAGATTATTCATCTCACAATTCCAGTTTTTGATACAATTCTCTCATAGTTTAGTCTAGGGTAGATGGGAGCCGCTTAGGGTTTCCAACCCGAGAAGATGGAGGCTCGATGTGACGACTACGGAGGAGATTCGAGGGAATGCTGCGACAAATATGCCGGTCTTTAGTCGGTTTGTTTACGCATTTATGATTAGTGTGTCTATGTACTAGTCCCTTTTCTGTTTTCATTGTGGTTTGAATACTTTGGATCTTTATTTAATAGATGAATGGTTTGTTGAATGTTATCTTTGATTCCGGTTTGATTCGTATTGTATGGTTATTTGAATTCGTTGGTTGGGTGTATCTGTTTGACTTAGATAGATAGACTCCGATAGGTTAATCAACCTTTCTTGACCTTCCCTTCGGAAACCGGAGAGTTGTATTAGGTGGTTAGCTCTGACCGAGAGCAGCCAGATAGTAGAATTCCGTACAATAGTGATAGAATTGGGTGACTGGTACTAGACTGCCTGACAATCAGTCTATGTATTAGGACTAGGAAGACCAACCTGGTTTATAATCTTAGATTTACATTCTTGGGTGCTACGTGCTTAAATTCTGACAGCAATCATTAATCTATATCTTATGAAAGTAAACCATAATGAAATCAGATATCTCCAATGTATGTTTGTTCATCAGTTTTCCACTTCTTGGTTAGGTTTATTTATTATTTGTCTTTTATCTTTTAAAATACTTTTCCAAAAGCAAAACCCCCAATTTACTAGATTAATTAATTAATTAATTCTTTGGTAGACATCTAGCTTAACCGTTTCCAGTGGTAAGAACGATATTTGGACTTTCCTAAACTATATTACTCGCGATCAGGTACGCTTGCCTGTGAATGTGGTAATTGTGGTTAGGCATTAGAGCTTAAAACTTGTTTCGCTTTTTATATATGATATTTACCGCACCAACTACTGCTAGTGATAATATATCTAACAAAAACTCTTCTGCATCTCAGGAATCTAATGGTGATGCTGTCCTAGAAGCCTTCCTAGCTAGTCATGTGAAATCAGCATTGATCAATGATGATTTGGAACAGATCAGTGCTGATGATCTGGAAGAGATGGATATCAAGTGGCAGATGGCTATGCTAACCATGAGGATGAAAAGATTTATCAGAAGGACTGGAAGGAACAACTTTGAGGCAAAGAGAGGAGATCAGGGTGGGTTTGAAAATTCTAAAGTTAGATGCTATAAGTGCAATGAGCTTGGTCACTTTGCAAGAGAATGCAAAGGAGGACCTTCAAATCCACAAGGCACTGGAAGTGGATCATCTCAATCCTCCAGGTTCAATAACAGAGAAAACAATACTAGTTCTTCTCAAGCACTAGTATCACAAGAAGGCCTAGGATTTGATTGGAGTGATCAGGCTGAGGAAGCTGTTCAGAATCAGGCTCTTATGGCTGAAATCAGAGAGACTGAAATCCCATCAGAGGTATCTTCTAAACTCTGCTCTAATCCTTGTATTGAAACTGTCAAAAAAGTACAGGGACCACAATC
The DNA here is from genome assembly GCA_030169165.1 of Centaurea solstitialis. NCBI lineage: Eukaryota > Viridiplantae > Streptophyta > Magnoliopsida > Asterales > Asteraceae > Centaurea > Centaurea solstitialis. The sequence continues at coordinate 49,938,597 of CM058047.1, read as the reverse complement.
AGGCTATGAGTGACAGTATTAGGAAGATGGAGAGAGAGAGAGAGAGAGAGGGAGAGAAGAGAGTATGGCCAAATCATTGAAAATCTAGAAGATCAAATCAAGGCTTACAAAGCCAATGAACTCCAGTTTGAATATGATCATAACTACTGGAAGTGGGAGAAGAAAGAGTATGAGAGACAGTTGTCCAAGGTTAAGGATGAGCTAGATAGTGTGAGGAAGGAACTGGCACTGCTAAGGATGACCTAGAAAAATTTTCAAAGTCATCCAAAGCCTTAGAGTCCATCTTAAGAGCACAAGTCAATGATGATTTGAAAAGAGGAATAGGATACAACAATACCCCTCCTCCATATAATCAGAACTATATTCCTCCTACCACTGATCTGCTTGATAGAATGGATAGAGGAGAGTTGAAAGAAGGACTAGATAGAGTAGATCCAGTAGAGACTGAGGAGGAATCTGATGAGAAAAGTACAACTGAAACCATTCCTGATGAGAACCACATTCTCACCAATGAGAAGGGTGGTATGCCATTTGTTCCTAGTAAAAAGGTAGATACCTCTAGGAAAGAAAAAGGAAAAGAGATAGTGTCCTCCAAGAAGGACAAAGGGAAAAAGAAAGAGACTTTTAGGAAGGACAGGAGAGAACACTTCACTCAAAAGACTGTAGTTTATCCTAGTACTTCATCACAGTCTCAAAACAAAGATAAACCAAGAGGCAACAAGAGGAACTGGAACAATCAGTGGGCTAAAAGTCATGGTGTTGATCTAAGCAAAATCAATAGACCAAAAACATGTTTTATTTGTTGTAAGCTCAATCACTTAGCTAGAGACTGTTACTTCAATCCAATCCATCAAAGGAATATTTTTCAAAGATCTAACTCTGCTTGGATTGGAAGGAAACAACAACAGTCATCAGCAAAGAGATTTGAGCCTGCAAACAAAAGATTTGTTCCTCAACAGAACAGACCCATTCAACCAAAAAGAAAAGTTCAAAAGAAAAAGGTTGAAAAGAAGTCTGTTAAGATGGTTAGAAAATAGGTACCAAAAGCAGTAGTAAGTAATACTGCTGCTTCTGAAAGCAGTGGTAATAACTGCAGTATTGTAGAAGTAAATACTGCTACTAGCAATAGTAGCAGTAGTAACTCAAACACTCCTATAGTTAATACAATTGCATGTCCTACAAAGAGAAAACCTATCATTATAACTAAATATTCCAGTCATGAAATTCCAAGCAAAGACTATCTATTGAAACTAGGGATGGCAACGGGCCGGGTTTGGGCCGGGGATTGGTCCCCCCGTCCCCATCCCCGTTTAAAATAACCGTCCCCATCCCCGCTTAAAAACCCGCGGGGATTTAAACGGGATCCCCGTTGGGTAATCGGGGAAAACCACGGGGAAACGGGTAATCGGGTATCCCCATTTAATGTAAACCGTTTAACTTTAAGTCTTTAATGATGATTTTTCACCAAATACTAAATTAATGTAAGCCATGATATTGGTGAGTTAAATATGAAGATTTCTTATTAACATATATATATATATATATATATTGGTGACTTACCAGTTACCATGATATATGCAATATATATATATATATAAGAAATCTAATAACAAATCTAATAAGAAATAGGGACAAGTACATCAAAGTGTATCCAACTTGTCACCAAAAGTTATTGTATGTATTGAACTTCAATTTTTACCTTTTGACGTATCAAACTTTAAAAAAAACTCTATTGTGTGTATCCAGTTACCTGCTAAGCAGGTAACCTGTAATCTCCGGCAACAAACTCCAGCAACAAACCCCGGCAACAATCTCCGTTTTCACCGAGCAACAATCTCCGGCGAAGACCCACTTCCGGCCACCACCACCATCTCCGTCTTCTCCGGCAACAAATTCCAGTAACAAACCCCGGCAACAATCTCCGTTTTCACCGAGAAACAATCTCCGTTTTCACCGAGCAACAATCTCCGGTGAAGACCCACTTCCGGCCACCACCACCATCTCCATCTTCTCCGGCAACAATCTCTGTATTCACCGAGCAACAATCTCCGGCGAAGACCCACTTCAAGACCCACTTCCGGCCACCACCACTATCTCCGGCAAAAACATTTCTGGTGGAGAAGAGTTGGAGGGTGGAGGTGTGGTTGGAGGAGAGGGTGTAGAGAGAGAGGTACGCCGAAAAATGGTCGCCGGAGTAGGTGAGGCGTCGGAAAAGGGTCGCCAGAGAGGATCGCCGGAGAAGGGTCGTCGGTGGGAAAACCGGTGCCACGTTAGCATGTAACTTGCTATAACAGGTTGGATACACACAATAGAGTTTTTTTTAAAGTTTGATACATCAAATGGTAAAAATTGAAGTTCAGTACATACAATAACTTTTGGTCACAAGTTGGATACACTTTAACGTACTTGTCCCTAAGAAATATATATGCAATCGGAAATTGGAAAAGGAATCTGGAAAAGGATCAAAGGAAATTGGGAAGGGAGGTGGTTGTTGAAATTATTTGGACTAGGGTTACACTGACTTCAGTGTTTTACTCTTTTGGTATATTTAGATATTAGGTTAGGTATATTAAAAATTATATTAATGGGTATTTAAACGGGTAATCGGGCCGGGTAAATGGGGATTTATACTCCCCCGTCCCCATCCCCGTCGCTGCTAAAAATTAGCAGGGATCCCCGTCCCCATCCCCATTTATTGTCCCCATACCCGGCCCAATTATTTCGGGTTTCGGGTATCCCCGTCGGGTTCGGGCCTTTTTGCCATCCCTAATTGAAACTCAACAGATTGACTGAGGTCAATTATGTTAATGATAAAGGTGAACCCAAGACCATATTGGCTTGGGTTCCCTCAAGACACTAACTGTTTTCATTAAATGTGCAGAGCAACCAAGGAAGAATGAGCAGTCTTTGGCATGTGGATAGTGGTTGCTCTAGGCACATGACAGGTATCATGTCCCTACTTGAAAACTTTAAAAGGTTTGAAGGTGGACATGTTGCCTTTGGGGATAATCCAAAAAGAGGTAAGATAAGTGGAAAAGGTAAGGTATCAAAAGGTAAGATGACCTTTGATGATGTGTACTTTATGGAGCAGTTGAGGTACAACTTGCTGAGTGTATCACAAGTGTATGACAAAAAGTTTGGTGTATTTTTCACTGATACTGAATGTCTCATACTTGCTCCAGGTTTTAAGATTGATGAAAGTCAAGTAATGCTTAGGACTCCTAGAAAAGATAATGTTTACTGTTTGGACATTGAAGATGCTTCATCTATATCATCTTTAAACTGTTTGTTTTCAAAAGCATCTGTCAGTGAATCATCTCTTTGGCATAGAAGGATGTGCCACATGAATTTCAAAAACATGAACTTACTTGTCAAAAACAACCTCGTAAGAGGTCTGCCACTTACAAGAAAGTGACAATGTCAGATGCAATGAGAACACTCCTAATCTACCTGGTAGTGGTCCTAATTGGCTATTTGACATTGATTCACTAACTAACTCTTTGAACATGAGTAGTGCAGTGATTACAAGTTCAAGTACAGAGAAGATTCAGGAAACAAGTCCTCCATTTGTTATGTTTCCCATGCCATCAGTGGATCCCATTGAGCCATGTACTTCTGATGATTTGGAACCTGTTCAGGAAAAGGAAGATGACTCTGTAGAGAAGAATGATGATCAGCAGACTGAAGAGATTTCTACCACTGACAGCACTGCACTCAGTCCATCCTTTGAAGTGGAACCAGTGGAACCTCAAGGTTCAAATATTTCTGATATTGAACTAGATGTGAATGATTCAAACCTAGGGGTAAATTTGCCTGAAGAACCCCTGCATCTCACAAGAACTCGGAAGAATCATCCACCTTCATTAGTGATAGGAGATATTCAGTCTCCTATGATCACTAGAAAGCAAAGCAAGGCTATCACAGATCCTCATTCTGGCATGATTTCTGTTTTTCTTTCACAAACATAACCAAAGAAGGCACTTGATGTAATGAAGGACCCAAGTTGGATTGAAGCAATGCAAGAAGAACTGTTACAATTTGTCTTGCAACATGTTTGGGATCTGGTGGATTTACCAAAAGGACACAGAGTAATAGGCACAAAGTGGATTTTCAGGAACAAGATTGATGAAAGAGGCATTGTTATCAAGAACAAAGCAAGATTAGTAGCTCAGGGGTACACACAAGAAGAAGGGATAGACTATGATGATGTATTTGCTCCAGTTGCCAGAATTGAAGCCATCAGGCTGTTTTTGGCCTTTGCATCTTACAAAAGATTCAAAGTCTATCAGATGGATGTGAAAAGTGCTTTTCTCTATGGTACAATTGATGAAGAGGTCTATGTCCGTCAACCTCCAGGGTTTTAGGATCCTAAATATCCTGATAAAGTTTACAAGTTGAGAAAAGCATTGTATGGTCTTTATCAGGCACCTAGAGCTTGGTATGATACTCTGTCCTCTTATCTGTTGGACAATCAGTTTGAAAGGGGTGTCATTGATAAGACCTTGTTCATCAAAAGAACAAAGACTGATGTGCTACTAGTTCAGATTTATGTAGATGTGTTGATCCAGTCTTCCTAAGACCTTGTGAAATATCAATGATCCTTTATCTATCTTCTGTAAATACTTAGCACTGCTGAAAGATGAAGTTCACTACTTCAGCGATTCTTTATCGCTAACAGTTTGGGCAATCAGAGACTGCTGATCACTGACTCCGTTCAGTATCAGCAAGAGCTGACATCAGCTAAGTATCCCCTGAAAGACAAATTGTCATGCCATAAGAAAACCATCAGCACTATCTATTGATGTAAGCTGAATGAAAGAGTCAGCGAGCTTGTGATCTGAAGTTGAGCTCAGTGATAGCAAGCTGACTACTCTACATGACGTTCTGCTGAAGACAAGTCACAGCGCCTCCCTGATCTTTCCCAGAGATCAGCGACTCCAAGGCCCGATCAGTGACTTGCTCTTTACAAATTCAAGATTTGTCTTTCCCTCCTATATGCACACAAAGGATTTGATTTGCCTTTCTGACAATAGTACAAAAAGGGGATGTCTCTTCACTGTTCCCTCTTTGCTTGTCAACCATAAGGCAATTGTACACTATAGACCATAACCCTACCAAGTATGGGTCGTCGTTTATAGTATATAGTACAATAGAACCACTCCCAGTTTGCCACGTGCAAAAGTGGTTCTGCCATGCATTTAATGCATGGGGTATAAACATGAGTATTAGGTTTGTTCTTCAAACCAACCTTGGTTCATGCTTCTATACCCCAATCCTTTCTCTCTCTATCAAGGTTCACTTCTATCTATCTCTATTCTTGCTTTGTGCATAAGCAAAAGCTTCATGAAATACTTATGGATTGTTTGGATCATGACATAGTCTAGATCCGCTTCAACAAAACATCTACTTTAGTTCACACAAAAACTCCATAGGGGTTGTGAATTAAATTAAGTAGAAGAAACTATGTTGATTGTATTCAACCCCCCTCCCCCCCTTCTATAATACAATTACACAGTTGGCCATCGAAAAAGGACCAACAAGATGACATCATCTTTGGTTCAACAAAGGAAGAGATGTGCAAAGCATTTGAGGAGTTGATGCATAAGAAGTTTAAGATGAGTTCTATGGGAGAACTCACTTTCTTTCTTGGCCTACAAGTTAAGCAAAAGTCTGATGGTATCTTTATCAATCAGTCTAAATATGTGGCCTCAATGCTTCAGAAGTTTGGAATGAGTTATGCAAAGCCTACCAGTACTCCTATGGAAACTCACAAGCATCTCACTGCTGATGTTGAGGGGGAGGAAGTTGATTTTCATAATTATAGATCAATGATTGGGTCTCTAATGTATCTGACAGCATCCAGGCCAGATATCATGTTTGCTGTATGTGTTTGTGCAAGGTATCAGGTTAGGCCAAGGAGTCCCATTTACATGCAGTCAAAAGGATATTCAAATATCTCAAGGGTCAACCTACATTGGGACTTTGGTATCCTAATGACTCTTCCTTTGATTTGGTGGCCTACACTGATAGTGACTATGGTGGAGCAAATCTAGATAGAAAGTCTACTTCTGGTGGATGTCAATTTTTAGGAGGAAGATTGGTCTCATGGCAGTGCAAGAAGCAAACCACTATTTCACAGTCAACCACAGAAGCTGAATACATAACTGCATCACATTGTTGTTCTCAAGTACTATGGATTCAGAATCAGATGCTAGACTATGGTCTTTCTTTCTTGCAGACACCAATCTACATTGACAATAACAGTGCTATAACATTGTTAACAATCCAGTCAAACACTCAAAGACCAAGCATATAGAGATCAAGTACCATTTTATAAGAGATTGTAATGAAAAGAAATTAATTCAGGTTTGAAAGTTCACACTCATGATCAGTTTGCAGACCTTTTCACAAAAGCCTTTGATGTAGGCAGGTTTACATTCTTGGTCACTAGTGTTGGAATGATAAACTCTGAGTAAATATCTTCTCATTACATTTATTTTTGTACTATCTCTGTATATTCTTTCTTTCTTATTTGTTCTTTTATTTCTTTCATTCCTTAGGGTGCATTTAATAAGTTTGTGTGTGTTTCAGATGGCTTTTGGAGTCATCTGCATAGTCAAAAGTGCATAGTGAAGTTACCACTGCTCATTTGGAGTTACTATTGCTTGCAGTGTTACAACCGCTAAGCATAGTTTCTATCGCTAGCCTTTACTACTGCTACTTTTAGACAATTACTATTGCTTTAGAGAGATACTATTGCTTGCTTACTGATAACACCAAAATTATACATGTTTTGGTTATACTTAATTGAATGATTTAACCCCATTTCTGGCCTAATTACTCACCATTGGGACTTATTATTGCTTTTGTAGGTTTTGGAGGCCGTGGAACGGAAAAGTACGGAAAAAGGCGAGAAAACGTGAAAAATGCACAATCTCAATCCAGTAGCCTTTTGGCGATCGCGAAGATTCAAGTTTGGCGCCGCCAAATTCGCCAAGTTCGAAATCCAGGGTTTGACCAACGTGCTTTGCGCCGCGAGAAGGCCGTCTGGCGATCGCGAAACGGGCTCTGATCTCTCCTTTTAAATACCAGCCTCCTCCTTCAGTTTTCAGAGAGACACATAGATAGACAGAGAGATAGAGAGTGAAATTTGAGTGGTGCCGATACGCTGCGGGGTTCGATTCTCGATCATCCGTCGTTGTACTGTCGGTATAATGTCTGTGTCTACTCTCGTTTTATCTGTTTTTATTATGTCTAGTGAGTAGTCTTTAGTAGTGGTACTTATTGTGGTTGATGAACCATTGTGGATGATGATTATGATTTAATGTTTATTGGTTTGTTTTTGGTTAATTGAATGTGTGTTATGGTTCCAATCTGATTCATATTGTTTGGTTATTTGAACTCGTTGGTTGGGTGTATCTGTTTGACCAAGATAGATAGATTCCGATAGGATAATCAACCTTTCTTGACCTACCCTTCGTTCCGGAGAGTTGTGTTAGGTGGTTACTCGGACCGAGAGCGACCAGGTAGTAGAAAACCATGCAATAAAGACCTAGTTGATAGCCATAATAGTCACATGTTAGGGTGTCTCAGACAAACGACCTATGTATTGGGACTAGGAGGACCAAGACCTAGTTGATAGCCATACTAGTCACATGTTAGGGTATCTCAGACTTAAATTCCTACAACAACCGAAACAACCAAACCTTTGGCATGTTTAAATCATCCACTTGGGGAATCAGTATACCATGATAAGTACTACTGTTTTCCTTCATATAGTTTTAATCAATCTGTTAATTGCTTTCTTAGTTCTTAATTAATTTAATTGTCTTTTTAGTTATTAAACCTTTTTCATAAAAACCCCCCAAAAAGCTTTAGGTTAATTAAACTAGTCAAGATTAACAGTCTACGATAACTTGACCGTTCCCAGTGGTAGATACGATACCTGGACTTTCCTACACTATATTACTCACGATCAGGTACACTTGCCTGTATATGTGGTAAGACAGTGGCTAGGCATTAGAGGTTAAAACTTGTTTCGCTTTTTATGTATGATAATTACCGCATCAAGTTTTTAGCGCCGTTGCCGGGGAATGGTAGTTGTTAGATTTTAGTCTTTATTAGTTTTGTTAATCGGTCCTTGTAGGGATTCTTTCCCTTGCAAGTTTTTCGCTTTCTAGTTTAGTTAGTTGTTTTTATTTTATCTTATCTCTTTGTTTCCCGCAAGTTGCCCGTAACCGTTTGTTGTGGTTTCAGTCACGACGGAATTGTTAGAGCCATTTGAGGAGCCGGAGAGAGAATTCAGAAAAAGAAACAAAAAGAAAACAAAAGCCAACAAAGTTAGCCCGAGAGCTTTGATTTTTGATATGGGGGACGAAGCACCGATGTGGACCGCCAGGAGAGCTGCTCCAACAGTACCCACCAATCTGATCACGAAGCCGGACCTAAACAAGGAGGTCCCGGGGAAGCTCCTTCACATGATCAAGGACCTCACCTTCGACGGGAAAAACGATAGCAATCCTATCGTACATATGGAGAACTTCGTGGATATTTGTGATCTGTTCAAAACGGAGGAAGGCCGAGATGATGCGATTCACCTTCGAGTCTTTCCTCTTACACTTACCGGAGAAGCTAGAACTTGGTTGCGATCGTTGGAGCCAAGTTCGATCACCACTTGGGAAGGACTTCGTTCAAAGTTCCTTTCCCAATTTTTTCCGCCATCTAAAATCGACAAGTTAAGAGCCGAGATCCGATCCTTTCAACAAGATGACGGGGAGACCATATCCGAAGCATGGGAACGTTTTAAACACCTTCTAAATTCGTGCCCGAGTCACGGATTGAGTAAGAGTGAACAAGTCCAAACCTTCTATAGTGGGATTGCTTATTCTTCACGAGCTACATTGGATTCATCTACCGGAGGTGTCTTTATGTACAAAACACCCACGGAAGGATATAAGCTTCTCGAGGACATCCTCATACACAACATAGATTGGAGGACGGACAAACGCTTGCAAATCCCGAGAATGGCCGGAAAGATCTCAACTGACTTCGACCCATCCGATGAACTAGCCTCGATGAAAAACCAACAGGTAAAGTTTGAGCGCAAAATTGAAGAACTAATTAAATCTGTTCATGCTTTGCAGGTTGGATGCGAGGAGTGCAAGGGACCACACTTAACGAAGGATTGCCCGAATCGTCCGATGATGACACCCGAGGAGGTGAACTACCTTAACTGAGGCGATTATCAAGGGAGGTGGAATAACAATCGTAATTTCATCACGAGACCTCCTGGTTTCTTTGCACCAAATCAACAAACCCAAAGACCGGATGGAGAGCCACGCGTTTCTATCGAAGACCGACTTCGTCAATTCATGGATGCACAAAAGAAGCTCAACGATGAGGTAGGTTCATACTTACGTAACCACCAAATTACCATCCAGAATTTGGAATTGCAGGTTGGTCGTGTTTCGCAACTTTTAAGTGAAAGGACTCAAGGGGAGCTGCCAAGGCAAACCCAAGTCAACCCAACAGTAGAGAACGCGAAACCGATGCTCATGATGACCGAAGAACCATCAAAGAAGAAGTGGACGGATATCTACACAAATAAATACGTGGAGAGCGATAGTGGTAGTGAACCCGATTATGCCACGGATTATGACTCGGAGGGGTTCACTATTTCGTTCGAACATCTAGGACTCAAAGGACCCGTTTCTTCAAGTGATGATGAGGAGGAAGACGGAAAGCAAGGCGGATATGCGGAGTTCGTGATACCGAAAAAAGAGGATAAATGCAAAGAGAAAGAGAAAGAGAAGGTGGCGGAAGATGAGCTCACCTACATTGCACCTATCAAACATGATCCGGGAAGTTACAACTTACCTATTTCATGTTCTAAATTTAATGGTCTTGCTTTGGTAGATTCAGGTGCCGCTCTTAACATGATGCCTGTTGGTTATTGCAGGAAAATGGGAGTCAAAAAGATCGTTCCAACAGACTATCAATACCGAGGGGTGAATGGTTACATGACTAAGCCGTTAGGGATAGCGGAAGGAGTCCCGATTCGAATTGGCAATTTTGTCTACTTTACGGACTTCATCATAGCTAATCTTCCAAATGATACGGAGATCCCAATGATCCTTGGGAGAGCTTTTTTACATACCGCCCAAGTGAATACCGATATGCGGAATCAAGTGACAAGCTTGGGGTATGGAGAAAAGCGGATTTATTTTGATCCCAACGGAGAGCCGGTCACCCATCTCGATGAACCTTATGAGGATCCTTCTCTAGCCTACAAGAAGAGCACGAACCGCCCGTTACTCCCTCATGAACATGGAAATAAGACGGAGGATTATCCGAACCCGATACATCAAAAGGATCAAACACCCAATGGGTCGGGATCCTCCAAGAAAGAGTATAGGAAGAAAAAGGGCTTGTCAGCCCGACGTGCCAAGAAATGAGCCGAAAAAGGGGTCGAGCTCTAGACCCATTCAAAAATGAAGCGCTTCTCGGGAGGCCATCCGAGCATTTTCTTTCGTTTTTTGTTTTTATGTTTTTCGTGTGTGTTTTTGCTAATCTTTTTGTTTGGGATTGCTTAGGTAACCATATGGAGGAGATAGAAGCCAAAAACGAGCAAATCCGATGCGTAACGAAGTTTTTGAAAAGTTAGAAACAGAAGGCAACTCGCGATCGCGAGTTTTTAAGTTTGGCGACGCGAGGTTGGCCAGCCTTGGTATTAGGTAAAATATTCGAATCTCGCAACGCGAGGAAGCCGTTTTGCGACGCGAAGTTTTTAAAATAGGGTAAAATTTTCAGAAACCGCCCGTTTCGCGACGCGAAACATCTTGTTTGGCGACGCAAAATCGGTGCAGACGGGTTTTTAACCTCTTTTCTCACTTTTTCAAAAGAACACAACCCTAATTCTCTCTAGGCGCCGCGAACCTTCATCACATACCTGCGAAATTCGAACTTCTTGTGCTTCAATTTCTTCATTCTCCATGAATAAGGTATGTTTCCCAACTTTAATTTCATGTGATTAGCTTGATTTGGTAAGATTAGATCTTGTTTTGGGCATCAATGGTGTTTATATGCTTTTATGGATTTGAGATTTTCTTGAAACTCCATTGATTGTTTAATGCTTATTGATTAATGCATGCTTTATACTTTGATTAAAATTTCATTCTAGCATGCTATTTGTTTGTTTAATCTAGTGAATGTGCTTTAATGATAAGTGTGGGTATTTTGCACCAAAATCCCCCACTCTTGTTTAGTTAGCTAGATTGGTTTATAATTGAGGTTGGACTAAAAGTTCAAGTGTGGGGATGTTACACACTGTTAGTGTTAGATTTATTAAAGAAGTTGAGGGACCATTTGTGAACATTTTATCTTTTGTAGGAATGAGGTATAAATACCTCATTGCCTTGTATTGTACTCTAAGTCTTTCAAGATCAATGACATATGAGTTTCACATTTTCTCTCTCTACTTTCTCTCTCTACTAGATCTATCATTTCTCATGCTAGATTGATTCATCTTGCACTTACAAGTGGTATCAGAGCTGGATTTGCTGATTGTATGAAGATTTATCATGAAGATTGATTGAAGATTTGAAGAAAAAAATGAAGAAAACTTGAAGAACTCCATTTTTGGTGCAAATTTGAAGATATTTGAAGATATATTACTTGATTGATCATGAAATTGTGTGTAATTTCATGATTCTATCAAGTTTTATGCATTAGAAGTGATTTAGAATCATTTAGAAGTATTCAGATTTGAATTTTGAGTTGAAAAAAGCTGAAAATCGAGTTTTGTTCGTAAATCTTCATATGTCTCGAGTCAATCTTCATATGTCTCGAGTGGTAGTTGTGTGGTAGTTAGAATTCGAGCAAAGTTAGATTTGGCTCGAGTTGAATATCTCGAGTAAAGGGTGATTTGGCTCGAATTAAGTGATTCGAGTTGTATCTCGAGCCGAAAGGAAATGTTGGCTCGAATTGAGTAACTCGAGTCAAAGCTAAAGAGTAACTCGAGCAGTGTTTTGATCTTATCTCGAGCCGTATCTCGAGCTGCACTTATACTCTCATCTCGAGCCGTATCTCGAGCAGAAGTTTGTTTGTGACTCGAGCCAAGATCAAAAATGTGTCTCGAGCCATATAGTAACAAGTGACTCGAGATAGTTTGTTGTATAACTCGAGCCAAGTTATTTTGTGCATCTCGAGTGGAGTTATAAAGTTGAAATTCTTCAAACATTCTCAAAACTGATATTTCTCATAAAATCAGTAACAAAGATCCGTTTTAAAGATGAGTCTTGCAAATCGGAGAGATGATATGTCAATGGGATCAGAGACCAAAGCACCGGTGCTATTCAAAGATGAGTATGAATTGTGGGTCTCGCGATTCAAGCTATACATAAGGAGAAAGAAAGATGGAGATAAAATTCTTCATTCGATTTTACATGGACCTCATCCTATCCCAGTTACCACACTTGATGGAAGACAAGTGCCAAAAGAATATTCAGAGATGGATGTGGCTGAAAGAGAAAGGTTTATGATTGATGTTGAAGCTCAAAACTGTCTAATTCAAGCAATTCCGAATGAAATCTTTCGCAAGTTTGATAGTTATGATGAGTCAGCAAAATCTATTTGGGATCAGCTACAAAAGATAATGATGGGTTCTAAGGTCGGAAATCAAATGAGAGTAACTAATTTGATGGATAGGTATGAAAATTTCAGAATGAAGGAGGATGAAACACTAGAAGAGACTTATGACAGGTTTGTGGAACTGATGAATGATATGAAGAAAAATAATATCATTCGATCAGAAATGGATTACATTGTGAAGTTCATCAACAACTTGTCGTCAGACTGGAAGCAATTTTCAAGATTCGTGAAGCAACACAAAGTTTTAAATGAGTTGAAAGTTTATGAGGTGTATGAGAATCTGTTATTGTTCGAGGAAGAGGTGAACGAAATTGCTGCTGAACGAAAGAAGAAAGAAAAGTCTGAAGCTGATTCTATGGCGTTGCTTGCTGAAAAGGAGAAAGCAAAGAAGAAAGTAAAGAAAGGGAAAGCTAAAGTGTTGGAAGTATTTGAAGATGAGGAAGAAGAGGAAGAGGATGAATATGATGAAGATGAAAGAGATCAAATGCTGCAAAGCTTATTGAGTCTAACTGAGGCTTATAAGAAGAAGTATTATAATAGGTCTGGGTCAAACAACAGAAGATTGTCTACAAGAGGTGGACGAGGCTATAACAGAAACTATGTGCAAAGTTCACAAGGATATCCTCCTCGAGTTGAAAATCAGTATGTTGACAGATATGCTACAAAGAAAGAGGAGGTTGTCAAAGATACTTCAGAGAAAACAGAGGAAAGGAAAGGCCAAGCTGGTATTACATGCTATAAGTGTGGAAAGACAGGTCATATTGCTAAAGGGTGTACTACTAAGATGTCGAAAGTGGAACTACTGAGGAAGAAGTTGGAACTGGCAGAGAAGCAAGAACAAGGATTAGTGTTGATGGCTGATGATGAAGAATGGCTGGATTATTCTGACAATGATGATCAAGCACAGATGTGCTTTATGGGCTTAATGGAGGAAGAATCAGAATCTGATGAAGAAATAGAGAGTGAAGGAGAAACTTCAACGGTACGTTCTGTCTCTCTTGCTGATCATAATAGAAAAATGCTTGAAGTGACAACATTAATTCATGACAAAAATAAAGAACTCGAACTTGTCATTTTAAAACAAACTAACGAAATTACTGATTTGTTGCAACAAAAAGAACAATTAAGTTCTCAATGTGCACAATTGCAAAAATCAGTAAATGAGTTTGAGACAATTCGAGCTGAACATAAGTCACAAAAGCTGGAAATTGATTTTTTAACTATCAGCTTGAGTGTGGAAAAAGAAAATGTTTCTAAGCTAAATAAGATGATTTCAGATCTTGATTTTAAACTTCATAAAATAGGTCAAACTGAGCATACAATTTTCTTGAATAAACAAGTTGAGTTTAGAGATTATTACTCCAAAGAAGGTCTTGGGTACACAAATCCAAATTATTTGAAAAAGACCCTTGGAGTTAAAAATCCAAACCATTTGCAAAAGGCTCTTAAAGAAAATGCAGCATTCTATGATCTTACGAGCATGTTAATGAGTAAGAGGTTTCCTTCGTTAAAAGGTTTTCAAATGAAGGAAGAATTTTCAGAGATGCAACATATGAAATTACATGATCCTCTGTACCATGATTCTAAATATCATAGGGTCAAGTTTGTGTATAATGATGATACTCTGAAGATTAAATCCAATTCAATTAAGGATGATCCAGTATATTTTGTATACCCAGAATCATCAAATAGTATTGTGAAACCATACATATCAACCAAGGAGTTGGAATGTAAAGTTTCAGAGCTTGATAAGCAAATTGAAGAGTTGAAAATTCAGAACTCAAATCTTTTAACTAAGTCAAAGAATTTTCTTCATTGGAATACTACTGATGTTGATTCTGAACCAATTTCACTGGTGTCAGAAATTCTAAATGATTTAATTTGTAATGTGTCAACATCAGTAGAAACCAGAAACTCTTCTCAAGATAATTCTGGGTTAAACCAAAATCTGAAAGAGGGTGTTGATGATGAGCAAGAAAAAGTTGTTCGTGTTGTTAATAATAAAGGTTATTTTGAATACAAAGAACCCTCAGCAATGTCAACTGATGATGTTGAGGTTCCTTATGATTTCAACTCTGTTAATTCAAAACAACCCATAATTGATGAAATATCTACTGCTCCGTCATCTTCAACAACACCGACTAATGGATTATCTTCCACTGATTTGTCAAAAAGTGATAGTGAATTGGGTGAATCCTCAAAGGAATCAAAGAAGCAATCTCTTGGAAATTCTGAACCTGTGTACTCAGCAACAAGATCAAAAGTTTGTCATTTTCATGATGAAATCTCTTATTTAGAAAAGAAACATGACAAGGAAAAGCACAGTTTTCAAAACACAATTAAACAGTTAAAGACAGAACTTTCTCGTCAAAAGTGTGATACAATATTTTGGAACAGCAAATGTGTAACCTTAACCAAAAACTATGATAGACTAGTTGAAAGACTGTCTATATATGAAGAAGGTCATCACTATGCTGGGAAAAACCAAAAGATCGTTCATACTCCAGTCACTCATGCATACATCAACAATGTTCAGTTCTCTCAGGGAGTAAAATCTATGTTACGGAAATTCCAGCATCACATTGATTTGAAAAAGCAAAATCCGAACATGGTAATTCCTGAGGAAACTGAACAAGTCAATCCAACTGTTTAATCTAAGTTGAAACCTTTTGATATCTGTACTAATCCTTCTACAGGAAGTTCCAACAGTGTGAGCCTTGAGAAGTCAAGAAAGAAGAGGTCAACGAAGAGGAATGTTAACAAATTAGATTTTAGTATGAAATATGCAAATAGCAAGTTTAGTGTGGGAAACAAACTGAATTCTAAAAATAATGTACCTTCCAAATTCAATTCTATGAATAAAAGGTCTACATCTGTTTCTTCAGTTTCTCATGCTTCACATTCTTCACAGAAGATACATCATACTAAATCTAATTTCTCTACGACTCTTCGTTCTTCTGTTCCTACATATGTTCCATTTCATGTTTTTAATATGCTTAGAGGAACAAAGTATTACTGGGATTCAATTGCCTGTACTTTTAAGAGTAATGCACGGAGTGGACCCATTTTAAAATGGGTTCCTAAATCCAACTGATTTCCTCATTGCAGGCCAGTCATAAATGGTACCTCGATTCTGGGTGTTCCAAACATATGACTGGGAGGAAAGAGCTTCTGTCTAATTACAGAGAAGAATATGGAGGCTCAGTCAAATTTGGTAATAATGAACTGTCACCAGTTGTGGGTCATGGAGATATTGTGTGTAAGGATATTACAATAAATAATGTAGCACATGTCGAAGGTTTGAATCATAACCTGTTCAGTATTGGCAAATTTTGTGATAAAGATTTAGAGGTAAATTTTAATAAACGTCGATGTGCTGTCAGAACTGAATGGGGTAGAGAATTATTAGTTGGCACTCGGAAAACTAATCTCTATACGATCAAACTTCGACATATGCTTGCAAAGAAATCTCAGTGTCTCATCACTCAGAAGTCATCTCATCAATCTTTACTTTGGCATCGTCGATTGTCTCATTTGAATTACACATATCTTGACAGACTGGTCAAAGAAAGGTTAGTATCTGGCATTCCAATGATCAAGTTTGAACCCGATCAACTGTGCTCAGGTTGTGCTCAAGGAAAAATGAAAAGAGCGTCTCATCCCCAAAACCTGAACAAGGGTCCAAATCTCCGTTGAGCTTAATCCATATGGATTTGTGTGGCCCGATGAAAACTGTCAGTCTAGCGGGTAGAAAATATGTTTTGGTCATTGTTGATGATTATTCACGATATACTTGGACACGGTTTTTGAAAACAAAAGATGAAACTTCGAATTTAGTAATAAATTTCATCAAAGCTGTTCAAGTACAACTTAAACTACCCGTTCAGACTGTCAGATCAGATAATGGGACGGAGTTCAAAAATCAAGTATTAAAAGGTTTTTATAATTCATTAGGTATTACTCAAACTTTTTCTGCCGCACGAACTCCTGAACAAAATGGTGCCGTTGAGCGTCGTAATCGTACGTTAGTTGAAGCAGCTCGGTCTATGTTGGCTCAAAGTCAATTACCTCAGTACCTATGGGCTGAAGCTGTGAATACTGCGTGCTACACACAAAATCGATCTATCATTCATCGGAGATTTGGAAAAACACCCTATCATGTTTTGTTTGGAAGAATTCCAAATATTGATTATTTCAAAGTGTTTGGGTGTCCTTGTTTTGTTCTTAATGAAACTGAGAATCGGGGAAAGTTTGGCCCTAAGTCAGATGAGATGATTTTTGTGGGATATTCAGATTGTTCAGTTGCTTATCGAGTTTTTAACAAAAGGTCGAGAGTTGTGTATGAAAGTGTAAATGTTAAATTTGACCCGTTTGTTGAGTTGTCTTCTAATGCAGATGCATCTACATCCACATCTAGCTCCAGTGATCCTCCAGCTACATCATCTGAGTTGGACAGTTTGTTTGAGTATTTTTATGATGACTTGTATGGTACTAATCAAATATCTTCGTCTACTGTAGGTATCTCATCTACTCCTTCGAGTTCGACTACTCCCTCATCTGAAGTTTCTCCAACATCATCCATACCATGTTCAGATCTTCCTAGTATTGTCTCATCACCTTCATCATCTCCCACAGTTATGGATACTTCTAATCCAGATATTATCATAGATTCTCATGATCAGTCGTCTTCTCATGAAGTTGTTCATAATGATTCTATTCCTGACTGGCATGAACCACTTACTGTGCATCCTACATCAACTGACACTATCTTGGAACCATCTTCTGTAAATAATCAAACACCTTTACCACATACTGTCAAATGGACAAAGGATCATCCTATTGATCTGATAATTGGTGATCCTACTTCTGGTGTTCAAACACGAGCTGCTTCTGCAAATGAGTGCAACTTTTCTGTATTTTTGAGTAACATTGAACCAACACGTGTATCTGATGCTTTACAAGATTCGGATTGGGTTACTGCTATGCAAGAGGAACTCAATCAGTTTGAGGCTTTAAAAAGTATGGCGGTTGGTCAAGTTACCTGAGTCTAAATCAGTTATTGATACCAAGTGGATATTCAAAAATAAGAAAGATGCGAATAACATAATTGTTCGTAACAAAGCTCGACTTGTGGCAAAAGGTTATCGTCAACAAGAGGGCATTGATTACGATGAAACTTTTGCACCTGTTGCTCGACTTGAAGCTATTCGTATGTTTCTGGCATATGCTGCTTACAAAGATTTCACTGTTTTTCAAATGGATGTTAAAACAGCATTTCTATATGGTCATTTGAAAGAAGAAGTCTATGTAGCTCAACCAGAAGGATTTGTACATAAAGAACATCCAGATTATGTCTATGTTCTAGACAAGGCTTTATATGGCTTAAAGCAGGCACCACGTGCTTGGTATGAGGAGTTGTCTAAACATTTACTTTCCAAGGGTTTCAAGAAAGGTTCGGTGGATTCAACATTGTTCTTGATGAAGGAAGGCGAACATATTGTGGTCATTCAGATCTATGTTGATGACATTATTTTTGGATCAACTAGTCGGGAGTTGTGTAAAAAGTTTGAGAATGTCATGACTGAAGAATTTAAAATGAGTATGATGGGAGAGATTAATTTCTTTCTGGGTCTTCAAGTTCGACAGTTTTCAGATGGCATCTTCATAAATCAATCCAAGTATATCTTTGATTTACTGAAAAAGTATGATATGTCTGGATGTCATTCGATAGGAACTCCAATGGCTACGGGTAATTCCATTGGCCCAGATCATGAAGGAAAGGATGTAGATTTGAGGAATTATCGAAGTATGGTTGGTTCTTTAATGTATCTTACTGCCAGTAGACCTGATATCATGTTTGCAACATGTGTGTGTGCTAGATATCAAGCCAAACCAAAGGAGTCTCACTTAGCTGCAGTTAAGCGTATTTTTCGATACTTAAAAGGGACTCCCTACTATGGCATTTGGTATCCAAAAGGTCTTGGTTTTGAGCTACAAGCGTATACTGATGCTGATTATGGAGGCTGCAATATGGACCGGAAGAGTACATCAGGTCATTTGCAATTTCTGGGAAATAAGTTGGTTTCATGAGCTTCTAAAAAGCAACAGTGTGTCTCTACCTCTACTGCGGAATCTGAATATGTTGCCGCAGCAAGTTGCTGTTCGCAAGTACTTTGGATGCAGTCGCAACTTCGTGATTATGGTCTTGAATACAAAAAGATTCCCATCTATTGTGATTCTAAAAGTGCAATTGCCATCTCTGCTAATCCGGTTCAACACTCGAAAACCAAACACATCGATATCAGGTATCATTTCTTAAAGGACAACGTGGAAAAAGAAAATATAGAGCTGTATTTTGTCAATACTGAATATCAACTTGCTGATCTGTTTACTAAGGCTCTAGATGAGAAACGTTTTAAATTTCTCATCTCTAGACTTGGTATGATTGACAAAAAGATCGTATAATCTGTATTTCTTCTTATACATAGCAGTACAATGGAATACTGAATTCAGTATGGTCATTGAACTTCTATGTATATTTTGAAATATAGTTTATTTGTTTCTTTTGTTGTTTTTTATTTTTCAAGTTGATTACTTTTGATATTTCTCTTATTCTTTTTCATGTTGATCACTAATGTGTTTGTTTCTTCTGAGAATATGGTTTTGTCAAGGGGGAGCTTATCTGGTACAGGTTCGTATGTCTGTTGTGAATCTATCTGTTACAGGTAAATACAGGTATGCTTAGTTTAAGGGGGAGTATTATGACTGCATTATGGTAGGGGGAGTTATTGACTCGAGCCATTTATTATAAGCACCTCTAACTCGAGTCATGATACTCGAGTCATGTAACTCGAGTCTCTCAACTCGAGTCACACACATCTCGAGTCAACCAACTCGAGCACACTCAACTCGAGTCACATACAATTCGAGTCAACCACCTCGAGCACACTCAACTCGAGTCACATACAATTCGAGTCAACCAACTCGAGCACTCACAACATACAACTCGAGTTAAACAACTCGAGCATTCACACCTCGAGCCACACACATCTCGAGCACACTCAACTCGAGTCACATACAACTCGAGTCAACCAACTCGAGCACTCACAACATACACCTCGAGCCATACAACTCGAGTCTTGCAATGTGATTCTATTCATCTCGAGTCATGTAACTCGAGTCATTCAACTCGAGTGTGAGGTAGTTATTTCTGTTACCCATCATGACCTCGAGTCATGTATCTCGAGCCATACAACTCGAGTCTTGCAACTCGAGCAATTTCAGTTGAGTCACACCTATCGTGCACATTTAATTCGAGTCATGCTACTCGAGTCATCACGAGTACATTTAACTCGAGTCATGTACTTATATCTCGAGTCATGAGTACATAACATTTGAGTCTTACTACTCGAGTCATGTAATTCGAGTTCGAGTCCCACTACTCGAGTCTTTCTTATTGTCCATCTCGAGTCACACATCTCGAGTCTTTCTTATTGTCCATCTCGAGTCACACATCTCGAGTCACACATCTCGAGTCTTGTATCTCGAGTCTAACCATTTGAGTAGTGTAACTCGAGTTGACTGGGACTTAGCTTTATCTCGAGTCATCTAACTCGAGACACATCATATCTCGAGTCATCTAACTCGAGCCACATATCTCGTGTCAAACATCTCGAGCCTTTGGTTTTCCTTGCCTTATCACTTGTTACAAGTATTTCGAGTGATGACTCGAAACATTCACTCGAGATGTATCTCGAGTCGCTTGAGCTGTCTCGAGCGGGTTCTTTGAACACAATTTTTTATCGCTCGAGATATTAAAGGTCCAATCCCTGACTGACACGTGTCATTGTCATCATGACTAAGATATCAGTTTTCAATCTTTCCTATAAATACATTGCTTCGATTCATAATTCCAATCTTTCTGGAATTTCAAACTCGTGCGGATCTATTCAAGTCGCTGCTGCCAAGTTCAAGAACCTGCCTTGTATTTTTGTTGTGTCGTGTGTGTTTTGTATACGTATCCAAGGTTCTACGAAGCCTATAGGTATTCACTCGGTCATATACCGATTAGGCTAGTAGATTTAACATGTTTGTATCACCTTATCTTAAAACACGAGTTAACATCTCGGGATTGTATTCTTGAAATCTTGAACCTAAACGTGTGAATGATCCGTTGTTCCGGATCATAAGGACTTGAGACTTTGAACTTCATATTTTTGACCTTAAGATTGACCTTCAATTCTACAATATAGTGAACTAAATTACAATACTATATAAGTCTTTTCATGAATTTAATGGGTAACATTGGTCTTATAAATTGTTAATAATGTTTGAGATATAAGAATAACATGGTTCAAAATTAAAAGACTTATATGTGTTAACACATTTCTAGTTCCTTATATTGATCAATGGTCATTCTTTTGATACAAATCTTCTCAAGTCCCACACTGTGTGAATTTCTTTTTCACACTCATATACGTTTTTCATAAAACCTTAACCTTAAACGATAAACCTAATGTTTTTATGCATTACAGACATGGAGGACTATACTTTTCCAGACTCCGATGATATGGCGATTTCCGACATTATTTCAGTGCAATCATCTTCACGAAATCCGAATGCTGATCCGGATAGACAACTCCTTCGTCCATCGCTATATCAACCATCGATATCGAACAATGTTCCTTTCAACCCAAATGCATCTCTGAAGGCTCCGGTGATCACTGCAATTTTACGAAATCATCCATTGTACACTGTGCTTACACGGACAGTTGAAGTTCCTTTGCTATATGTGCAACAAGTATGGCACACGCTGCAGTTTCATGCTGATCCGGGGAACCATCATTTTACGGCTAAGCTAGATCATTACAACATCAGTTTTGGAGTCAACAAATTTCGCCGTGTACTCGGCTTTCCGGAAGCAGATAGTCGTCCCAATGCAAATCAGTTTGAACCATTTGCATCATTGGAAGTTGCAATGGCCGGTGTTGAATCCGTTGGTCACCTGCAGGCGATCAATGCACCATCTCAGTTCAACAAATCCCACTTACCTCCGACATACAACACGTTGTTCACAATCCTAAGTCGATGTTTGACTGGAAAGCGGACGGCTCAAGACACGGCGACGCAATCATTTTTGGTTCTATTTTATGGAGTCTTATTCAACAAGCATTACGATTATGCTTCGTTGATTTTTTACGATCTAAAGGAGTTGTTAGCGAAAAAGCAAAAGCACTTGCCATACCCGCGGTTTCTCAGCACTATTATTGCAAGTGCAATGCGTCAGAATCAAGATATTCCGCGCCGGTCAGATGCGGAAAAGGTCAAGATCCATGACATGCTGTCTATTCGATATCCGAAGAAGACTTTTCCTCCGGAGGTTCCGTTATTTTCTGAGCTTTTAGATTATGCTGATCAGAATGTGGCGTGTGTGAGAGCGTATAGGGCTAGGTTTCCACCTATGGTCCAACCAGAGCCGGAGGGACCTACCCAAGGTGTCATAGTTCCTAGAAGTGAGGGTATAGTTCCTAGGGACCAACGATCACGGGATCTTGGTCAGGGTGTGTTGAGGGAAAATACCGAGAGGGGTGCCGGTGGGGTCCATTCTGATCAGTTAGCTCACTCATCCACTCTCAATGTATCCGTTCAACTTGGACAAATCAGTTCAGCGGTTCAGATGGATGATGTGTTTGCTACTCTTGAAGATGAGCATGGAGCTACGTCTCCAATTTTACACACGAATGTGGAGGCTAATATGGATGATTTTACTCTATCTCCGGTAAATGAGCATTTTGTGGGTGAATTTCCTGATATAGAGGAGGTTGCCGAGTCGTTACTTGAGTTGTCTCAACCGTTGGTGGATATATCAGATGCACAGTGTTACTCTCCAAATGAGTTGGCACAACGTCTTCAACGACTTATGGGATATGACTCCTCTTCTGAAGATAGTATTGGAGCAATTGCTGATGCTGCCCATGATGATGATGATGATGATAATGATGATCATGATGATGATATGCCTGACAGAGTCTCGAGTCCTTTGTTGACTCAGGGTGACATAAGGGTGGCTGAGGGAGATTTAGTTGAAAAATCGGATGTGAGGTTGAGTGTTGGGGGAGATAAAAGAATTGATGAGAGTGAGATATGGGCTAGAAAAGAAGTACAAACCCCTTTCCAAGCCGAGTCTAGCTGGGTAGCCACATCATCTAGGGGTGAGCATTTGTTGCCACTGCCTATTGAAAAAGACATGAGATCCCCACTCATGCAATGCACAACCCAACTCACCCACTCTACCGTTTCTCAGCAAACGGTAGTTTCAACTTCTCACGGGGACTTACCACAACTTGTACCCATTCCTCACTTGGAGGTTGGTGGTACCGACACAGTGAGGCAGCTGCCCCCGCCCACGACTTCATTTGTTCACTCATCGAGTCTAGAACCAATTGATTCAAATGTAAATCTTTCTTTGACTAGGACACAGGTGCAAACCACCTTTGCAGGAGGCTTCAGTAGCCCTGCCGGAACCACCGTAGTAAGTTCTGCATTTGTTGCGGGCTTGCCAGGATCGGAGGGAAATCCCATCAGCGCTAACATCATGCCAACACTGAACATGGGTTCCTTGAGTTCTACTCTTGGATCAACGAGAAGTCTGAGTGACCTCGGCGTTAGTTTGCCCGCATCTTCTATTGTCACGGAGTTACGGCAACAATCTACTATCTTGGGTTCTTCCTCAACACCCATTGGTAGTATATTGTCAGATTCAGTCCCGGTTTCCACATCTTCCACATTTACGGCTTCTTCTGCTTCGTCTGCACCATCTATTTCTGTACCTCCTCCGACAAGCATGGCTTCATCACCGGATGTTGATCTCTCGCGTCTTCCGGTTGTTGTTACTGCTAATCAACTTATTACCCGTTCTTTATTTCGAGCTAACAACGAACAGATGGCAACGGTTATTCAGCAGCAGACTGCTCGCATTTCTGCTTTGGAGAAGCAAGTAGCTTTGTTAGCTAAGGGTAAAGCTCCAATGTCTGATCCTCCTTCACAGCCTTCTCATTCAGCGGCTGATTCACTTACTATTCCAGAGTTGAAGGGGTTGCTTTTCTCTAGACTCTTAGAGTCGGGCTCAGCTGAAGATAGTGATCTTGTGGGCATTCTACAACAGCAGACTGCTTTACAACAACGTGCTATTCAAGAACAAAGGTCTCGGGCTCACTTGGTTACTCATACGGAATTTCAGCAATTTCAGGCCACTCTTGATGCCTCTCTCACCAAGACATTTACCGAGATCAACCAGATGTTCACTGATGGCTTATCACAGCTATCTGATCGGATTCGAGGTATTGAAGAGACATGTCAAGCTGCTGCTAGACGGCCCACTAGACGGCATGATGATCATGATGATCATGATCGTCATGAGGGGGAGAGGAAAAGAAGGAGACTTGAAAGTGAGCCGTCTAGGGTACCAACCACGTCGAATGTACGGATCATTGACAGGTTTGAGGAAAGGCCTCCGAGAGAGAAACAACCTGCAAGACATAGAGATTCAATTGTTCTAGCGGGAGGTGAAGAGATGGAATCAGAACCAGTCTTACAGTCTACTCTAGATTTTCTGGGGTCGGTGCAAGAAGAGATGCCAGAAGAAAGAACTGAAGAAAGAGGAGTGAAGTTTTCAGGGGCGTCTAGTTCTACATCTGAAATAGATAGAGTTCTAGCGCTACTTGAGAATGTAGCTTCTGAAATTAGAGATTATCAAGTGCCGAATGAGGAGGTTCAAGAGGCAAGGTGTGAAGAAGACATTCGATTGAAAGATATGTTCGATGATGTAGAATTTGATTTTGAGAAAGAAAAGCCTGTGGATGATGTGGAAGGTCCGCTATTAGAAGAAGTGCTGCCTCAAGATGATTTGATGCCAGTTGATCCGAAGAAGGTGGAGTTATGGGAAAGAATGAAGGCTAGCTCAGGGAAATTCTTAAAGAGAACTGAATGGAACCGATTCACTAGAGCCATAGGGAAGTACTTGGAGGAAAGGTACAAAAGCCGGTTTTGTTATCATGAGCGGAAGTTGAGTTATGTGAGGTTGTATGGTATAGAGAATCTGAGAAAAGAGTTGATAACAGAGTATGTGCACATGAGAAAGGTGAAAAAGCAAAGAAGAGAAGCTTTGGTGTCAGACTACAAATTTGTTGCAGTAAAGAGTTACAAGACCAACAGATTGAGTGCATATTGGTACCCAGTAATTACATTCACTAGAGATGATGGGAAGGAATATGTGATTACAGAAGCTGATTTTCAAGATGTAAGCTTTGATGTGATCTTTGGGATTTTATATGATCTCAAAGGTAAAGCATTTAGAACAGAGGAGGAGGTAATTGCTCTAACGGCTATTGTTAGACATGTCAAGGCTTCAATATCATTGGCTCATTTGTATGATTTTCAACTGGGACTAGAGAATTGGTCATCAAAGTTATTCTGTCACAAACCACAAAGGAGTCTGGTTGGTGAAGAAAAGGACTTTGTCTTGTACACAGTGTTCTATGATGCAGATGAAACCAAGATCTCGTGTGTTTATCCAGATTCTCTAGGCAACAAGAAGAGGATGTACTCTCATGAAGTGATGTTATTTTGTGATGACACTTTAAAGATGGTGATGGATGGGTTGAATACAAGATTGCAAATGGATAGGCATAAAGTACATGATATCTCAGCTGCAAACAAGGTGTTGATCAAGCATTTTGTAAAGGAGATAGAGAGAAGATTGAAGCTGAGAAATGATATTAGGTTTGCAGAAGTCAAGTTCAAGTTGAGAAAGCCTTCCGTGAAGCAATCTTAGTCAAGTAGTTGTTTGTTTCTTTTGTATGTCCCTCCTTCTTTTATAAAAGGGGGAGATTGTTAGTGTTAGATTTATTAAAGAAGTTGAGGGACCATTTGTGAACATTTTATCTTTTGTAGGAATGAGGTATAAATACCTCATTGCCTTGTATTGTACTCTAAGTCTTTCAAGATCAATGACATATGAGTTTCACATTTTCTCTCTCTACTTTCTCTCTCTACTAGATCTATCATTTCTCATGCTAGATTGATTCATCTTGCACTTACACACACCCCCTTTGACTTTATTTTCAAGTATGTATTCGTTAGCTGAACTTGTTAGTCGTGGAAGCTTTGTCTCGTTGAATTTTGATATGAATAAACCCTTGTCTTGCGTTTATTGATTAAATATATCTAAGACAATGGTATTTTGATTTTGTAGAGACAAAGAACCCGCTCGTCAACTTCCACCGCCCCTACTTTCCGTGCACCGGATGGGAGCCACGCTTTCACCTTTTTCATGAATGACCAACGTTGAACGCTCCGAAGCGAGAGGAATACCGGGATTCAGTTAACCGGATTGTTGTCCCAAAATACAATAAGATAGCAAGAGAAATGGATTGAATCAAGAGCAAGAAGATGAAATAAAGCTTCAAGCAACAATGGTGATATCTTGCCCAAAATGGTATAAATGATCCAACACCAAAACCCTAATCATCCTTTACCTTATATAGGTAAAAGGAAGTTACACAAAATGTCAATAAAGGCCCCCGAGGTTCCAAACCTCAAACAGGGGCACTAACAAAGTTAAATGTTTACACAAGAGGAAATTAATCTAGAAAGCAGGTAAGATAGTGAGTTTCTGACTCTTCACAACACAAGAGGTCCTACACGGCTTCTCACTCGTCAAGTTCTAGTACCGAGGAGAGTTGATTGGAACCTCCTTAGATCAATGGGAGTTGAAAACGACATCAAGGCGATACTCGAAAAGCACGCCTATGACGAAGATGGCACCGAGTATTACATATGCCGTGCATGGGAACGAGTCTTCGACATTGCCGAGACCCTCTACCGCGAGCATATCATTGAGTTCGTGGCCACTTTCCGTTTCAACGCAATAAAGGCCCTTGAGGAGTTCTATCAGTCATGCATGACATTTCGACTCGGTAGAGTGTGGCGATCGCTTTCATTGGTGGAGTTTGCCGTTGCTTTGGGGATATATACCCAAGATGAAGTCGATGCTCTCGGATTTGTGGAATACATGTGGGTGACTGCGAAAAGACCGGACGGTTTTGATCCTCGGTTGGCTTGGGCGATCTTGGGTGATGGTGACTATGGTGGTAATCTCAAAGTGAAGGGTTTTCTTGCTACTACAGACCGACTTTTGCACCATATGCTTATTCACGCGGTGAATGCTCGTTCCTCGAGTGAGGAAAAAGTTTCTTCGGACGATCTACGGCTTCTTGAGCAGCTTTCTACGGATGACAAGTATCTGATTGCTCCGCACCTTATTGTCGTGCAACTCGCTAAGGCGAGTGGTTATCGAGAGGGGAGTCGATTGGTTGGTGGCCAGTATGTTACGCTTCTAGCCAAGCACTTCGGTATCCTAACCGACGGTGCCATTGCATCGATGACGAACCTTGGTGAGATGGGGTTGATTGATATGGACCAACTCCGTGGCATGGGTCTGGCATTGGTTGATCATCTGATTAGCGGGGATCGGAACACGTGGATTCACAACCCTCATGCTTATGGGACGAGGAGAGCACATCGGAGCACGCAAGAAACCAGAGGAACGAGTGGGACGAATGCGGGAGAACAACCGGCGGGATGGACAGCGTATTCGGGATATCAAGACTTGAGTAACCAACTCTCGAAGATGTCATTGTCCTATGGCCAACATCATCAACATATGGAGTACAACACAACGGAGGGTCTTCACCAAGCAAATTAGCAAAGTGGAGTGATGAACCAAATGGCCTCCCACTTCGGTATTCAACCGAATACCGCTTATGCCCCATCTCCATATTGGCCATACTCCGAGGACGCACCGCCCGGTTACCCGACTTTTGAGGATTGGCAAAACCAACCTCGTGGCCCTTATTGATCTCTATCTCTTTTAATCTCATTCGATATGGTTGTCGTAAACAATTTTATTTTGTTTGTGGTTTGTTTTGTTTGGACATCTTTTATTTTTGTTTGTTTGGTTTGCTTAGGTTAAGACTTTTTAATTGTTTGCTTGCTTAGTTTGGTTTATTTTCTTTTGTTCATTTTTACTTTTTTCTTTTTCTTTTTGGTAATAGATACAGCGATCTATGATCTTGAATCGAGCACGATTTTGGAATACACACTCTCTCTCTCTGATCAGAACAGATTTCGTCACATAACCCGGGAAGTTTCTCTTTTTCCCAATTACTCCTTAATTGTTTTAACTGTTGCATTGAGGACACTGCAAATTTTAAGTGTGGGGAGGGGGTTATGTAGACTTATCTGTTTAAATGGGTTCACTTTTTGCTTTTTGGATTGTCGTTTTTCAAATTTTTGAAAGCTTTGAGATTTGACCCCAATTTTTTTTGAAATCTGAGATTGTTTTTGGAGCTGAGTTGCTTGCATAGGAGAACACTGAATAGGATTAGTTGAGTAAAAGGATGCCTTGGAATACCAATTACCATGAGTGCCTCACCCAATTCCTTTGAGAGTTTGAGCCTAATTGTTATTCATTTTGTGAGGAATACCGACTTTGACCCAAGGTAGAACTTGTCATTTAAATGCTTGTCGAGACCACATAAGAGAAGTATTTATCACCATTGCACTGATAGAGGCCTTCGTTTCTTACCCTTTTAGCCTTCGTCAGATAACCTCATTATAAGGTTATTTGATATGTCTAGCCTTTGATTATAAAGTACTCATCTTTAGTACTTTATACGTTGTAACCCTTTTGAGCCTTAGCCTTTTCATTTCTTTACCCACTATACACTTTATCCTTTAGCCCAATTTTTTATCTATCTTTTGGCCGTAGCTTAAAGTTGGAAGCTTTCATGTTTTTGGTCTGTTTTATGAATCTGACAAATAGAGAAAGGGATTATGAGAATGAGAGAAAAAAGAGTAAAAAGCAACATAGTTGCTACTCAAGAAAAAAATAGAGAGCTTGAAAAAGAAAAGAAAAGAAAGATAGAAAACGACTCATGCAAAAAGAAAAATCAAAAGAGTCGATGTGCTGAAAAAAGAAAAAAAATATATATCGAAGCCACAAATAAGCAATATGCTTAGGCCGATATAAAAGTGATAGTGATAGAAATCCCGAGCTCTAAAAATCTCAAAAGTCAGATGATTAATTTGGATCTTGAACTGATTGGTTTTCAGGTTTTTGCTACAACCCTTAGTTACTTATATATATATATATCCTTTATCCTACCCTTAACCCTTAGCCTAACGTTACAACCCTAAAGTCCTCTTGACGGTTGACAACTTCTCAGTGGTGGAGATTAGATTTGGTGACAAGCTTATGCATGCGGGAACTAGTCGAGTATTGGTGTGATCACTTATATATACACTTTTACCCCCGAGAGATACACTTCACATGATTATTCATACTATGTGAGGGTGAAAGGTTGATCTTGGTATCCGATTACTTGATGTATCTTGTTTGTGTGTTCGATTGTGTGAGTATGCTCTGTTCTCTTGAATGATCTTGGGTGGAGATAATTTTGGCGTTATCTTTCTTATCTTTCAGTCTTTTGATTGAGGACAATCAAAGCTTAAGTGTAGGGATTTTGATAACACCAAAATTATACATGTTTTGGTTATACTTAATTGAATGATTTAACCCCATTTCTCACCCATTTCTGGCCTAATTACTCACCATTGGGACTTATTATTGCTTTTGTAGGTTTTGGAGGCCGTGGAACGGAAAGTACGGAAAAAGGCGAGAAAACGTGAAAAATGCACAATCTCAATCCAATAGCCTTTTGGTGATCGCGAAGATTCAAGTTTGGCGCCGCCAAATTCGCCAAGTTCGAAATCCAGGGTTTGACCTAAGTGCTTCGTGCCGCGAGAGTGCCATCTGGCGATCGCGAAACGGGCTCTGATCTCTCCTTTTAAATACCAGCCTCATCCTTCAGTTTTCAGAGAGACACATAGATAGGCAGAGAGATAGAGAGTGAAATTTGAGTGGTGCCGATACGCTGCGGGGTTCGATTCTCAATCATCCGTCGTTGTACTGTCGATATAATGTCTGTGTCTACTCTCGT
The DNA here is from genome assembly GCA_030169165.1 of Centaurea solstitialis. Taxonomy (NCBI): domain Eukaryota; kingdom Viridiplantae; phylum Streptophyta; class Magnoliopsida; order Asterales; family Asteraceae; genus Centaurea; species Centaurea solstitialis. The sequence continues at coordinate 49,908,889 of CM058047.1, read as the reverse complement.
TTTATCTGTTTTTATTATGTCTAGTGAGTAGTCTTTAGTAGTGGTACTTATTGTGGTTGATGAACTATTGTGGATGATGATTTTATGATTTAATGTTTATTGGTTTGTTTTTGTTAATTAAATGTGTGTTATGGTTCCAATCTGATTCATATTGTTTGGTTATTTGAACTCGTTGGTTGGGTGTATCTATTTGACCAAGATAGATAGACTCCGATAGGATAATCAACCTTTCTTGACCTACCCTTCGTTCCGGAGAGTTGTGTTAGGTGGTTACTCGGACCGAGAGCGACCAGGTAGTAGAAAACCATGCAATAGAGATAGGATTGGGTGACTGGTACTAGATTGTCTGACAAACGACCTATGTATTGGGACTAGGAGGACCAAGACCTAGTTGATAGCCATAATAGTCACATGTTAGGGTGTCTCAGACTTAAATTCCTACAATAACCGAAACAACCAAACCTTTGGCCTGTTTAAATCATCCACTTGGGAATCAGTATACCATGATAAGTACTACTGTTTTCCTTCATATAGTTTTAATCAATCTGTTAATTGCTTTATTAGTTCTTAATTAATTTAATTGTCTTTTTAGTTATTAAACCTTTTTCATAAAAACCCCCCAAAAAGCTTTAGGTTAGTTAAACTAGTCAAGATTAACAGTCTACGATAACTTGACCGTTCCCAGTGGTAGATACGATACTTGGACTTTCCTACACTATATTAATCATGATCAGGTACGCTTGCATGTATATGTGGTAAGACAGTGGCTAGGCATTATAGGTTAAAACTTGTTTCGCTTTTTATGTATGATAATTACCGCATCACTTACTATCGCTTACCATTGCTCGCATGTTACCACCGCTAGTTGTCAATTATAATTGCTCGCATGTTACTACCGCTGGTTATTGATTACTATTGCTCGTAGGATACTACCGCTGGTTATGGTTACTATTGCTAGTACTCGCTATTTACCACTGCTTAAAGTTATTACTGCTAGTTACTGTTGCTCGCATGTTTACCACTGCTTGTTATAGTTACTACCGCTTTTAACTTTCTTACACGCGACTTACCCCTGCTCGTTCGTTACCACTGCACTTAATTGTTACTACCACTTTTAACTTACTGTTGCTAGTGGTAGTTATTCATCATTACTACCGCTTTTAAACATTACTGTTGCTAGCGTTACTTACCACTGCTTGTGGTCTGTGTATAAAAGCCCTAATTCACCGCCTTTTTCACAACGGCTAACTTGAACTCTTTCTCTGAGAAACCGTTGCTATTCTGCGATCTTGTGATCTTGGCTATTTGCTCTGTTGACGATCTGTTCTTGGTTAATAATCTGTTCTAGGGATTCAATTTCGACATTTGATCAATCATGGCTTCTCTCCGCTTCATTCAAGATCATAACAAGGTTGGATATCTCACAAAGGACAGTCATTCCTCTGGATTTGAAGCAATCGTTGATTTCTTGGCATCATCATCTATTGCGTATGCGGCCACACTCAATCCTACCATCTACATCACATATATGAAGGATTTTTGGGCCAATGCTACCATTGAAGAATCTGAAGGGGTCAAATCCATTCGAACCACCATCTGTGGTCGTCCATTAACTGTTACTCCAGCCAAAATCGGACATCATTTGCAACTGAATGATGAATCAGGTATAACCATGCTTTCTACTTCAACTACAATGGATGCCTTTTTAAGAATGTGGTATGCAGGCTCCCAAACTTCTTCAAAATATCTGAAAGGCAAATTCTGTCCTTAGTGGAGATTCTTTGTGCATACCCTTCTCCACTGTTTTTCTAAAAAAACAAGTTGGAGTGAGTTTAGTAGTACCATTGCTTCTGCTTTGGTTTGCTTATCCACACAACAGGTTTTCAACTTTTCACAAATGATTTTTGATGATTTTGTTTACAATCTTGAGAACATGAACAATGCAAATGTCAAATCTTTTTACATGTTCCCAAGATTTGTTCAAGAAGTGATCACTCTGGAATTGACGGATGTACCTCTTGATGGAGACACTTATCAGAGCTCTGCTCTTGGTAGTAAATTGTTTTCCAACATGAAGAGACCTGCACAGGGCTCTAATGACACTTTCACCCCATTGTTCTCTACAATGATGGGTGTGAACCCCCCACAAGGTGAGGCATCAGGCTTGCAGCCCTCACAATCAAGCATACCCACTGATGACCTACCCCCACCTTCTAGTTCAAACATCCCCCAGTCCCTTGATTCAAACCCCACCCCTTCACTCAAACAATATGTTAGAAAGAACAGGGGAGCTTCTTCCTCCTCTGGTTCTCAACCCAATGAGCCTTTAAGCCATCAGTTGGAGCACTCTCCTTCTGATTCTTTCCAAAGGGATACCCTAGGAGTGATGCCCCACTCAAGTATAAAGAAGGTGCCCTCTAAGGAGAAGGATGGGCATGTGGTTGGTGAGGTTCAGACTACTGATGTTGCACAAGGTGTGCATTAGGACAGTTTGAACATAGCTAAGACCTCCACCACGGCAACTCCAGGTGAGAAATCATCAGGAGGTCTCAGGTGCCAAGAAACCAAGGGGGCAGCTAGTGCTTCAGCTAGGCTGAAGACTTCTGCTAAAAAGTCCAAAGATCCAGTAAGGGAGTTAAAAACTTCTAAACCTGGTGAGGGCAGCTATACACACACTAAAATGATGGCAGACCTGGCAACCATTGCCAAAGACTTGAAAGCTCATGATGTAAATTTTCAAATTCATGAGGAGAAGCAAAAATCTCATGAAGAAAGATTGGATATGCTGGAGAAGGTGATTGATATTCAAAATCAGCTCATTAAGGATAAGGATGCTATGCTGGCAAAATTCACAAGGAAGATGCAGTATCAGGGGGCTCAGATGGCCTCTATGCACATGAAGATCTCAACTCTTCAGAGGAGGTACTCCACCTTGGTCTCATTCACAAAGGGGGAGAAGAGATCAAAGGTCAAGGGGGAGCAGAAGAAGAAACAGGTTGTAAATGAAGAGGTTGAGACAAGGGAAGCTGCTGAATCTGCTATGCCTGAGTGTGATATGGCTGAGGCTGGAAATAAAGATGAAAGAGAGGCTGTTGCTAAGGGGGAGACAGAAAAAGAGGCTGATATGGGTGAGAAGTCTGTGGATGAGGATGAAGTTACCATTGCCGAACTGTTGTTGAAGTTGCCTAAAGTGATCACAAAGGGTGTAGTGATCAAAGAAAGACAACCAGAATCAAAGAAGAAGGGTGCTGAGTTAGACCCTAAAGACAAAGGCAAGAAAATTTTGATAGAAGAACTTGAGCCAGAATCTGATGATGAGAGAATGCATCCAGTTGTTGAAAATAAACTCTCCGAAGCTTTCATTCTAAAGCTTGCAGAAGAGGATGAGAGGGAGAGAAAGGGATTGTTGGCAAAACAAGCAGAAGCTGATAGAGTGGGTGCTGAGAAACTGCAAGAAAGGTTTGATAAGGAAGTTGAAAAGGAGACAAAGAAAAAGCCTAAAAAGAAGATAGTCAAGAAGAAAGTAACTCCTTCCAAGGCGGCCAGTGATAAAAGAAGAATGATGGTGAGGTATCTGGCTGGAGTTCTTGGAAGACCTGTTCAATATTTTGCTAGATGGAGCATTGTGAAGGTTGAGCAGAAGTACCATGAAACAAGAGATAAACTGGATCAGGAAGCTGTTGAACAAGAGGATGAAGAGGTGCCTTTGGTACATAGAAAGAGGAAGAGAGATTAACTTGCCACTGCTGAATGCAATGTTGAAGGTACTACTAGTGAAAGAAAGACTGATGAGGACGAGCAAGGTGAAGAAATGCTTACTACTGCTGAAGGTACTGCTGCAAAGGAAAGAGAGCCAACACTAATTGAAAAGGAGTCTGAAGATTTGGTAAAGAAGTTTGCCAAAGTGAGGAGAGTAAAAAGAATGGCTCACAAAGAAAGACGGCAAAAGATTGTAGAAGAACCATCAGACATCACAAATTGGTATTACTTTGAGGATTTAGAGCTGATGTTTTTCAAGGTAATCAGAAGTGGAGGTAGGAGTGAGATATATGCAAACTCACACTCTATCTTTACAAAGTTACCTAGAGCTGATCTGATGAAGATGTATGAGTTAAGTTGTACAATGGAGGATGGTGACTACATGGAGACTAAGCTGATGAAGGAAGACTTGCAGTTGATGTTTGCATTTGCCAAAACAAGGAATGATCAGAAGAAAAACAGTGCAAGAGATCACAGGGATAGTATTGGTGAAGGAAAGGTTGTTGGCTGGTTCACCTACAAGAAAAACAAAACTTTTTCTTTATCATTTGAGCAAGGAAGACAGAGTTACTTTCTGATAGATAAATGGTATGACTTTGATCCAGGTATGATTGAGGGTGTGATAAGGCTGAAAGATGAAAAAGCTGCTCTCACTGAGTTAGATAAGGAACTGGTTGAGAAGTTGAAGTCTCAAGTCATTGGTATTCAAGAAAACTATTTGGGAAAGGAGACATCTGATCAACCTAGAAAGGTCAAGTCATGGGGTATTCATGGAATAGAGAGACTGTTTTATGCCATTGAATGGGAAGATGGTGAGATGCTTAAAAGATCTGTGCTATACAAGCTGCTGGAGGAGTGCACAAGAGAAAATCTGAAAGACATGTATGAGATTGGAATGAAGCTATACAAGTCTGAGTTTGAGTCTGATAATATGCAAGATGAGTTGATTGTGAAGTTCAAAAGTGCTCTGGAATGCCTATGTTGGTTGTTTGAGCCATCTAGGATTACCAATCTTATGAATCAACAATGTGAAGCTGTGAATGAATGGAGATGGTTTGAAAAGAGCAGGATGTACTCTCTAACCATTAATGGTATGGATAAAGAGTATTATTGTAACACTCATATTCCAAAATACAACTTTTTTTTTTGCGAAGTAACCAATGATTTGACAAAAGATAATTAGTTGCGGAAGCTTGTCCAAAAACCTTTCATTTAAAAACAACTCATACGTCATAAAGTTTAAGAAAACATATATCAAGTACTTGAGAATCATAAACATTGTTTAAACAAAATCCAACTAAAGTGTTTACATGTCAAAACCAAGAAATTATTTCATTCTTCCAAATAACATCTTTCATAACTCCTCATGCTTAGACTAAACTGCTGGGTCACCGGAGCCTCACACGGGAGCCTTTCCTTTGTCCTTTGAGGACGTACCTTTCACTAAAAGAGCAAACAACAATGGGGTAAGCATAAAGCTTAGTGAGCTAGCACCACCTACATCTTACCACATAGCACGGACTGTACCATAACAGGTACCAACACAATCAACATCATTCATATCAAGCATATCAATAATTATCAAACACATCAGACACCCGACTCTCATGAGATCGATATTTAATCGCCCGTCAGTTTGGACACGGGTCGGCCCCCACAACTCACCAAGGGCATGTGGTTTCCCTTTCTCCCGTCAGTTAGGACACGGGTCGGCCCCCACAACTCATCAAGGGCATGTGGTTTCCCTTTCTCCCGTCAGTTAGGACACGGGTCGGCCCCCACAACTCATCAAGGGCATGTGGATCCCTTTTACATACGCTATCATGCATACAATACATACCACACAATAAAATGTAAGTAAGTGTAACTCACCTGGATCGCAAAGATATCAAAAGCACGAAACTCGCACGATCCCTCAAACCGAATCCTGTATTTGTGACAATTTACAAATAAAATTAGGACCCTCAAACAGTCCTAAAAGAAGCCTAAACAAGTCCCTAAGAAGTCCCATAAGCTACCTCGACCAAACGGTTTAAAACGGACTCAAAACGGAAGTCGCGGGTTGCGACTACCAACGAGAGTTTTTACCTACAACTCCAATTTCGACCTAAACCATCGAAATCAAGTTCATACAACATCCCATGATGCTTATACACAATCACATGACATCAAGCTCGACTCATCACTTCCGAATAATGATCAATTGGCCATCATTCGCAATCCATAACCTTAATTCACAAACTCTATGTAACCAACTCATCCAAATAATTATAGGGGGTTTGTAATCATACCTTAAGAGAAATTCCAACTCAGTACTTGATTCTCCCTCGGTTGCCTTCAAGAATCGCACGCACACACCACTCAAATCTTCAAAACACAAAAATTCGACTTCCTGGAAATTTCAGTCCACTTCGGCCATTTGCTGCTCCTTACTAGAGCCTCCGATGCTCGATCCCTCCAGTCAGATCGAAGAACAAAGAGTCGTGAAGCCGCTGTCCAAATTTCGCGACGATCCGACGGTTAACGAGGGAGAACGAGCCAATCTCCCACAGCCGCGCAGTGTTGACGGGAAATCCGAAAATTTCCCTTTCTTCCTTTTCTTGCTCTAGAACGGTTTTCTTGATCAAAACAAGCCAAAGTCATGATTATGCACTAACTAGGGTCGATATCTAACGATTATATGCAACCAATTCACCCCATAACACATCAATTGATGATCTCATGATCATCAATCAATATCAAACCCTAACCAACGATAGACTCCGAATTAAACATCAATTGACATCAAATCTTGTGTAGATCTCTTACCTTTGGCGATAGCAATTCAAACTCTACTCCGATTGATCCACAATAGCCCTCAATTGCACCTTCTTGAATTCTTCTCCTTGGTCGCCCTCCCTTCTCTCGTATACGCTTATTGGAAACTGATTTGGAAAAAGAGGGGTTGAGGGTTAAACCCTTTACTTAATCACATGCTAAGCAACCCTACACTTCCAGTAATTACACCTTAGCCCTTGGTTCCTATAAAACGCAGAAATTTAGTCACTAAGTAACCCTTAACATAATAAGGGTTCAAACTTGAAATCGGGGTGTTACAATTATTTTGAAGATAGTGCTCCAGTTCATGATATTCATAGTGGCAAGGTATGATGAAGGTGAATTTAAGCATGGATAGGCCTCTCATAGCACTTGGAAGAAATCTGGTGAAGAAGATTCAACAACAGTTGAAAAACTTAACTTCTCATTCTGAAAGTTAAGTCAGGGGGAGATTGTTGGGTCTGGAATATTGTTGCTGAGTTACCACTGCTAGCATGGAGTTAATACCGCTGAAGAATTGTCTGAAGATCACCACTGCTAGTATGAAGGTTACCACCGCTGATCAACTTACCACCGCTAGCACAAAGTTACCACTGCTGAACGAAGTTACCACTGCTTGTGTTTTACTACTGCCAGAAGAGTCACGATATGGAAAGGATTTGGAAGACTAAAGATAAGGAATAGATGCGATTATTTTGGAGATATCTTAGAGATTATCTTGTAGATTTACTTTCCTTATTTCTTATCTTGTAATTCGTATAAGTAGATAGTTGATAGATTGTTAGAAGTACGAAATCATTAAGTTTTCTGTTTAGAATATTGGAGCCTCAAGATTGTTCTTGATCCTTGCAATTGAGAAGAATTGCACGTCTGTTTTGAGCATGTTCAAAGCAGATTGGGGCTTTAGTTTGTAATCATTGAACTTGTGATTAATACAAATCTGTTTTGCAAATTCATTGTTAATCATTCAAAGTGTTATTCCGCAACTTCTTTGAATTGTTTTCTGTTCTTGTTAATTTGATCCTGACAGATCAGGGATGCATAGGGTGCTGGTGAGGATATTTTGTCTTTTGAAGGGTGGTGGAACATAGAGTTTTTTCCCGGATATGACCATATCGTTTATTATCATCGAAAAAGATGGAGTTAGTGTGAAGAGCAAGAGAGGAATTGGTTTGTGCAAAGTATTGAAAATCTATCAACTTTTATATGGATTCATGATATGGTTTTAGTGACCCGTGTTTATAACTTGTGTTGGTTCTTGAAAAGTTATCAAATTTATATGGATTTAGGAGATAGTAACCCATGTTGTAACTTAGGTAGATTCTTGAAATAGAGAAAATTGATTTTCGTCTCTAATTGTTCTATTGTAAAGGTTTAGTATTTATGTAGTATCACGAAAACATACTCATCTTGTTGTTTTTACTTGATTATGAAGTTTCATTAGTTGAAATCTTTTTCTGGCCACCCAACATTTATTTAATTGGGTGAGCAAAATAAATATAAAAAACTTGGTTGATTAGAAGCATAATGAGGATCGATAAACTTATTTGATAAGTGAAGGTAGTGACTTTTAACTCTTTGGTGTTTACGAGGTAATTTTTACCGAATGCTGTTGGGCAAACCCAGATGAACCTTATCAAAAAAAAAATGCAATAGGCTTGTAGCCCAACAGCATTTGGAGTGTTTATAAGGTGTCCATTTCCCTTGTGCTTGTGGGTTCGAGTCTCGGAGTGAACAGTGGTATAGATTTAGGAGTAGATTTTAGGAGCAGGTTAGTTGAGTGTGTGTAATATGCCGTTCAAGAATTAATGACTAAACAATTATATTAAATCCATGTATCAAATAACATAGGTTCATCGGGTTGGGTTGACTTTAAAAAGGTCCAGTTTGGGCACGTGCAGCACGTGGTATCAAACCCTAAGGGCGGGAGGAATCAAATTTTCATAGATTATTAGTTTTGGCCTTTTAGTTTTGGGTTTCATAATTTGGGAGATGGGTTTTAGTATCTAGTGTACTACTTTCAGTTTGGAAAAGGAATCAAGCACAATCTTAATCCAAGTTTTATCCTTCTATGCTTGACTAGTACTATTTGAGCATTTATTTGGTTTATTTTCAGAAGACATTAAACATGATTCCTAGATCACAACTATCACGTGCACAAATAGAAAAAAAATAGCAAGAAATTGCTTAATTTTTACTTAGTTGGTTAAATAGATATTTCATCCGCATAAAAGTGAGGTTAAACATCCCATTGAAAATGTGTTTGAAAATCCCAATGATTTTGTTGAAAATATAATTGAAGAATGTTGAAATACTGAAAACGCAACTAAAAATAAAATAGGACTTATAAAGGAAAACCAACATCAATTTAAACATTTCTAGTTTTTATGTCCCCTTTATACTTTTTATTTTCATTAAGAAAAATCGCATCATTCATCATTTCTTTTGCTCAAAAAATAGGCATAAAGGCATCTTTTAGTATTTTCGCACATGACATAAAAAACCCTAGGACCAAACCTGGATTTGAATGGTTTAAACCCAATTCCAACTCAATACCAACAATTTGAAGAGTATACAACATAATTAGGTGTCGTGGGGCTTCAAGTAGGGTAGAGTTGGTTGTTGAGCATCCTTGATTTTGATGGCTAATTAAGAATTTAACCTAGTAAGGTAAATGAAAATAGTAAAGTTTATCTACTTAGTAAATGTAAACTCCTATAAAATGTGTTTTCGTTTATTAACAAAACAAAGCTTTATTTTCCATAAGAAAGTTACCGCAAGCGTATGGTGTCGTAGCATAGGGTCGAATACGGGGAGACAATGGATTAAGCATAGGATTCCACCTCTAGTATTAGCTAGTCGTGCGAAATCATTTTTTCAAGGTTGGTTTGATTAACACTAGGCGGAAATGAAAACTAGCTAAATTAATCTAAATTAACTAAAAGACTCAATTAAGGAAGTGATTAAACTAATTAATCTAGAAATAAAGACCAAACATATTAAACTAATTAAAGTCTAATCATATCAATAATGAAAACAAAAACACTTCTCTAAACTAACTAATTATGACACTAATTGAAAGTAATTAGAGACGTTAAAACCTAAAGAGAGTCTAAACTAAAAGGATTTAACTAGGTAAACTAAAGGTAATACGAAGCTAAAATAAGCAAATGAGACAATTACGCTAAAAGGCAAGGAGCGATGAGTATTGGGTCGTATCCATTCAAGTGAGAATTATTAAGCATTAAAAATGTCCATGTCTCTCTTCCGAGAACACGTGGACCCTTCTTAAGCGGGATTCGGTTATTTCCATACCGAATTCCGTTAAGATGTAATTACTCAATAGAATTCCTAACTAAATTTGACACCTATTTCCACGGTGTCGCAAAAGTTCCCGATCAATGTATCTAAACAACGACCGAACTTCCGTTCAAATCATTGTTATTGAAAAAAAACGATTAAAACTCGCGACCAAATTGCAAACCACTAACTTTCGTTAGATGATTAAACCATGAAAACCTTTTATTAGTAATCATTTGGGAAAAACGATTGACCGAGACGAGAACTAACACTACCCAACACTCATTATTCTCTAACAATTAGAAAGAGGTAAAAACGTTAAGCTAATCTCTGACGATGACGAAAATTAAGCAAAAACCAAAGCATAAGCATCAATTGACGAAAAACAACGAAACTAACATTATGCTAATGAACGTAAATGACCTAATTAAATCAAAACTATCCAAATCTAACATGTTTGCCATCTGCACCAATTGAATAAATTAGATAACTAAACTAATCTAAATCAACAACCAATTGCAACTAAGATGATAAAATCTAACATGATTGCAATCTCAAAACATCATTCTCGTTCTCTCCATCCTTCTCGTCCTTTCCATCATCCAAAATGCCCACGATCGAACCGCTACCACACACACAAAGATGGTTAAATGCACACGGGAGTACGGGACAATTAGGCGCCTCTAGACTAAACTAAACAAAAACTAAGGAAAATTGCATGAAAAATACTAAAAACGGATAAGAAAAACTAAACTAAAATGCATAAAGGATAGGAATAAAAACGTGCAAACAGTAAACAATGGTCAAAAAGAGAAAAAAAAATATTCCAATCAAACTATTTTTATAAAATATTTTTCCCTTAATTAATGCATCTTCTATCTTAGAACAAACGTTCCATTTATATGTTAATTTATCTCAAAATAAGTGATTACATAAAAATATAAGTGTTTGTTTTTCAACTAGTGCAAATGGCTAGTATTGAACCTTTATATGTTCTATACTTTTATCTATATGTATCAAAATAAGTGCCGCTTTTGCTTTAATAGAATTTCTAAAGAGTTCTCTAGAACAAAGAAAGGTAAGAGAGAAAATGAAAATCTCCAAACTTAGAAATTCTCCAAAAATGATTACTTATTATAGAGGAAAAAAATTTATTTCTACCAATGAAATTTGTTTAAAAGTAACTACCAATGAAATTTGTTTAAAAGTAATTGTTTAGAATAACAGAAATAATATTTTATGAATTGTATCAAGTACTTTGACAATATAATTAATTGTGTAATCTTCAAAATAGCTGGCGACAAAAGTAATTTTAGAGATTTTGACTTTATTTATCAATTTTGGATAATTTGCTACAGATGCTTTTAATATGGGAATATGATTTACATTACTTCATATCAAACACAAGTAGATGGCGATGTATTTTGGCCTTTATTCGTAACAATCAAGCAACTAAATAAAGGATACAAAAAATATATACAATTAAGTAAGAAACACATATCAATTGGTGACACCAAAAAATGTGTAAGAATCGTAGACGACCTTGGGTCACTGCTCCACTAGTAATAAAAGAAGGTGCATCAAACTATTACATTATTTTTAACAAACTAGCTAACTAACGCAATACTCAATGTCTTTTGAAAAAACTACAGAGAAAAATGTAGGTGAACTATGCCATCGATCTGTCTCCACTACATAGGGAAAGTTCCCCTTCATCCCCTTCTACTTATGATCCTCGCCAATCAGTTGGACATGCTTCAAGTATTTCAGTTGGTTAGGTTATAGTTGCTCAAAATGCTTTAAACAAATGTTTCATCGTGGCTTGGGCCCAACTTTGACAATTCTCCCTTATTTTTGTTTAATTCTTGCTCTGGGTCTTCTAATGAACTTTAAATGATCCGAACCTAGATGATGGTCAATGAGTGTAATGGTTTGGACCACAAACAGCTAGAGTAATCGAATTAGTTGCCCCTACCATGAGTCGTTCCATTATCCTTTACAAGCTACCTAAAATTTGTCACACATGTTATATATTATCAAAAAGATAGACACACACACATATATGTATTGAGAATAAAAGTAGGTTTCAAACATCTTGAACCAAGAGAATATGCGGAGGTTGTAATGTTTATGGACTTTGCATCATTAGACCATTTGACATTTGCTGACCAACCATCTATAAGAAGAGTCGTATTTTGGTTTCCTTGTTTTTGTTGTAGCAATTGTGAAGTTTTACATGTATATTTGCAAGACATATTTCAGTTATTGCAAAAATTGTAATTCAAAGATCAATATTCTATTTATATTAAATGCATGAATAAGAAAAATCAAGACAATACCTCCAAAAAAATAATTTGTACAAAACTATTATATAGATACAATTTTACTTTTTAAAAATTACACGTGTACCATGTGAATAGAAAAAGTTTATCAACACGTGTATTCTTATTATAGAAAAATCATGACCAATGCACCAAGATGAACAAAACCTTTTTTCCTGAGAAAATTGAGTTGCACCACAAAAAAAACGTTGTCTTGTCAAATAGATTTTGTAAATAATTAAAATTGACACAAATAGATAAAGAGGATACTGTTATGAGATCGCATAGAGTAGAAGCAGACTAGTAACAAGATCAAGATACTTGAAAGACGCTTATGAGAGGAGCTCCCTTCACCCCAATCCAAAAAGATCATGGGAAGCATGGCTCCACCTTCATGCTCACTATTAGCATGCACACTGCGACCTTTGGTGCACCTACCAGTGTTCATGAACGAGCAATCGTAAACCATCATGATTTTCTTTCAGGATTGAGGCGAGAGAGAGCTCCGACCATAAACATCTACTCGAACCCCATGGTTTCCTAGTTCAACTCAAAAATTGGAAATATAAGACTTGAAAACCTAAGGATTTTGATGATGAACATGGAGAGACATAATGGTTTATATAGGCAACAAGGATGCCTCTAATGGAGTGTGATCTCAACCATTAATTGCTTAAGATTTAAAAATTAATTTCAAGATTTCTATTCTTTGAAGCTTATGTCATAAAGAGTGAGATTAGTGCTAAAAGAGCATCTATACTTTTTCTTTCCATTTCCCACTGATATAGTTTACTATTTCATTAAACTGAATCAGGTGTTTTAAGTTATGCAATTGAGGTTGGATTTATACCTTATTATTTATGGGTCTATATTTATATTTAAATAATAATATAAATATATCCACTGGTTTAATATAAATGATACAATTTTTTTTTGGATAAGGTGATCATCTAGGCTTTGCCTAGACTACATCCTTGGCAATTTAGAACAGATCCTGAAAAGTCAGCCGTTTGAGACTAAGCCTGGCCACATAAACGATACATTTTGGTTCGTTAACCTAAGAGATTATTTGAATTATATTTTGTATTTGATAAATTAAATAAGTATAAGGTTAGCGAAAAGTATTTTTTTTAAAACTGACTTAAAAACATTAGTATTATTTTCACATATAGTTTTTTAATGATAAAAAAAATATTTAACTTAGCTATAAAACAATAATGGTAGGTTAAACTTAATCCACACATACCCATTTCAACATACTAATCGTTTTGATCTATATGATTCTATCCAACTATTTAACTTGTCTACACATATTAAAATTTCTAATTTTTATTTGGATATTTAGTGTGATTATGATTTCAAACTATAATTATTTCTATTAAATACTACATGGGTTTCATTCTAAACAATAAGTTATTGGGCACAATTTGATTTAATCTCTTATTAATATGATAGGAAAAAAATTAAGTTAAATTATATTATAATGGAAATATTATGATTTTATTTTATCACGAAATATACAATTATAAAATGCTTTTAATTTTCCATAAAAGAATATTCTGTCTAGGATATACCATTAATCATTTACTTTTAAAAAACAGATATATTCTTTTTTTTTTTTGGTAAAACATTTATGCCATCAAAGTGCATTTATATTGATGGTCTATAATTGGTAAAATTAATTTACAAATAAAATGGTTTATTGGTTAAAAGAGCATCATTTATTTTGCTTTATATCAATATATTATTGGCTAAACTAATTAATTAAATTTATTAATTGGTGATCTTTAGTAGATAGAATGTGATCCTACTAAGAATTCTCAAAAGAGTCCAATAACCATTTGGTTTTGTGAATCAAAAGTAATTTTACTTTATTTTAAATTAAGATATATTTTCAATCATTCTTATATTTGACCGTTCTTAATTAATCTAATTCATTCAAACGATTTCGACACATAAAAAATAATATTGGACTCTCATTTTTACGGTTCAAATTTTTTTACAATTAAAAACTTGTAAATAAAAATATTGTATGACATTTTACACTTTTGTTACAAAAATTTCTATCAATTTTACAATAATTATTATAGAAATATTAACGTTTATCTTGACAAAATTTAAATACAATTGCATAACATACTTGGTTCAAAGGACATCCAAAAAAGTAAAAAAAAGAAAAAGTTGTTGTTATTATTATTATGATAATTATTATTATTATCATTACTACTACTCCTCTAGTGTATCACCAACTACTTTTTGTAATAAGAGTGTATATTTTGGGTGAAATTGGAACTATGCATCTAAGCATTAGCTTTGGCAGTTTATCCATTTCTCTTTCTCTTAGCATTAGGTTTTAGAATTTCTATTTACCATTGTTTTTTCATGGTGAATTAGATATCCAACACAAACTAGGTGTTCTGTTTTATTTTAGATTATGCATTATGATTAAGATAATGTGAATCAAATAAACTTAATATATCCATTTGAAAACATGGGTTGGTGTGAGATATGTGCATGCCTATCCTTTGCCCCAAAGTTAGAGCAACTTCTTACAACGAATTCTCTTGATTAGTGCAAAAGTTCAAAAGAAAAAAAAAATAAGTAAAACCAGTAAGTAAATATAACATAAGTTTTTCTGTTTTACGATTTAGCAAAAACTTTTGATATCGTTTTTACAGTTTAAACATTATAAAATCGTCCTTGTATCTCGGTTTTGTTTTATCAGTGACTATAGGGATCATTAATTTAGCTTGCTAACCATTTATATGTAAAACATCATGCATATAAGAAAGCATTTGCTCCATGTAAACTCAAACCACATAAAAAGAAATAAATATGTAAATTAGCGTACTTGCCACTATTTCATTTGTGTAAACCCTATGATTCAAGTGAATGATACTGTTGTGTCTTAATACTTTCAACTAGCTTCATAATGTAATGAACAATTAAAGGTAAAAAAAAATATCAAACATGGAATATGAGAGGAGGTATTTTACAAAAAGACGTAGTTTACTCTTTTTATTTCATGGATCTACAAGAGGGTTCACATTGAATTTTGTTTTTCATGGATTTGAGCTTTTATACCAGACGTATAGACTAAATTGGGTTTGATTTCAAAAGTGGGGAAGAAATAAAAAACATGATTACGTCGTAAAATATCCCCCGAATGGAAGAGGTGGTGGAGGTCTGCAACCAACTGGTGAAGAGGTGTGGGGAGACTTTCCGCCTTGTGGTTTGTAGAATATATAATATAATATACAAAAGTGTATAGTGTTACTTTAAATTATTGAAGGTATCAATGTATCATGTTAGCAATTGTTATAATAGATAGATTTTTCAAATCATAATACTATGATAAGAATAGCTTGAAAGTATATCGTTTGTGTTAAGGAAAAAATGAAAATGCTTTGATATGACAAAAAATTAAGTTAATTACATGTTTAGTCCTTGTAGTTGGTGGTTTTTATGAAAATGGTCGATAAACCTCATTTTATGAAAGAGGACTCGTCCTTTGTTATTTTGTATCAAGTTGGTCCTTCATTCTAATAGCCATCCAAAGTATTGGTTAACTACAAGGGTAGTTATGTCGTTTTGTCTTTTCTTTATTTTAACATTAGTTTTTTGTTTTTCCATCTTCGTAAAAATCCTTAAACTCTAGGGAGCAAACCCATAATTAACTATATATATATATACTATATATTTATTATAGAGAGAGGAAAGTTCATTTGTAAATCCAAAAAAGGGTGTACACGATGAACACACTATATATATTATATAAGTTAGTTACACGATGGACATATATGCATCAAACCAACTCCAATGGACTCAACATCCCCCACCACCTTCTCCCTGCTCAAGTCCGACGAATATGAACCGACATCTACTAACCACATTTTTCATCTGCCGTTGACTTCCCATGGGTTTCAACTTTCAAGTCACATCTTCGTTGTTTTTTCAACGATCTGGTGTTTTTTAACTTCTTCCTCTAACCACCACCTTCCATTATGCACCCCTAACCTTACCCACATGGATATTCCTCATGCTACATTTTGTTTCTCATCTCACCTACCTCTATCTCATCTACACCTACGTATACTACATTTCTTTCTCATATATACATATGTGTATGAAAAGCCATTAACAATCTATACACACACACATACACACACACATATATATATATACATGCATGCATACATACACAATACATCCAACACACATACATACGCTCGCAATGAAAATACAACATAAACAATACACGCCCAACATGCACACATAATTCACCAATTACACCAACATAAGCTTGTCAAATGCACATGGGAGTGTGTAACACCCTTATAAATAGGGTGATTTGAACATAAAGATGACGTCGACACAACCTTGGTATAGAAGGAAACCACCCAAATGGGGAAAGTGTAAAGCGTTTACAATAGCTAAAATGGAGAATATGATCAACAACCTATTAATCTGA
Organism: Centaurea solstitialis; assembly: GCA_030169165.1. Taxonomy (NCBI): domain Eukaryota; kingdom Viridiplantae; phylum Streptophyta; class Magnoliopsida; order Asterales; family Asteraceae; genus Centaurea; species Centaurea solstitialis. The sequence continues at coordinate 49,892,221 of CM058047.1, read as the reverse complement.
ATTACATCTAGTCTATATTAAGAGCGGGTGTCGGTATAAATCTCCTAGAAATTTGTATAAGGCTGCACGCTTCTATCACCAAAAGTTCACATCCCTAAAAGAGCCTTTAATGGCTTCCACTACTCCACTCAAGACCTTGGAATCCCACTGCTAACTGAATTTGATACACATGTCGGTTTAATAAAAAAATGTTAGGCTTAAAGCTCAGTGGGAACAAACAAGTAAGTGATAAAGCTCTTAAAGTACAAAAGATAATTATAAGGTTTCATCACCACATTTAAATGAGATATCATTCGATCCCTTGGGAAGGTGAGGTATGAAATGTGATGGGGGAGACCTGTTTCCATTTATCATGATGAAACACAAAAGCAAGTCATGAATCCATGTTTTAAGCATGTAACAGGAATGGACAATCATTGAAGTCAACCCTATCCACTTTAGCCTTTAGGGACATCAACTCTATCCAAGTCTTTAGTCCAAGAGAACATGAGCTCAACTCAATCCAAGTCTTTTGCCTAAGGAACCCCACGTTCAACCCTATCCAGATCTTTACCTCGAAACCTTTCCATTCAAGCCAAACTCCTTCATATAGAAGTTAGTTCACAAGACCAATCTTGTTCCTGAATTATAAGTTGGAAATTATATCCCACTACCAACTATAATCAAAACCGACCAAATGCATATGGATCCATAACATTCTAGTCATGCATACATCTTTTCTTAGACATATCAAATGCCATGAAATGAACACTTTGATATCAATCTCACCGCCATAACTAAAACCCTCTTTTAACAAATAAAACCTAAAATTGATTTGTTGAGAATAAATTCCAAAACTTTACCAAAATGTGAAACAAATCACCATCTTCACTTTCAAACCTCATTTACATTTAAACTTTAAGAGTTATGTAAAAATCTCCCAAAAACCCAATTTTGACCTACTTGGTCCAAATCCCACAAAGGCTTAGATCTAATCAACTTTTCTTACCTTTCACTCCGGTGACGTGGTAAGCAACCCTTGGACCAGAGTAAGTTGGATATTAGGGTCCCACGAATTGGTAATAAATAGGGTGACTTGTATAAGATTTCATAATCCCTGTACTTAGGCCGGGACACCAACCTGGTTGATAATCACATATATTCATGTTCGGGTGCTTTATGCTTAAATTCTTACAATAACCATCAATCTATATCTTTTGGTATTTATATCAAATCATCTGGAAAAGTGATTCTTTACCCATAGTAAGTACTTGTTCTTCTCTTTATAAAAAGATCCAAATTTTATTTGCTTTCTTAGTTAGTTATAGTTTTTTACAAAAATCCCCCAAAGTGCTAGTTGTTTTTAGATTAATTAATTTAGCTTTAAAGACTAAGATTGAGTAGCTTCACTGTTCCCTGTGGTAAGAACGATCCCTAGACTTACCTACACTATATTATTACCGATCAGGTACGCTTGCGTGTTAATGTGGTAATACTAGTTGGGTTGAATTTTAAGGTAAAACTTGAGTTGTTCTAATATATACATTTTACCGCATCATGCACAAAAGGATTACACACCTTTCTGAGACATAGTACAAAAGGACAATTACTTTACTATTCCCTCCGTACTTATCAGCCTATAAGGCAACTGTTCACTATAAGCACATTTTTGTTCATGCAAAGGTATTTGTCTATAGTAAAGTACACAATGACCACTTAGAGTACAACACATGGTGGTTCTGCCATGCATTTAATGCATGAGGTATATATTGACGTAAAGAAGTTGTTTAAATACTTCTTCTTATTCAATCTTTACCCACATCCTTCACCCTCTTTATCTTCTTCTAAGTTCTTTATTTCTCTTCTTACTCACTAGCGTATAGTGAAAGATTTGTAACTTAAGATTGTTTAGATTAGGTTTTACCTCATCTATTCCGCAACAATCTTGCAAATTCAATTTGTTAATACAAAGGAATTTAAAAGTGAAAAATTGTGTGATTGTATTCAACCCCCCTTCTACAGTCCTTATTACTTGAGGGTCACCTAGTTGGGACCAACAGTTACAAACTCATCTTGCAAGAGGATATAGGGATGGAAATCCTTGGGCATTGTTCGTGTGGGTGGGGGGGGGGGGTCTTGTAGTAAAAGGCGAAGGTTATGCCATGATTTTTGTGAGGAATGTAGAGCTGGGGTAGTTCAGGTCGAGTAGAGAGAAACAAATGAGTGAGTTAAGCGAATGAAAATGATCAATATTTTTATAATATTGTTAAAACATATAGAGATAAATAACTATTGTAACCCTCATTTAAATGGAGTTAACATAAGAAAGTAATAGTCGTCAGGAGAAAAGAGCCAATTCGTTCTAAAACAACAAACAACAATTCCCTATTTGTAAAAAAATTGAAGTTTAGGAATGCTTTTCATAAAAATACCAAACCACAAGGTTCAAACTCGTAATTAACTCTATTTTTCTGATTTCATGAAATTAGGCTGCTATTTCATCAATTTAACGAACTATTAAATATAGATCGTAGGTTATAAAATAATAGGTTATAAACCATAGCGACTAAAAAACAAAAAGAAATTAAACTACAAGAAAAAGAAAAAGCTACAACAACCAAATATCCAATAAATCGGAAACTACAAAAAAGAAACAATACAACTTCGGAGATCCAAGAACAAAAACTACCTTTTTCAAAAACCATAGTGACTAAGACCGTAATTACTTTAGGAGTGAACATTGGAACCAGGCACATGCTTTCAGATTTAGAAGTGCTTCAAAACTGAAATTGATGTGATTGGTTCTAATTCTTAAAATACAAAACCAATCGAGTCTGGTTTTGGTTATGTTTTTTAATTGTCTGGAACCGCTACCCGCTAAGTGTCTATAGTTGTTTTAATAATATCTTAGGTGGGCCACTCGATCGACCGAGTTGGTCTGGGCATCAATATCACATAATCCTAAAAATTATTTTATATGTCAATTATTTAACATACTAAAACTAAAATTATTAATTTCACTTTTTGCGAATTTTTTCTTAAAAATTCATCCCTTCGGGCTGCTAAGTTTTACTTAAAAGAAACATGTTTCATTCAAGAGTTTCTCTCCAATTATTTATGTAACCTTTAGTTTTTAGGTTTTTATCGGAATATTTATTACCTTTTACAACATTTATTTGTCTTCACGTTGGGACTTTGTAACAAACTTAAGGGTTTATTTTTATAGTATAAAATGATAGAAAAGAAATTAGATACACATAACCCGATCGAGGACAAGTCCAAATATAAAGAACCAATGTAATCCACTCCTAGTTTTTTCATTCTAGGAACCATTAGTTCCAGTTTTGAGAGCAGTTACATGAATTTTAGCTGGGTACCAGCCTTTGCTCACCTTAGGTTTACTCTAATTATAGGGCTGTTTGAGATAGCTTATTTAAAACAACTTATGTTTCTTTTTTATTGTAAAAGTGTTTATCAACTTATATGGAGTCAAAAAGAAGTTTTTATAAAAACCGTATGAATTAACTTATTACGGTACCAAAACATAATAAGTTGATAAGTTGTTTTTTAGAGGTGTTTGGAATGTTTATACATGTAAAATAACATAAAAACTAATAATTTGTTTTAAATAAGTTAATAAGTGTAAAGCCTCTTTCCCGAAAATAAAATTTATTAAAATAATATCCTTTAAATAGTTTACTTAAAAATAAATCAAAAGAACTAAAACTTTCAAATCCAACATATAGTTAAAAGTCAACTAAAAACCCAATTTTAACGAATAAATAAATAAATATGACAAAAGTCAAATGCCGTCGGAATTATCATCTCGGAGTCACATTGGAGCTTTGCCCTTATCCTTAGCCGAAACGACACTTGAAAAAAAAGATAACAACTATCGGGTAAGCGAAAAACGCTTAGTGAGCTAGCGTCACACACAAACCACAATATCACATGCACATATACCGATATAGGTTCCCAAGCAATCCCAAATATCACATATCGCATACAATTAAACCAAGCAAAACTCGACTCTCATGAGGTCATAACACTCCCGTCAGTTTGGACACGGGTCGGCCCCTACAACTCACCAAGGGCATGTGGATTCCCTTTCGCCCGTCAGTTTGGACACGGGTCGGCCCCCACAACTCATCAAGGGCATGTGGTTCCCTATCCACACTATAAAGTGCACACATACATACAATATCATAATTCATGCATAACGTAACTCACCTTAATTGCAGAAACGTCAAACCACGAAGAAATCACAGCAAACCTGGAATAATTTTAACAATTATACTCATAATTATTATCCCAACAATCCCTATAATTTTCTAGTTAATCCACCCCTTTACGAAAGTGTTAAGTGAAGAAAGCCTATACGAGAACCGCGGACGTCAAGCGGGTCTAAACGGTTTAAACGTGACCCGTCTCGCGCCGCTCTCTACGACGGACAACGATTAACCCCGACGACACTTAGTCAGTCTAACAACCCTAGACTAACCCGACTTAACCTAAATAAATATATTTATATATACATATATAGATTTTATTTAAAATATTAATAATTATATATATATCTTTAAATATTATAAACTAACATACATCAACATCTTTATCATTGTACCTATTATTTACTTATATATATTTAAATATAGAAACAACTACAACATCATCATCAGCATCGTGCATGCTGTTTATATATATATATATATATATATATATAATAAAAGAGAATTTGATAACTCCAAAATTATACATATTTTACTCATGCTAATTCCCCACTTTTGTCCTTATTTTGAGAGTAATTTCGATACTGTTTGACTTAAAAATATGTAAATCCTGATTTTGTAGGTTTTGGAGGTGCTTGAGCGTAAAAGTATAAAAAGAGGGTGAAAATCGTCAAAAAGGAGACTTTGGTGCAAGCTTTGCAAATACGGACTTTTCTTGGCTCCTAAGGCGGTTTTCTTACTCCCGAAGACAGATAAATTCCTCCAAAAGACGGATCTTCAACAGATAAGGCGAGAAGAATATTCCAGAAGATCTCGGAAGCTGGAACTACACTGCTCGCGCCGCGAATAAGGGATTTTCTCATCGAAAGCTTCCAGAAAATTAGGGTTGTTTGATAAGTGTTTAGCGCCGCCAAACTGGCCGTTTCGCGAACGCCAAATGACCCCTGCCGAGTTTATTATAAATACAAGCCCGGGGTCATTCAGTTTAGGCATTCAGATAATTAGAAAATTCTCTCATAATTAGTTTAGGTTAGATGTTGGGAGCCGCTTAGGGTTTCCAACCCGAGAAGATGGAGGCTCGATGTGACGGCTACGGAGGAGATGATTCGAGGGGATGCTACGCCAGATCGACCGGTCTTTAGTTGGTTTGTCTAAGCATTTGTAATTGACATGTCTATGTGTTCCTCTTGTGTGTCTATTATGGTTTGAATACTTTGGATTTTAGTTTATTAATTAGATGCGTGATTTGTTGAATGTTGTCTTTGATTCCGTTCTAATTTGTATTGTTTGGCAATTTGAATTCAATCGGTTGGGTGTATTTGTTAGACCAAAGCAGATAGACTCCGAAAGGATAATCAACCTACCTTAGCTTGACCTTGGACCAATAGGTTGTTTTAAGAGGTTACTTGGACCAAGAGTAACCAGATAGTAGAAAAGCCATGCAATAGAATTAGAATCGGATTTCCGCTACTAGGTTGCCTGACAAACGACCTAAGTATAGGGCTAGGAGGACCGAGACCTAGTTGGTAATCTTAGATATACATGTTCGGGTGCTTTATTGCTTAAATTCTGACAACAATCATAACTCTATGTCTTATGAAAGTAAACCATAATGGATTCACTTATCTCCAATGTATGTTTGTTCATCAGTTTTCCACTTCTTGGTTAGGTTTATTATTTATTTGTCTTTTATATTTCAAAATACTTTTCTAAAAGCAAAACCCCCCAAAAGCTTTAGGTTAGTTAAACTGATTCAGATTATTAGTCTATAAAACTTGACCGTTCCCAGTGGTAGATACGATACCTGGACTTTCCTACACTATATTACTCACGATCAGGTACGCTTGCCTGTATATGTGGTAAGACGGTGGCTAGGCATTAGAGGTTAAAACTTGTTACGCTTTTTATATACGATAATTACCGCATCAAGTTTTTGGCGCCGTTGCCGGGGAACGGTAGTTACTAGATTTTTGATCTTTATTAGTTTGATTAATCGATCCTTGATTGGGAATTTATTCCCGATTAAGTTATTTGCTTTCTAGTTTAGCTTTTAATTTTTTTATATTTTCGTGCAACGCCGGGTATCTGTGTTGTTTTGCAAAGATGGATCCGAGACTAAAAGATGCATTGAGGAAGATTGACGAGCGTTTGGTGACATATGATCATCTTCCTTGGGAAGAAAAGATTCGAAGGATGACGAGGGACTTGGAACAAGTGGCCCAATTCAACAGACAGCTAAAGATGGGGGAGGAAGACATTTGGTTCGAGGATGATGTTGAACTTTCAGATGCCCAACCAAATGACGAATACCGAATCGAAGAACTTCCGGCAATAATGATAAATTCCATGGACCAAACCGTTAGCGAAAAGCTTGCACCACTAATAGAGGGTTCATGGATTCAACATGAGGTAATTCCACCATGGTCCGATTCTGATGATTCTGACGATAAGTTTTCATGGCAGGTTAATACAACGGAGGAATACCATGATGAAGACTGCCTAAATGGACTTGGAGCTTTAATGCAAGATGATCTACCCGAAGAAGCCTCGCCGGACTAATCCTCTCTTCAACAAAAGATAAGTCAACCATTTTTTAAGTCCGATGATTCTAACAGTTCTTTAACTTTACAGGATGAAACAATGGATGAACAAGCGGATGATGATTTCTGGGAAGATTTCGAGCGTATATTGCAAGAGGGATATGAGGAAGAAACTCCAAAAGAAAATCTATCCCCCATTCAGCCAAAGGTAAATCTCCCAACTTTTGAGTATGATGATACTAACAATGAGCCTTTGTTCTGTCAGGTTAATCCGCATGTGAGCCGGTACGAAGATCCTTTTTGGGAAGCCAGTTGCCAAAAGCAATTGAATGAACCAACACAAATAACGGAGTATCTAGAGGATCTGCTCCCAAACTCATACGAATCCGACATCCATTCTGCAAGGAGACATGATAAAAACCGGTATGATAAGTGGTGCGCAACTCTACCTGGTGGATCACACGAAGGTAAATCAGTTAGCCCAGGTATGTACCACTACTTTCACCCTTGCTTGATTGCAAGTGGAGGGTGTTTTGTTTCAATCGAGGGTGCATAACCCCGGAGTCAGGCTCGAGACTCATGACAAAAACAAGCGCTTCTCGGGAGGCAACCCGTATTTTATCGTTTTTTCAGTTTTTCTTGAGTTTTAGTTAAGTTTGAGTCAGTAGAGTCAATTGGAGTCAACCAAATCGATTTCCGAACGAAAATTTTTTTCGAACTTGGACAGAAAGCATTTCGCATTCGCGAAATTTTGAGTTTGGCGTCGCGAGAATAGTTCAGGGACCAATTTTGAAATTTTAAAAAAAACAGGCTTCGCGCTGCGAGCCTTGGCTTCGCGCCGCGAGCCTCGAAAAATCGTCCCGTGCCCAATTTTAACCCCTCGCGCCGCGAAGAGAAAGGCTCGCGCCGCGAGCGAGCAACAGACCAGTTTTTTAAAAAACGCGAAAAATAGGGTTTTGCTTACTTCTTTTTCTTTTCTGCGCCGCGAAATCTCCCTCTCTACCTGCAATTTTCGTTTTCTTTCATCTCTTAGGTTTAATTTCGTCCAAATCCATGGCTCACAAGGTATGATTTCATCTTCCCCATCCCCAATTTCGATTTTTGAAGCTTTATCCATGGTGGTTTTCCCCAAATTGATCTTTGTGTGTGAACTGTGTGATGGGTGGGGGAAACCAAGTTTGTGTGATTGATTGTTACATGTTTTAGTTTATGTAAACATCTAGCATGTTGATTTTGTTGGTTTTATCATGGATTATCAAGTTGTTGGATGAACTCCATTGTTGAATGCTCTCTTTGTTTTTCCCCAATTTTGTTTTATAAAAGTGATGATAGTAATTGTTGGGGAAAACCTTTTGTTATGCTTAATTGTTAATTGTTTTGATGATTAAGAGCTTGCTACCATGCCTAGTTTTTGAAAAGCCCCACTTTTGCAAGTTTGATTCCAACTTGGGTTTGTAAAGCTTTTGATGGTAATTGTTGGAAAGATCGAATCTTTGTGCGTAATTGTTTAAATCTTTTGACTTGCCTTCGTGTTTTTCGCCGCGTTTGATTTGTTCAAAGATGTCATCATCCCCGTTGATTTTTGACCGTTTTTCAAAGCTCTAAGCAAAAGCGATTTTTCAAGAAACCGAGTTTTTATACGATGATGCTTGAAGCCTATTTTACCATCTAAACAAATTTTTGGCATTTTTCGGGTACAATTTATTTTTGAAAAGTTAGATGGTAAAATTTTTAAGTGTGGGAACCCATTTTGCGCAAGGCTTTAAAAGTTACACATTTTTACGGATTCTCGTCACTTTGGTTTTATAAAAATATAGTCAATTATTAACGGGAAGATGCGATCTTTTATTTCTTGGCGAAAAGCATGAATCTTTGGTTTTTGGAAGTGCTCGTTGGCTAGTTGCAATTTCTTGAATTATTGCCTTGGTTTGTTTGAAACTTTATCGTCCCACTTTTGATGTTGTGACCGTAATCGATTTTGAGAATCTTGTAGTTTTTCACCTTTATTTACAAATCAAGTTTTTGGCGTTGTTTTATGCTTATTCTTTAAAACGCCACTTTTTGCAAGATTCTAAGTGTGGGAACCCCGAACCAATTAAGGAATTTTTTTTTACGGTTCCCATTGGTTTTCAAAGTAAAATACGATCAAACACTAAGTGTGGGAAGATTGAGCTTTTCTTTTTGGCAATTATTTTTGGTTGTGTATTTTCTTGATACGTGTTTTAATAGCGGTATCTTCTTGCACTAAGTGATTAATTGCACTTTTATTAAGTTGTTTCGACAAGTTGTGTTTTGGCCAATTTTTGCATGACTTTTTAAAAACGCTTGATATTGTCCTTTTTGCTTAATTCTATATTTTGTAAAGGGATTGTTGGGTTATTTTGGATAGTAGAAGTATCGGGTTGAAGAAAAGCTTTAAGTCTGGTTCTGTCTGCTGAAGAAAGTTATTACTGCTTGGAGGAAGGGATGTTAATACTGCAGTAGTAATGAATACAAGAGAAGACTTAATGCTGCTATCGCCTATTAATGCTGCTGGAAGAAGAATTAGAAGTAGTAATGGTTATTACTGTTTTAGAAGTTATAACTGCTTCTTATTATTACTGCTAGTAGTTATTGCTGCTAGTTAGTTTAATAGTTGTAGTTAATGCTTCTCTCTGTTAGTGCTGCTTCTAATGAGACGATAAGGATGACAATCTGTTTGTTGCGATAAGGAAAAGATTCCGAATATCTTGGAATTTGTTTAGCAGATTTGTTTTCCTTTATGCTTATCGTGTAATCTGTATTTATAGTTGATTTAGAATAGATTACTGCATATCTTTTGTTTTTGAGAGAAAAAAATCAGAACCTCAAGAATTCTCCTAGCAATAGAGAAGTATTGCTCGTCTACTAGAAATCTGTTCTTGTAGATTGAGGTTTTGTGAGTAAGTTTGTAATTGAAAGTATTGAAGTAAAGCAAGTTTTCAGTTCATTGTTTTGATTCCAATTAAAGTTTTATTCCGCAATACTTTAATTTGTTTTCTGAGTGTTTGTTTCTTGTTGAGAAATCGATCCTGACAAGTGGTATCAGAGCCATAAACTCAGAATCTGAATTCAAACATGGACTCTCAAGAAGGTGTGTTTGCAAATAAGGTTCCCATGCTCAAACCAAATGAGTTTGACATGTGGAAAATTCGAATCAGACAACACATGTTGCTTATAGACTATTCCATGTGGGATGTCATTGAGAATGGCCCTGCAGAAAGAAAAGCTGGAGAAGATGGAGTTGTTCCTCCACCAAGGACTGATGTAGAAAGAAAAGCAAGGCAGATTGAGATGAAGGCACTAAGTACTCTACTTTTTGCCATCCCAAATGAATATCAGCATCAATTCATGAATTGTGAAAATGCTAAAGTTCTGTGGCAAGCACTGGAGAGAAGGTTTGCAGGATCCAAAAGCACCAAAAGAAACCAAAAAGCCATTCTCAGACAACAATATGAGAACTTTGTGTCTACAAAGAATGAGACTATGACTCAGACCTTTGATAGATATAATAAACTCATAGGAGAATTGGTCACTGTTGGAGTGAAGATTGATAATGATGACATCAACAGGAAGTTCCTTAGGTCACTGGGAGAAGAATGGACCATGTACACTGTGTCTCTAAGACAGAGTGAAGATCTGGAGGACAAAGAATTGGATGACCTCTATAATGATCTCAGAGTGTTTGAAGCTGAAGTTGAGGCCAAAAGAAAGCCTATTGGATACTCTCACAACACTGCACTGCTGTCCAATGAGTCTTCTCAATTCAGTGACTCTAATTCTCACAATACTACTGCTAGTGAATCATTTAATGCTGCAAAACCTAATTCTGGAGTTGATCAAACTCTTGAAGCTTTTCTTGCTAGTCATGTCAAGACTTCATTAATCAATGAAGATCTTGAACAAATCAGTCCAGATGATTTGGAAGAGATGGACATCAAATGGCAAATGGCCATGCTTACCATGAGGATAAAGAGATTTATCAAGAGGACTGGAAGAAACAATTTTGGCATGAAAAGAGAAGATGGAGCAGGATTTGATAAGTCAAAAGTAAGATGCTACAAGTGCAATGATCTTGGTCATTTTGCAAGAGAATGCAAGGGGAATGCTCCACAACAAAACCATCAGCACAAGTTCAACAAGAATTCGAGTGGAAGTTCCTCACAAGCCTTGGTTTCACAAGAAGGGTTTGGTTTTGATTGGAGTGATCAGGTAGATGAAGCTGTTCAAAATCAAGCTCTTATGGCAGAAATCAAAGAATCATCATCATCAGAGATACCAAGTGAGGTAATTTCTAAACTTTGTTCAAAATCTTGTATTGATACTGTTCAGAAGTACAGGGATCACAATCAAAATATGTGTGACAGTATCAAAAAGCTTGAGCAGTTTAGGAGAGAGTCCAATGAGGTCATAGGAAGTTTGGAGGATCAAATCAAAGCTTATCAAGCAAATGAACTCCAATTTGAATATGATCAAAACTATTGGAAATGGGAGAAGAAGGAATATGAGATTAAGTTGTCCAAAAGTAGGTCTGAGTTAGAAAAGGTCAGAGTTGAGTTAGAACAGTCCAAATCTGATCTTGAGAAATTCTCTAAAGCCTCAAAGGCTATGGATGAAATTCTGAAGGCTCAGATTAATGATGACCTTAAAAGAGGAATAGGGTATCATAATACACCACCACCCTACAACAATAATTACATTCCTCCAAAGTCTAACTTTGCTGATAGACTTGACACTGAGGAACTGAAACCAGGACTAACTGAGGTAGATCCTGTAGAGGGAGAAGTTGAGGACTTAGGAGGAGAAAGAGAATATAGGAAGAAAGAAATAGGAGAATCTGTTTCTGAAGATAACCACATTCTTACAAATGAGAATGGTGGTAGACCCTTTGTTGAGAGCAATAAAGTAGTAAAGGAGAAGGGTAAGAATAAGATAGGTGCACAAATCTCTGAATGTGATCCTAGTTCATCTAAACAGTCTCAATATAAAAGAGGAAATCAAAGAAATTGGAACAACCAATGGGCTAAAAGCCATGGTATTGATCTTAGCAAAATCAACAGACCAAAGCCATGCTTTATTTGTTGTAAAATCAACCATTTAGCTAAAGATTGTTACTTTAATCCAATCAATCATAGACATTCTTTTCAAAACTATAAGTCATCTATGATTGTAAGGAAGAAGCAACAGTTTCAGGCAAAGAAGGTTGAATTTATCAACAAGAAAGTTGTTTCAAACCAGAACAGAAAGTTTCAATCAAAAGAAAAGGTTCTGAAGAAAAAGGTTGAAACTAAATCTGTAAAGATGACTGCCAAATGGGTACCAAAAGCAGTGGTACACAATACTGCTACTTCTGATAAAAGCAGTAATAACAGTGAAAGCAATAAGAAAATTACTGCTGCAAGCTGCATTGGCACGCCAGTTAATACTGCTTCAAGCAGTAATAAGAACAATGCGCCTCCAGTTATTACTGCTTCTACCCCTGAAAAGAAAAAGCCCTACATTGTCACCAAATACTCAAGTCATGAAATTCCAAGTAAGGACTATATGCTAAAACTCAACAGATTGGCTGAGTTTAAGTATGTAAATGATAAAGGTGAACCCAAGACCACATTGGCTTGGGTTCCCTCAAGACACTGATTGGTTTGACTTCATGTGCAGGGCAACCAAGGAAAGGGAAAGAACCTGTGGCATGCAGACAGTGGTTGCTCAAGGCACATGACAGGCATCATGTCTCTACTTGAAAACTTCAAACAGTTCAATGGTGGACATGTTGCCTTTGGTGACAATCCAAAGGGAGGAAAGGTAAGTGGAAAAGGTAATATCTCCAAAGGAAAGATGACCTTTGAAGATGTGTACTATGTTGAGCAATTAAAGTACAACCTGTTAAGTGTATCATAGGTTTGTGACAAGAAACATAGTATATTGTTTAATGATGAAGAGTGCATGATACTTTCACCTGAGTTCAAAATAGTTGATGAAAATATGATACTTTTGAGAGCTCCCAGAAAGGACAGTGTTTACTGTTTGGACTTGGAGGATGTTTCTTCTAAATCATCCTTAAATTGTCTATTGTCAAAAGCTTCTTTGAGTGAATCATCCTTATGGCACAGAAGGATGTGTCACATGAATTTCAAAAACATGAACAAATTAGTCAAAGGTAATTTGGTTAGAGGATTACCTACAAAAGAGTTTTCATGTGATGATCACTGTGTTTCATGTCTAAAAGGCAAACAACACAAATCCACTCACAAGTCCAAAGAAGTAAACACCATCTCTACTCCTTTACAGCTTTTGCATATGGATTTGTTTGGCCCTACAAATGTGATGAGTATTGGCAAGAAATCATATTGTTTGGTCATTGTTGATGATTACTCAAGATTTACTTGGGTATTCTTTCTAAGAACAAAGGATGAGACAAGTGGACTGATCAAACCCTTTGTAATTAGAGTAGAAAACAAGACAAATCTGAAAGTAAAGGTCATCAGATCAGACAATGGTACAGAATTTAAAAATGCTGATTTGAATTTGTTTTGTGAATCAAAAGGAATTGAGAGACAATATAGTGCTCCTAGAACTCCTCAGCAAAATGGTGTTGCAGAGAGAAGGAATAGGACACTTATTGAAGCTGCAAGAACCATGTTAGTTGATTCAAAACTACCTGTTACTTTTTGGGCAGAAGCAATAAATACTGCATGCTATGTTCAAAACAGGGTTCTTGTAGTTAAGTCTAAAGGAAAAACCCCATATGAACTCTTTGAGAAAAAGAAACCTTTTATAGGATTCTTAATACCTTTTGGGTGCCCTTGTACTATTCTCAATACCAAATCTCAACTAGGTAAATTTGACAGCAAATCAGATGATGGATTTTTTGTTGGATACTCCTCACAAAGTAAGGCACTTAGAGTATTTAATAGCTCATCTACAATTATTGAAGAAAGTGACAATGTCAAATGCAATGAGCACACTCCAAATGTACCTGGAACTGGTCCAAATTGGCTATTTGACATTGATTCACTTACTAACTCTTTGAATATGAGCTTTGCAGTTGAAACAGGGTCAAATGCAGATAAGTCAAAGGAGACTGAGACACCGTTTGTCATGTTTCCAATGCCTACTGTGGATCCTATTGAATTCTGTTGTGCAGACAAGGAAGCAGAGTCAGAAAAGGAAAGTGATGAGAATGCATGCACAAGGGAGACTACAGAAAGCCAGGTTGAGGAAGAAAGTCAATCTGAGAAGATCATCACTTTAAATGATCTAGTGACACTTCAAGAAGAGGATGCAGATGGGTCACAATCTTCAGATATGAGTATCATAGATCCTCAACTCTTTAATCAAGAGGGAGATCTTGATAATCCCCAGTCTTCAGATTTGTCTCTCTTAAATCAGCCTGAACCCCACACCAATGTGATTGATTTTCCTGTTGTTAATGAAGAAGGTGATACATATGACTCCAATTTAGGAGTAAACCTTCATGAAGAACCTCTACACCTCACCAGGACTCAAAAGAATCACCCATCTAGTTTGGTGATTGGGGATATTCAATCTCCAATGATCACAAGAAAACAGTGTAAAGATTTGGGTTTTCAAAATCCACATTCAGCAATGATTTCTTGTTTCCTCTCTCAGTCTGAACCAAAGAAGGTATTTGATGCAATGAAAGATCCAAGTTGGATAGAGGCTATGCAAGAAGAATTGCTTCAGTTTGTGCTACAGCATGTATGGGATCTAACTGATCTGCCTAAGGGGCATAGGGCAATTGGCACAAAATGGATCTTTAGAAACAAGAAGGATGAGAGAGGTATTGTGATCAAAAACAAAGCAAGGCTAGTTGCACAGGGATACACTCAGGAGGAAGGAATTGACTATGATGATGTTTTTGCACCTGTTGCAAGAATTGAAGCCATAAGACTGTTCCTAGCCTTTGCCTCATACAAAAGGTTTAAGGTGTATCAAATGGATGTAAAGAGTGCATTTCTGTATGGAAAGATTGAAGAGGAGGTGTATGTATGTCAGCCTCCTGGTTTTGAAGATCCAAAGTACCCAGACAAAGTCTACAAGCTTAGGAAGGCATTGTATGGTCTGCATCAGGCACCAAGAGCATGGTATGACACACTGTCTACCTATCTCTTGGAAAATCAGTTTGAAAGAGGAATGATAGACAAGACACTGTTTATCAAGAAGAAAGGATTAGATCTGTTGCTGGTACAGATCTATGTGGATGATATTATTTTTGGTTCCACTAAGAAGGAGATGTGCAAAGAGTTTGAAGATTTAATGCACAAGAGATTCAAGATGAGCTCAATGGGGGAACTGACATTCTTTCTAGGGCTGCAAGTCAAGCAGAGGAATGATGGAATCCTCATAAACCAGTCCAAATATGTCAAGGATATGCTCACCAAATTTGGCTTTCTGGATGCCAAATTAGCCTCAACACCAATGGAGACTCATAAGCAACTGACAGCTGATGTTGAGGGGGAGGAAGTAGATGTGCATCAATACAGATCTATGATTGGATCTCTCATGTATCTAACAGCTTCAAGACCAGACATCATGTTTGCAGTATGTGTATGTGCAAGATTTCAAGTAAGGCCAAAGGAGTCTCATCTTCAAGCAGTCAAGAGAATTTTTAGATACTTAAAGGGACAACCCAGACTGGGTCTGTGGTACCCTTATGAATCTCCTTTTGAGCTCTTGGCCTATACAGATAGTGACTATGGAGGTGCAAGCTTGGATAGAAAATCCACTTCAGGAGGATGTCAGTTTTTGGGTGCAAGACTTGTGTCATGGCAGTGTAAAAAGCAAACCACTGTTTCAACATCCACAGCAGAAGCAGAATATGTAGCAGCTGCACAATGCTGCTCTCAGGTTTTATGGATCCAAAATCAGATGTTGGACTATGGTATGACTTTTCTTAACACTCCTGTATACATTGACAATAACAGTGCCATAAGCATTGTTAATAATCCTGTCAAGCACTCTAAAACCAAGCACATAGAAATCAAGTACCATTTCATTAGGGACTCAAATGAAAAGAAACTCATTCAAGTGTTGAAAGTGCACACTGATTATCAATATGCTGATCTCTTCACAAAAGCATTTGATGTGGGAAGATTCAAGTTTTTAATCACTAGTGTTGGCATGATCAATTCTGAATAATGTTTCTTTATCTGGTATTGTCACTTTATTTGTAACTTCCTGTACTATATGTGTGTGCCTCAAGGTATGTGTGATGTGTTTCTCTAGTGATTTCAATAGTCTAGATGTAAAAAGAATCATTACTACTGCTGGACGTGGCGTTCGGGCGTTACTACTGCTGGAGGTGACATTTGGACATTACTACTGCAGGAAGTAGCATTCGCAAGTTATTACTGCAGGAAGTAGCATTCGCAAGTTATTACTGCAGGAAGTAGCATTCGCAAGTTATTACTGCAGGAAGTAGCATTCGCAAGTTATTACTGCAGGAAGAAGCATTCGCATGTTATTACTGCAGGAGGTGGCATTCAGACATTATTGCTGCTACTCGGGCACATAGGGCTTTTTGATGCCTTTCTAGGGTTTCTCATTATTACTTCTCCAACTGTTATTACTGCTATTTCATTATTGCTGCTTTTAACTAACTTGGAAATGTATAAATAGCCCTCACATCACCGCCTTTTTCACAACGGCTATTTTCAAAACCCTAACTCCGAAAACCCTTGGTATTCTCAGGCGATTTCTTGCGATTTTGTGAACTTCTGCTAATTTCGATCGATTGTATACTTTCTTGCATCATATTCGAGTATTCTGACATTGAAATTTTTGTCATGGATGATCTGCAATTCAACGACGAGCACAACAAGGTTGGATTTCTATCCAAAGGGAAGAAATCTGAGGGTTTCAATGATATTGTGGATTTTCTTCAAGCATCCACACTTGCTCATGCTATACTGGTCAATCCAAAGATCTACATCAATCATCAAAAGGATTTTTGGAGGAATGCTCGCATAGAAACCCTCAACAACACCAAGGTTATTCAAACAACTGTAAGTGACAGGCACTTGACAGTCTCTGAATCCACAATCCGAAGGTGTTTACACCTAGATGATGAAGGAGGTGAGACCTCTATTCCTACTTCTGATATTTTTCCTGCTTTGGCCCAAATGGGATATGAAGGCTCCCTTAAGTCTTTGAAAATAAAGAAAAAGTATTTTGGCCATCAATGGAAGTTTCTTGTTCATATCCTTATACACTGTTTTTCTAAGAAATCTTCTGGATGGGATGAGTTTGGAAGCACTATTGCATCTGCATTAGTTTGTTTGGCTACATCCAGAAGGTTCAACTTTTCAAACATGATTTTTGAAAATCTTGTGGCAAATCTGGATCCAAAATCTACATCAAAATCTTTTTACATGTATCCAAGATTTGTTCAAGAAGTGATTAACATGGAATTGCCGGATGTACCTGCCATTGGTCAGACCTATAACAGGAATGACCCTTCTTTCAAGATGTTTTCTAACATGAAAAGAAGTGGCACTTCAGTTTTCACCCCATTGTTCCCTACAATGATGGGAGTGATTCCACCCATAGGTGAGGCATCAGGCTTGCAGCCTACTCATTCAAGCACACCCCCTGATGACCTACCCACACCTACCACCTCAAATATCCCTCAGTCCCCTATTCATAAGACCCCCTCCCCTGCACTGAAAGTATATAACAGAAAGATCAAAAGAGCTCCTTCCTCTTTTGAGTCTACTCACCCTCAACCTAAAAGCCCTCTTGTGGAGCACTCTCCACTTGATTTTATCGAAAGGGAAACCACAGGAGTGTCCCCCAACTCCAATACTGAGAAGGTGCCCTCTGAGGAGATGTCAGGGCATGTGGATGGTGTGGCTCACACTACTGGTGTTGCACAAAGTGTGCATCAGGCTAGTGTGAACATAAATAAGACCCCATCCACGGCAACTCTGAATGAGAAATCATTTAGAGGACCCAGGTGCCAAGAAACCATGGGAGTAGATAGTGTTTCAACTAGGTTGAAAACTGCTACTAAAGTTCCCAAAGATCTAGCAAAGAAGGGTTCAACTTCTAAAGCTGGTGAGGGTAGTTTTTCACAGAATGAATTGACGGCTGCATTGGCTGCAATAGCCAAAGATTTGAAGAATCATGATGCTCAATTCCAAGATCATGCTTCCAAGCATGAGGAGACTGCAATCAGGATGGAGATTTTAGAGAAGATGGTCAAAACTCAGAATCAACTGGTTTCTGATTTATCCAAAAAGTGTCAAGCTCAGGGTGCAAGGGTTGCTGTGCAGAACATGCAAATTTCAGCCTTACAGAGGAGGTATGTTACTCTAGCTGCCTTCACAAAGGGGGAGAAGGTAAAGGCTAAGGGGGAGTTAAAGGTGAAATCTGAGGTTGTGAAAGCAGCAGTATCAAAGGATGAAAAGAAGCAGGATGATGAAGTTAAAGAAAAGGAATCCACTGGGAAGAAAGATACATCAAAGGATGAAAAGAAGCAGGATGATGAAGTTAAAGAAAAGGAATCCACTGGGAAGAAAGATACCACAGAGGTGAATGTTGAAGAAAGGGTTGCTGCTGAAACTACATTACCAAAAACTACTCCTAAGGTGATTCCAACCAAGGGAATAGTGATTAAAGAGAAAGCTGAAGTGAAGAAGGATGAAAAGAAGAAGAGTGATCCAAAAGACAAAGGAAAGGGTATTATGATAGAAGAGCCAAAGAAGAAAGTACCAAAACATATTCCCAAGGAGATTGCTGAGGAAATGTCACTAAGAAAGATTATCTCAATGATGACTGAAGATGAGCTAGAAAAAGCAAAGAAGGAGGCTGCTGAACAGGAAGCATCACTGGAATTGGCTAAGAAGCTGCAACAAGAAGAAGATCAAGCTGCAAAGAAATCTATTGTACCAAAGTCAAAACCACAGAAAAGGAAGGCTGCACCAAAGAAGGCTACAAGAAGAACAAAGCAAGTGTCCAAGGCTGAAGAAAGGAAGAGCAGAATCAAATTCCTTGTGAATGCTGTTGGTGGAACTGAAAGTATGTATGCTGGGTGGTCTGATGAGAAAGTTGAGGAAAGGTACAATCTGGAAAGAGATGCTATGCAGCAGAAGAATGAAGAGGAAAAAGTAGTGGAAGAGGTAGAAGAAGAGATGCATGTGATACAAAGAAGGAGCAAGAGAAAACATGATGTGGCTGTGGTAAGTGAGTCTGAGAATGAGAAGGAAGCTGAAGAGAAAAAGGAGCAAGAACAAGAGAAGGAGACTGAAAAAGAGAAAGATGCAAAGAGGAAGAAATCCATTGCTCACAAGAAGTCTGCTAAGAAAGCTAAGTTGGTGCATGACTCAGCAGGATCTGAAATTATAGACTGGGATTCACAAGGGAAGGATGATCAGATGTCTTGGGTAATTGAAAGCAAAGGAGGAAAGTTGGACACTCACAGAAGCACATATCACTTGTTTTCAAGACTGAGCATAGTTGATTTGAAGAAAATGTACGAAATCGGCTGTGTGAAGGATCCTAAAGGAAGAACAGAGATTGTTCAATTGATAGAAGATCTTAAAGTGATGTTTGCATTTGAAAAATCAAGAGATGATTATAGGAAGAAGGAATCTCAGATGACTTATGAGGCCTTTGGAGGAGTTGGTGCAACCGCTTGGAGCACTTTCAAAAGAAACAGGGTGGTTTCAATCAGCTTTAAAGCAAGACAGTGCTACTTTTTGTTGGATAAAAGGTATGACTTTGATCACAGGTTGTGCACAAGTCTACTTGATATTGGAAAGAAGAAGTCTATTCTGTCTGATCTTGACAAGGAGTTTGTGGAGAGAATCAATCAGAGAATTATGCAATTTGATGATGATTTTGATCCTGAAGAGATTGGCAAAGATGATGGAGCTGAGAAGAAAGTGAAGGAATGGTTTGTCAGAGAGTTGAGTGGCAGATTGTACTATAAAGTCATTTGGGAAGATGGGAAAGCAAGCTGGGAGGAATACTAGCTGATATACTGAAGGTGTGCACAAGGGAGAACCTCAGAGAGATGTATGAGATTGGTATGCAGCTGTATGAAAGTCTTTTGGAGGATGATAGTGATGAACCAATCATTTTAAAGATCAAAAGTGCATTAGAAAGTCTGTGTTGGTTGTTTGAGCATTCAAGAGTACAAACCCTTATGAACCAACCATGTGAGACAGTTAATGAATGGAGACTATTTGCAAAATGTGGTGTATATTCATTAACTATCAATGGTGTGGTTAAGGAATACTATTTTGTAGATGGTGGTCAAGTACATGATGCTCAAAGGCTACATGGAATGGAGAGAGTGAAGCTGTCTGGTCATGAAAACTCTCCTATGGGTACTGAGTTGGTTTTGAAGTTTCTTCAACAATTGCAGAACTTAAATGTTCAGGGATGAACACTTAAGTAGGGGGAGTTTGTTGGGTTATTTTGGATAGTAGAAGTATCGGGTTGAAGAAAAGCTTTAAGTCTGGTTCTGTCTGCTGAAGAAAGTTATTACTGCTTGGAGGAAGGGATGTTAATACTGCAGTAGTAATGAATACAAGAGAAGACTTAATGCTGCTATCGCCTATTAATGCTGCTGGAAGAAGAATTAGAAGTAGTAATGGTTATTACTGTTTTAGAAGTTATAACTGCTTCTTATTATTACTGCTAGTAGTTATTGCTGCTAGTTAGTTTAATAGTTGTAGTTAATGCTTCTCTCTGTTAGTGCTGCTTCTAATGAGACGATAAGGATGACAATCTGTTTGTTGCGATAAGGAAAAGATTCCGAATATCTTGGAATTTGTTTAGCAGATTTGTTTTCCTTTATGCTTATCGTGTAATCTGTATTTATAGTTGATTTAGAATAGATTACTGCATATCTTTTGTTTTTGAGAGAAAAAAATCAGAACCTCAAGAATTCTCCTAGCAATAGAGAAGTATTGCTCGTCTACTAGAAATCTGTTCTTGTAGATTGAGGTTTTGTGAGTAAGTTTGTAATTGAAAGTATTGAAGTAAAGCAAGTTTTCAGTTCATTGTTTTGATTCCAATTAAAGTTTTATTCCGCAATACTTTAATTTGTTTTCTGAGTGTTTGTTTCTTGTTGAGAAATCGATCCTGACAGGGATAGATTAAATTCTAAGTGTGGGAACCTATTTGGTCAAAAAATTTCTTGATTTTTAAAATTTTTGTAGGTTCCCATTTCTTTAGTAATTTAATAAAGTGTAGTTAAAAACTAAGTGTGGGAAGGAAACCTTCATTTCTATCAAGTATGTGCACTAACTTAGGGATGTGTGTTATTGTAGCGTACCCGTTCTCTTAGGACCACAACTGGCGAACACACGTTTTTGCAGTTCAAGCCGCAACCATAGTATGATGAGACCGAACGGAAGAAGCTGATTAGGGACCTTGATGCGATCAAGGCTCGCCATGTTGAGATCGGCCGGACGCTGGACTGGGTATTTCTGCACACGATTCATGCAGCAGGACACATATTGAGGTATTTTGAGAGAGGCCCGAGTGCGCCCGCGAGTGAGCTTAGTAGCATGGCTTGGAAGGCCGCCCTAGACCTTCGTGAGCCTATTTATAGAGAGTTGACCTTGGAGTTTATTACGACCTATTCCTTTGACGAGGATGTTGGGAGAGAGAGTGTGAGGCTGCCTTGTATTACATATCGTTTGGGTGGCCGATGGTTTAGACAGACTTTAGCGCAGTTCGCTATCTCCCTTAGGCTTTACACTGTTGATATGGTCAGGACTGATTATTTTGAGGACTATATAGGACATTGTGCCATAGCTCCACCAGAGGGTTTAGACTATAGTGCGTTATGGAGCCAGCTTGGTCGTGGACAGTACCGACGGTCCAACACCAAGTCTGGTAACCTAGTTGACCCTGAGCATAGAGTCCTACATAGGATGATTGCCTACACCCTGAACCAGAGGAAGTCCAGTCAGGACAAGATAGGGGATTTCGAGCTTTGGTTGCTTCATCAGTTGATTAGTCTAGACCGCCACACCCATCTAGCATTTATCATAGCAGACTTTCTTACTGGAGCTAGAGGATTTCGGACCTCGAGCGGACTTTTAGGTGGTCACTACATCACCCGCCTAGCTTCTTCCCACGGGATTTTGACACCGGAGGTAGTAGCCTCATTGACTTGTTTGGGAGAGTTAGGCCACATAGACCAGAACCAGCTTAAGGGGATGAGAGTGATTGAGAGAGGAGTTGGTAGTTCATGGGTTTAGATAGGAGTGAGAGAGGAACCAGAGGATCAGGAGATGCCGGAGCCACCACAGCAGCAGCATGACGAGGCAGGACCGTCGGGATCACATCAGATACCACCCGATTGGGATTCATATACAGCTATTCAGGGTCTCACGTCTCGTACGCATTATCACGATGTTCATATTCATAGAGCACTTGGTTGGCAGAACTAGTCGTTGACGAGTTTCTTCTCAGACCCTCAGTTCCGACCACCACCACCACCGCAGTACGATGTGTGGCATCCACAGGACCCGAGTCCTCCAGGTTACGAGAGTTATGATCAGTGGTGGGACCAGTTTCGTGGACCCCATTGACTAGTTGGTTCGATGATTTGTTATGGATTGATGTTCGATTTGGTTGTACCGTACTATCTTTTTATTTTTATTTTTATTTTCCTTTTTAGTTTGTGTGTTTTTTGTTTTTAGTTTTTTAGATTTGGTGTGTAGTCCTTCGAATCAGTTGTACGAATCAGATGTCAGTAGTTCGTCAGAGCTTCAGTTTCCTTAACCCAGGCAGTATTCATTCTTTATCTTTTTACCTTTCCGCATACATGCTTTAATCGTTATTGCATTGAGGACACTGCAATTTTTAAGTGTGGGAAGGGGGGTTAAGTAAACTTTCGCTTGTTTGTCCTCATTGTGCTTAATTGCTTATCTGATATGATTTAAATTATATGGCATAATTTTTTCGAAATCCATGATTTTTTTTTCAAAAATTTTGTGGAAGTCAAAAGAGTCTTGCATATAGGATGATACTTTTTGGAGTTTTTATGAGTTTGAAAAAGTCATGTGTATGCTAATTGCCATGAGTG
This sequence comes from Centaurea solstitialis, assembly GCA_030169165.1. NCBI lineage: Eukaryota > Viridiplantae > Streptophyta > Magnoliopsida > Asterales > Asteraceae > Centaurea > Centaurea solstitialis. The sequence goes on along the minus strand of CM058047.1, from coordinate 49,869,386 downwards.
ATCCTTACCCATTCCATTGAGAGATTGAGCCTATATTGTTTATCTATTCATTTCTGTGAGGATGCCGACTTTGAACCAAGTAGAACTTGTCACTTTGAATGCTTGTCGAGATCACATAAGGAAAGTATGTCACCATTGCACTGATAGAGGCCTTCGTTTCTAACCCTTTTACCCTTCGTCAGGTGATCTCATCATAAGATTGTCTGATTTGCCTAGCCTTTGATTGAAAAGTGTTCACCTTTTAACACTTTATCCCTTATGACCCCTTTGAAGCCTTAGCCTTTTCATTTCTTTACCCACATATATATATCCTTAGCCCATTCATTTTATTTATCTTTTGGCCGTAGCTCAAATTTGGAGGCTTTTCATGTTTTTGGTCCGTTTTATGAATCTGACAGATAGAGAAAGGGATTATGAAAAAGAAAGAGAGAAAAAGAGCCCAAAAGCAGCATAGTTGCTGCTCTGAAAAAAATAGAGAGCTTGAAAAGAAAAAGAAAGAAAAGAAAAGAAAAAGAGAAAACGACTCGTTCAAAAGAAAAATCAAAAGAGTCGATGTGCTTAAAAGAAAAGAAAAATATCGAAGCCACAAATAAGCAATATGCTTAGGCCAATATAAAAGTGATAGTGATAGAAATCCCGAGCTCTAAAATTCTCAAAAGTCAGATGATTAATTTGGATCTTGAACTGAATTGTTTTCAGGTTTTTGCTACAACCCTTAGTCACTTATATATATCCTTTATCCTACCCTTAACCCTTAGCCTAACATTACAACCCTAAAGTCCTCTTGACGGTTGACAACTTTTCAGTGGTGGAGATGAGATTTGGTGATAGGCATATGCGTTGGTGAGATGTCGAGTATCAGTGTGATCACTATATATAACATATTACCCCTTGAGAGATACACTTGATACATACTTTGTGAGGGTAAGAGGTTATGCATGACTTTGATGACTTGTGGAGCTTTGATTGGTGTCTGAATTTGTGTGTGATTTCTTGCGACTATCCTTGTTCTTTCAAAGCATGATCATGGGTTGAGGATGATTTTGTCGTTATCTTTCTTATTTTATCAGATATTTGCTTGAGGACAAGCAAATCTTAAGTGTGGGAATTTTGATAACTCCAAAATTATACATATTTTACTCATGCTAATTCCCCACTTTTGTCCTTATTTTGAGAGTAATTTCGATACTGTTTGACTTAAAAATATGTAAATCCTGATTTTGTAGGTTTTGGAGGTGCTTGAGCGTAAAAGTATAAAAAGAGGGTGAAGATCGTCAAAAAGGAGACTTTGGTGCAAGCTTTGCAAATACGGACTTTTCTTGGCTCCTAAGGCGGTTTTCTTACTCCCTAAGACAGATAAATTCCTCCAAAAGACGGATCTTCAACAGATAAGGCGAGAAGAATATTCCGGAAGATCTCGGAAGCTGGAACTACACTGCTCGCGCCGCGAAGAAGGGATTTTCTCATCGGAAGCTTCCAGAAAATTAGGGTTGTTTGATAAGTGTTTAGCGCCGCCAAACTGGCCGTTTCGCGAACGCCAAATGACCCCTGCCGAGTTTATTATAAATACAAGCCTAGGGTCATTCAGTTTAGGCATTCAGATAATTAGAAAATTCTCTCATAATTAGTTTAGGTTAGATGTTGGGAGCCGCTTAGGGTTTCCAACCCGAGAAGATGGAGGCTCGATGTGACGGCTACGGAGGAGATGATTCGAGGGGATGCTACGCCAGATCGACCGGTCTTTAGTTGGTTTGTCTAAGCATTTGTAATTGACATGTCTATGTGTTCCTCTTGTGTTTCTATTATGGTTTGAATACTTTGGATTTTAGTTTATTAATTAGATGCGTGATTTGTTGAATGTTGTCTTTGATTCCGTTCTAATTTGTATTGTTTGGCAATTTGAATTCAATCGGTTTGGGTGTATTTGTTAGACCAAAGCAGATAGACTCCGAAAGGATAATCAACCTACCTTAGCTTGACCTTGGACCAATAGGTTGTGTTAAGAGGTTACTTGGACCAAGAGTAACCAGATAGTAGAAAAGCCATGCAATAGAATTAGAATCGGATTTCCGGTACTAGGTTGCCTGACAAACGACCTAAGTATTGGGCTAGGAGGACCGAGACCTAGTTGATAATCTTAGATATACATGTTCGGGTGCTTTATTGCTTAAATTCTGACAACAATCATAACTCTATGTCTTATGAAAGTAAACCATAATGGATTCACTTATCTCCAATGTATGTTTGTTCATCAGTTTTCCACTTCTTGGTTAGGTTTATTATTTATTTGTCTTTTATATTTCAAAATACTTTTCTAAAAGCAAAACCCCCCAAAAGCTTTAGGTTAGTTAAACTGATTCAGATTATTAGTCTATAAAACTTGACCGTTCCCAGTGGTAGATACGATACCTGGACTTTCCTACACTATATTACTCACGATCAGGTACGCTTGCCTGTATATGTGGTAATACGGTGGCTAGGCATTAGAGGTTAAAACTTGTTACGCTTTTTATATACGATAACTACCGCATCAGAATTTAACAACTACAACTTCATCATCATCACCGTCTAACGTCAACAACAACACTACACCACCACAGCGGCGGCAGCAGCCACCACCGCCGCACAGCCGCTAAACAGCCGCCGAGGGCATCCTAACAACCACCCAACACTACCAGCTCTTGCCAACGTGAATGGGTCCCACAACTCCCCGCTGCCGGCGACCAAACGATACCTGACCCATCGCACGAGGCTGCGAACAACGGTCGAGCCTTCGTGCGAGGCTGCTGTGGTTGTAACCACGGTCATCACAACACCGCCGCCTCACACAGCCGAGGCCGGTGCACTAATCTGGCGGCAGCAGCCGACCACCACCACGTAAAACGGCACGACGGTCAACCACCACCGTTTCCGGCAGTCGCCGGGACGGCTGGAACAACTAACAACCGGCCTTGCCGGTGCGATGGGTTCACGGCAGCCGCCGGCTCGTGCCGGCGTGCGATTCACCACGCCACCGTCTCCGACCGCCACCAAAGCAGCAGCCGTGACGGCCTGCCGTCACCTCCGACCACATTTGCCAAAAAAAACGCTACCGGAAAACGAACAATTTCAACCCTAAATTAGGAGCCTACGAAGAGGGTTGAGCTATTACCTTACAACGAGAACAAACACAGGTCTCTCTCCTTCACCGGCGAACTATCTCCGACGACTAACTCCGGTGAGCTATCTCTCTCCGGCGTCTCTTTCCCTTTCCCGTCAGCCCTCTCTCTCTCAATGACTTTTTTTTTTCTTTTCCTTTTTGACTTGCAGCCCACTAGAAAAGGTAAATATAGGGTAGCCTATAGATGTACTTCTCCCAATCATTTCCCTATCCTACCCAACTACCTCTCTTCTTTAAAAACAAAGTAACCATTATCTAATAGGAGATAATACTAATAATAATAATGATGATAATAATAATAATAATAATAATAAAATAACAACTATATAAATTATGGGGTGTTACAATAAGTTATAATGAATTAACTTATCAAAAACTCCTTATCAGCAGTGACAAAAAGCTATAGACATATTTCCCCCTATCAATCATCCAAACACAAAAAATTACTTATCAACAGTAACAAAATGAAATTATATATTTTTTTGTTTGAAAGACATCTAAGGCTTTGCCTCGACTAATCCCGACAAGGTTCATCGACAGCTGAAATAATTAAACTAGTTGTTTAAATAAGGCAATCACAAACACCCCTCTGTTATGGGTGGCAATCGTGTCACGTTCGGGTTGGTGGCTTAGAAAGACTCAACTCGTATAAGGCCCTTTTAGATTAATTGTGTTGACATTTCCAATCCTGACTCACGACTTGCCAACTTAAACACAACTCGTGTAACCCGTTTAACTATACGGATTCGTGGGTTTGTGTGTCATAAACGAATTAACGGTCATAAATGGTTTGGCTAATGTAATCACAAGATGAGTCTCATTTTTTTTCAATGTTTTAAAATTTGACAACTTCTATTTAAGCAACAATTTTAAAGTAGCTTATGGAATTGAGTTAAGAATGACTCTTGCCACGTAGACCGACCTTCTTAACACATTGACAAAATAGCATTTTGATTTACCCATTTTAAGTAAAAATTGAAAAAGCAAAATTCAAAATAAAATTTTGTTATATAAAATTATTTTAAAAAATAAATTAAAAAGATAAACGGGCCAACGGATTGACTGAACATGATCCGTGAAATAAACAGCTTGGTGGGTTAAAAGACTCAATCCAAATTCGTTTGTTTTCGTCAAAGCATTAGTAGCCTAGTGGTCGGTAACATTTTTCGGAGATGCAATGGATTACATCCCTGTCTACCCAGATTCAATTCATGAGGTGGACATGTGTCGATACCTTGACCATGAGTCGACTTTCGAGTTGGTTCATGGTCGCCGAGAATTAGTCAAGCGTCCATACCGATCCAAGATGTCTCGTCGGATCGGATCCTTTATGTGACCAAAATTGTGGACACCATCGAGTTAACAAACAGAAACAACAAAAATAAAAGAGGGGTTTGTTCAGAGAGACTAAACTAGGTCATCATCTCCATCTCCATTAACCCATTCGATTTACATTCATAATACATCATCATCACTCCAAACACCTTCAAATCCAAACCTTTTTTCATCCTTTATCTCCCTATTTTGATTCACTCTCCAATTTTGATTCTTGAGATACGGAAAGAGGTTGTTAGAATTCGAACAATCTAGGGTTACGAACTTCTATTCCATATTACGATACCTCAAAGCAACTTTATTTGTTCAGAGGTAATTAATTCTATTTCCTTCTGATTTCTGTTGAATTCGTTGTGTTTGATTGCATTTGAAAGTGTTTTTATTCGATTGTAATGTGATTGGATTGAAAAACCTAATATAGTTTCGGTGAGTTAGGGTTTCTATTTCCTTCTGTTCTCTGTTGAATTCGTTGTATTTGATTGCATGTCAAAGTGTTCTATTCGATTGTAATGTGATTGAATAACCTAAATATAGTTTTGAGTTAGGGTTTTTATTTGTTTTTGTGTTTTACAGTGATTAGTAACTTCGCCATGGAAGAATCGAAGCACAAATCCAGCAAGAAGGATGATTCTGTGAAGAAAGATGAAGAGTTGAAGAGAGGGCATCGAGAGAAGGAGCGGAATGGGGAGAGGCGTAGAGAAAGGGAGAGAGACAGGGATAAGGAGAGAGAAAGGAGTGTTGATGAGAAGTATAAAGATAGAGAGAAGCATAAAGAGAGGCATAGAGATAAGGAGAAAGAGAGGGAGAGAGAGAAGGAGAGAAAAGAGAGGGAGAGAGAACGAGCCAAGGAGAAAGAGAACAGAGAGCGGGAGAGGGTGAAAGAAAGAGAGAAAGAGAAGGAGAGAGAGAGGGAAAGAGAGAAGGAGAGAGAGAGGAGGGAGAGAAGAGAGAGGGAAGAACGGGACAGGGAAAAGATGCGAGAGAAACGCAGAGAAGCCGAGAGGGATCACAACGGTAACGATGATGTCAGAGATAGAGATAGAGATAGAAAGAGGCGGAGGAGAGACGACGATCACAAGGAGGAGCGCGAACGTAGCACTAAGGTGTCTAGTAGACGCAGGGAGGATAGCGTAGATAACGGCGGGCTGAATAAGGCTGACGAAACCTCTTCAGACAAGAAAGAGGTAAGGACCCGTGAAGAGGACATGGAGGAAGAACAACGGAAGCTGGATGACGAAATGGAGAAGAGGAGGAGGAGAGTCCAGGAGTGGCAGGAAAAAAGACGAAAAAAGGAGGAGTCCGAAAGAGAACACCTTGGAGACGAACCGAAATCCGGTAAGACGTGGACCCTAGAAGGGGAATCAGACGATGAAGAAGCTGCCCCCAACACAGACGGGGACATGGATGTGGATGAAAATGTGAAGCCTGTTAACGAAATCGAAGATGGGATGGTTAACGGATTAGATAGTGAGGATACCGTGCCTGCTTTGCAGAATGGTGGTGATATGGAAGATGACGATATTGATCCTTTAGACGCTTTTATGAATTCCATGGTGTTACCAGAAGTTAGCAAGTTGAGCAATACCGAGGTTCCTGTTTTGGATCAAAAGAGCTCTTTTTCGAAGAAGGACGAAAAGATGCAGGAAAACGGACAGCTGCGGAGAAAGAGTGGTGGCAGATCTATGGGCAGAATCATTCCGGGTGAAGATTCAGACGAAGATTACACCGGTGTCGAAAATGATGACGATCCTTTGGAAGATGAAGACGATGACGAGTTCATGAAAAGAGTAAAGAAGACAAAGGTCGAGAAGTTATCACTCGTCGACCACTCAAAGATCGACTACATTCCGTTCAGAAAGAATTTTTACATTGAAGTAAAGGAGATACAGAAGATGACAGTAGAAGAGGTTGCTGCTTACAGAAAACTACTGGAATTGAAGATACATGGAAAAGATGTACCCAAGCCGATTAAAACTTGGCACCAGACTGGACTGACAACTAAAGTTTTAGAGACAATTAGAAAGCTGAATTATGATAAGCCAATGCCCATCCAAGCACAAGCACTTCCAATTATAATGAGTGGTCGAGACTGTATAGGTGTTGCTAAGACAGGTTCTGGTAAAACTCTAGCTTTTGTATTGCCTATGTTGAGGCATATAAAGGACCAGCCACCACTTATGTCTGGAGATGGGCCCATTGGGCTTATAATGGCACCTACGCGAGAGCTTGTCCAGCAGATTCACAGCGATATTAAAAAGTTCACCAAGGTAATGGGTCTGAGTTGTGTGCCTGTGTATGGAGGTTCTGGTGTTGCCCAACAAATCAGCGAGTTGAAAAGAGGGGCTGAAATTGTCGTTTGCACCCGGGTCGGATGATCGACATTCTCTGTACCAGTGCTGGGAAAATCACGAATCTGCGAAGGGTCACGTATTTGGTAATGGACGAGGCTGATCGTATGTTTGATATGGGTTTTGAGCCACAAATCACAAGAATCGTTCAAAATACTCGACCCGATCGTCAGACCGTACTGTTTTCCGCTACCTTCCCTCGCCAGGTGGAAGTATTGGCACGAAAAGTGCTGAACAAACCGGTGGAAATTCAGGTAGGTGGGAGGAGTGTCGTGAATAAAGACATAACCCAGCTAGTGGAGGTGAGGCAGGAGAGTGAAAGGTTCCTTAGACTTTTAGAGCTACTTGGAGAATGGTACGAGAAAGGCAAGATTTTGATATTCGTCCATTCTCAGGAAAAATGTGATGCTTTATTCCGGGATTTGCTCAAACATGGATATCCGTGCTTGTCGCTCCATGGGGCTAAGGATCAAACTGATAGAGAATCCACCATTTCCGATTTCAAGAGTAATGTGTGCAATTTATTGTGTGCAACAAGTATCGCTGCTAGGGGTTTGGATGTCAAGGAGCTTGAACTTGTGATAAATTTTGACGTTCCTAATCATTATGAAGACTATGTTCATCGTGTTGGCCGTACGGGGAGAGCAGGGAGGAAAGGTTGTGCCGTCACTTTTTTGTCCAGTGAAGATGAAAGATACGCACCGGATCTTGTGAAGGCCTTGGAGCTATCCAATCAAGTTGTTCCTGATGATTTGAAGGCTCTTGCGGATGGATTTATGGCGAAGGTGAATCAGGGACTTGTGCAAGCACACGGGACTGGTTATGGTGGAAGTGGGTTTAAGTTTAATGAAGAGGAGGATGAAGTGAGGAAGGCAGCGAAGAAAGCGCAGGCCAAAGAATATGGATTTGAAGAAGACAAATCTGATTCGGAAGACGATGATGATGGGGTTCGAAAGGCAGGAGGTGACATCTCTCAGCAAGCTGTTCTTGCTCAGGCTGCTGCCCTTGCTGCCGCCAGTCAACAGCCTTCAACTGGCGGAGTGTCTGTTTCTCTGCCTGGTATTCTTGGCATGCCTGGCGTTGCAGCCGGCAATGAAGGGGCTGCGAGGGCTGCGGCGTTGGCTGCTGCCATGAACTTGCAGCACAATTTGGCAAGGATTCAGGCCGATTCGTTACCCGAGCATTATGAAGCAGAATTGGAGATCAACGATTTCCCTCAAAACGCAAGGTGGAAGGTAACGCACAAAGAAACCCTGGGTCCAATTTCGGAGTGGACTGGAGCTGCCATCACCACGAGAGGCCAATATATTCAACCGGGTAGGATCCCGGGACCAGGAGAGAGAAAACTTTACTTGTTTATTGAAGGAGGTACCGAACAATCCGTTAAGAGGGCGAAAGCGGAACTGAAACGGGTTCTAGAGGACATCACGACACAAGCGTTATCTCTTCCAAGTTCACAACCAGGCCGTTACTCTGTTGTATGAGAACCGAGCTCAAGGTGAAATTAAGGTGTGTATTGTATCTAAATAGCCTAATTAATTGAAGTCTTTTCTTGTGGAATGTTTGATCTACTTTAGATGTTGCATATAGTTAGGACAATATGAAGTAAAAGATGTGTTTTTGTTATCTGGTTGGATGTCATAATGATGGTGAACATGTGTTATCATTTATATTTATTTATTTTTAATGCATTTTTTGTAGCTTTGGCTTGAAGGAGGATCGAGATTTTTGAGCAAATGTCTTTGCCATATACAATTGTTGCTTTTAGTGGCTGCCAGGAGATGGCGATCACGTCCTTTTTTCCCACTAAAAAAATGTATGACTGATGTACACTGAAAAGCTTCAGTCTTGAGTTGCATACTCTCTTTCTATCTGATGATGTTTGTTCTGATTGAGCATTCATTTCTGATTGTAGGTTGGTTGGGGAATTGCTTCTTTGACAGTGGTCTCAAGTTATGACTTATTGCTTCATGTAGCACCATGACCTTGCATGTGAGACATGATTTTTACTTGCATGGTTTATAAGACTAGAGTAGTTGCTCAGTGGAACTAGGGTTTACTAAAAGCTTCCCTTTTGATGAGCCCTTTGTCCCCAAACACTTTGATTGCCTTGCATTTTGATTGTATCATATTGTTGAAATGGCCTTTTCGTGTTCTTTATTGTTGTAATTTATGCGTTTACAGAAGAAACATGGAGTCATAAATCTTCAAGTCACTCCTCTTTTGATGTATCATTAATATTGAAAAGCATATAGACATAACCCCAATGGAGCAGCCTACCGGTTAAGGCTTGGTGTTGGGGAAAAACCCACCCAAGTTCGAATCCGGGGTGAGCAACCAGGGGCCACCGAGTATTAATCCCATGGGAGCATGCTTTAGCTCTCGGTAAAAATTACCGAGGATGTAGTCTGGTCTAACCCAGGTGAACCTTATCATAAAAAAAAGAGCATATAGACATTTGATATTAACTATTTATATAGTCACAGGGACCAGGGAGGAAATGATTCAATTTTTCCCCATATTGATATGAAAGTGAATATGATCGTCCGTGGGTAGAGATTCTGATTGAAGTTTTGCCTTCTGCTTCTAACCCTTCTTCCTTCCTGTTCAATGGATGAAGTACTGATTGGAGAAAATTGTTTCTCTTTCACAGGGAGCATAAGATGTTGCTCCATATGTCATAAACGATAAATCATGGATACGTATAATCACACAACTTCTAGGTTAAGGAAAGGAGAGAGTCGATGATCAAGTGATCAATAGCTAAAAACAGAAATCCGTTTAGTTTTTCATACATAATCAATGCAAATTCTACATTAGAGTATAAATAGGTTATAAGTTTTTAATCATTCCTTTCAAATGTCTACAACAAAATTTTCATCATTGATATGGGTTTCAATTTTCATTTTGAATTTAACTTTTTGCATGTTTGTAATTCTATAAAAACTATACGTATTCTTCTTACCTGAAATGCTTATTTAATTATCATTTCTGACAATCTTAGCATTGCAGGTGAGGTTGTCGTCGTGGAGGATGAAGCCGTTGCCTAATATTAAGAACTATGCATTATTGGGAGTACAACTGAAACCAGTAACGTTTTTGAAAAGTTTGTGAGTCCCTTCACTCGTGAAAGACTGTTATGTTTCAGCTCCCTTGGTTTGTTTTCACTGTTATTCGTATTATTTACTTCTTTGAGATGAGAATCCAACTACTGGGCATTTGTAATATTAACTGTTCTTATAGCTAATGCTTTTATAAAGAAATCTTGAAAAATCGACAAGTGCCACATTGAGATATTGTTTTGCATGATGACTAAAGACCTACTGTTACCAATTTACGAAATGGAATCAAGATGACGCTTTCCAGGTGGGTAATTTAATCATGTTTACTAGTATAAAGTTTGCATAATCTTGAATATTTGCGGGTATATAATTTTATTTGCAGAAATGTTTTCCTAAAGTGATCGCTATGCCAATGGCACTAGGAACTGCATCCAGGATCGTTTCTGCAACATTTTCAGGTTAAACTTTACGTTCATATAAATTTGTTCTCCTATGCTTTCTAAATCCTCTATATTCTAGATGACGAAAATAATCTTTTATTTGTATATAGCAGTTTCGTAGTTAATAAGAAGTTAAGAACAGTTTAAATACGAGTTCTGACCTTTGGGCGTATGGTTTATAGAAAGCGTAGCACTACCAAGATGTGGATGACTAGTGAATGTTAAAAACTGGGTTTTAAGGAGTTGAATCGATTATTATAAAATGTATGATTGTAAGCGATTTGTGTAGATAGATACCGAAAAAGAGAACATTGCTGAGTGTTTTTAGATTTAAGATCAGGTTCCGATTTTAAGATGCCTCTTATTGAGATGTGGAGATTAGGAACAACTAGAAGAAATGTGTCAAAATGATATGGTTTTAGATGCCTTTTGATGGATTAGATGCTTTTATTCTTCATCAAGTTGTGGTTGACTCTATCCTTAGTTGTCAATTTCTAGGACCCTTTGGAGGGTACTATAAGGATCTTTGGTCTATGACTTTTTATATTTTGCATTGTGCTTATTTGTTGTTTCTTTTCTGTTTATTTACTTCTGGCTCGCACTTCTGCGGAACAGGGTACTCTTTGGGTTAGAGGACATGTCTGCGTACATCCCACGTTAGATTCTGTTTTGGAGTAAGATATACTAGAGATGCACAAAAAAGCCCAAACCCGAAGTTGGTCTCAGACTTGAGTTGACCCTGGCCCAAAAAACCTAGGGCCTAGTATTCCCGAAGCTCGAGAAGGCCAAAAAATAGACCTGGCCTGAGAAATCCCTGAAAAAGCTTAGTAAGCCCAAAAAAGCTTGATCAGGCCTCAACCCTAAAGTCAGGTCCGGACCATCCTGGACCTGAAAAAACTCGACCTTCTCTTGGTCACTGAAAAACAGGCTTGAAAGGACCTGGCGGTGGCTCCAGAAATCCGGGCTTTGTGCATTTCTAAGATATGCTAAGGGGTTGTTTGGTTGGTTTTTCATTAAGTCCTGTATGGACAAAGCTGTTTGTATGGATTAATCTGTCTATATGGATTGGAAAGAATTTTGTTCGAGTGTTTTTTATTTAGAGGGACATGTTTGAAACAATTTGGCTTTTTTTTTCTTTTTCTTCATAAAGCTTCCCCTAAAAGCTTACAGAATAAGCCACTTTCTGGGTGGGACCTTAATCGCCATATAGTCATGTATAGCTGACTGAATAAGCTATAAGTCTCATTAAGTTCATCAAACTGCTAACATACAGGCCTTAAGTGGGGTTAGTTTAGATTGGGTTATAAGGATCTTTGATATCGACTTGTGTCAATTTAGGTCCCACCAACACCTTTTGTCGGGTTATTTGTGATTATAAATAGGAGTTCGCTCTTAGTCGAAAACAACGAAATGAGTAGCATATTTAGTACTTGAAAGGCAATGGTTGTTAACTCTCCCTCAAGGGCTTCTTGCTTTAGCTTCGTCTTGCTTTTTCAACGATTTCTGAAACATACGAGCGTTGAGCATGGAGCCCTTGGGGGAGTACTGACAAACAATGTTTTTTTCTTCTTCTAGTTGTGTGCGAATTTGAATGCCGTTAAGGCAGTTTTTTGCCATCTCTCCCTCAAAGGCTTCTGATCGTTTCAAATCAATTGGTCAGAAGTCTTTAGGGGGCGATGGCAAAGAATTGTCTTGATCTATATGTTTTTTGTTGAAATTTGAGAACCAAATCAAACGAACTCAATATATCCCACACAGAGGTAGTTTTTTGGCCCGATTGAAAATAGAAATGGAACGTGATCCTTTTTTTTTTTGGAAGAGGTATTCCAGACCACATTGGGCCCAGACTAATCCTCGGCAATTTTGGGCCGAAGCCCGACTGCTAAAACATGCAGCCCGGGGTCGAAGCCCCCGTACCTCCAGAATGCGTCCCCCAGGGCTCGAACTCGGGTTCACCACTATGTAGTGCCCAAGCCTTACCACTAGGCTAACACTTCTTTGGTAATGGAACGTGATCCTCTTTCTGGGTTTTCGTACTTCTGTTTGCGTAAACGAAAATGTAGTTTTGTCTTCCTTCGATCTGGTTTTGTTTCGGTTTGATATTATGCAACAAACATGTGGACATTAGGTATTTGTGGTTTATTGGCCCATTTTTATCTCCCGAACCAAACCTATTCAGTGTTTTTTTTTTCCCAAAAGAAGTAATTATTATTGATTCTTTAGCGTGCGTTATGTTTACGTGTAGGCACTTACTAGACTGAGGATCTTACCCAATAAGCGTAAAAGTTTGCTTGCCCCAATAATTCATTTTTATGGTACTGAATGTTATCCAATAAGGTAAACGAGGGTGGTTACTGTTGTTGGTAATCGTAAGTAAACAACTCGTAGCTAATGGTACTCATATGCCATAGTTTAGCTTAAATGGTTGGAATGTTTTTAGGTCAGTCAGAGTTATGAATTTTGTACTGATAGATACGTGAATGGGAGACAAATTCTACGTTTATGTTGATTTCCAGGTTTTCTTTACGGGACATGGTTGAAGACCGATGGCGGGTTTTTTTTCTTCGTTTTGCGTAGCCGCTTGTGTTATAAAATAACCAATCGTTTTGCGTAACCGAGTGTCGATATTTTTCTTGTTCTGTTCTGTTGTGTAAAGTTTTGGTGAGTTATATATAAGCAGAACAGAACAAGATATTTGGATTTGATGCATCTTCTTTTGTTTGTTAGTAGTTTCAAGTTAAGTTTGAATGTTAAATATATTATATTTTCACTTTAAATTTAGTAACAATTATAATAACATGGGGGTTTCAATGCAAAAAACGTAAAAGAGAAAATGATGCGTATTTATCAATGGAATTAAAATTGTTAAATAAATTTTTTAACGTCCGATTCTTCAAAGCATTTACTATAGGAGAAAATATTTCTTATCTTATTCCCCCATCCATTAAAACGTTGAATTAGATGTTTAGAGTAAGAAATAATGTTTTATTAAGGTGGCATTTGGTTCGTAGAATGTTTTTGGATGAAATGAAATCTGTCAAAAGAATTTGAATTTGAAGGGCTTGGAATGGAATAGTGTTAGGTTTGATCATCTGTTTGGTTGGCAGAATCAGAATGGAATCTGTTAAAGGAATTGGAATGTGTTTGTTTGGTTCACAGAATGTAGTTTTGAAATTGGAATGAAGTTATGACAAATGAACGAAATACGCTTTCATGTTCTTTTTTTCATTTTTGGCCGGTGGCGGTGGTTGTCGGTGGCGGTCGGAGGCGGCGGTGGTCGGAGGTGGCGATGGTGGTCGAAGGTGGTGGTTGCTGGTAGCGGTGGTGGTCGGAGGTGGTGGTTGTGGTCAATGGTGGTCGGAGGTGATGGCGGTGGTCGAAGGTGGTGGTGGCGGTGGCCGGAGGTGGCGGTGGCCGCTAGCTGTGGCCGAAGATTGTGGCCGATGGCGATGGCCGGAGGTGGGGTGGCTGAAGATGGTGGTGCATATTAGGATTAGGGGCAATTTTGTCCATTTTTTTTGATATTCCATTACAATCAAATCCCTACCTTTTGTCATGGAACGATCAATTTCTTTACTTAAGGATTTTGATGGAATTCGAACATTTCATTTCATTAGAATCTATGAATCAAACAATGGAAAGGAATTTGGTCAAATGAATTCAGGATTCCAATTCTATTCTATTCTATTCCGTCAGAATCCATGAACCAAATGCCCCCTAAATGTTTGAAAACTAAAAATATGATGTCTTAGGGGTTGTTTGGATGTTTGAAAACTAAAAATATAATGTCTTAGGGGTTGTTTGGCAGTTGCTGAATGATTTGATGCTGGATGATTAAGAGGTTTTTATGCTATGATGTAAAATGAAATGTGGTGGTTTGGTAATTGTTGAGCATGAAATTGGGACTTTGAATAGTTAAAAAATATTCAGGATGCTAAATCATTTAGAGGGTTTTGAAACTATTAAGACAAAACCTTTTTTAATTGGGCAATGAAATAAAAACTAAACATAATTATTACGAAATGATCAAATTCCCCGCCAAATTGCATTGGGCATTTTGATTATTTTTCAGACTCGGACAACTAAATTGTTCAAACTATTAAAAACAATCCGATTAAATTTATTTGGATCGGTTTGAGAGGGTCTAATGGTTTTCTTCCCCGAACACCCCTTGTGACAATTTCTTGTTCTTGTTTTTAGTCCACAAGAATTGGATTCTATGCATTCTATTCTAGTCGAAATGTTCTATAATGTTATTAAAAATCCCATTACAAATCTTGTGCTATTTGTAATGAGAAAAAAAATCCATCCTAAAGTAGAAAATATAATATATTTCAATGAAATATTGAAATATAAGAGTTTGAAATTCCATGAAGGTGGTTTGGTATTTTATGGAATTTTGTAGGATTTGTATGTCCACCATTTTTAGTGTTACTTTTTAGTGGTTGGGTTGGAGACAGGGGCGAAGCCACATGGGGCAGAGTAGGCAGTTGCCCCCTAACGTTTTATAATAAAAATAAATAAAAAATTATATATTAGAGATATTTGGGTAATTGCCCCCTCAAAATTTTTAAAGTAAAATAAGTTTGTATTTATAATTTAGAATCAATAACTATCCACACGTAGTCCATTTGTATAATTGTATTTTATGAACTTGTATTTATAAAATAAAATTATATTTATGATCAATAATCAATAATAAAAAAATATATTATAAAATTTGTATTTATAATTGGTTTCAGAATTTTTATGAATTTATACAAATGAATGTATAAATTTATAGTAGATTTGATGAGGTTACTACAGAAGAACTATCTTGCATGGCTTGTTTCAGCGCAAATGATTCCTTCTCATTTTTTAACAAAGATATGTTGGTTCGCTTAGCTAAGTTTTATCCATCAAAATTTTCTGAGATGGATTTTGTTTATCTTGAAAACGAGCTTGAGACATTATGCTTTGACATGAAAAGTAGTGTTCACTTTAATTCTTTGAAGAGAGTTGAATGTCTTGCTGCAAAGCTAGTCGAGATGAAGTAACACGTTGTTTATCCTTTGGTTTATAAGTTGATCATGTTAGTTTTGGTTTTACCTGTGTCAACGGCTTCAGTTGAAAGATCATTTTCAGGAATGAAGGTTGCGAAAAATCGATTACACAATAAAATGGGAGATAACTTGATGAATGATTGTCTGGTTGCCTATATCGAGAAAGAAGTACTTCAGGGGATTGACAATGAATTGATAGTGAAAAGGTTTCAAAAATATGCCACTTGACGTGGTCTATTGCCGAAGAGATTCTAGGTGCGTATCAATTAATGGCCATTGTTTAGGTCAATATTTTGGAGTTTTATTTTGTATAAAAACCTACTACTTTAAAATTACGATTATTGTTGATATTTTGGAGGGTTTTTTTGTGTATAAAACCTACTTTTTTATAATTAAGATTGTTGTTAGAATTTGCCCCCCTATGAATTATTTTCTAGTTCCGCCCCTGGTTGAAGACGACCCTAAAGTTGTGGACTAAAACAAATATCAAACACTTTTTGTAAAGTACTTAACATATACTAACAAGAATTGGAAATGTGTGAGATTTTCAAAAGTACTTAACAACCACTAGGTTGGTTTTATATTTGATTTGTTTTTTCGGTATTTTATAATAGTGTTACAGAAAACAAGGGGAAAAAGTTGTTTATGTGACAAAAGGGAAATGGCTAAGCTAGGACCGGGATTCTGTTTGGCAAAAGTAAGCTAGCTGATAAGCTAGTCAATTCGAACATGTACCATAAGTTAGTTTCAATCATTATATCCAAAGATACCATTTTTGATCATTTTAGATACTCATAAGCTAGTTTTTGCCAAACATAATGTAACACCCGTAATTTTCCTTCGTAATATCGATCTATTAATAAAATTATGAGAATTAGAATTGTGGATCAAAACCTACATTTTATGATCTAGTATGTTAGAAAATTCAATTACGAGTCCAACGGTCCTTTCGGAATCGAAATCGGAGCAATTTTGTCTTGGCGCTAATCTCCGCGCTGATCCGAATAGCGCCATGATCAGCGCCAAACCTGCTGATTGAGTTTTGACCTGGTGTCGGTGGTACGTCGCGCGCTAATCTGATTAGCGCCATGATCAGCGCCAAACCTGCAGTTATATTTTGAGTTGTTATAAACCCTCCTATCTTCTTTTTATCATATCTCTCTCATTTCTTATCCATTTTAGCCGATTTTTCTTCCTATCTTCTCCATTTTCCAAGCTCTTCAAGACTCCATTGATGGATTGATACTTAAGGTAGCAAGATTTGGAAGCTAGATCTCCTTCATCTTCATCTTCTCCACCTCTCACCTTCAAAACCACCATTGTTGCAAAGGGGATTCTCCATATCTAGGGTTTTGTTCAAGATCTTGAAAAGGGTAAGTCTTATCTATAGTTTTAAGTGTAGATCTAGTCTTATATGTTATAGATCTGGAACTAATCTAAGGTATTAACTCTTTATCAGTTTAGGTGTTCACTCAAGCATTAAGCTAGGGTTTTGGGTGAGATTTGGGGCTTTTGGCTTTACGAGCCTCAAGGTGAGTTGCTAAACCCGTTTTGTTAAAACTGAGAGCACATCATCTTGTTTGATTTACATATCTTGTTTGGTTATTGTGAATAAACATGATTTTGGATGAAATGCCTAAATTGTTAGGTTTAAGGATTGCCATGAAATGAATGAGTAACGATGCTTGTATGTATGGCTTGACCTGGATTATTGTATACATGGAGTAGATTATCGTATGCTACTAATGCATGAGTTAAATCCATGTGATTATATGATGAATGTATTTATGAGAAATACGTGTTATTATGTATGCCACGGAATGATGTGAGGGAATTGAATCCCGAGCATGTTGGCTTATATGAGAAAATGAAGGTCATGAGACCCCCGATAGTATGTAACTTGGATATCATATGTTTTAGTATGGTCTCTTAGACCGGGTGAAAATACATAAAGTGTATGTATAATGAAGCAAATCCAACACCATGTTTCCACACCAAATAGTCTTGGGAGGTACTGAAATAGGTACGCACCTATGTCGCCGACATCTCGGGTGGCTCTGAGGTGTGCGGGCCCCAGTGGATGATGTCATGATAAATTCGGCATCGGGGTGTTTGGAAGTAACGAATGATGGGACTGGTGGCGGATACGCGGCTATATAAATAATGATGGACGATCCAACGCAATATGTCCACACCAAACAGTCTTGGGAGGTACTGAAATAGGTACGCACCTATGTCACCGGCATCTCGGGTGGCTCCGAGGTGTGCGGGCCCCAGTGGATGATGTCATGCTAAATTCGGCATCGGGGTGTTTGGAAGTAACG
This sequence comes from Centaurea solstitialis, assembly GCA_030169165.1. Lineage (NCBI taxonomy): Eukaryota > Viridiplantae > Streptophyta > Magnoliopsida > Asterales > Asteraceae > Centaurea > Centaurea solstitialis. The sequence continues at coordinate 49,851,675 of CM058047.1, read as the reverse complement.
AATGTAGGGATATTGGTTGGTGGAAGTGGGTCGCTCCCATTGTTTCCGAAGATAAAAGATAAAATGTATAAGTATACTTCTCGATGTTCATTTACGTGTTCGTTTATATACCTCGTAAGACTTAACATGATCATCATACATATTGTATTATGCTTGGCACAACTCACTAGGCTCTTTTGGCTTAACACTTGTTTGGTGTCGATGTGTCTCTCAGGTGCTAGTGGCGCCATTCCAAAGTAAATGCCGGGTTATAGTGAGCGTGGGGGAAAAGAATGGAGAGACCGATCTTCTTGACCGCAAGAGTTATCGTAAATGATAACCCTTTTGTAGTCTTCCTCCTAGCGAGGAACTAGACTAGTTTGGTTGTCTGTCTTCTTGATTTGGTTGCAAACAATTGTAATTATACATTACTTATACCCCTGTTTTGGGAAGAGCTAACGCCTTGGCGTACATTGTATTACCAACTTTCTATTAAATGAAAGTTTTTGTTTACTCCAAATTTTGGGGTGTTACACATAATTTATTGATAAACTAACTTATCAACTACTACCTAGTTTGCTAAACACAGCCTACATATACTCACTTTGGTTTATCGTTCTAGATTTTGTTAAATACTAGTTATTGTAAAAAAAACCCGAAAGGAAGTTCTTATTTGGATTGGAATTAGAAGGGAGCTTGTTTCTTTAACCTTGAAGTAGTCCCTTTTCTTTAGGTTTATAATTTTTAAGTTAAAAAGACCCAAGCTTGTATCTAATTAACATTCAGTTTGATGCTAAACAAGTTTTGTTAATTTATTTGCTGATTATGTTATTTAGACTTTTATGTCTCATCTAAACTGATGAACAACCTTATACTTCCTTTGTCCCGAAAATAAATGACTACAATAAAAAAGACAAATTTAGAATTGTGAGATTGTGGAAAACCCGTGCTTAGGGTTGCGTGTATAGCATACAATAAATAGATACAAAGGTTACAAGAGGGTCCCTGAACTATACAATATTTAACACACCCCCGTAGTTTGATCGGGAGGTAAACGAATGTTCAAACTATTTCTAAAATCTAGAAACAAACTCGTAGGTAGACCCTTTGTAAAAATATCAGCATACTGATAAGCGGATGGAACATGCAAAACTCGCACATGACCAATCGCAACACGCTCCCTAACAAAATGTAAATCTATTTCCACATGCTTGGTTCTCTGGTGCTGAACAGGGTTAGATGCTAGATACATGGCACTGACATTATCACAGAAGACAACAGTGGCACGAGAGAGAGGACAACACAACTCGAGTAGGAGATTTCGCAACCAAGCAGTTTCAGCAACTACATTGGCTATCCCCCGGTACTCGGCCTCGGCACTAGAGCGGGAAACAACATGCTGCCGTTTGGAGGACCAAGATACGAGATTGTCACCCAGATAGACACAAAACCCTGAGGTGGACCGACGTGTATTAGGACAGCCGGCCCAGTCGGCATCCAAATAGGCAACCAAGCGATCAACGGCTGACGCCTTAATATGAAGACCATGACACAGAGTACCCTTTAAATACCGTAAGATGCGTTTAAGCGCATTGAGATGCGGAAGACGCGGGTCATGCATAAAGAGACAGACCTGGTGAACGGCATAGGCAATATCAGGACGAGTAAAGGTCAGATACTGCAGGGCACCAGCAAGGCTTCGATATAAGGTGGGATCAGGAACATGCTCACCATCAATAGCAAGCTTTGTTTTGGTGTCAGCCGGTGTGCTACAGGGATTGCATGAGACCATATCAGCTCGTGCAAGAATCTCCTGAGCAAAGGCAGATTGAGAGAGAAAGAGTCCGGACTTGCTACGAGACGCAGCGATTCCTAAGAAGAAGGATAACGGACCCAAATCAGACATGGGAAACTCAGAGGATAACTTAGAGATAACCATGGAAATAAGATTAGGAGAGGAGGCAGTAAGAATAATGTCATCGACATAAAGAAGGAGGTAGATAGTATCAGATCCGCGATGATACGTGAAAAGAGAGGTGTCAGTCTTACTGCTAAGAAAACCTAAAGAGGAGAGATATATGGCAAAACGATGATACCACGCACGAGGTGCCTGCTTAAGGCCATAGAGAGCCTTGCGTAGGCGACAGACATGATCGGGAAAAGAACTGTTTACATAGCCAGGGGGCTGACGCATGTAAACAGTTTCAGTGAGATCACCATGAAGAAAGGCATTCTTAACATCAAGCTGATGAATGGGCCAGTTGCGGGAGATGGAGATGCTAAGAACCGTGCGAATAGTGGCAGGTTTGACAACAGGACTGAAAGTGTCATCAAAGTCCAGTCCGGGTTGCTGTGAGAAACCCTGAGCAACAAGACGGGCTTTGTAACGCTCAAGCTGTCCATTGCTGTCAAACTTATGGCGAAACAGCCAACGATTGCCAACTATGTTAGCATCAGAGGGTTTAGGAACAAGATCCCACGTGTAGTTAGAAAGAATGGCTGCCATTTCAGCATCCATGGCGGCCCACCAATGAGGGTCACACATGGCCTGAGCAGTAGACCGAGGAATGGGAGAGATGTCACTAGTGACCAAAAGGTTGAAGATCTGTTTAGGCTTAAGAGAGCCTGTGCGAGAACGAGTGGTCATCGGATGACCGGAGGTAGCAGCTGGAGCAGGAGGCTGAGAAGGGACATCAGAAGGAGAAGAAGAGGTGCCAGAAGGCTCGGCGGGTGGGGGCTGAGAAGAGGAAACAGAAGCAGAAGGACCAGCAGCCGGTGGAGGGGAGGAAATATCGACCATAGGAGAGAGGGAAGGGAGGGAGTCATCAACATCAAACGCGTCATAGTCCTCCGAGGAGGGACTAGGCTGGAAGTCAGGAAACGGAAAGTGAGTTTCATCAAAGTTGACATGACGGGAGATGATGACCTTTTGCGTGATGAGGTCTAAGCAACGATACCCACGATGATCCGTGCTGGGACCGAGGTAGACACAGGCAGAGGATCGAGGAGCAAGCTTGTGAGCACTAGTGGGCGAAGTGTTGGGATAGCACAAACACCCAAATACTCGCAAATGAGAATATGTAGGAAAGAAACCAAACAACACCTCAAAAGGAGTCTTGTACTGAATGGTGGTGGACGGAAGCAGGTTGAAGGTGTGAACAGAAGAAAGAAGGGCTTCAACCCAGAATTTGGGCGGGAGAGAGGCTTGGATGAGAGACGTGCGTAAGGTGTTATTAATAGTGCGAATAGTGCGCTCAACTTTTCCATTTTGTGGAGACGTATAGGGACAAGAAAAACGTATTTTGATGCCATGAGTTTTAAAAAAATCCAAGAAGGGTTGATTATTAAACTCACGACTGTTGTCACATTGGAAAAGCTGAATGTCCGTTTTAAATTGGTTTAGAACATAGGCACGAAACGTTTTAAAAATAGAAAACACCTCTGATTTTGCACGTAAAGGAAACACCCATAAAAAATGAGAAAAATCATCCAAAAATAGTACATAATATTTAAAACCACTCAAACTAGTAACAGGTGAAGTCCATAAATCAGAATGGATAAGTTCAAACACACGAGAGGTTTTAGTAGTAGATAAAGAAAAAGGTAACCGACAATGTTTTCCTAACTGACACGCATGACATAAAGTAGAGGTACGACTAGAACAAGTAATGAACTTGCGCGAGACAAGAAACTGGAAGATAGCAGCACCCGGATGACCAAGCCGCCTATGCCAGACGTCAAAAGAAACAGCAACGTTAGCCGAGGCAAGAGCAGACCGAGGTGTGGGAGGGAGAACGGGATAAAGATCATGGTGATCACTGTCGCAACGCTGGAGAAAAGACCCTGTTTTAAGATCCTTCACAGTGAAACCAAACGGATCAAACTCAACAGAAACAGAATTATCTATAGTAAAACGACGAACAGAGATAAGGTTTTTGATGAGTTTATCAGAAACTAAAACATTGTTAAGATGAAGAGGGTAAGAGGAATAGGGTAATGTACAATGACCAATGTATCTGGCAGGAACCATAGCACCATTACCAACCTGTATGAAATTAGAGTTACAAGGAGTTAGAGAGTGCATTGTACCTTGGTTGAATGTCATGTGCCTGGTTGCACCCGAATCCATGTAAAAGTTGTTGTCTTGAGGCGCCTGAACAGACATAGCCTGAAACACAGAAGATAAGTCAGTATACTGTGGCTGACTGAACTGAGAGGCATGTCCACCGAAGGAAGGCTGAAGAGGCGGTGGCACAGGAGTGGACTGCTGCATGTGCTGGCTGTACTGAGACGGAACGGGCACTGGGTGTGAAGACTGATGTTGCCCGTAAGGGTACGGAGATGACGGTACCGGTGGCGGATGAAAGGTATACGGTGAGTGATGCGGGGGAGCACTGAACATCGTCGGGGATGACTGAGGAGCCCCTGCCCCAAAGGAGTGCACAGGAGGTGCACCAAGAAGGCCAGGCTGCGCTGGTGGAACATGAGCAGAGGCTGGTGAATGTCCGAAATAGGCCTGAGAGTGTCCCTGATTACCTGCAAAAGAATGAGAGCTTGTGGAAACATTAGTATTACCCCCCCCCCCTTGGAAGCAACACGCCCCTTGGAAGCAACACCCCCCCTTGGAAAACCCGTGCTTAGGGTTGCGTGTATTGCATACAATAAATAGATACAAAGGTTACAAGAGGGTCCCTGAACTATACAATATTTAACAAGAATACTCGCTAAATTTTTTAACGAACTAATTGATAATTTTAAACTTATTACTAGAGAAAATAATTAACTTCTTCATCTCATAACTAATAATAAAACTTAAAAAATCGAAACTAAATATTGAAAGTCATCTCATAATTAATAATAAAATTGAAAAATTAACTCTTACTTTTGAAAGTTGATCCTTATTCTGGGGACGGAAAGAATGGGATAAGATAAAAAAACCTTGTTAATACCCGTTTCTTAAACCAGCTAAGGACACCCTAGGTTTGTAAGATTTCGTAGAATTTAAAGGGATTTTGAACTGAATTCCTTCCAAATCTGTGTTTGCTTCGAAAGAAAGTTTAGGTTTAAAATCCAACAACAAATGGATTCAGATTTGGGTTTAGTTCCCCAAAATGTATCCAAGTTGTCACCTTTTGCTATTGTATACACCGTACTTCAAAAGTTACCATTTAATACATCATACTCTAAAAAACCTACCATTTGATGTATATGACCTATTATCACAGGTTACCAGCCGGTCACCCCCCCCCCCCCCTCCGGCGACTTTTCCGGCCATCCGGTCATCTTCTCCGGCGACATTCCGACGACTGCACCACTCCAGCGACCTCAACTGTTTTATCCGGCCATAATTATGGTGTGTATCTCCGGTGTCCCCCATCTCCGCCACCCACCACCGCCAACCTCTCTCTCTCTCTCCACCACCCACCACCGCCAACCTCTCTCTCTCTCTCTCCACCACCCACCACCGCCAACCATCATCTTCTCCGGCGACTTTCCGGTAGATCTGAGCTGGTGATTTCGTATGGAATGAAGCTCAGATCTGCCGGAAAGTCGCCGGAGAAGATGATGGTTGGCGACGATGGGTGGCGGAGAGGGAGAGGTTGGCGGTGGTGGGTGGTGGAGAGAGAGAGGGTGGCAGAGATGGGGGACACCGGAGACACACACACATATATATGGCCGGAAAAAATGGTTGATGTCGTCGGAGAAAATGGGTCGCCGAAAAGTCGCCGGAGTGGTGCAGTCGCTGGAGAAGATGACCGGATGGCTGGAATGACCGGCTACCTTTTCAACAAGTTTTCCAATACACTAAACAGTAGGTTTTTGAAACTTTGATGTATTAAATGGTAGTTTTTGAAGTACAGTATATACAATAGCAAAAGGTGACAACTTTGATACATTTTGGGGAACTAAACCCTTTAAAAATACCTTGGTGGTTGTGATTTGCTTTTTCAAACCACATACATCTTGTTTTCTCGAATATGTGAAAGCAAACTCTTTATTAAAAAAAGATTTACAAAAAATTAAATTTCATTCCCAATCTTATAAACCAACATATTGAAATTTTCAAATTTCTTAATACTTTTTAAACCAAACCGACCCTGATAAAAAATGATGGGAACAACCAAATTCCGAGTAATCATGCAAACCCCAACGCTGATACTCAACTCATTATTTGTTAAAGACAGAGGTGTACACAAACTTCGGCTTAACTAGTCTTATAAAGACTAATCCCTTAAAACAACAAAAAAGATCAAGCCATATAACGACAATTGAAGTGAAGAAAGAGATCATTGAGCCTATTTTAGTCAGGCTTTAACCAAAAATTTATGATCAAATTTGGATCGTGGATCCTTAATCAATTAAAAGTAGTGATGGCCAAAAATCGGTCCCGGGCCGGTTATAACCGGTTAGGGATCGGTTTGGTTAAAAACAATAGACGGCCGTAACTGGTTACGGTTCGGTTACGGTTAAGGGGTCCTGAGGTCTAAACTGTTTAAGCTTAACAGTTAACTAGTTAACCTTGACCGGTTATAACCGGTTACGTAACCGGTTAAGGATCAGTTAAGGCTTAAACATTATAAATTTAAAATAGAGGAGAGTTGAGAGGGTAAAACTTGCGAGAAACAAATAAGAGTCGAAACTCGAGTAAAGGAGATCAAGTCCCTATTGCCTACACGAATCTGCATTTGGTTCAGCCCCATTCTGAAGCAAACCGTGTAGAGCTTTAGAAGACTTAGATCTACACACAACGACGATTGCTTCCGCATCAATTTCTTTGTACCCAATGCGAGTGTTTCAGGTTAGTTTTCTAAGCTCTATTACGATGTTATATTGAATCGATTTCTAGCATGTGTTTATGTTCCTATGTCTTCATAATTGTTATAATATATATGCTTAAGAATTTATCATATGAACCAAAATTTGCTTATGTAGTCCGCAAGTTTGCTTAAGTGCGGGGATTCACTTGTTTGATATAGATAATGACATACAAAATTTAATAAAATGACTTATATACTTAAATTCCTCATTTTATGAAAATGTACCTAAAGAAAATTACAACGAAATATGAAAAAAAAAATGAAAATCGACTCCCACTGGTCTCAAGCATCGAGTTCAATTAAGATTATCACTTTATTATCCAAAAAAAATTTAGAGGGCTTGAAACTTTAGAACTTAAGACAATTGTTTGAATTAAGAAGTTCTTAATCTAGATAAACCCTTCATAAAGTCAAATGTAGATTTCTTTGAGTATGGATATTTACCTGCAAAATCTGAATCCGTAAGTTCTAGGTTTTTAACTATAGCCTAACATGTGAGCTTTAGTTTTTGCAAGTACCTAAGCACTTTCATACCTGCAACCCAGTGATCTTTAGTTGGGTTTGGTTGAAATCTGGACAAAATTCCTATAGCATATGCCAAGTCTGGTGTGCATACATTAGACTTCCTATTAATTATGCATAAGAGTTGTAATCTATTTCATCGGCTAAATCCTTCCCCCTATTTTTAGAAATTTTGGACAATTTACCTTTTGACATTGGCACAAGACTGCATGTTAAATCTTTTCAAAACTTTTTGAATATAGTTTTTCTGAGATAATTTTAATAAACCTTGTGATCTGTCTCTTTGAATTTCTATGCCTAAAACATAGGAAGCTTCACCTAAATCTTTCATATAAAAATTAGCTGATAGAAATTCTTTAGTGTCTTTAAGCAACTTAATATTGCTGCTAGCTAAAAGGATGTCATCTACACACACAATAAGGAAAATGAAAATTTTCCCAACTGTGTTATTGTATACACATAATGTTTTCTGTAAGGCCAAAACTCGATATAACTGAATCAACTTTTTCATACAATTGTCTTGAAGTTTGCTTAAGCCCATATATGGATTTCTGAAGTTTGCATACATGGTCTTCCTTTCTAAGTTCCACAAAGCCTTTCAACTACTTCATGTATATGACTTCTTTTAGTTCCCCATTTAGAATAATTGTTTTAATTATTCATTTGATGTAACTCCATATTATAATGAGCTACTAGAGCCATTATGATTCTGAATGAGTCCTTAGTGGATACTGGAGAGAATGTTTTTATATAGCCAATACCTTCTTTCTATGTGAAACCTTTAGCAACAAGTCTAGCTTTATATCTATCAACTTTGCCATTTGAATATCTTTTAGTCTTAAAAACCCATTTTTGAACCTATTGTCGTTATATCACTTAATGAAATCTTCTAAATCAGAAATTTCTAAATCTGATATGTTTTTTTTATTGCTTTTAGACTTTCTTTATAGATATATAGCGTGGCCTCATATGCCAAAGATTTGCATACTTTTTTTAAGGACGGTTCTTTTGAGTCTACTATACTATTCTATTCTGAACAACATTCAAATAACAAAAAATCTCATAATTATTGAAGACAAAAATCTCTTAACTAAATTGAAGATAAAAAAAAAACTCTCTATAATCTCCATTGCTTATAGTTGGAATAAGTCAAGATAGGGATCAAGTTAATATTGACAAATCCTAAAAACTAGACAATAAAAAGAACATATAAGTTGTCATTTAATATTAATCATTATCTTAACCCTACAACTGAATACAAATATTAAGTAATACTTATGGTAGTATAAAACTTAATATTAGAAATCCTGTATCATCACACTACACACTACACATATCAGTTATCCAATGAAAACAATCAAATCTATAGATAAGAAGAGTTTCAAAGTATCAAGATAGACATGTGTGTTTATATATGACGCTGTTCTTAAACCAAAAATACTCAGAATGCCTCTTCTATGTAAGAATATAATTCAAGTAAATGTGATTTGAGATACACAAGTGTTGACTGATTAATATAAATAAATTCTCTCTAAAAAGATCAATTGCTATGGCAATATGATCTTATGGTTTAGAAAATTTTCAATCAAGCTTCTATAGTTTGTGAACTGATTAAGGTAAACAATCTAATTTCATATAGGTTGGGAGATATTATGATTGTTTAGAAAATTCACAAAAGTTTGTTTATCAATTAGGTGTCAATGGTTATTCAATATTTGAATTATATGACTTTATAAACAAATCTGTAGATAATTGAATAATCCATAGACCCACGTACAATATATCGATAACCACATTTTTCTTTAACTAATCTTTAGATCTAATCGATCTTATCTTAAAAATAAATTTTAGCCAATAATCAAGACAATTCTAAAATTAGAACAATGTTGAACTTAAAACCTTAGAACTTTCATATCTTGAATTAAAGTTCTTGATGAATATTGCTCAAGTTAAGATATATATAAATCCTAATTTTGATACGTGAATCCCAATATCTTTTCAATTCTACAATCTTAAAAATAATTTTAAGTAAACAAACAACCTAAAATAGTTAAAATTAATAAAAATAAAAATTAGGCTTTTGGGTTCCAAAAGTTATCAGAATCAAATTATTGACTCAATCTGAATTACATTAATAACTAAAAACAAAATATTAAATAATCTCTCATAAACTTATAAAAGATGTTTGGCTCATATAACTTAAATAAAATTAACTTCCTTCCTTAAATAATTTTTGCAAGGCTAAATTTGGATTTAATATGGTCAATAAATCCACTAAAATAATTGAACAAGGCCAAATATTGTATTAACACGTTCAATTAACTAATGCCTTAAACATATCTCTAAATAACTTGTGTTCAACAAGTACACTTAAAAAAAAAAACTTAAGAAGATCAAATACAATAAAAGTCATACTAACCGAATGCAATATAGTGGAAGTTCAATAGTTATATCAATATATTCGATTCAGTTAAATATCTGAATTAACTTAATTGATTCAACTAAACGAATTCTCATAAAATAGATATATTGTAAATTAACATCTGCCGTAAATAAAATAAGTTGGACCAAAATTTTAAAATTAGATTATACATTGAATCAAAATTAGATTCTACATTAACAAATACTTATAACCAACAACATATATATCTATGTTTCTCGAATCGAATAAAATAAAAAACTAAAATCAGTTTTTTTTTGTCCAAATCATAGTATACCAGTAGGCCTTCAATCATCATGGTCAAAAAAAAAAAAAAAATTGTTTTCAAATCTAATATCTAAATGACTGTATTTTACCAATAATCAATTGGTTAGAAGAAAAATAAACTTGTTGGATCCATTCTTAAAACTAACTTAATTGGTTCAAAGTTTAAGTTAGATCTAATATCCATATCCATTACAAATACTTAATAACTTATAACGAATAAACATGAGATAATTACCCAAAACTTTAAGATATCACAAATTAAAATATAAATTGCCATGATCTCATTCCATATTTTCATAAAATATTAAATTCCCCTGGTATTTACTATGCTGATTGACGAAGGCTAAAATAAATAAATGAATAAATCATTTTTAAGCACATGATATGAAATATATAAAGCAAATATAAATTAATTTTTGAGGCTACCCACTAAAGTCCGTGTGACGAACAAATATGTACACATTCTGTAAAAATTAAGCCTCCACATAAATCCATTAATGTTTATTTATGATTATTATTTTTTAATTGGAATATTGAATTAAATTAGAACGATGACAAACTCAAGTTCAATAAGCTGATGGTGTTTATTTTTAAGAGTTTTGAAGTATAAAGTTAAATTTCAGAAGACGATAAAAGCTTTTTGAGACTCTTTTTCTAAAAGCAAACAAATAATCTTACGTCTACAAACCTTTTAATTTTCAAACTTAAAAAGGTTAAAAATATACTTTTAAATAAGTAAACTGTAAACCAACAAATAAACAAAATCCACTTAAGTTAATGTATTGAGAGAAAGTAAGGCTACACAAGAGAGTCCATGCGTTTATTAAACATTTAAACTCAATATGTATACACATATAAATCTTAGGAAGTTTTTGTCATGGGAGGTGATCCCTACACAACAGATTTTTACAATCTACAACAATTGTAAGTTAATGGACAAATTTATCCTTTCCTTTATTAATTCACTTTTCAATTATGGTATTAATTTTTTTTACACCAACAAATGGAAACCAAAAAATGGAAACTACCTTATTTACCCCTTAAAAAAATGGAAACCACACTCAGCATAAACCCATCACATAAAGAGAGTAACACAGTCGTGCTCTCCGGCAACCGGCATCCAACACAACCAAAATCTCCGGCGACCAACACGGCCAAGCTCTCCGGCGAACAACAGGTGCTCACCGGCGACCAACGCAACCTAAATCTTCGGCAAACAGCAGGTGAACTCCGACGACCAACGCAGCCAAGATCTTCGGCGAACAGTAAGTGATCTCCGGCAGCAACACAGTTATCCGGCGAACAGCAGGTGATCCGACGGAGAGAGTGGCATTCTACTTCGTTAACGCTCTCCACCCTCGAGCAACGCACCATCGCTGTCCCACCGCCGACGTGATCTCGCAGGAGGAGTCCACTCTCACCTACGAGGTTCTCACCTATTTGTACTCCACGTTTGCTCACCTACTCCGTGCTCTCACCTACAAATCTCTTAACCCAACCTGAATTCGCATCTCCGGGATTCTGGCTCTAATCCTTGGCTTCACCGGAGCCGGAGCTTCTAGCCATCGGAAACATGAAAGTTGAGGATGGGTAGGGGATTGAAAAAAATAATTAAAAATAGAAGAGGTGTAAAAAAGGGGGCTGTTTGATTTTTGTAAAATATCACCTGAAAGCTCGTAGTTTCCAGTTTTAGTTTCCATTTGTTGGTGTAAAAAAGATTAATACCATAATTAAAAAGTGAATTAAAAAAGGAAAGGATAAATTTGTCCATTAACTTACAATTGTTGTGGATTGTAAAAATATGTTGTGTAAGAATCACCTCCCTTTTGTCATATTGGTAGAATCTGAAACCACCAATTTTTCCATAACACCCAAATTCAACTTTGAAGTTCATTGATCTGTTTTGTCAAAACTCAAACCCAGTAACATCCATTAATTAGCAAATATATTAATGGTAAAAGAATATCGATCATATTACTACAGTAATTAATAAACTTAAAATTGACTTTAATACACCGATATTTATAAAACGATTTATGAACCTATGTTGATTTCGGCTCTGATACCATTTGTTATATTCATATGATAAAATTTTAAGCATATATATTATAACAATTATGAAGACATAGGAACATAAACACATGCTAGAAATCGATTCAATATAACATCGTAATAGAGCTTAGAAAACTAACCTGAAACACTCGCATTGGGTACAAAGAAATTGATTGATGCGGAAGCAATCGTCGTTGTGTGTAGATCTAAGTCTTCTAAAGCTCTACACGGTTTGCTTCAGAATGGGGCTGAACCAAATGCAGATTCGTGTAGGCAATAGGGACTTGATCTCCTTTATTTATAGGCCACTAGAGACTCATCCCATAAGGAGTCCTAGTTTATCTATAGACTTTATATTTTAAAATAATAGAAGATATACACTTACCTTAATGTTAATCAGGTAATTAACTTAATGAAATATCCTACTCATATTAGGAGATATATATCCAAATATGTAACCGGATAATAACTGACATAAGATTCTCTTGATAATTATCATATTTAAATCAATTGTCCTTTAATAATTAATACAGATAATGTTAAAGTCCAAATTATTTCCAACATCGAGAACACGAAATCACAAATTATAGCGAGAATTTTGCGTTTTTCGTAAGTTGGTAACTTGGTATTCAACCCAAACACCACACAACTTATTTATAGATTATATGGGGGTAAAAAGGCCAAACAAATGTTCAAAAATGAAGCCAAATGGCTCCTAACGGCTATAATAACGTATATAAAACGGCTATTTTTTGAATTAAATCGGTCCCGGTTATAACCAATTCCGGTTCGGTTAAGTAACCGGTTCTAGTTCGGTTATGGAAAAAATGCCAAAAACCGTAACTGATCAGATTAACCGGTCTCTTAACCGGTTATGAATCGGTTCGGTTATAACCGGTTGACGACCGGTTCGGTTATCGGTTAACCGATCGGGCCGGTTATAACCGATTGAGTTTGGCCATCTCTAATTAAAAGTATACATCTCAGATAGTATGAGAACTAAATTTGTGGTTTGAGGCTCATCACAAAATGTTTCAGCTATTCAGCCATAAACAGGGGATCTACCAACATTAGTTTTTGATTAATTTCATGGTTTATGCTTCACAAATCACACAATAGTACAAACCATAAATATTTCAACTATTACCTGCCTATACCAATCAATTTTCTTTATTCATATAATTAATTTTTGTCATATAAACCTAAATGTGTTGTAGCAACGTGTCTATTGATTCAAACATGCCCATCGATTAATTGGTCCAAACATATCATCGACCTCGTCATGGCCCCAACAAACTGGTACCACAACATACGTTCAACAAACTTGAATTAGGTTATGATTTGTCATCATCTATCATGAATGTTTTGAATGATTTTTAACTGAATCTGTGTTACAATTATGAAATTTTGTAAATAAATATGTTATTGTACGGTTATGATTTTTTTAAATGGTTATGAACGAATTATATGAAATGTTCTTGTATTACAATTACAACGCTTTGGAAATGATTATGAAATTTTGTGAAGTGTTATAATTGTGTATGAATTGTTCTTATAGTACAATTACCGATCTTGCATTACAGTTATAGCTTTTTAAAGCAGATTATGCAAGTTTATGAATGGTTATGAATAGTTAAATTATTAAGAAATTATGGAGTCCATTATATATGTTAACTGGATAATATATTTAATAAACTCATAACTTTTATAATATCCAACTTATTTTTGAAAATTCGAATTTGGAAAAAGAGACTCAAATGCCCTAGTTTGCATTGTGCATATGTGCACAAGTGTATTATTTGCAGAAGCAGTTCATATGGGCAATATTTGGACATACAATTCATATGTGAACATATTCCCTCAACATCGTCAACAATACCAAAAACAAATACTAACATTAATTTAACCCTAAAACAAAAACCCTTACTAAGAAAAAAAAAACCATACACAGACAATTTACCATATGAAAATACACCCAATGAATCTTGAATCCTATCACTATTCGTAAGTTGATCATGTATATCATTATCATCAAAGTATGTCTAGCCCAGTGGTAAGATAACATCCTATCTAGGGGAGGGGGTGGGTTAGTAGATGATATCCATGACTATCCAGATTCGAGCCCCGTGGTGAGCATTTGATGATATCCAGATCATTACAATATTATTGATTAACAATCAAGATTCTCTTGAATGCGATGAAAATATGTTGATACCAAAAAACTACAAGTTAATAATTTTAAAAACGATCCATAATTATTGTTAGGGTAAAAATCCACAATCGCACGACGACCGACTATAATCGTAAGACAAATGTTAGGACAACGGTCCTGTATTAAGATAAGGTCCTGAGATAAAACCTAAAAGAGCTATCGAACAAAGATCATTGAATATCGAACGAATATATCGAATAAGTCGAACGATGCCTGTAATGTCGTACGACAATACTAACGAATAAACATACGAAGTTTATGTCTTTGATGCAGGCAAGCTGATTATAATATCTAACAATTGTCCACCTTTGAGAAAGTCCGAGATTGAGTACTATGCCATGCTCGTTGGAGTTCATCACTACAACGAACATGTTTTAAGTTATATATCGTTCGATGGTAACCAACGACATCAAGGCAGACCGTTACAAGCAAGATTCTCGCAGCAGTTACAATCCGAACATTAACTCTCAATCAGTACCGTTGGACAGTTACTCTCCGAGCATTAAATATCAACAATAACGTTGGACGGTTACGATTTAGACAATGATGAACCTTAGTACCGTTGGACAGTTATTTTGAAGCTACTATAAAAGAAGGATCAAGCCAACATTTGAAGACACGAAGTCTGCTGAAAGCTCACAAGTTCTCTATTAGCTATTCTATGATCATCAGTTGTAATTTACATTCGATCTCATTGTTATTTCTCTTGTAATCGTACGACCGAAGCTGTATACTTGAAGGACATCACCCCTAATTGGTGATCATAGTGCATTGTCGACTTACCTTCTAGGTCGACCGTAGGTTTTTTCCTCCTTCGAGAGGTTTTTCCTGCGTCATCAAATTATTTGTCTCATTTTACTTTCTCGCACTTCTCATTGATTGTAATTTCTTTCTCTCGACAGTTAAGCCTCACACAAGTTTCTTACGACATCGACTTGTGTAATTTTTTACATAAACAATTATCTAAGAGACGATTAAGGAAAAAGTCAATTAAACGCTTTATATATATAGAGGAAAGTTCAAATGTGAACCATTTTTTGGTTTTGAACGTGAGAACAACCGAGAGCGCGACACGTGGCGACTTTGAGTGTGGTCCCCCATTTAATTCAATGCCCTTCCATGAATCGCGCCTAGTCACCCACCGTGGACCTGACGTGACACCTAGTCATCCGCCACATATCGCGCTCTCGGCTGTCCTCACGTTCACAACCAAAAAGTGGTTCACATTTGAACCCACCCCTATATAGGGGTGGGTTCAAATACAAAACACTTTTTGGTTGTGAACGTGAGGACAACCGAGAGCGCGCCACGTGTCACTCTGAATTTTCGCGACTTAGTGTTATTCATATTGAATAACGCTTTATTCAGACTGAATAAAGCGTTATTCAGTATGAATAACACTAAGTCGCCGAAAATTCAGTGACACGCGCGACTTGTAACCAAAAAGCCCACGACTTAGTGTTATTCAGTCTGAATAACACTGTTATTCAGACTGAATAACACTAAGTCGTGGGAAAAGTCGCGCATCTCAGAAATTTTGTTGCCACGTGTCGCGCTCTGGGTTGTCCTCACGTTCACAATCAAAAAGTGGTTCACATTTGATATATATATATATATATATATATATATAGAGGAAAGTTCAAATGTGAACCACTTTTTGGTTGTGAACGTGAGGACAATCGAGAGCGCGACACGTGGCTGCTTTGAGTGTGGTCCCCCCCTTTAATTCAATGCCCTCCCATGAATCGCGCCTAGTCATCTGCCGTGGATCTAACGTGGCGCCTAGTAATCCGCCACGTGTCGCTCTCTCGGTTGTCCTCACGTTCACAACCAAAAAGTGGTTTGTATTTGAACCCACCCTATATATATATATATATATATATCAATGTTCGAAAAAGCTCGCCGCAACGGCCGCCATGGCGCGCCGTGGCTTAAGGCTTGTGTCTCACGCCACGTTATGCCTGAGGCACGCCATGGGGTAATGCGCGGTTTTTGTAACACAATATTTTGATGTAAGTTATCTCTCTAATGTCTTATTTGTTAGTTTATGATATATAACTTGCTTTAAATTGTTTATTATAATTTATTCATTGAATAATAGTAGAAAAACGCATGTTAATGTGTATAACACTATATATGATATAGAGATTTGCCGCCATAAGTCACGCCTTGAAAAACGCCGCGACCTCGCCGTGGCTTCCAAGGCTTGAGGCTTGGCTTTGCCGCCACGCCACGCCTCGCGCAATTTGGAACCTTGATATATATATATATATATATATATATATATAAATTCAAATACAAACCACTTTTTGGTTGTGAACATGAGGACAGCTCAGAACGCGACACGTGGCAAAAATTAAGACTGACACGCGCGACTTAAGCCCGCGACTTAGTGTTATTCATAATGAATAACGCTATATTCATAATAAATACGGCCAAGTCGCGGGTTTTATGCACACAAGTCGCGCGTGTCAGTCTGAATTTTTTGCGACTAAGCTTTATTCATACTGAATAACGATTTATTCAGTCTGAATAATAGTGTTATTCATTATGTATAAAGCTTAGTCGCAGAAAATTCAAACTAACATGTGGCGCGCATTGGGCTGTACTCATGTTTACAGCCAAAAAGTGGTTTGTATTTGAACCCACCCCTATATATATATATATAGGGGTGGGTTCAAATGTGAACCATTTTTTGGTTGTCAATGTGAGGACAGCCGAGAGCGCGACACGTGGCGGATGAGTAGGCCCCACGTCATGTCCATGGCGGATGACTAGGCGCGATTCATGGGAGGGCATTGAATTAAAAGGGGGGACCACACTCAAAACCGCCTTTATTGACTAGTGTACGACACGTGTCGTGCTCTCGGCTATCCTCACGTTCACAACCAAAAAGTGGTTCACATTTGAACTTCCCCCCTCTCTCTCTCTCTCTCTATATATATATATATATATAAATATATATATATATTATATAGAGAGAGAGAGAGAGAGAAATGTTCAAATGAGAAACATAACTTCTTAAGAAAATATGGTTGTGAATGTAAGGACAAATCTCAACCATACATCTTCGGTTACGATGGACGCGATCACGGAAGATTGACGCGATTCATGGAAGGGTGGAGATTATTAAAGGAGGGGACCCGGTCAAAGCCGCCTTTATTGACCGGATGAGAGACTGAGATTCGTTTTCATGTTCACAACCAAAATTGACACATTTGAACTACCCCCCCTCTCACTCTATATATATATATATATATATATATATATATATATTCAGGAGATGAGGGAAGTTCATCTAAAAACCAAAACATTAGTAAAAACCGTAAAAACTTATGGTTTAATAGCTTAAATCAACGAAAACTCTTCGTGAAGTTGTTTAATATGATGCAAATGTTTCAGCTAATTCATTTTTTTATGAAATTGTGTCATATTTCGGTGTTTTTTTTATGTAAAATGAAAATGTTTCATACACTTTTTTTATTCTTATGAAACTGTTTTAGGTATTTTTTTAATCCTATGAAATCTTGTCATTTTTACAAAAAAAGAACACCAAAAAAATAAATTATATGAAACATTTGCATCATATTAAACAACTTCATGAAGAGTTTTCGTTGATTTAAACTATGAAACCATAAGCTTTTACGGTTTTTACTAATGTTTTGGTTTTTAAATGAACTTGACTCTTTAGGAGATATTGATTTTAAAATCGATTCAAATGCCTTCGAAATTATGCAACCAAATTGCGGGAATTTTAGGTTGGCGAAGCGACATAATAGGAAAGATGAAGGTTTCTAATTTTAAAGTTGAATTGCATTCCCCAAAATGTATTGCGACGTGTGGGGATTTTTCGGTTAATACATATTAATATTTAAATTTAACATCCTAAGTCCCTAACCTTATACATCGTTAGATTAAAATTTTTATGACTGTGATTAGTAAGTGTGCAACAAATGTTTGGTGTGTATTTGATTTTGTCTTCTCTCTCTCTCTCTCTCTCTCTCTCTATACATATATATAAGAGAGAGAGGGAGAGAGAGAGAGAAAGAAAAGTTCAAATGTGAAGCACTTTTTGGTTGTGAACACGAGGATAGTCTAGAACCCTTTATAACACAAACCTTACAAACTCTAATCATTCAATCACATAATTTCATTTATTTTCCTTTTTCTTTTATTTACAAGGGTGTGGTTGTCTTTGTGTTTAATTTTCTATGACTATGGTAAGTTTTAAATTTGTTTATTTTTGGAAATGAACATTAATTAATAATGATCGACCTTTTTTGTTTGTTTTAAATGATTAGTTGCATAGAAAGAGGTTCAAACGAAAATGACATCTTTTTAAAAGAATACGAGAAACAATCTTAGCCATTCAATTCGAGTTTTGATGGAAAAAAGACACGCGCGACCTCTGGTCGCGGAGCAAGTCGCGCACGTTGTTAATCACATGTGATTTTCTATATGATTTACTATATGAATCATATATGATTTTGTACATGTTTTTTGTACCTGAACTTTTCCTTTGTTAATCATATATGATTTTGTACACAAAAGTCATTCTCATATATGATTGGCTGAGATTGATTCTCGTATTCTTTTAAAATGATATCATTCTCGTTTGAACCTTCCTCTAGTTGCATATCTTTTTCTTTTTTAAAATTTATGCTTCATATCATAATTTTTACGATTTGATAATTCTCCATCATCCTTTTTTAAAATTTATTATTTCATAGAAAAGGATTTTGTCGCTAACAACTTAAAGTACTAAAATTTATTTATGAATTTTCATTTACGTTTATTGGAACAAAAACTGAAAATAAAACAACAATTTTATTGTGTTTTAATCGATCGAGTACAATTACATTGATTGTTCATCATGAAAAGGTTAAAGGAAAGAAATGGGGTTGAAGAAATTTCACTTATGATGTAACCAAGTCATGTTTCAAATTTATGGTTCATTCATTAGTGAGTTTCATTTATTTTTTACTATTTTGTTTTGTTCAATGAAATATTTGTTCTTGATGAAATCTATTTCACCTATTTCATTTGGAAACATTAATGAAACAAGAAATCATGATTTTTTTCATCAACGAAATCATGAATTTTTCATCAACGAAACCATGAAATCATGAAACATGATAACATAAAATACGAAAAATGAAATCGCACGAAAAAGATAAAATATGAAAACGAAACATGAAATCGATAAAATGTATGAAAAAAATGAATAAAAAATAAATTATTGAATACCATTAAATACTACCGAAAAGACAAGGTTAAACTAAAAAGTAAAAACAAATATTCAATTATACCTTGGACTACTTTACCCTTTTCAATTCTAATTTAGGCAAAATAAATTAATTGCGTTTATTTCTTAACAAAAATAACTCTTAAATTTTTTCAACCATTGATCAATGAAATCAATGGTAAAGATGGGTTTATAAAGTTTGCAATATAAAAATTGTTTGCAAATGAAATCAACCCTATGTATATATATATATTGAGAAGACTTCTATTTAAAAAAAATTCAAAAATTACATGTATATACCCTTAAGGTGTATTATTACACATTGAATATAATCAAAATATTAGTAGCCTAGTGCTTGGTAACATCATTGAGAGAGACAGTGGATGACATCCCTATCTACCCAGGTTCGATTCATGGGGTGAGCATGTGGTGACACCCTGATCATGGGTCGACTTTCAGGTTGGTTTATGGTCGTCGAAGATTAGTCGGGTACCTGTATGGATCCCGGATACCTTGTCAACTTCATGTAGGGACGTGTGCGTGAATTGTCTGCCGTTCAAAAAAACACGTCGACTATAACCAACAAATTTGGTTAAATGTGATTTTCCTGTTCAAGTTAACAAAGTTAGCATTAATCACTTGATTAACAAAGATTGAAAACTCTCATTATATATATATATATATCCAATTAAAAATCCAAAATATTTTAGACAATGAATTTAGTTTTAATCTTAATGCATTTTAAAAGTAAAGAGGGTAAATGGGTTAGTTGAACATTTATTTCTTCTCTACGTGGATTTCAGTCTGCTTTAATCGTTTACACAACCAATCTATTTCACACTCAAAAACTCGTATTGAACAATGAACACCACCCACAATCTCTCCTGCCAAGAAAAGTTTCCCCACACCCACTTGCTTCAATAAATAGGATAAGTTACAAGATCTAATTCAGACCTTGTCAGGGACGGACCTACTATAGTGAATACGGTGGTATAAATTATTATTTTTGATAAAGTTGGTTTGCAAGATTTTTATTTCTTTCACCCTAAACCCAAGTATGGGTCTAGTTAGCGTCATTTTCTTAGTTTTTTTTGCTTTTAGTTTTAGATTTACCATGTTTCTAAAAAACTTGCAATAAAATATTTGAACATAAGATCCCAAACAATAAACTAACCACCCGACCAATATTGACTTGGTGAAAAATTCATATATATCTGTTTCTTATAGTCTTCCATGACTTGAAAAAATTCCTAGGTCTGTTTTTGCTTCTACTAGACTCAGTTGCTGATGAATGAGCAATTTTTTTAACTCTCATACATTGTATTACTAGAGGCGGGTTTCATGTAGGGTTGCGAGAGCGATCAACTTTTTCCCCAAAAAAATCAAAAATTGAATGCCTTTCTAAAAAAATATATCAATTTTTGAATAGTTTTTTTTATTATGTTAATGTATATTCTAGTATTGGGTGATTATATATGTTGGAATATCCATCATTAATGTGTACGTATGTAAACATTTATAATGAATGTTCATATTCACAACGAATACA
Organism: Centaurea solstitialis; assembly: GCA_030169165.1. Lineage (NCBI taxonomy): Eukaryota > Viridiplantae > Streptophyta > Magnoliopsida > Asterales > Asteraceae > Centaurea > Centaurea solstitialis. The sequence continues at coordinate 49,830,591 of CM058047.1, read as the reverse complement.
TATCTATTTTTATCATTATACATGATAATTAATTTAAATTCATCAAGAATACCTAATATACATGAAAATTCATAACGAATGTGTATGTATATTTATAAGTGGAAATTTCATATTTATAGTTACTATTTAAATCCATCATTGTATTACTAATTAAAAAAAAAATAAAACCCTAACTAGTGATTAAGACAATAACTAACAATGTAATAGAATCAGAAACCAGATCGATCAGGTATAGCACCACAATTGATTTCAAACTAGTTTCTCACTATAATAAGGCAAATTGACGTAAATAGCCATTTTGGTCAAGTGAATATCTTTCATATTTTTTTGTTAAAAAATCACTATCTTTACAAGTGACAGTTCAATAACTTGCCAAGAGGTTAAAAAAAGAAAAAAATTGGTCCTTATAGTTAGCAAGTTTGTTGAAGTAAGTTATAGATTAGGTTTGTTAGTTGTAGATATTGTATTGGCCCATGGGCCTTGGCCTTGGTCCATTCTTGGCCCAATCCTTATGTATATATAGGGTAGTTTACCTCTTTTGTAAAGACATTTTTACATTTTATCAATACAACCAATCTTTCAATCCCTTTCCATTTCTTACATGGTATCAGAGCTTTAGGCTCCTTAATCTTTTTCATCAATCCCGAGTTGGGATTCTTCAAACCCGAGTTGGGTTTTCCTCTTTCCCGAATTGGGAGTTCGTTTCCCGAGTCGGGAAATCCAAAAACCCGAATCCAAAACCCGAATCCAAAAACCCGAATCCAAAACCCGAATCCAAAAACCCGAATCCAAAAAAAAAAAAAAATCTCATTTCCCGAGTTGGGATTCTCTTTTGTTCTCCTTTACCGAATCGGCTTCCGAGTTGGAAATCTTTTTGATTCCGAATCGGGATTCGCTTTCCCTAGTCGAAACTCTGCTTTCGCTCTTATTCTACTTTCTCGAATCGGCTTCCGAGTTGGAAATCTTTTGATTCCGAGTCGGGACCCGTTTTCCCGAGTCAAAACTCCGTTTTTTCTGTATTATATTTCCCGAATCGGGAAATCGCAATTCCCGAGTCGGGTCTCACCCTTTCCCGAACCCAAGTCGGGTTTCCTTGTTTCCTAAACCCAAGTTTCCTTAACCCGAATCGGGTTTTCCCTGCCAACTTTACTTACTCTCCAATGGCATCCAACCTCAGTCACTCTAAACCCAAATCCACCACTTCAAAGGGATTTGTGTCACTGAATCCGTCACAACAAGTTGCACTTATGCAACTCCTGCGTCAGAATCAACATCTTATGCAATTTTTGTTGCGTCAACAACTTATGCAACAACCAATGTCTTGGACCATGGAAATGCATTATCCACGATCGTCTACCTCGGATCATTTCTGGATTTTTGATTCTGGCTGCTTTAACCACATGTCACCATATCCCGCCGGGTTCATCACTAAGCAGCCATCTCCGCATCCTACTGTTCGCACAACGGACCTTACTCCCAAGCCTGTACTATTCAGTGGGAATTATTCTACTGACCTGATTCAGTTACCCGAGGTACTGCATGTACCAGGACTAGCGATAGGGCTAGTCTCTCTTACCCAGCTTCAGGAAATGGGTCTACTCATATCTTTTGATTTCTTTGGTTGTGTTATACAAGATCCAAAGACTAAGCAGATTCTTGGAAAAGGCCGTAGAGTTGGACGGACTCTTGAAGTCGTATATCTTCGCTTACCTTTGTCTTCGTCACATACAAACCTTGCTGCGCCAATTTCCACAACTTCCTCCTTTGATCTCTGGCATGCTCGCCTAGGACACTTGTCATCGGCCAGAATAAAACTATTAGCTAACTCTGGTGTTCTAGGTAACGTCACTTCCAATGAAGTTTCCTGCTTATCCTGTAAACTTGGCAAACACCATGCTCTACCTTTTGAACTCAATGACTATACATCTGTATCTGCCTTTGACCTTATCCATTCCGATGTCTGGGGACCGGCACCACATCCATCTATGGGTGGACACAGGTACTTCGTTATCTTCATCGATGATCACACACGCTTGACCTGGATATATCTTATGAAGCACCGCTCAGAGCTACCTCAACTCTACATTAACTTTGCCCGCATGATACAAACTCAGTTCTCAAAACCCATAAAGATTCTTCGAGCTGATAACGCTATGGAATACAAAGAATCTTCTCTCATCGCTTTTCTTCGATCTCAAGGCACTATCTCACAATACTCTTGTCCGGGTACCTCTCCCCAAAATGGTCGCGCTGAACGCAAACATCGACATATCCTTGATACTGTCCGCACTCTCCTTGTCTCTGCCAAGTGCCCTGAACGCTTCTGGGGAGAAGCTGCCTTCACTGCAGTCTATACCATCAACAGACATCCCACGCCCGTACTCCAACACAAATCGCCCTATGAAGTTTTACATGGAGTCCTTCCTGCTTATGAACTTCTCAAGGTTTGGGGATGTGCATGTTTTGTTCAATTGCAACCTCATGAATACACCAAACTTGAACCTCGTGGCAGACTATGCCTTTTCCTTGGATATGGCATTGAACACAAAGGCTATCGCTATTGGGATCCAATCTCCAAACGCCTACGAATCTCTAGACATGTCACCTTCTGGGAAGATGTCCCCTTTTATGACATGCCAAACTCTGAGCCCAGTATCACTCATCATACCCCTTTCTTTACTGACCCCCCTCTCTCTTTGGATACCCCATTCACCACCCCGATCCCTACTCCTGTTTTTGACTCAACTGCAACGACCTCTGATCCTTCGCCACCTGTTCCAACTCCCTCGACTCCACCTGAGTCGCCTGCTGAATCTACGGATCCTGGACCCTCGACGTCAACAGCTGTTTGCCGTTCTGACCGGGTGAGACAGGTTCCCGCTCATCTTCGTGATTATCACTGTTATGCTACATTGTTATCACATCATGAACCTACTTCCGACAAGGAAGCAACTTCGAGTTCACATTGGCAAGCAGCTATGCAAGAAGAACTTCAAGCTCTCGCAAAGGCTCAAACATGGGACCCTGTTCCGCTACCACCTGGGAAATGACCCGTCGGCTCTAAATGGGTCTTCAAGATCAAAACCAAGTCATATGGATCGATTGATCGGTACAAAGCCCGTCTAGTGGCCAAGGGCTTTAATCAGAAATATGGCATCGACTATGAGGAGACCTTTGCTCCTGTTGCGCATGTAACGTCTGTTCGCAGTCTCCTGGCCGTCGCAGCTACCAAAAACTGGCCTCTGTTTCAAATAGATGTCAAGAATGCCTTCCTGAATGGCGATCTATCTGAAGAGGTTTACATGACTCCTCCTCCTGGTGTCTCTCTTCCCTCCGGCCATGTATGTCGTCTCCGCAAAGCCCTGTATGGTCTCAAAGTAACAGGCTCCTCGTGCATGGTTTGAAAAGTTCAGCAACACGGTGCTTTCATTGGGGTTCTCTGCAAGCAACTATGATTCAGGCCTATTTACCCGCACCACTGCCGCTGGAAGCATCCTACTTCTCCTGTATGTGGATGATATGATTATCATTGGTAGTGACTCAACTGGTATAGCCTCCCTGAAACAGTCACTCAGCTCTGCTTTCGAGATGAAAGACCTGGGCAAACTTCACTACTTCCGTGGACTTGAGGTGCTCTTCGACGTGTCAGGCACTTATCTCTGTCAAGCAAAGTACATCTCCGACCTTCTTTCCAAGGCTGGCCTCTCGGATACCAAGGTGGCATCTACACCTTTGGAATACAATCTTCATCCAACACCAAGTGCCGGTACACCCCTACAAGATCCTACTCGCTACCGCCAACTAGTGGGTTCTCTTGTTTATCTCACTGTCACTCGCCCAGACATCGCATACGCTGTTCATACTGTCAGTCAATTTATGGCTACTCCGCGTTCCGACCACTACGTCGTTGTCCTACGGATTTTGCGATATTTGAAAGGCACAATGTTTCATGGCCTATATTTCTCCTCCACTTCGTCCTTAGTCCTGCGTGGCTTCTCTGTTGCTGACTGGGATAGCGATATGACTGATCGTCGCCCTACTACCGGGTATTGTTTCTTCCTTGGCGATTCTCTCATTTCATGGCGCAGCAAAAAAGCAATCTCTCACCGCCCGGTCTAGTACAGAAGCCGAATACCGGGCTCTCGCGGACACTTCTCAAGAACTTATCTGGCTCCACTGGTTACTCTCGGACATGGGCGCACCGTAGAAATCGCCTACTCCGTTATGGTGCGACAACAATAGTGCCATCCAAATCACTCACAACGATGTTTTTCATGAGCGCACGAAACACATCGAGATTGATTGCCACTTCGTTCGTTAACATGTTGTGCGCAACACCATTCGCCTTCACCCTATTTCGACTCTCGATCAACCAGCCGACATCTTCACCAAAGCTCATCTGCCAGGACGGTTTCGAGAGCTTGTTACCAAACTCATTTTGTCTCGTTCCTCCCCTGATTAAGTTTGAGGGGGGGTGTTAGTTGTAGATATTGTATTAGCCCATGGGCCTTGGCCTTGGTCCATTCCTGGCCCAATCCTCATGTATATATAGGGTAGTTTACCTCTTTTGTAAAGACACTTTTACATTTGATCAATACAACCAATCTTTCAATCCCTTTCCATTTCTTACACTTTAGTTAGCAACTTAGCTAAATTAAATTACAGATTAGGTTCCCATAGTTAGCAAGTTGCTGAAGTGCGACTTGCTGAACTCCATTAACTTAGTCTTTGTAGTTAGCAAGTTGCTGAAGTGAACCAAAACCCTCATAGTTTCTCTCTTTTTAATAACTTTTTTTCCCGTCCGCAAGTTGCTAAACCTCCACTTACTGAGGTATTGAGTTTTTATAGAGAGTGGGAGAAGCTTCACTAACAGATAAATTCACTGGACACATAAATTGGTAGTACAATAGGCTAAGATGCGCGTGAAGAAGTATTAGTGTCAAGTATATAAACAAACTGAAGTGACTAAACAAATTGAATTGATTGCAGATAAGACGAACAAGATAAACTTCAGTTTGTACAGGAAAGTAAATCAAATTGTATCAATTAAATGACGAATTAAGAAAGCTATTAACTAAATCAACTAAATACATAAACAAAATCATTGAATTGATGAAGTATACTTGAATACAGATAACTCGACGATTAAACGTGAGCGGATTCAGGTGAATCATATACCAGATTGCAGATTTAAAGAGGTAAACTACAAGATGATCGGATGAACAAGCAATTCTATGAGATGAGCAAGCGATTGGTATACTGGATTGCAAATAACCCATCGATCAACAAGTGATGGGGAATGTGTGCGGCCAGAGATGGAAAATTAGAGTGATCGAGTCTAGGGTTTCAATTAGTTTTCCCACTAAAAATTTTTTAGAATAAATTTTGTTTCCCTCTAAAATTTATTTGTTTAATAAAATCCCTAAAATATAAAATAACTATATGGCAACCAATTTGTAACACCTTAGGAATATCCCATATCGGTTGTGGACATGAGTGATGCTGGGTGTTATAAGTAATATTTTGGCTTTTCTAACAACAACGCGTTTTGGGGTCTAATACACAACATATTTTTGGAACGCTGCAGTTAAGCGTGCTAGGGTGAGAGTAGTACCAAGATGGGTGACCTTCTGGGAAGTCCTCATCAGGTTGCCAAAAACAAAGTCGTGAGCTAGTGGGGCAAAGCGGACAATATTATTGTCGAGGTAGGCGGGATGTTACAGATGGTATCAGAGCCACTTTTGTGCCGTTCGGGATATGAGGCAAACCTCATCGAGGACGATGAGTCCCAAGGGAGGTGTTTATAACACCTTAGGTATATCCCATATCGGCCGTGGACATAAGTGATGCTGGGTGTTATAAGTAATATCTTGGCCTTCCTAACAACATGTTTTGGTGCCTAATGCATGGCAGGTTCTTAGAACACTGCAGTTAAGTATGGTAGGGTGAGAGTAGTACCAGGATGGGTGGCCTTCTGGGAAGTCCTCACCAGGTTACCAAAAACAAAGCCGTGAGCCGGTGGGGCAAAACGGACAATATTATTGTCGAAGTAGTCGGGATGTTACACAATTGTTGTGTCTATACGTAATAAAATATTTTATTTCATAAAAATTTCATAAAAATGAATCATAATTTTGTTAATTTTAAAGTTTATGGCAACGAAATATCACATGTATAGGATATATCGAATTTATTTTCAACGAGGTTTCTTGGCCTCGCATTGCGGGGAGGAGAGATTATAATAATATAACGACATAAATCAATAAAAACAGTTGAAAGGTAACATAAATTGATAGAACAACTATGGTGTAAGTGACGATTCATTATTAACCTATAAAAAATCTCATTTTGAAATAAAATTTTAAAATCGGGTTAATGTAGTTTCTGTTGTGGTCAATACCTTTGGTAATTAACTATACCGATTAAAATTAGGATGGGTATTTTTGAATTTCTAGAAGTCTAAACCCCAAAAAATTACCTTTTCTATTACGAAACATATATGTATTACATTTGTTGATTTCTTTCTTAGAGCATATAACATAACATCTAAAACGTTTGGATACATTTGAAATTTTATGAATCATGTGATGAGCACTAATAAAGGAGACATAAGATTTTTTTTACCAAACACTTGTCACGAATAAATTAACGAACAATAACATTCAATTAGAAAATAACAATATCAATGATATTAGAAGCATCATGAAAAATTGTATTTCATCTTTTGTTACATGATGTTGTATATCTTTTAAATTTAAAGAAGTTTAAGCTTGAGATTGTTTCTTAGAGATTTTTATTCTTTAATAATGGTAGAAAATGTATAATTGATGTACTTGGGTTATGTTATATGTGCTAAAGAGCAAAAGAAAAGATATAAAAATTGAATTAATGAGAGGTTTAAGGAGGAGTGAGAATATGTGAGATAACTGAACTGATAATGTAAACTGCGTCTAGATACATGTTTAAGCAAAAGAATGTTGCAATCGACTTAAAAGAGGATGAGACGTGACATATATGTAGTAGTAAAATATAATATAGAAAGAAAATGTAATAAACAAATTTAGGAGTAATATTTAAAACTCTGGTATAAGAAACAAACAACAAATAAATAATAAATTATTCTTGCTTATAAACAATAACTAAAATTTGATAAATGTTATAGTTTCTAATATATATGATATAAAAATCATAACTAAATTAAAAAGTATTCAATATTGAACTCATTTAGAATGTATCGAAGAGACGATTATAATAATGTAATTTTTTTAAAATCAAAACTTAATTTTTAATGTATTTTAGTCAACATACAGTTATATATGTTAATGTAATAAAATATTAAATAAAATATAAAAAAAAAAAGGTATAAAGTAAATATTAACTTTAAAGTTGTAAATTATAAACTTAAAGGGTATGAATCGTAACTTCAATGTTACTCTGCTTGTTAACAGGGACAAACATTTGGTAAATGTATAGATTTTTAATTTATCAAAAAAGGATAAATTTTTAATGATTAAAAAATTGGATAATTTAACCTATAGCGACTAACGGTCGTACGTGTCTATAGGTAATTTTTTTTGTTTTTTAAAAATGAATAAATATTTTAAAAATTTTATCTCTATAGTGATGAATTGTCGTGTGTACAAGATATATCTGATTTCTTTTCAACTTATTAGCAAAACAATAGCGATGACATTAACCGTTCAGATGGTAGGTGGAAGTGGTCTCTTAACCCTTCGGGTGTGTTCACCGTGGCGTCTCTCTGCAAAGAGCTGGATAAATTGCTGCTAAGTAACAATTGCGGTTTTTCTACCATTTGGCTCAAGATGGTACCAAGCAAAATAAACATACATATGTGGAAGACACAACACATGAGATTGACGACTTTTAGCAATCTTGCTAAAAGAGGTATCAACTTGAAGTCTATCAACTGTCCTCTCTGTTGTCTTACCCTCGAAACGGAAGAGCATCTCTTCGTACATTGTTTTGTTGCTCACAATCTCCTAAAAGAAATCGCTTGCTGGTGGAACATAAACACTATTCCCAGATTACTGGAAGCTTTATTATCTTGGGGTGATTTAGCCAATTTTAAAGGAGATAAATTGGAAGCTTTCTCTGCGGTTTTGTTCACTTACGTTTGGCAGCTTTGGAAATATAGAAACGAGATCGTTCACAAAAAAAAAAAAGGATTCTTTATTTCGTTTGTTCAATCAGATCCAAGGTCTTCCGTTTCTTTGGTTGAACACGAGGGGAAAAAAGAAAAGGAAAATCGACTACATTAGTTGGTGTTGCTCTCCGTTTAGTTTGCCTCCTTTTTAGCTTTTCTTTTACTCTGTTTCTCTTGTTTTTGTTCTTGCTAGCTTCTTGCTAGCGGTTTTTCTAATAAAATTTTGTCGTCATTAAAAAAAAGCAAAACAATAATTTTTTAATGATTACATAATTTAAGATATATCTGGTTTCTTTTCAACTTATTAACAAAACAATAAATTTTTAATGATTACATAATTTAAGCTATAGGAACAAACAATTGTGTCTATTGTTAAAATACTTTTTTGCTTTTTAAAAATCATAAATATTTTAATAATTTTTTGTGATATATCTGATTTATTTCTAACTTTCATACAAAGACAAACGTTTAGTAATCTCAAAAATAATTTTTTTTACATTCAACAACGATTGTCGTCACTGTAGGGTCTTACTTTAAAAAAAGTATTGAAACTCTTCAAAGTATGTTACAACGCTATTTTAATATCTTTAGCGACGACTTAGCCACTTAGGTCGTCGCTGTAGATTTCGTTGCACTACGTAGAATTTCTTGTAGTGACATTCAAAACCAAAATCAAACCAACATCTATATCGTTAGAAGATAGCTATAATTTTCTTTGATTAATTAATCCCGTGAAAAGAGTAAATACTAATTAGTGACAAAATTAAAAATAATCACATAATAAATAAAATGTACATAATATAACACAAAGTGTTAATACTCTAATAATAGACGGACACTATTAGGTGCATTTTTATAGAAATAAGACAAATAATAGGCATACTATTTTTTGAACATAGATTTTCTAACATTTATAGAAGTACAAAGACTCATCTCTTATATTTTCATAATTAATATTTGTTAGAAACTTATTTTCATTCAAAATCAAGCTTAAAACATTTAATCCTCTTAAGATATTGTCGTCGCAAATGACTTTTCACCAAAGTTTTTAAAACACAATTAAGAAAAATTATAGAAAGTCAATAACTATTAATAAGTCATTAAGTAAATAAGCTAGATGAAAGAAACTATTTAAAAATAAATAGCATTTAATACTTTTTTATAGATTCAAATGTGCAACACAAAGGTGGAAGAACTTGGAAAGATTTGCAATTTTTTAAATAATTATTAAAAAGGAAACCGATAAAGAAATTGTGATTTTGATTTGTTAGAAAATAATCTAGACAAGGAAATCATAAAAAATAAATAGATATTAAAAAAATAAAAAAACTTGTTAGGTGGCGTTTGGTTCGTTGGAATCCAGTGGAATTTGAATGGTCAACTCCATTGACCAAATTTCATTCCTGTGTTTGGTTCGTCTTCTGAATTTTCACAAGTAATTCGAATTCCACAAATGATGAAATATAGATTTCTTAGGTTTTAACAAGGAATTTCAATTCCTTCCTACCATCTTTAAAAAAAAATTATATTGCTTCATTTCATTCACTCATGATAGATGTAACTACCATGATCCTCATCACCGTCTTCGCCGTTGCCGTCACTTTCCTAACTGTGGTTGCCACTGGCGGTACCTTCGTCACTGACACCACCACCAAACATGTCACTACCGCTACCATAACCACCACCCACCATTGCAGGCTTGCAACCACCACACACCACGACGTCATTGCCGCCACCACCATCTTTATCGCCGTTGTCTCCACCTTCTTAGCAGTAGTTGCCACCGGTACCTTCGTCACTGCCACTGCCACCAAACCTGTCACCGTTGCAACCATAACCACCACCCACCATTGCTGCCACCTTCCTAGTCGTCGTTGCCATCGCTACCTTAATCACCGTTACCACACATTTCACCACCGTTGCGCCACCACTATTGTTGTTGTCGCCATTACCACCTTTTGTCATTGTCGCAAATCATCACTACTGCCAATGTCATTGCCACCGCCACCATCACCCACCATCGTCGTCTCCACCACCTCCTCCATCCCCCACCAATATCATATATTCAATTAACTAAATAAACATATTCAAATTCTTTTGACAAATTCCAATTTCAATTCCTGCCAACCAAATGCATGGTCAAATATTATTAAACTCCATTCCAATTTTGACAGATTCCAATTTTTTTGACAGATTCTATTCTGCAAACCAAACGCTACCTTAAATTTTTTATTAGAAATACAATGCAAGAAAAATATAAATAAAAAACTAAAAACCCGACAAGCGGATTTGATGGATGCACTTCTAGACGTCCATACTTCAAGACGTCAATAGCTAAGCTTACAATGTTAAACTACTTCGTGTGTAACTTTTGTTTCACAATATAGTAAAAAGATCTACATTTGTGAAATAAATATATGTTAATTAATATTCTAAATTAATCCTTATTTTAAATGAAAAAGCTATATAAAATAACATATAATGTACTAGTTTTTAAAATTATTATAATTTGATAGACAAAATATATCCATATACTATTTCTTTTTCTTCCAAGTAGCAGCCTAAGTTTTTTTCAAATTAATTCTGTTTTAATTATTGACATGGCTTTTGTTAACATGCCGTTCCAAGCCCAATGGTCATTGGCCAAGTCAAGTGGAGGTGGTCAAGCTACAAAATTCTAACCGCTAACGTGGTTTGGTTTGCATAATGTTTTTGAACAAATTGTAATTTATTAAAGGAGTTTGATTTTGAAAAAATTAGAATAAAATGTTACCAGATTTGACTACCAGTTTGGTTAACAGAATTGAAATGAAATCTATTACGGGAATTAGAATACGCCTATTTGGCTCATAGAACGTAGCTTTGGAATTAAAATGAAATATTGATAAATGACCAAAATACCCTTTTTAATATTTTTATCTTTTTAAACACAAAATACTAATAAAATACTAATTTTTTTTTAAACTAAGGTTATGTTTGGCAAACTAGCTGATAAGCTAGCTTATTACTAATAAGGTAGTTGATGACTGATAAGCTAGCTCATGACTGATACGCTAGCTGATGAATAAGATGAGTTTTGCAAAAACTAGCTGATAAGGTAGCTTATGACGATAAAATGACAAAAAAAACATGTTTAAAATTGATAGCGTAAAACTTAGCAGGGTATATTGAGAATAAAAAAAATAATAAGTCTCATAAATCAACAAAATGTTAGTAAAAATAGTTTTTCAGCTAGCTTATGGTCCATTCAAACATGTATCTGACTTATAAGCTTGCTTATTTTACCAAACAATGCCTAAAAATACTTTCATATAAATCTATTTAATACTTTAACATAATTTAATAAAATGATTATTAAATATTTTAATAAAATAAATATTACATAATTTAAAAAAATTGTTTCATAATTAAATAAAATAATTATTAAATACTTTAACATAATTTAATAAAATGATTATTAAACATATCTTAATAATTAAATATTACGTAATTTAATAAAGTTAGTTTGATAATTAAATAAAATAATTATTGAATACTTTAGTAAAATAATTCAATAATAATTAAAATACTTTAACAAAATGAATAATAAATAATTTAACAAAACAATTATCAAATATTTTTAATAAAATTGTTAACACAAGGACAATTTAAAAATAATAAAAAGAGTTAAATGCAAATTTGGTCCTTTGTGGTTTACAAAAACTAATGACTAAGGTCCATCAACAAAATTTTTAACTAACAAGGTCCCTATAGTTTTGATTTTTATAACAAATATGGTCCTTCTTATAAAAAAAATTAGAATTAATAAAGGGTAATTTTGTCCATCCACTTTTCCTATTTCTTTAATCTTAATTTATAACATATTTGGTCACTCTTTGATTAATATAATAAATTAAAAATTACTTGATTTTAAATATATTATACTATATTATTTTTATGCCAAAAAACATGCATATATTATTTTATATTGAATACATTAGTATTAATACCACCTCTAAATATTTATTACTTTACAAATTATACAAATACATTTTATATTTTCATGTTAGTTTTATGCCAAAACATGTATATATTTTTTTATATTGAATACATAAATTTTAACAGTAATTCAATTATATCTATTACTTTACAAATTATACAAATATATTTTATATTTTTATGTTAATTTTATCATACATTTGAAGCAAATTGCAATATATTTAGTAAAAAGCACATCACTAATCTAAATTTTAGTATGAAAATAACATAAACGAGTAAAAAAATACATAATAAGTGAAATTATAACTGTTGGGTTTTTTGTGAAACCTCGGACCAAACTGGTACGAGTCACGGTTATAGAAAAACAAACGGTTTAACTGAACATCAAACCAAACTGGTTTGATCAGCGGAAGCAACATGTGAAAAACCCGAAAGCACACTAATCGTTTACGGTTTATCCAGATTATACATATATATATATATATATTGATGTTAGAAAACTTTACCTGAATTGCTTGAGATTGATCCACCTATAATGAACCCTACGAACGGACCTTCTAGCCGGTCAAAACTCCGAACTCCCGAACGAAATACGAACTGGTTTCGGCCCGGCCTTGGCGTGAGGTCGACGGTTGAGGGAGAGAGAGAGAGGTTTTCAGTTTCTTTTTGTTGTGTGTATGAATGAATGAAAAATGTTTAACCTAACTGAATATATATTGATAAACAATATAAGTATTGTATTCAGTTTCCTTTTTCAAATAATAATTATCCTTATATAAATCCTTTCTTTTCCATTAAGAAAGATTAATAAAATTAATATTCCATATATATTAACTAATATTAATTTTATTAGATAATTATCATTTATATATATTCATATTAACTAACAAATATATTTATTTATTAATTAAACCAGTTATATATTTATTTGACTAATAAATATATAATCCTTCTAATTAATAGTAAAAACCTCTAACTTTGGAGTTTTTTTTTTACAGAAAACACCCAACAGATTTATAATTAACTATTATAAATCTAACCTTTCCAAAGTGGGGTTATTTTACTTGTTCGTTTTACAGGTCCTCACAAGTGTGACCCTCGAGTATCTTATAACATTGGATGTGTAATATTTGGTTTGTCAACTTCTACACATAATTACTAACAGACTCCCACTTGTGCAAGTTGGCAATACCGGCTTGACCACACGGACCTAAGGAGGCCCCTAGACAGGCACTTAGGCTAACCAGGTTATAAGAACTCTTATACCCAGGCAGGTGATGTAATCACCCCTTTAATGATATAGCTTTTATGAAACAACTGTTCATAAATCGGGTATAACTAGGCTTTTCCTTTTGCAACATGATATTTTAATTTTGAGTATGAGCATGGATAAAATCAACTCATAATACTCAAGATTATGTTTCTCGACTATCCGACTTCTAACTGATAGGTAAACGACAAAGAACAAATCAGTTCGTTTGGGCATGGCCATGCACTTCATCAGTTCTTTCAGTCAGTCAAGGGGCCCGAAAATATCTCTCTTCATAGAAGAGGTGCAAATCCCATCTTGCATATCTGCATCTGACACCACGACTTCCGCTGAATCTAGTTACACCCCGTATGACCACCCGGTTACGGCGTGATGTTAGGGCGCACTAAGTATCCAGTAGTCCTCGTGATCCCAAACCAAATACCTCAGGTATTAAGGACAACCTACTGTGAGTTTTACTTATGACAGAATCCATGAAGTAATCTCAACCGACGGATCACATCCGATATTCGCTACTCTATCGAATATCCGTGCAGTTTTTGGTTTACATCGCTTGTAGCTGTCATTCAACACTCTGATTATAACTACCCAAAAACTCACGATGACTTTAAAACCCTATCAGGTTCCCACCTGGATAAGTTGTCACGGATAAATTTCAAATAAAACCTAGACTAGTTTTATTCCCGGATCAAAACATGCAAAAATATAAAAGAAAACAGTGAAATTAATTTCGTATAGTCCATATTACATTCTATAATCAATTACAAAATTAATAATACTTTCAAAGTTGATTTTATATTGTCTATTCAATGCGTACTTTTCTGATTTAAATGAAATATTACTTTTCCTTCATTTTAATCCCTTTGATTAGTTGCTTACCATGCTAATCAAAGGACCAACCAAAACAACACAAGTCTAAATAATGATTTCAACTTGGTTTTCACTACTAGAAAAACAGGTATCAGCGACGGACCACATCCGTCGCTAATTAGCGACGGATCAACGACGGAATAGCGACAGAATGTTCCCGACCATTAGCGACGGAAAATAGCGACGGATCAGCGACGAAATTAATCAATTAATTTTTTATTATATTTTTAAATAGTTCCGTCGCTGATCCGTCGCTGATCAGCGACGGAATTCATTAAAAAAATAATTCAAAACTAAATAATGAATTTTGTCGTTGATCCGTCGCTGATCAGCGACGGATCAGCGACGGAATTCATTAAAAAAACATAATTCAAAATTATTTAATGAATTCCGTCGCTGATCAGCGATGGATCAGCGACGGAATTCATTATTTTTTGTTTTTTCCTCCATTTTTTAGGATTATATTTCACTCATATGTACATATTAATGTTATGTATGTATCTATATGTGTGTGTGTGTGTTGTGTAGGATAAATTATATACACACCATATTCATTAAGAACTATGGATCGAGTTTGTAAGTGTTAAGTTCATTAAGAACCATGGATCGAGTTTGTAAGTGTTAAGTTCATTAAGCGTCAAGCAATACCCTTTATGTTATAATACAACAGACTATCGATCATTCACAATATCTTATGCATGTGTATATATACACAACCTTAAGTCATTGCTAACATAGTTCATTAAGGGTTGCTACATCCCGTAAAGACTTAATATAACTATTAAGCTGTAATGAAGCTCGTTAGGTTGTATTTGGCTACATTGGACTATAGTTGAGTGTACTGGGCTTTATTCGATTATACCGAGCCTTATTTGGCCATACCCAAACCTTAGTTGTATAGTTCATTCAAAGTAATCAAATCTCGTTATGCTGTAATATATTATGTTAATATGTAATCGGGTTCACCGGGCTACATTCAGTTTTATTGGTTTTACTTGAGTTTATTATTCGAATATATCTGGCCTAACACGTTTAGGCTTTACTGAGCTTAATTCGACATTAATGGGCTTTACTAGGCTTTAATTAGGGGTGTCAAAAATTACCGAAACCGAATAACCCACCCGAACCGAATGATATTTGTTTTAAACGGTTTCGGGTTATTCGGTTTGCGGGTAAAACGGTTCGGTTAACCGAATAACGATCCTTATTCGGTTGGGTTTTCGGTTAAAATTTTCCTAATTTGGTTAAACCGAATAACTCGAAAACCGAATAACTCTAAACCGATTAAACCAAAATTTTTATTTGGTTTGGTTATTGGTTGGTTTTTATAAGCTTAAAAAACCGAATAAATCAGACCGAATAAACCGAAAACCTATTATTATTAACTATTAACAAATATTAATTAACTATCAGCGACGGCTTATCCGTCGCTGATAGTTAACCCATCTAGAACCCTAAATCCCCAATTGACGTCTTTTTTATTTCACCATCTCTTTTTTTTTTCACCGTCTCTTTTTTTTCACCGCCTCTCTCTATAGACCCATCACCATCGCTGCCACTCTTCTCGCCGGCCACTCTCCCATCACCATCACCATCAACGGTCAACCCCACCACCAGTCTCACCACTCACCACCATCACCGCCGCTGTCACCACCGCAACACCACCATCGCTGTCACCACTCTAACGCTGGCGAATTCTCCCATCTGCCGACTGTCAACGTCTCTCCCCCGTCACTGGTGCTGACTGCCAGCGACCTCTTCCCTCCGCCGACTGCCGGCGACCTCCACGTTCACTGTTTCTGACTGCCGGCAACCTACCCTTCACTGTAGCCGACTACCCAACAGTACCTCTCTCTCTCTCTCACATACACACGCACACAATAGCATTTTTATATTAAATCAAATGGTTTTTGTTGCTTATGTGAACGAGGTTTAGATGTGATTCAGTCCCATCAAAATGTTTTGTGTGTCCTTTAAGAAGATTTAATTTGGCCTTGTATTATTGTGGTTACTGCTTTTACATTACTCAAAACAAACAGATCTGGGTTAATTTAGGGGTGTGAGGATTATTTTTATTTTTTTGAAGAAAGAGATGTTTGGCAGTGAGGATTTATTGGGTTTACATTTTTGAGAACCGTCAACACCCTAATGGATACGCCTAAAGCAAAAGACAATATAAAGGCAATGAGGGATGTACAGGTTTATTGCGATCGACGAGAGTTGCACGTTGTCACGGCTGGCAACAGAGTAGTGAAACCAGAATCATCATACAGTTTGACCAAAAAACAAGTGAAACTAGTATGTTCATGGTTGAAGACGTTAAAGTTTCCGGACGGGTATGCTTCAAACATAGGTGGGTGTGTGAACCTTCAGGATTCCAGCTTCTATAGCTTCAAAAGTCACGATTTCCATGTGTTTATGCAACGATTGCTTCTTATTGCCATACGAGGGATGATACCAACTCCGATATGGGATGCAATAACGGAGTTATGCACATTCTTTCGTGCAATATGTTCAAGAGTGTTACATAAAGACGATTTGGTTCCATTGCAAATAAGTGTTGTTCAAACCATATGCAAGTTGGAAAAGATCTTTCCACCTGGCTTCTTTGATTCAATGGAACATTTGGTCATACATTTGGCACGTGAAGCTATAATCGGTGGCCCGATCCAATATAGGTGGATGTATCTCTACGAACGGTAAATTCTATTTTGTTGAAATTTAATTCATCTTTTTCGTATAGAACAATATTTCCAATCTTTCACACGTATGTATTTCTTATTTAGGAAGCTTGGGTCATTGAAGAGAACGATTAGAAACAAAGCAAGGGTTGAAGGCTCTATCATTGAGTCGTACCTTGTGAATGAGTTGTCCACCTATTGCTCCCTCTATATTGATCCGAAAATTGAAACAAGACATAACCGTGAGTCAAGAAACTTCGCCCCAGATATTCCTTCTTATTCGGGGAGTGACGATCGATTAAACATATTCAAAGTTCCATCACGTCCATTATTCGACAAGGGAGGGAAACAGATCATCTTGAATGATCATGAGATGCATAAGATCCACACATATGTCTTGTTCAATTGTGTAGAAGTCCATCCCTTTCATACGGTCTTTGATGAACGGGCTCGAAGAAAGTCTCCAAATATTGATGATGTTGCACTTGAAAAACTGCGGGAAGAAAGGTTCAGCAGTTGGTTCGAGCATCACGTGCTAAGTTCACCTGAATCAAGTGAACAACTAAAATCATTAGCGCGCAGGCCCGGCTGTTATGCTTGGTCGCATCCAGGATACTTCGTCAATGGTTTCAGGTTCCATACGGTAACCCATGGTGTTGGTCGAGTTACACATAATAGTGGTGTATGTGTGAGGGGGTCCTCTTATGGTGAGTCTGATGAGTTTGACTATTATGGAATGTTGGATGATGTTATAGAGGTGGAATACTATGGTGCAGGGCGTTGTATGGTTGCATTGTTCAAATGCACATGGTTTGACACTCCATCGGGGGTTAGAGTTGATCGTAAACATAGTTTGGTGGATGTCAAAATTTGACAGTCAAATATAAGTCCAGACTAAGAGCCGAACCCGAACCCGAACCCAACCCATCCGATGGACACCCCTACGTGCAGCATCGCGCACGGACAATTTCTAGTTTATATTTCAAATTTACTTAATAATATATTGAATACCTTATTTTTTTACATATGTTTATTTGGTACTATAAAGTATTAACAAATTTTAGTGTTAAACTTTTTTTTTTTTACCATAATAGTTAATAAATTATTATAATATTATTGTCCGAAATCTTATTTAAAGAATTAAAAATAAGAAATTCAAGAAAATTTGAGAGAAAAACTAGGGAAAATGATGTTTATATATACTAAAGATATATGTATATATATATATATATATGTTGTGTCTTGTTATATGAGTTGAAAAATCATAACTTTGAATATTGTATTTTTAGCGTTTGTTTTAAATGAATAAAATGCATTTAAATATGATGAACTATGATTTAATGTAACAATTCTTTTTCTCAATAGATATATAATTATAGAGTTTTCTATTAACATAACAAAGATTCAGAATTTTCCAATTTTTATCCATTCAAATCCGTTGATTTTATAACTTTGATTATTTGAATTTCATGTTTACCATGCATTTTATTAAACCTTTCTTAAGCAATTCATAAACCTTCTATGAACAAGTTTCCACCACTATACTCTTTTACTAAATCAACATTGGTGGTCAAAGTGGGTAACAAATAGACAATTATGAAAGTTTATTACATCGATCAACAAGAAAAATATTATTATCCGTCACATTGATTTAATATGAGTTAAACCAAAGTTTGTTATTTTTGACAAATTTTTCCTTTTTAATGTGCGTTTTTATGTTTGTGTTGTATATATACATATATATACATGTATTTAATGTTATTTTGATAAATTGGTATAAAAGATTAGGTCGGTCCCCTTAGCTAAATGATTTGCATTCCGCCCCTAATACTATGCGTAAATTAATAGAATTATTACTTATTCCATTTATAAACTGAGCTAATAACATGCAAATCCAACTAAAAATATACCATGAAATTTTTATATTTATGTTATATCATTTAACCTTTTATTTTATCTCACTAAAAAAATATACTTAATACTAAGATAGTTGTAAGAAAGTCATAAAATAGTTGTAAAATATATGTTTTTGTATGTTATATGTTTTTTCATATAAAATAGCTATAAATTCAAACAAATTATAGTTTCATATTTTTTATAATTAGAGTATGTAATTTAATTCAAAATACAAAGTATTAAACTAAATAAGCTAAATAAAGTTGTAACACCATTTTTTTAAAAATTAAATAATAATAGAGTTCAGGCTCGACTTCCATAGATAATATAGATGGGATTGTCTATAATGATAGACAAATGAAAGATTTTCTCAAGATTCTTATTCATCTACTTGACCAAAATCAAAATTTACTTTTAAACAATAAACTTAACCAAATCATTCAAATCATTTGAGAACGGTTCAAAAGTAATCGACTAATTGTCAATATCAAAAGTCCTTAGAATATGAAACTAGAACTGTTCGCTATCCGGAGTCAAGCTGGAGCTTTCCCTTTATCCTTGCCTGAACTATTGCTTGAAAAAGGGAAGATGACAACGGGTAAGCGATAACGCTTAGTGTGCACATACTATACATATTCCACATCATATCATACATATATCTGCATGAAATAGAACTTCCGTCTCCACAAGAACGAAACTGAATCCCTCGACTCATAAAGGGCACAAGGTTGTCCCTTCCTCAACTCATAAAGGGTATGAAGTTGTCCCTTATATTGAACAACTGATAACTGTTGGTCCCAAAGGGGGTCTGAATACAGTTTGACACAAAGTTTCACTTTTAAATTCTTTGTTAATTAACAAACTGAATTTACAACATTGCTGTGGAAATAGAAAAGGAAAGATCTTAATCTAAACAATCTAAAGTTTTAACACTAAGCTTTCACTAATGCACTAGTGAGAAAGATAGAAAAGAAAGAATAAGAAGAGAGGTTTCAGCAAAGATAGATGACTAAGGTGTGTTTGAAGAACAACCTCTAAACATCTATTTATACTGCATGCATTAAATACATGACATGGTCACTTTTACACGTGTTGTGTATCTAGTAGACCATGTGTACTATTTGCTATTAAAATATACCCATGCGTAAGAAAACATAGTTTAAAAAGCAATCAGTTGCTTTATAGGCTGATAAGTACAGAGGAAATAGTGTTTAGAACGTCCCTTTTGTACTATGTCTAAAAAAGCATGAATAACTTCTTCGTGCATTAGACTACATCTAATGGCGATATTGCTCAATCTCAATTTTGCTAAAAGACAAAGAATGTTATTAAAGAAAAAAGAAAATGATTTTAGGCGATGCAAAATAGTGCAATCTGGAATTCTGGATCACAATGTGATCTTAGATTGAGAGGAGAGATTGCCAAATAAATTTATATTTTAATATTTATAAAGTTAACACTTGTTATCTAAGTGGCATGATATTGTATTTTTAATATAAATTTTATCTTATTAAAAATATAATTTTAACAAAAAATTTAAAATAAAAAAAATATATCAAAATTCATATTTTTAAATTCTCTATAAATAAATATCAATATTAATATATTTTTACCATACCAATCTTTTTCTCTATTTCAACTCTCTCTTCATTTTAAAAAATCTCAAATTTTATTTTATCTGTATTTTATATTACATAAAATAATAACAAAAATATTATACATATCATATTAAATATATATATATATTTTAAAAATATTTGAGATTGGATTGGATTGTTAATAAAGTGTAAAAATGTAAAATTAGATTGAGATTGAAATTAGTTAGATAATAGAAAGAGAAATAATTTTTTTAATAGAGATTGGATTGAATTGGATTGCTGATAAACATAGTCTTAAAAACATTAAGACAAATGATCTTCATTAGGTATACGCCTCTGGTCAATGGTAAAGAGTCGCTAGTCCTTGGAGACATCAGCGAGTCACTAAGGCGAACTCCCTATTGAGCGTCAGACATGTTGTGGTCAGGTAGCTATCACTGAAATCCGTCTTCATAGCACGAGCGGCCTTGACTCTATCATCAACTACTTCTTCGACAACGCTGACGATTCTTTGAGCTTGACTTCTTTGTCTTGAGGATTGATACTTCATTCTTGTATATCTTATATCAAGGATACTAAACAAACTCACGAGTCCCTGATATAGATACTATCTATTACAATCAGATGCTTGATAATAAAATAATCAAATATAATTATCTCAGTGATAATTCCTCAAGCTTGAGTACAAACAAAGTATCTACACTAAGTAGAATCTGGGTCATCATTATTTCATCAGTCCTAGGAGAGCTTGGATCAACAATCTCCCCCTAAACGATGATGGCATAAACAATAAAGAAATTGCCTAAGTACAAACTAAGAAAAAAAAATTCTAAGTTTAATTCAACAGAATGGAAAAGAAACTCATAAAGGTACGTGTCCCAATGACTGTTTTTAGGGATCTTTTTTAGTACTATGATGGAATGAAGTACAGTCACTTGCAACATATTTCATTTACTTTTAAAATTGATGATTACAAAAGGAAATGTAAAATTACATGAGTAGGGATGAGTACTGAAAGAATAATAACTAGTCTTGAGGTATAAACTCGTGTCTATCTTCTAGTTCCCTAGAAATTATCTTTCTATACATATCTACAATGACCTGATCAGATTTGTAGGATATGTGATAGAGCATATTTTCGAGGTGCTGAGAAGGAGCCTTGTGGAACTCAGAAGATCGTTGGAATAACACATTGCCTTCATGATCATAGAAGCAGACTCCACTCTGTAACGTCTCAAAACTTTTTAACCAACAGTTTACCACACAAAGTAACCAAAAGTAGCGGAAGCTTAATTAAAAGAAATAGTTGTAATCAATTTCCCAAACGGGTCTAAAATGAAAATACTTCCAAAGTATTCAATGCAAAAGTACAAAACTCAACGGGTTTGCAAACCATCATCATAAATAAGTTTAATGTTTAACAAAAATCCTTTTTTCTTGAGTCTTGCTGAACTACTCCGATCCAAGCCATAAAGCGTGAGCCTTTCCCTTATCCTTGGATGAGGTACCTGACACCAAATCACATAAACCACAATGGGTTAAGCATTTCACTTAGTGAGCACAAACCTAGGCTCTATGCATACACATACATAATCATAAGTATTTAACAGTAAAACTAGGCATGTATCATAACCTTTACTCGAGGTATAAACACCAAGAGCATCATAACTGACACTGGTACCAGGCCTCATAACCACATCTTCCCTAGGGGTGAAACACTGCCATAGGTATTATCATAACATTACATGCTAGTTTACAAATCAACATATCACCACATGATCACAAGCATAGCAATATTGAACGCAGGTTAATGTACTCACCTGTCGAAGATATAACGTGATAGCAAGTTTTCATGGAATTCACAAGCAATTAGCTCACACACCTATAGAACAAGCATACATATAAAAACATATCAAAGACTACACCTTTAGTTTATTTTAAACGTATACCCGACCCTTTGTCAAATAACCTAGCTACACCATGACAATTTCTCCCAAACTTCACCATTCATCTTCTTTCACCATCCCTTAGGGGAGGACATTCACAAAAACCCCAAACGAAACCGTTTAGAAAAAGTGTGAAAACCAAATAGCATAATTGGCGGGTCATTACCCACGGGTGACCCGCCGATACGCCCATATCGTCTTCCCCGCGGGTCGACTCCCAACCAGCCGAGGTTTTCACCTCAAACACCGATTTCTGCTACTTTTAACCAAATTGAACCATAAGGGATCATCCCCAAACATAAAACAATAAACTATCATTAATATAACATCAATAATTTAACCAATTGATCACTGAATTGATCAATTCGCAATAATACAAAACCCTAACTTCTTTTCGACTCAAAAACAATAATCGAAGTCATAATAAGCAATTTACCTTATACAACGAACACCAAAAGACTAGAATTGTTCCACCACTAATTCACTTGAAGGATCTTCTCTTCCAATTGACTCAAATCGCCAAAGACTCCCCTCTCCCTCTTCTCAAAAATGTTTTCTGAAAAAGTGAAAGGATGAGGGTTTCTAATCTCTCTTATGTACATGCCAATCCCTACCCACGACTTTCTACAATAACACAAAGACCCTCCAATCCTGAATTTACACAGAAGACACCAATTTTAACTCGATCTCATCAAAGCAAGTTAATTATTTAACTTTAAAAAAACGGGGCGTTACAACTCTCCCCCACTTACCAAGATTTCGTCCCCGAAATCGCTTAATCGTGAAAGAGCTCCGGATAGTTGGCCTTGTTAAAAACTAAGTATTTACCCAAAAATAGATTAAAATTGAATGACATTCAAGTTTCATCTTATTCTTTATATAGTATTTGATCTTCAAACGTTTTAGTTTTTTTACCAATGTGAGACAATGGAGAATTCACCACAAATCACCATTTGATGAATCATTGTTTCATCTTTTTCCATGTCATCAACTTAGAATCTTGCTTTTATATATAAAAAGATTTTTTTTCATATGAAATAACACAGGATGCACAAGTTTTCAAGGTTATCACAATTTCATAAATTATCAAAAAAAATATCTCATATTAATCAAATAAAAACCATTTTATTTTATTTTTTGAAGGGTATCCTAGGCTATGCTTAGACTAATCTCGACAATTTATGACTCTAAGATATGAGCCTCTCATAACTCAGTGGCCACAATTGTTGCGCACGCCTGGATTCGAACCCTTGGTAGATGAGATATTCCACCACATTCCCCAGGGCCTCAACCATTACGCCACAACCCTTGTGGTTAAAAAACCATTTTATTTGTATGAACTTGAGATCCAATCTACACCATTGAAAACTTTAAATCAATTAGCTATTAAGATAAGGAGACCATGGTAGCTTTCAATTAACTAGTGGCAAAACCGCGTTTCTGCGCGGTAGCAAAAAATAATTTAAAGAAATATTTGTCCAAATACAGCTAAAATGTAATTATTCGGTTAATAATTTATAATATCTAAAATTAAAATGAAAAATATTTTTCATAAGTGGCGCGCGCGCGCACACACACACACACACATATATATATATATATATACTTAGTCATTTATTGTTACAAAATGTTTGATACGCATCGTTCATATATTTTTTTTACTGTGTTTTTAAAAACCAAAGGAATGTCATATTATATATATATCTATATATATATATAGATTGTATTCTAATTCAATTTACATATTTAATTTGATTTAATCTAAGTAATAATAGAGTATGAATTAATTTATATGTATTTTTTTATTGTAATAAATAATTTTTTTCATCTAATATATTGATTTTTTTAATTTAAGTGACATATTGCTTTCATATTTTCTTTTACACAAATTATTTTATTGACTTTATTTTTTATTATACATTATTGTAGTCATTTTTTATTTTGTGTACTAATTCTAATTATACATATTATTTTATTTAAGTATGTTTTTAGGCGATATTAAACATGGTAAGTGTCTCATATATTTAGAGAACTATTAATAATATTTAACTGTATATTGATTATAAATGTATTTATTTTATATTAATTATAATTTCATTTATATCTTTTTACTGATTTTAATAAGATTTATAAGGTTTAATATTCTTTTTATATAATGACTTCAATTATTTATCGTATTTTTTATTTTGGAATTAAAATTTCACTTGAAAATAGGTCTAATTGATATATATCGTATTTTTTATTTTTTTTATATGTTTATATAAGAGTGATGAAAATAATATTTACACAAATGAATATATATGGCATAATCTACTGTTTAGTATTTTAAACAATACATATAAAAAGTATTTTATAAACAATAGCAATTGATAATTATCATTAAAGTTATATTAAAGTATATTAATGATAAGTTATTAGATTTTTAATTAACATAAGTATTTCATTTAAGTAACGTTTTCATGATGTTAGTATCAAATATATAAATATACACATATTAATTTATTTATTGAAATACACATATTTAATTTATCATGTAAATAACAATATACACATTAATTATTATGATTTCTTATATATAATAAGTTCTTAAATATGCTGATTATATTCATTATTCATATGTTATGTGGATAACAATATTAGAATGATGTGAATAAAAGAAATAAGGAAATTTAGGTGCCAAAAAATAATATGAATAATTTAATTAGTATATGTTAGAACCTGACTGGTTTAGTTGTAAAGAAGTCAGGGGCGTCTTTTGAAACGTTTGTAATAGTTAGTTTAAAACAATACTTTTGTGCGCCTCTTAAAAGAGTCATAGACTCTAGGGGTGCTTTATGTAACTTCGACTCTATAAATATGGGTCGTTAGTTAACGTTTTCTAATAATCAAGTAACTGACAACTTTCATTATATGCTTTGTCGTGTTGTATATCTTTCATTTATATGCTTGATTACCGCTATTTGAGCGTCATTACGTCTTGTGATTGCTTGTAGTGGTCCATTTATTGCATCCTCGTTGAATATCGGACTCACAATTGGTATCAGGGCTCGGGTTTTGGTAGTTTTTGGACATAAATTGAAGCATTTTTTGCTGTTTTTGTAGATTCCCGAATCGGATCATTCAGTCCCGAATTGGACACTCGTGTCCCGATTCGGAACACTGAACTCCCGAATCGGATCTTACAAATTCCCGAATCGGATCTCTACAAACTCCCGAATTGGATCTTTTTGCCTCTCCCGATTTGGAAATTTGATCTCCCGCATCGGGACTCTCATTTCCCGAATCGGGACTTGGCTTAAACTCCCGAATCGGGACTCACTCACTCCCGTATCGGGACTTGCATCTCCCGAATCGGGACTTGCTGATTTCCCGCCTTGGCCTTTCTTTTTGAAATTTTCGAATTTCTATAAAAGGAAGCGCTTTAAGCGCGGAAGCTCTGTCCAATCAGAAAACACCAACTACTCAAAACAAATCCTATTTCCGAGGACGCAATGTCAAAAGAAATAATCAGTATCGGTTCTGAAACCCGACCTCCAGTATTAGTCGTCGGCGAATACCAGCAATGGAAACGCCGAATGATTAACTTTCTTGATCTGCTGGATGACAAACTGATGGTCTCTATCACTGAGGGACCAATCAGACCGACGGTTACTGTAGCTGAAGTAGCCAGAACAGAGGTCACTCCCTATCTACCTGCATATGAGGTTGAAAAACCTTACGACATGTTCTCTCATGAACAACGTGCTCGTGCATCCATTGATAAACGTGCTCTCACGTTACTCACTATGGCTCTACCTAATGACATGTTCGCGAGGGTGGACAGCTGTAAGGATGCCAAAGCAATGTGGCTGGGCATTGAACAACAAATGCAGGGTGGTGACAAGGCACTAGAAGGCCAAAAGGAGAACGCTATGAACGCGTACGAAAGCTTCTGTGCTCGCGAGGGAGAGACGCTGACTGAAACCTACAATCGTTTAAATATCTATGTAAACGATCTGCGAAGACTTGGCTTAGAGAAGAACAAGTACGAGGTGAATGTAAAATTCCTCAAAAGACTGAACAAACTCTGGCAATCTGTCACAATCAGCATCCAAGTGAGCCAGAATCTTGGCCAGCTTGGACTTCATGATCTGTATAGCATGATGCTACCTCATGAAGAAACCTTATTCGGTAAAACTGAAAAGAAAATCGATCCTCCTACTTTGGCCCTGTTGTCAAATAGAGGATCATCCTCTCATGAAAACTACACCGTTGAAGAACCTGTAGTTCTTGATGATGGACTTACCGAATAGGAGATGTTTCAGCTAGAGAACTCATTCGCCTTGATGGCTAAATTTCGGGGAAATCCCCAACGCTTCAACAGATTCAGACAAGGACCTCAGTTTGTGGGAGGTCAGTCTAGCCAAGGCGGGTACCAGTCCAGAGAAAGCTTCCAAAGAAACGATCAAGGAAGAACAAACAACTATCAACATCGTGATGGTTCTGGATACAACAATCAAGGATCTTATCAAGATCGAAGACAAGGCTACAACAACAACAACCAGCAACAGCAAAGGGATCAGGACTACAACTCCAACAACTACCACGGAAACAGAGGATATCAGGGAGGTAGTTACAATCAAAGGTGGAACGACCAATCTGGTTCTAACTACAACAATCAGAACCAGAAAACAAATGATGATGGTCGTCAGCACAACAACACCGGTGGAACTGAACCTCCACAGCAGAACAAGCTACCAGCTCTAGAAGCTCCACCTGCAGCCAATCAGAACAGAAACCCTGCTCGGGTTCCCACCTGCTACAACTGTGGTGACCCGGGTCACTATGCATCTGATTGCAAGAAGAAACTCAAAGACTCTGCCTACTTTGAGAAGAAGGCTGCCGTGATGAAGAAGAAAGAACAAGGAAAGTTGCTGCTAGCTGATGAGGAAGACTGGATCATGGAGCCAGAAGACTCAGATGATGAAAGCCCCTCTGCCGTGCAAGGACTCTGCCTCATGGCTGATTTTGAGGAACCATGCATATCCGGTTCCCCAAATGACTCAACAGATGAAGAAGCTGAGGTACATTCTTGTTCATTATTGTCAAAACCCAATGATCTGTCTAAGTCTGAAACTCTAAGACTTGAGAGCCAACTCCAAACGGAAAGAGCTCTCGTCGCGAGATTCAGAATAGAGAGTGCTGTGTATAAAAGTAGTTTAGAGGACCTCACCGAGAACTTTAACAGAATGGAGCTTGAGTCTGGGATTAGAGAATCTATCCTCGAAACCAAGCTCCTTGATCTTCAAAAATCTCACGACGAAATTGAAAGTAGTCGTGAGGAACTCAAGCTCAAATTTCACATTCTTTCCTTGGAAAGAACAAAACTGTTTATAAAAATAGAAGAGCTTGAGGAAAATAATCTAAAGAGAGGACAATCTGAACATACCTTGAGTCTGCTTACCAAGCAAACCACTCAACATCCCTTTTATCAAGCCAAACCTGGGTTGGGACATTCAGAGAAAAACATTCTTGAAAAAGCACCTGCACATCTATACAACTTTGACAGTATGAGTGCTTCCAAACCTGAACCTAGGTCAGTCAAAGGACAAGACAATGATAACTATGTGATGCAGACTGTGACCTTTACTGAGATAATAGATGGAAAAGCAGTGTCTTTTACCACCAGTCCTGCCAATAGTTCAACCAGTAGTCCACCGTCCAGTCCTGTTGCTAAGGGTCCCATCTTTACCCCTGCTAGTAATCCAGAGAATACTTTCACTAGCTGGGAAGGCATCAAAGCTAGGACACCTAAGGTAGCAATGCCACCCATCAACTATGAGGATTTAAACTTTAGCTATGACACTAGGGAGATAGATACATCCGAGGACGCTGATGTTATCCAACCTTTGGATGTTTCCGCAACTCAGCCTCCTGCCCCTGTGTGTATAGAAAAAGAGATGTTCCATCTTAGGTCCAAAGCTGTAGAACTTGATGCCTGTCGCCATAAGATAAAGAACTTTGAGTCGATTCTTTCTGAAAAAGACAGCCATATCAAATCATTGGAACATAGTTATCATGAGGCAAATGCCGAAAGGATAAGTATGTCAACCCAATGTGAAAATGCAAAGTTTTCTTGCTCATGTTTTAAAAACAAATTTGCCGATCTCCAAGCACAACTAGTTGTCCAATTTATAAATAGCTCAATGGAAAAAGACTTCTTTTATGAAAAGGAACTGTTGTTTGGTCAAACTTTTGCAAATCAATGTTGTCAAATCAATCAGTTGAAAAGACGGGTGTCCTTCTTAGAAGAATCTGACTCTTGGGATTCTTGTACCTGCAGCTCACCAATCATACCAGACTTTAGGTCAACCAAACCTAAACTTGTATTAGATCCTAATGTTGTGTATGATGTGAAGGTGTTTTTGGACGCTGATGATCCTCCTTCAGGATATATTCCAAGAAAACCTGTTTTGCCAAAGGCATCTGCTGTAAAGCAAATCAGTTCTCCCAAGCCACTTGCATCAGTGTCTAAGATAAACACTGAAGGTAGAACATGTGCTGGTACTGACAAAGGGAAGTCAGTTAAGCCGCACGCACCTACAGTAACACAGACACAGAATTCAAAATATGCAGACACAAGTAGCTTGGTAAAACCCATTAAGGGACTAGACTTTCATTCTAGTTCATTTGATGTGGGTGAGAACTCCAAACCTAAACAACCTTTGAAAATGTTAAAATCAGTTTGTCAAACCACCGCTAATTTCAAAGGTGGTCAATCCATTCTAGTTAAGCCGTCACCCAACTCACAACTTTCTTTTCATGCAGATGCGAGGACAGGTGATGGAACTGCGAATGTGAAGCCACGAAGAAGGAGATATCGGAAGAAGAAGAACTCTTTTAATGCTTTCCCTAAATGGGGTGGTCATGATCATACTGGTCTTGGCTACAACCCACCTAGTTGTAATTCAAACATGAAATCAAAGTCTGTACACTTTAATCGCTCAGCGAATTCTGATAATCTTACAGCTTTCAAAAATCATATATGTTTCTTGTTTGATAATTACATGCGTGTTGATATGCCTGGTAATGCAAATGCTTATAGTAAGTCAGGTAGTCCTCACCGGGAAAGAAAAGAGAAAATGACAAAGCAAAGTGCTTTGCCTCCTGTGAAGTCTCCTAAGACTAAGGAGAAATCTGAAAAGGATACTTCACCGGTTGCTTTATCTGTTTCTAACGGTAGGACACCCATGTGGCAATGGGTTCCTAAACAAATTTGATCTTGCGTTTTGCAGGGCAGTCACATGTGGTACTTTGATTCAGGAGCCTTCAGACATGTGACTGGGCAGCGCAACATCCTCTTCCACTACGTCGTTAGAGCTGAAGGCTTTGTCAAGCTTGTAGACAAGAGACGTCTACCGATCATAGGATATGGAAGCATGACGAATGGAGAACACGTCATCAAGAATGTGCGCTATGTTGAAGGACTGCCATTTAACCTACTCAGTTCAAGCCAATTCTATGATGGAGGATATCTCGTGAAGACATTCATTCTCGGGAGCAACATTGAAGACGAGGATGGGAACGTGATTCTACGCGCTCGAAGGAACGGTCACCTATATACCACAATGTTTTATGCTGTTCCTCAACAAATGGAAACAGTGGTATTTCTCGCAAAAGCAACGAAGGAAGAAAGCTGGCTGTGGCATCAGCGTTTGTCTCATCAGAACTTCAGGGATATGAACAAGCTCGTATCTAAACACCTTGTCAATGGTCTACCGGAGACGCGACTATCTAAAGACACCCTATGCTCAGCTTGTGAGAAAGGGAAAATGAAGAAGAGTTCGTATCCTCCAAAGATGGAGACAAACTGTCACCATCCCCTTGACATGCTGCATATGGATCCCTGTGGACCGATGAGAGTCGAAAGTCTTGCACGCAAGAAATATATGCTTGTACTTGTCGATGAATACTCTCGGTACACATGGCTCGAATTCCTTAGAGCCAAATCGGACGCTGCAGATCTAATCATCGCCTTCATCAAACGAATCCAAGTCCTCTTGGGTCGTCAGGTGAAGAAGCTGAGAAGCGACAACGGTACAGAGTTTCGGAATGCGAAACTCCAATCTTTCCTTGAAGAAGTGGGCATCTCTCACAACTTCTCTGCTGTACGTACTCCCCAGCAAAACGGAGTCGTAGAAAGGAAGAACCGTACGTTGGTCGAAGCTGCTAGATCCATGATAGCACATTCTGGTGTACCACTATCCCTGTGGGCTGAAGCTGTATCAACTGCCTGTTACACTCAGAACAGGACCCTAATCGTTAAGCGGACTGGTAAAACCGCGTACGAAATGGTCAACAAGCGTAAGCCGAATATTAAATTCTTTAGAGTTTTCGGTTGTGTATGCTATCTACTAAACAACAGAGATGATCTGGGAAAGTTTGACGCTAAGTCGGATGAGTCTATCTTCCTTGGATACTCACATAACTCAGCGACTTACCGTGTATACAACAAACGGACCCGATCCATCTTTGAGAGTCGGTACGTTGATTTCTCTGAGACTGAGATGTATTCTAATGCCGGCCCTAGTTCAGCTAGTTCTGTCTTCCCTGAATTGCACACTGTTTCACCACCAAGCACAACTGTTCCTACTGACTCGCTTGGATTTGATTTTATTGACTTAGCAGAATTTGATCTAACGACCCTCGTTGGTCCAATCATTGTTCCTGCTCCTGCTGATCATTCCATTCCTTCATCAACAACCATATCCGCAGATGCATTCGTGAATGAGAGCACATCCTGTTCTACCGCTGTAGGAGAAACCTCCTCTGACTCTGTAGAACCGATGTCTGTACTTAACCCGATCATAGAAACTGAATCCTCTTCTAACACTTTGAATGAAGAAACTGTTCTCTCCCCCTCTAAGCTCTCTTCAACACAACCCTCTCCTGAAACTGTAGTCGAAGCGGTCCGAGAACAGACAGTGTCCATTGTTCTTGCACCAATTCCTGAAGTTGTTCCGCCACCTTCTCCATCAAGAACTTATGCTGAAGTGGTTCGTGAACCCCGTCCGGAGACTGTGTTGAATATTGATCCGGATGCTAGTCTTCTCTCCTCCGCCATTCGGGATGAGAATGACTCAAGAAACAACATGGAATACGATCCTATTCCCCATTCCAGAAAGTGGACCAGAAGCCATTCCACTACCAACATTATCGGTAGTCCATCTGCTCCAGTGACAACTCGCTCTTCAAAGAAAGATGAAAACCTAATCCTTTTCGGCGGCTTCCTGAGTCAATTAGAACCAACCAAGACCCAGGACGCTCTTTCTGATCCTGACTGGGTAAGGGCCATGCAGGATGAGCTTGCCGAATTCGAGAGAAACAGAGTTTGGCGCCTTGTTGAAAGACCAAGAAAAATACGAATCATTGACTTGAGGTGGATCTTCCGCAACAAGAAAGATGAAAACGATCTTATTATCCGTAATAAGGCACGTTTGGTCGCCAAGGGATACCGTCAACAGGAAGGCATCGACTACGACGAGACATTCGCTCCGGTGGCTAGAATCGAGGCCATCAGGATCTTTCTCGCGTATGCAGCTCACAAGAACATGAAGGTCTTCCAGATGGACGTCAAGTGTGCGTTCCTGAACGGAGAACTTCAAGAAGTAGTGTATGTTGAGCAACCTGAGGGATTTGTTGATCCCAAGTACCCGGAACACGTTTACGTGCTCGACAAAGCACTTTACGGATTAAAGCAAGCACCTCGTGCCTGGTATGAAACTCTTACCATTTACTTGCTTGGGTCCGGATACAAAAAGGGTACTGTCGATCCTACCCTGTTTCTTCGAAGGTCAGGTAATCATTTGACTGTAGTACAGATATACGTGGATGATATCATCTTTGCATCTACAAACCCTGAGTCTTGCACAGAGTTCGAGCAGATAATGAAGTCCAGATTTCAAATGAGTATGATGGGCGAACTTACGTTTTTCTTAGGACTACAAGTCCGTCAAACCCCACAAGGGATATTTATAAACCAGTCCAAATATACTCTTGACATTTTAAAACGCTTTGACTTTACTGGACCTAAGTCTGCTTCAACTCCAATGTCCACGTCATTCCAACTGGATGCAGATACGTCTGGTAATCCGGTTGACCAAAAAGTGTATCGTGCGATCATTGGATCTTTGCTTTATCTCACGGCAAGTAGACCCGACATTATGTTTGCCACGTGTGTATGTGCTCGTTTTCAGTGCGACCCTCGAGAATCTCATCTCGGGGTTGTCAAGAGAATCCTTAAGTACCTGAAGGGCACACCTAATTTTGGCCTTTGGTACCCTAAGGATTCTGGTTTTGAACTAACAGCTTTTACAGATTCAGATCATGCAGGCTGTAAGTTAAACAGGAAGAGCACGTCAGGAGCCTGCCAGTTTCTAGGGACATGTTAGTAAGTTGGTCCTCGAGAAAACAGAACTGTGTGTCCCTTTCAACAGCTGAGGCAGAATATGTCGCTGCAGCGTGTTGTTGTTCACAGGTTCTTTGGATGAAAATTCAACTGGCGGACTATGGCTACACCATGCATCGGATTCCGATTTACTGTGATTCTAGCAGTGCCATACAGATTGCGGCAAATCCAGTTCAACACTCTCGGACGAAACATATCGATATCCGATATCACTTCATCAAAGATCACGTCGAGATAGGTAACGTTGAACTGTATTTCGTTGAAAGTGAACGTCAGATAGCTGACCTGTTCACTAAAGCTTTTGACGAGAAGCGTCATTACTATTTACTTAGTAAACTGGGCATGCTAGATCCCCCGGCAGATTTCTAGGGGGAGCCAGTCGTTTAAATATATGCATGTGTATAGGGGGAGCTCCTGTGTCGCATATATCTAGGGGAGCTTTTGTATTAATGTTGTTTAAATCTAACTCTGTCGGATCCAATCTGCACTGGATACCATTCCTAAACTTTCTTGCAGGTTGTAGAACCGATGAACGGCTTCTGAATACTTCAGTTCAGGACCCGGTATTCAAATAACAAACTTCTGACCATTCGTGTCAGACCCGGTGATAAATCCGATCTCAGAAATTTCCAGGTTAGTCGTTTCAATAAACGTCCAGGGGCTGAACTTGTACATTCTATGAACTTGTTAAGTTAAGGGACTGGAAGTGTCAGGTTCCAATTCTGACTAGTTCAGGGACCTGCTCTGTCAGTCTCCAAAACTTCAATGTTCAGGGACCGTTTTTGCAAACTTTTGAAAACCACAAGTTCAGGGGAAGTTTTGAAATTCTTTCAAATCTTATGTTCGTGGTTCATTCGGTCATTTCGTGATAGTCGTGATCTGTGAGAGCAGTTATCAGATAAAATTTTCAAAAAACCTGATAAGTTATCAAAAATATAAAAGCGGGAGTTGATAACTGAATTCAGTTATCACTTTCAAATTTTCAAACCTCTTATCAGTTTTCTCTGACGATCAAGAACACGAAGAACACCCCGTTCGACCCATCGACTTCCCGGCTTCCCCGAGCGTTCGTTATCGATCCGTTCGACGATCCGACTACTTCTTTACGATCCTGGTAAGATTTCTAACGACTTAATGTATTCAGATTCATCTAAACTACGTCGTTTATAGATCAGATTGAAGCCTAAAGTTTTCGGGTAAACCCGAAACTCCAAGATCCTTGGATTCGAGTTTCGGGACGTTAGATTGATCCGTTCTTCTTCCTAAACGTGTTTAAATCGTTAATGTACTTAATAGAACTTGTTTAGGACTGATTAGAATCGTTTTTGGATCGATTTGGTGACCGAAAGATGAACAGTCGCGTCTGGTTCGACAAAGTCCCGATTCGGGACTTTGGTGTTCTTCATGCGGGACTTCCTGAGTTCATGATGCGGGACTTCCCAAATTCATGTATCGGGATTTTCATTTTCCCGATTCGGGAATTTGAATCTCCCGATTCGGGACTTTGATCATACAGTTTATAACTCCCGATTCGGGACTTCACTTATATGTATTTTGTTTATCACAACCCCCGATTCGGGACTCTTAGTTATATTGTATATGTCCCGATTCGGGACTTCTGTATTACATACACATGTGTTTTCTTGACAACCCCGATTCGGGATTTCAAACCCCCGATTCGGGACTTGACTTTCGCGTGAATTGTTCTTAACAAATCACCTTACGGGATTTGTCCATAGACCAATTCGCGTGTTAAGTCAGTCCTGGATCTGTGGTTTCGATTCCTGTTTCGGTCGTTTTTAATTCTCGACATGAGTTTCGCGGAAAAATCGTTTTACAAGTTCGACTCAGTTTTAAAAGATTCCCTCGGGAATCTTCGATAAACTGACTCGTGCCTAGTCGAAACTCTGCCGAATTTTCGTCAGAACACATGATTAGAGTTAAGAAGAGACTAACTATCAAAATTTTATCTGTCTATGTCAGAAATGGCAAACCAGAGACAACGCCCTTCTTCTCCGATCGATCCAGAGGCTGACCGAGCTCTGATCGCTCCCGAGGACATCGTTCGCATACTTCAGAACGAGTATGTGAACCTATCTTCTGTCCGGGTGCAGCATACCATCGTAAGGGAGATCCTTCGTGCTCATCCACCTGCTTACGCCTTGACGGCCACTGCCGAGGTACCGGGAATATACCTGCAGCAGTTCTGGAAGACATCAGTTCTAGACACCCGGTTCGGTGTCTTCTCGATCATTGGTCGAGTGGATCACACCGAACTGGTCATCACTATGGAGGACGTTCGCCGAATCCTTCGCCTCCCTGCCGCACTGATGGCGGCCACCAGGAGTTTGACGAACTATTCTCGGGCCCCATTCTATTGAGCGAAATCCTAGCTCTTGGGGTTACCGAGGTCGTGAACGGCGTGTCGCAGATCACCACAAGCTTCTTACCACCGATCTGGGCTCAACTGTTCAACATCATGAACAGGTGCCTCTCCTCCAAGACGAAAGGAGTCGACAGGGCGACGACCTCATTCTGGCATATCTACCATTCGGTCGCTTACGGACACCGCATCGACATCGCGTCCCAGCTATGGCTTGACATCACCAAAGACTTGACGACTCGGGAACGCACCCGACATAACTCGATCCCTTGGTTGCGATTCTATGGTCTCATCATCCGAGACCATATGAACCGTAATCAGGAGATCCGACGCCGTTCCGGTCATCCCGTCATCAAGCCGAAGAAGATCAGCTGGTTAGCCAAGCGAGACTACACTGACGTCCAGTACAAGAAGCCGATTCCTACGCACGTCCTCGACGCACTAGACCAGCGGGCTCCGAGTGTGGTAAGATATAGGAATCGCCTAGGTCTAGGAGACACACCTATGGACCCTCCAGAACCGGAAGGTCCTGCCCAGGGTGCGCAACCCGTCCCTTCTAGTCCTCGGGCCTTACGTTCGAGGCGCCGGGGTCCCACTTGGGGGCCTCTGGCTCGGGTAATGTGATGAGCGTTGACGTGAGGGAAAACTTGGGTAGTATTATCCGCAGATCCGCCACCGCTCACGCTGCTTCTGCTTCTACATCTTCCGACCTACCGAAGACTCGAGAAGAAAGGTTGAGACGTCTTCGCCAACGCATGCACGAACATCCACTGTTGCCAACTCTGCAGGTGAAGGAGTACGTTCCACAACGTCGATCCACGACTCGGCTTCCAGGACTCCCTACTGTCCCTGAGTCCCTGGAGGTACAGGAACCATCTACTCCATCGGACGCCTCGGGATCTACTCCTTCTGGCTCGGCAAGAGACATCACTGCTGCATGCCGGAAGAACCAGCCCATACTTCACCGCCTCCTCAGGCCACCACATCTAGACTCCTGACGGGTCCATCTGGTGATCCAGATAGTAGCTCGTCTGACACGACGCCACCAGATTCTGATCCGGAGGAAGGCCTGGGAGAGGGCAAGGGCAAGGGCAAAGGGAAAGGCAAGGGAAAAGGCAAAGGGAAAGGCAAGGCCTTTGATGATGACGTCTCCACTTCCTCTTTCAACGAAAGCGACTCCGTCCAACTACTTGACTACTCCGGGACGGAAGACCGAACGTTGAACACTGAGGTCGCTGAACAGGCTCAGAGCGAATCGTGGATGCAGATAGGAGCGGGTAGTGAAGGTTTTGTGGGTGAAAGCCAGGGTTCGGTCAATCAAGAGGCCGAAGGAGAAGAGGCCCAACAGGTTGAAGAGGCGTTAGAAGCCCAAAAAGAGGCCGAAGTAGAAGTGGCCCAACCTAGGCAGCCAGAAATCGGAACCCAACCAGCCAAGAGTCTATCCTCCACAGAGGCATCCCACACCGATGCTACTCGGCCAATGCCGAGTAGTCAAGTCGTTGGCAGCCAACCAACGCAAATGCACACCCAAGCCATCCACTCGACCACCTCCCAACAGGTGGTCGTTTCATCAGAACACGGGGCTTTACCACCTATTCCATCGTTCACTCGCTTGGAGTCGATCGGTGTTGAAACCAGAGTTGCTCATCCCCAGCACTCGCCGTCTTTCATGACACATGGAGTCCTAGAGCCCCTAGGTACACATCTGGCGACTTCCACCCGAAGCCCCGCTGCACTAGACGCCACAACAGTCGTCAGTGCGGGCCAGGGGAGCACCTTTGCGGGGCTTTCCCTGT
Source organism: Centaurea solstitialis (assembly GCA_030169165.1). Lineage (NCBI taxonomy): Eukaryota > Viridiplantae > Streptophyta > Magnoliopsida > Asterales > Asteraceae > Centaurea > Centaurea solstitialis. Next base: position 49,793,562 of record CM058047.1, on the reverse strand, counting down.
CAACCGGTTTCGCAAATGAACCAGTGTTGACCCTTTCGGGAGTGGAACCCAGGGATTCGGACGGCATCCTAAAAGCTGTCCTAAGCAGGTTGGAAGCCATTGAGAAGGCCGACGCGGCGAAAGACAGACGACTGGAGGCCATTGAAAGGGCCTTAGCTGAAAAGGAAAAGGAAGACCAAGCCCGTCGAGCCGAGATCGAAGCGCTTCGGAAAGCGGACAAGGACCGACAGAGGGAGCTGGATGAAGCCAAACGCTTTATCAAAGGCAAATTCCAGGAAGGAGCATGCCCGTCTTTTGGCGATTCGAGCCGCTCTCCTACTCCCGTCCTCCGTCTCCAACCACCACCACAAGCCGATGAGATTCCCGGCTTTGTCTCTGAAGCTGAGCATCAGATCGTCATCGCTCAGCTCACCACTCAGAATGATGCCCTTCAGAGACAGGTGGATCAGTACAAGCAGTTGCTCGCCACCAGGGATATGCAGCTGGAGATTGCATTGCGGAGGGTCCGCGAGCTTGAGGCAACTTGCAGGTCTCAGGCGCAACCCTCCAAACGCGGACATGATGATCCGGACGACGCCGCCAATCCTCATGAGGGAGAGGGACCGTCTAAGAGGGCTCGCCTAGACCTCCCCTCCGGCTCCGGAACTGCAGCCGATGATACACCGGCCGACACCGCTCCACCAGCAAATCAGCCTGCCGATCTTGCAGATCCTACTGATCGTCCCACGGATCCTTTGAACGATGATTCCGACGAAGACATACCGGAAGAGGCCGCAAACTGGAGGTACGAGGCTATCCCTGTGGGTACGACCGTTCAGTTTCCTCACGAGAAGGTGACTCCTGCCATAGACCTGATCGATACAAACACCGCGCCGTTGGATCCTTCCGACCTTCGTATCTCTGACGAGGGAAGGAAGATCCTGAACCAGCATGCCCAGAGCCTTCGGTTTTGGAAGAGATCAGATGACATTGTTTCTAGCGCGGAGTACGACACCTTTCTCCCTACGGTACAGACGCCCGAAGCATTCACAGCTCAGCAGCCGATCAGACTGGGTTGGAACCACACCGTCATATTTAGGCCCTTCCTGGAGGAATCCTTCACACGGATCTTCCAACAGAAACGCCTCTTCTCGTGGTCCAAGAAGGTCTTCTTCGGCCTGTCTCATGTCAAGAAGCGTCGCCGCCGTACCGCGTACATCTACCAGAGGAAGCTCAGCTGGAGCGAGCATGGGCAGATCAGAAAGAAGCACCGGTTCGTCAAGGTAACTGACGTCCGACCTTACAAATTCGGACACCAGCTATTCCTTGAGTTCCACGTGCGGATGTACAACCCTGGCAAGCCCGACGGGAACCTCCGAGACTACATGTTCACAGAAGCCGATCTGGACAGTATTGATCTCGATGATCTCCTTACACTCATCAGACACCTTGAGGGCCCGATTCTGAAACCAGACTACTTCAGAGACGGTCTGGAAGTCCTCAAGAGGTACGTACGACACTCGATCAACCTCGCGCATCTCACTGACTATCAGATGGCGATTGAAAGCAAACAGCAGAAGGTAAACCTACTTCCTCCCAACCTGAAGGCAAATCTTCTTGACCAATACATGCCTTACTTCCCAACGGAACTCCCAGAGCATGGTGTTGTGTATATCACCTTCAGGAAGAACCAGCGGAGGTTTATGCGTTTCAGTGATCTATCTAGCTTCTGTGACGGCACTCTTCTGTATGTCTACAACGGAATGAAGCGTCGTCTGATGGAGGAGACTATGCCAATGTACAAGGGCACTCAGTGGAAGAGAAAGCTGAACGAGGCCCTGAATCTGATCGAGGTCAAGCTGAAGGAGAGACTGATGCTGAGAAGAGTTGAGACTGCGATGGAGCTCCGTACGAGATCGATCCGCGAATGGGACGAGTACCTGCAGCTCTCGCAGTGGGAACCAGCTTTGAAGTATCCGCCTGCTTTCTGACTTCTTCCCAAAGGGGGAGATTGTTAGAACCTGACTGGTTTAGTTGTAAAGAAGTCATGGGCGTCTTTTGAAACGTTTGTAATAGTTAGTTTAAAACAATACTTTTGTGCGCCTCTTAAAAGAGTCATAGACTCTAGGGGTGCTTTATGTAACTTCGACTCTATAAATATGGGTCGTTAGTTAACGTTTTCTAATAATCAAGTAACTGACAACTTTCATTATATGCTTTGTCGTGTTGTATATCTTTCATTTATATGCTTGATTACCGCTATTTGAGCGTCATTACGTCTTGTGATTGCTTGTAGTGGTCCATTTATTGCATCCTCGTTGAATATCGGACTCACAGTATAATACTTTGTTAATAACTATATTAGAAAAGGTAAATATTTTAGAAAAAAATAAGAAATTTGGGATTAGAATGTTTAGAAAATGTCATCTCATTGTTGGTGTTTTTTTCTTATAAATTACAAATTGATAAACTATTGAAATATAAAAGAATAAAGAGATAATTCACAACAAAACCAAAAGTAAATAAACCACATAGATTATATTTTAGAATATAGAATTTGATTATTGTCAACAAAAAGAAACATTTTAAGAAACTATGAAAATATAAACAAAACAAATTGGGGAAAAAACCTCAAGAAAACCAACAATGTGGAAAACACTTGTTTAATAACAATGTGTACAACATATATATTAAATGGAAAGATAAAGGAGAAAAAAAATTATAATTGTGAAAGAAATTCCAAATAAAACTCGAAAGTTTAGTAACAGTCGCACATAATTCACAAAAGCATAATCATTATTTGAAATTTTGATAGAAAACAAAGGTAACGATGATACTTATTATATACACACGCAAAAATAACATATAACTTACATAAATCATAAAGTAAATAAAAAATGTGTTACTTCACCTGAAAATTTTACGAAGATTGGGTAATAATACCGGCGAAAATGGATTTTACAAAAAAGACACAATAAACATTCAAATTCAATAGGATATAACAAAGAACATACATGTTGCTATACATCATATGTTGATGGGCATTAGCTTCTATTTATAAAGGAGTTTGTTGTAGGTTTTCATTTTAATTAATAAATGGGAATATGAAGAGAGTAAATTAATGTCTCCATTAAGTTAAATAAATTAGAAGTTAAGGGTAATTAAATTGTAAGTAAAATTACCAAAGAGTCCTTCTTATAATTAAACATATAATTATCATTTAAGGGTAGAATAGTCTTTAACTTATTTGATAATTAAAAAACTCAAAATAAGGAGAAAATTTCTAGAGGCTAATACTTGTGTTAGAGAATGCCACCTCATACTTGGAGGTTCTTGTTTTTATATATATAAATGATTTTTTTATCATGTCACACCTGATTATAAATCCTAAAGGGTATTTTGGACATTTTTGAAACCTTTTCTAGAACCCATATCTCTTTCTCTACCTCTCTCTCCCCAAAATTGAAATCAACTTATGTTGTAAGAAACCAACATTTCTTTCAAATCTACACCTAGATGAACACACACACACACACACACACACACACAAACTTCATCAATGGTGGTTCACTGCAGAGTGTCGTCGTCGCCTCCACTGTCTACCTTCACCGTCGTCGTCGTTATCATTCCGATTTGGTCATTGTCGGAATCCTCCACAACACCGTTGAGATCCTAGCCACTTGCACCACCGTTGTGGCTCCATCACCGTCCAATCTTTGTCGTTGCTCTGTCATCGTCGTCGTCCTCCGTATCTGTTTCTTCCTCGTTGGAATTCCACCATCACTGACGATGATGACTTCCAGATCTGTTCCTTACTGATTCTTCTTCGTTAATGCCGCCGTCGTTGCCACCACCACCACTGTCGCCGCCGTTGTAGCTCCATGACCGTCATCGTCCTCCACCACCGATCGTTCATCACCAGATTTTGTAATTTCTATTTTTTACTAAAAAACCAAATTTCTAGGGTTCTTGAGATTTTTTCTAAATTAGGCTAGTTTGATTCAAATTTGGAGTTTGTTGCTTTACAAAAATTGTTTGTAATCTTGATTTGAGCAACATATCTGAATTTTAACATTTTTATGTAGATTTTAGGAAACCATTCTTGAAAAATTAGATTTTTTAAAATTGTGTTCTTGAATTCTGGAGGTACGGGGGCTTCGACCCCGGGCTGCATGCTTTAGCAGTCGGGTTTCGGCCCAAAATTGTCGAGGATTAGTCTGGGCCTAATTGGTCTGGGATACCCCTTCCAACTTGGTCTCACCTGATCCTAAGTCTCATTAGGTAAACCCTGAAGCTAATATTTCATCAACTTTTTCAGATGCGTCACTCCATCCTTTGATGGTGACTTTTTCAACATTAAGTTCAGCCAAGGCTCTTTCTTTAGCAGCAAGAGCCCTTTCTCTTTCAATACAGAGAGTTTGATTTACAGAGACCTGATCCTTATAGTTTTCTTCCAGAATGGTAAGTTGTTTTATCTTTTCTTGACACTCTTTAAGTTGATCACGAAGATCAATGTTCATTTTTTCAGCAGAGGTCTTACCATTCAGGGCTTTGTAAAGATCAAGGGTTACTAAGTCCAGTTGAGTTAGACTCTCAAGAGGGACAACAGGAGTAGGTACCTGACTGGGAGATTCAGTCGCAGAGGTTGAAGCTTCAGTAGCTTGAGTAGGAACCTCTTCAGGGACCTCTTATATCTTAGCCATGAGAGCTAAGTTAGGTTCCTCAATAATGGCCATCAGTGCCACTGGAGTGTCTTCCTTGTCAGATGAATCATCAGAGGAGACATCATCCCAATCGCAGTCTTCTGCGATAAGACCTTTACCTTTACGCTGAGATTTCATTTTCTTGTACTTTTCTTTCAGCCTTTGGTATTTGGGATTTTTGGAGGAAGATTTGGCAGTAGAAGGAGCAAACTGACTTTTTCTGTACCTGCAATCATTAGCAAAGTGTCATTTGCCCTGACAGTTGTAGCAGATAGCAGTAGCCTTATCAACATGTTCTGTTTTAGGCTTGTCAGTTAAAGTAAGAGGTTTCCTTCTTTGGAAGTTTCCTTTTTTGGCAAACTTCTTAAAAGAGCGAGTTAGTAAAGCAATAGATTCATTAAAATAAGGATCTTCTAACATGTCAGAATCAGAAGATTCTACTTTAGTAATAGTCACTAAAGAAGGAGTAGCAACAGGAGGAACTGAATCAAAGACCAAGGCGAGAGAAGTGCTCTAGGAATCTTTAGTATCTCTTATGAGACTTTTTTTCAGTTTCTTCTGTTGCTCACGGTTCAGAAGAATACCGTACAACTCACTTAGTGTGAGTGTCTTTATGTTTTTAGACATAGTTAAGCAGGTGGTGTAAGTTTTCCATTGTTCAGGAAGAGCTTCCATGAACTTGGTAACCACCTCAGAGTTAGAGTAGACAGTACCGATGGTCTTCAGGTCGATCAGGAGATAGTTGAATCTCAGATGAATCTGGGAGAGAGTTTCATCCTTCTTATGAATGAAGCTTTCATACTGGCGAACCAAGAAGATCTTTCTTGATTCCATGAGGACTGCAGTACCTTCGTATTGAACACAAAGAGTGTTCCAAATTTCTTTGGCAGAACGAAGATGACAGACAGAGTGGAAGATGTCATCAGGGAGTGACATGGCAATGAGAGACCTAGCCTTGGTGTCAATATTGACAAGGCGTCTGTCTTCATCATTCCAATCAGTCACTGGCTTAACCAGTTCCCTTGCGGGTATTCCTGTTTGAACACCGGCAGGAAGGACAACATGGACAGTTTGTGTAGGTACATGTGGTCCATTTTCCAAGAAGTATGGAATTTGGGGATCAGAACCGGATAGAAAGAGTTCCATCCTGGTTTTCCAAAGAGCAAAGTTGTCTTTGTTAAACCTTGGAGGTTTTCCAGAAGAGCCGGTATCAAAGTAGTTATCCTTAGCTTGAAGAGCCATGGATTAGAGAAAAAGAGGATCACAAGATTTTTCTTGAAGAAGAAGAGAGCTTGAATCTGCTCTGATACCACTTGTTGGTCCCAAGGGGGTGACCTTCAAGTAAGGATAGTGTATGAGATTATAGAAGAGGGGTTGAATATAATCACACCAAGTTTTCACTTTTAAATTCTATTTGTATTAACACTTTGAATTTACAGATTGTTGCGGAAATAGAAAAGACTAAAGTCTAAACTAAACAATCTAAATTTCTTTCACTATACACTAGAGTGAGAAGACTAGAAAAGATAAGAAAATAGAAGGATAAAGAAAGAAATGATTTGGGTGATAAGTAAGGTGAAGAAGAGGTATGGAGAACCTTTCTTCAAGTCCTATTTATACCACATGCATTAAATGCATGCAGACACACTCTTGTGTACGTGTCACACTTCAAGTGGTCATATGTACTATTTACTATAAACAATTATCTTTTGCATGGTGTACAAAAGAGGGCTTATGTAAACAGTTGCCTTGAGATCTGATAAATACGGAGGGAACAGAAAAGAGACTGTCCTTGTGTACTTTTTGTGTCAGTAAAGGCGGATAATCCTTTTGTGCATTAGATTAAGACATAATACTAATCGTTCAGGATCAGGATACTGATCAGTGAGGAATGCCCTGATATTGAGGTTGATCAGGGGTCACTGTATCCTGATGAGTCTTCAGGATGTCATATGAAATTGAGCAGCCTGCTATCACTGAGTTCCGTCTTCAGATCACGAGCACGTTGTTCCTGTCATCAGCTAATTCTTCGACTTCGCTGATGGTTCTTGAGTATGATTTTAATGTCTTCAGGAGGTCTTCACTTTGATGGTCAGGATCAGTAGACTTCAGAACAGACTCGTTCATCTCCTGATCCTGATCCTGATGATTATAAATAGAAGTTACAACATTTTTAACACGGAATAACACTGAACAATCTCAGTAATAATTCATCAAGCTATAACTAAAAGTAAAGACCTATTTACTAAGTAAAGTATCAGGATCATTATCATTATCGTTTCATCAGGTCTTAGGAGAGCTGGATCAACATATATATATATATATATATATACATAGAGAGAGTGAGAGGGGCAGGAAAGTTCAAATGTGAACTCAATTTTGGTTGTAAACATGAGGACGAATCTCAGCCACTCATCTGGTCAATAAGTGCGGCTTTCCCTCTTTAATTATCTCCACCCACCATGAATCGCGTCAACCCTTCGTGATTCCATCTACTGTAACCGAAAATGTATAGTTGAGAATCGTTGTCGCGTTTTCTTAAATTGACATCGTTGTCGTATGAGCCAACCTCTATATATCTATATATAATAAAAGAGTAGCTAGCACTACACATGTCGTCTTCTGGTGAGCCTATTTCTGCATTTTCCCGCCAAAACATGAACCTGGATGCAATTTACATTATCGGTTCAGTCTCCTACTTTTTAGCTATTTTTTTGCTTTTAATCTTCAATTTTTCACTTAAAACCCTTATAATTAGTTTATATGTTTTACTTTTAATTTATTACTTTTTCATTTTTCATTTTATAGTCTTATCATATAACACAAATAATCATATATTATGAATTATAAATACATTAAAATTGTACGTTTCTTTTTTTACTATTTATAGCATTATAATTGTCTAGTCAATACATTTGAAATGGACCCATTATTGAATATTTTTATTTAATCTTATTATTAAATATTAAGAATATATAAGAACTAATATGTTTCAGATTTTCTTACGTTTTCATTTTACACTCTTTATCATTTTACACTCTTTAATAATCTCTACCCTCCCATGAATCGCGTCAATCCTCCATGATCACGTCCACTGTAACCGAAAATATGTGGCTGAGATTTGTCCTCACGGTTCACATTTAAACCCATCCCTATATATATATATATATATAATATATATATATATATAGGAATAATCAAATAAAAACCACCTTTTTTGTAAAAACTTGAGGAATAATCTTAGACCATTAAAATTTTTTGATCAATGGTGATTAATACATGGAGACCATGGTAACAATTCTATACATTTTTTTGGTGTCACACCTGATTTTAACCCCAAAAGGGTATTTAGGTCATTTAGCTTCTTCTCCTCCTACTAACAAAACACTTCCATATCATCATCTTCCTCTCATCATCATCAGTTCTTCTCATCTTCAATAACAAACACACATTCACCATCACACCTTCACCACTGCTGCCGGCGCCACCACCGCCGCCGGCTCCACCACCGTCCTTGATGCCACCACCGCCGTCCACTGCAACCACCGTCCTCGACCACCACTGTCGCAGATTCGCTGGAGGCTACAATAACGAGATCTACCACCGCCACTGTCCACCGCTACCAGCACCGTCCACCAGCACCGCCACCCCACCACCGCCGCCGTCCACTGCCACCAGCACCGTCCACCACCACTCGTTGTCCGCCATTTCGATCCGATGACCATTCCAGATCTGGCCTCTACCTCTACATCCGCCATGGGAGTTGGCACGGAAGGTGTTTCGGTACTTTCGGGGCGGCGGTCCGCCATGCCAAACAAACAGCTCGAAATCAAACGTAATCTTTATGAATTTTCAGTTTCTTTGCGATTAATTCAAGCAATTCCGGCGGTAGATCCAACCAATTGACCGAAATACACATTTTCAACCCCCTTTTTAAGCTTTTTTTCTTATATCTATCCTTCCATGCCCTAGAATGGCGGAAAAAGGGGGGTTTTGAAATTGGGGTCGAAATCGAAAAGGGTTTCTTCAATTGGCTATGGAATTTTGCAAAAAGTAGTTCGAATTTCAAGAAATTTGAAGGAATTAACAATGATTGATTTGAGAAAATGAATGAAATTGAAATGCGTACCCGATGGAAATTGAAATTGAAATGGAATTGGATGATATGAGGAAGAAAACACCAAGAATCAGAGGGGTGAACCTAAGGAAAGGTGCCCCACTGGTCTAACCTTGTTGTTTCTCTCTTGTATTTCTTCCCTAATTGGTATAAATTATGTTAATTGTGTATAATTTTGGCATCCAATTACACCTCTAATTGATTGAAAATTACAAAAGAATTGTGCACACAAATTGTTTGATGAAATGCTTTCTTCACCAAATAGTAATTACAGGTATTGTTGAGCTATTTATTGAAGAAGGCAAATCGATTTCAGTAAGTGCAGGGGCTGTGTAGCTCGTTGGAAAACGAAAGTGTAGCTCGCTGGAAAATGACGCCAAAAAAGTATTTGTATACTTGGAACTCGATTTAAATGTGAATGGACATTTTGTTTGTATTTATTAGATGAAAGAGAGAGATGAGAGCTACGGTTGTATGTATGTGTTTGGTTGTTATTTACTTATGAATATAAATTTAATGGACATTTTGTTTTGTATTCATCAGGTGAATATGAATATATACGATGAATATGAATATTCATATGGTGAATATGATATGGTGGATATGAATATTCATATGGTAAATATATGATATGGGAATATTCATATAATGAATAAACTGCGATTTTTAGATCAAGGGCTTAGATTATTCCTCAAGTTTTTACAAAAAAGTGAAATATATATATATTTTGTAAAAACCACATATTTTGTTAAAACCTCTTCTTTTGTAAAAACTTGAGGAATAATCTAAAATGACGATCATGTCCTTTTTAGATCAAAGGCTTAGATTATTCCTCAAGTTTTTACAAAAAAATGGTTTTTCCTTGAAGGACCCTCTCTCTCTCTCTCTCTCTCTCTCTCTATATATATATATATATATATATATATATGGAAAGGTTCAAATGAGAAGTGATAAAAAAGTATGAAATAAAGAAGTGATCTCCACAGATCATCTTGTAAAAAATTGTGGCTTTTCAGATTTACGATGAAATTTCTGAAGATTGAGCCACGACTTTTTATTCTGTGCAAAACACTTACTCGAAATCCCACTTATCAGATTTCGTTGTGGAAGAAAGAATTTTTTCCGAAGAATTCGCCATCCACATATTTTGTCGTGCTAGCTGTGTGTAACACCACTTTTCCAAAATACTAATTTAATTAAATATTTTAAACAAAACCGTAATAAATGCCAAACTCAAAGTCTAATAAATAAAAATCAGTGTATGGTTTATAAATCATAAATTTATCATTTAACTCAACGTATCAAAACAAGCGGAATAAACGGTTTCATAGCAACTATCGTTAAGATTCGATTGAAACTGTCTTCTGTCTCGGAGTCAAGTCGGGGCCTTGCCTTTGCCCGTACCCGAACTAGTTCCTGAAAGGAAAAATATAAACAACAACGGGTAAGCGAAACGCTTAGTGAGCAGACACTATATATAACTTACACTGGCACATGCATATGTACCCATAATAGGTACCACACACACATATACCACGTCGTCATATCATCACATACATGCATATCCAAGATATCTATACATATTCACAACGATGGGTCAACCACCAAATCATATCAACATAATACATATCACACGACCTGTAACTGACACCCGACTCTCATGAGATCGATATAAATCTCCCGTCAGTTTGGACACGGGTTGTCCCCCACAACTCATCAAGGGCATGTGGTTCCCTTTAATCGCTCGCCAGCTTAGGACACGAGTTTGCCCCCGCAACTCATCAAGGGAATGTGGTTCCCTTTACACGACACTACTACGCATACATACACACATGGTAGTATAAATCATACATAGTGAAAACTCACCTGATAGCAATGTAAAGTGCTCCTCGGCATCCTCACGGTTGTACGATTGATCACTTAAGCAATTCAAGTATGGTACTCGTCAATTACCATTCAAACAACACCGAAAAATTCGATACCGAAACGAGAGTCTTAGCCGTAGCTAGACTAGTCCAATTGACCCCAAAATTTAAGCCTAGCTATCTTATAACATTCTTAACAATAACCCATAGCCAAAACCCAAAGACGACACAAAACAAAAATTGAAAAACGAACATAAAACTTGCGCGGCCTTCCCCAAACATCCCAATACATAACCCAACAATAATCAATTCAATGTATCTATAATGATTCTACAACACGCTACATCCAATTGGTGATCCAATGGTCCCCAATTTCATTAACAAACGTATAAACCCTAACCGCTTATTCAACTACATAACTAGCAAAATCTAACGATACAAGGGTTTAGAAATCATACCTTGCAATCAATTAACAACCCACCCTTGATTCTCCGTCGTTTGCCTTCGAGAATCGCTCACACACACACACCACTTAAAACCCCAAATTCGGAATTCGGTTTCCTGGAAAAACAGCCAACTTCAGCCATTTGCTGCTCTCTACTGAAGCCTCCGATGCTCGATCCCTCCGGTCAGATTGAAGAACAAAGAGTCGTGAAGCCGTTGTACAAATTTCACGACGATCCGACGGTTAACGAGGGAGAACGAGCCGTTCTCCCACAACTGCGCAGTGCTGGACGAAAATCCGAAAATCTCCCTTTCTTTCTTCTCTTGATCTAAAAACGTTTTTAGGATACAAATTGTAGAACCCAGGTGTTGAGAAGAGTCAGAATCATCTATCTTTAAAATGCTTTCTAGTTTAGTTTCCTTGTTTTGTAAACAATCTTATTTTGTTTAAGCCCTTGTTTGAGGTTTGGAACCTCGAGGGCCGTTGTTGACAACTTTTGTAACTTCCTTTCTCCTATAAAAGGAAAAGGATGTTTAGGGTTTTGTATGAATCAATATTATACCAAATTGGGCAACTTTTTCCACCATTGTTGAGTTCATCAAAGCTTCATTGATTTCATCTCATTCATATAGGATTTCCATCCATTTCAATTGCATTTCATTGTTTTTAGGGACAACAATTGGTATCAGAGCCAATCTTGTTGATTCCTTGGTTTTTGATTTGATTTTAAAAAGGTTTTAAAGGTTTTTCAAGTTTTGAGTTTTTCAAAACTTTTGGATTTTCAATCCAAAAGGTGTTTTAAAAGGGCTTAAAATAAGTGTTAAGTGATTCCCCATAGTTTTCTAAGCTTTTTCCTACATTTTGGGGGTCTAAACACTGATTTTTAAGAGGTTTTTAAGTGTTTTTTAAGAAATTTTTCGAGCTTTCTGTGCAGGTTTTCCGAATCGGAAAACGAGAGCTGAAATATCAGCTCAAATTTCCCGAGTCGGAAATTGCTCATTCTCCGAATCGGAGAACTCTCCTTTTCCGAATCGGAAAACTCTGTTTTCCGAATCGGAAAACGAGTCTCTGACTCGGGGTCTTGCTCTTGAGAAATTTCTCTCTTTTCCGAGTCCCTTTTCCGCACCCACCTTTTCCGAATCGGAAAAGTTCATTTTCCGAGTCGGAAAAGCTGTTTTTTCCGAATCCTGTTGTTTGAGCCAAATCCGAATCGGAAAACATCTGTTTCCAAGTCGGATTTCGCCTCTTTGAGCCGAAACTCTTGCCGTTTTGTTTCTCAAATTCGACACTAAGCTTGCTTTCAAAACCTTTTACTTTCTCCAAGCTTTCTGTGTCCCGAGGCGCTCGAAACATCAGCTTTTTCAAAACCTTTCTGTGTTCAAGCCAAGTGAATCTTACAAGGTGGTCTCATTCTTTTCTCAGAAATGTCGAAGGAAATCCTGGGGATTGGTTCCGAAACTCGCCCTCCCGTCCTGGTGATGGGCGAGTACCAGCAATGGAAGCGCCGGATGATACACTTCCTCGACATGCTCGACGGTAATCTCATGAAGTCAATCCGCGAAGGCCCAATCCGACCAACTGTCACGGTTGCTGCTGTTCCCAAAACAGATACGTGTCCCGAACTTCCATCGTATGTAGTCGAAAAGCCAGTTGAGATGTTCAGTCCAGAACAAAGAGCCCGGCACCTCGTTGACAAGCGTGCACTGACCCTTCTGATCATGGCTCTTCCCAATGATATGTATGCAAGGGTGGATAGTCTGACAAACGCACGAGACGTTTGGTTAGAAATAGAGCAGCAGATGCAGGGAGGTGACACCGCTCTCGAGAGTCAAAAAGAAAGTGCCTTAAACGCTTACGAAGGCTTCAAAGCCAGGGAAACCGAATCCCTCACCGAGTCTTATCAAAGACTGAACGCCTTCGTGAATGACCTACGAAGGCTCGGGATAGAGAAGTCAAAGTACGAGGTGAATGTTAAGTTCCTGAAGAACCTAACACCGGCATGGCAAAACCTGGCGATCAACTTGCAGCTGAGCCGAAATCTGGGGATCATGGGTCTACACGACCTCTTTAGCATGATGGTTCAGCATGAGGAATTCATCACTGGAGGCAAGTTCAAAAATACTGTTGACCCTCTGGCACTCGCGGCAGTGCCATGTGGAGGATCAAACTCAGCTCCCTTCCAGCATCAGCAGTACAACAACTCATCTCCTCAGCAGTACAACCAGTCACCACCTCAGCACTATCAGGAGAACTACAACCAGGAGTTCAACGGGAACTATGGTTCAAACTACCCAGAGTTCAACTCGAACTACAGTCCAAGCTATCAACATCCAGATGATCCGCTAATTATCTCAATCTCTGATGATGAACTCTTCCATGTGAATGAGTCTCTTGCCCTCATCTCTAATAGCGTACAGAAGCTGAATTCCAAACGTGGATACAGCAGACCTAGGGGATCTGGATATCCCAGTGGAGGAAGGATGGGGCAAGGCCGAGGTGGACACTACCAGCAAGAACGAGTTCAGTTCGGGAATCAAGGAAGAGGAGGATACCAGCAAGGGGACAGATATCAGAATCAGCATTCAGGAAGGTACCGTGGTGATCAAGGCCAGTATAGGGAAGCTCGAGGAAACTACAGAGATAACACCTACCTGGACTATCAGGGAGGCCCTGGAGACCAGGGAGATTGGAGAGGACAGGTTTCTCATATCAATTATCGCCAAAACCAGAGAAACTACACTCCAGAATCGGGATACATTGATCGTCGAGGATACAGTAGCGGGTATGAAGGTGGTCAAGATGGAAGACGTGAAGATGGCAGATATGGAGGATTCGTAGGTGGTCAAAGTGGTCCGGGATATGGTCAAGAACAGGAGAGGAACTACAGGGAATATGATGGTCAGTCAGCTCATGGTAACAGAATCTACCAAGACGGGAACCATCAGAGTGGTTCTTCTAGGCAAGCTCCGAGAGAAGGACATCAACAAGGTCCAGTTGAAATTGGTGATCAAAGGTTGAATGCTCCTCCAGCTCCAGTGAATAGTGGTGGTCCTAACCCAGCCCCTCAAAAGATCGCTAGTGCCACTACATCCTGCTTCAAATGTGGCAAGCTGGGTCACTATGCAAGCAACTGTCCTGTCAGATTCAAGGATGCTGCATACTTTGAGAAGAAAGCAGCTTTGATGAGGAAGAAAGAGAAGGGAGTTGCTCTGCTAGTCGATGAGGAAAACTGGGTATGTGAGGAAGAAAGCTCAGACGAGGAAGATCATCTAGTTGGGGGTCCGTGTTTGATGGCAGACTTCGAAGGACCTGAAACTGTTGGCCCCAGCACATATCGAGACCTCGACGCTTCTGAGGTATCCACTATTCCTGACTTAACTGATGATGTGACAATGTTAGAATCTAGAATTTGTGAACTTGAGAGATGTCTCCAATCGGAACGATCTCTCGTCACGAAATTTAGAATCGACAGTGCCATATACAAAAGCTCTCTTGAGGACTTGACCATAGTGTACAATCGTGAGACTCTTGAGTCTAGCGTCAGAGAATCCAATTTGTCCAACAAACTCAGTTGTCTTCAGAAAACCCATGAGGAACTTAACAGTGACCATGGTGAGCTCCAACTAAAATTTCAGTTGCTTTCAGAAGAAAGAACTAGACTGTTTTCCAAAATTCAAGAGCTTGAAGATAACAACTTTAAAAGAGGACAATCTGAGCAGACCTTGAGCATTCTCACGCAGCATGCCAACAAAAATCCTTTCTATAAAGCCAGACCCGGACTTGGACTGTCTGAGAACCATGTTTTAGAAAAAGCACCTTCTCATCTATACAATTTTGAGGACATGGCCGCCTCCAAACCCAAACCTGCCTTTATAGGAGGACACGTCACCGAAGAATTTATTAGGCAGACCGTCACTTACACGGAAGTAATTAATGGTGAAACCATTACCAGAACCATAAGTCCGTCCAACAGTTCTTCTAGTAGTCCACCCTCAAGTCCCGTTCCCAACAAACCTATATTTGTCCCAGCCAGTGATCCAACAAACACTAAGTCCACATGGGAAGGCATCAAGGCTAGGACCCCTAGGGTAGCTATGCCCCCCATCAACTATTCAGACCTTAACACTAGTTATGACACTAGGGAGATGGATTTTTCAGAAGAGACCTTAGTTATCCCACCAGAGGATGTTTCCGCAACTAAGAGTCCCGACCTAGTCGAACTAGAGAAGGAAATGTTTGGACTTAGACTAAAAGCCATGGATCTGGACGCATGTCAACATCAGATACTGAATCTGAAAGTGCTTATTTCTGAAAAAGACAACTTGGTTCACACTTTGAAGAAAGAATTGATCGAGGCAAATGCCGAGAGAATTAGAATGTCTTCAGAATGTGAGATCGCAGCCTCAACCTTTACTGATTTTCAACTTAAGGTTGCGGATCTTAAGGCACGATATGTTCTCCTAAATGTTCATTCAGAAATTGCAAGAGAACTTGATCATGATGAAAAGATCAATTATCTTGTGGCCTTAACCAACCAACGTGTGTCAAATTCCATTTTGAAAAGAAAAGTCATGTACTTTGAAAACCTTTCAGACTCAGTTGATGATAGGATTACTCCACTCCTCAACCAACCGATAGTTCACTCTCAAACCAAATCTGTTACGGAACTAGATGATTATTACACCTTACTGTCAGATGATGATGAACCTCTCTACTCACACCATAGGATAACCGAACCAAAGTCTATCCATGATCCTAACGTTGAGTACGATCTGAAGGTGTTCTTAGATGAAGGTGATGACCCTTCAGGATTTATCCCAAAAGGGCCAAAATCTGTTTTTGTAAAACCTGAGAAGTCTGTTGAGTCACGAGCTCCTGTTTCTGAGAACAGTAACCCTAAGGGTGAAAAGTATGTTGGTACTGACAAGGGGAAGTCAGTTAAGCCTCACACACCCAAAGGACTCCAGAAAAGGCATTCAAAGTCTAATGATGCTCGTAACTCAGCTAAACCCATTAAAAGTCTTGACCTTAATTCAAGCAGCTTTGAAGTGGGTGAGACCTCTCAGTTAAAACCAAAGCAACCTTTCTCTTCCACAAAACCTAAATTTTCAAAAACATCTTCTGGAAAGGGTGGCAACTCTTCTCCTATTAAACCGTCATCTAACTCACACCATGCTCATAATGCAGATGGGAGGAAGAAGGATGGTGGACAGGAAGTGAAGCCACCAAGGAAGGATCACCGAGGAAGAACCAACTCTTTTCAAGCTTTCCCTAAGCAGCGTAGTCCTAATCGTGCGGGTCTTGGCTATGCTCCACCTAGCGTAGGAATTAATTCAAACATGTCTGTAAAACGTAATCAACATTTAACTCATGCTTTTGACTCTTTGCGTAATGACATGTGCTTTATAGTTTGACAATTTTCTGCGCTATGGTGTTTATAATTCTGTTAATGCTGATGTGCCTAAAATCAAATCTCGAAAGAGAAGAGGGAGGAAAAGAGGAAAAGGGAAACCATCCTCGTCAGTGCAGTCCCCTAAGCCTAAGGAGAAATCCGAAAAGGAGACTGCATCGACCAATTCAACTGTTTCTGACCCTAAGGAACCCATTTGGCAATGGGTCCCTAAACAAGCCTAATTGTTTTGCAGATCAGTCATGTGTGGTATTTTGACTCGGGGGCTCACACACACATGACTGGGCAGCGGTCCTTCATCTTCGACTACGTTGAGAAGTTTGAGGGATACATAAAGACCGCCAATAGAACGCCGTTGCCGATATTAGGGTCGGGAAAAATCACCAATGGAAAGTACATCATCAAGGGTGTACGTTATGTGGAGGGATTGGGGTACAACATGTTTAGCTCCAGCCAGTTCTGTGATAACGGATACTGGTTGAAGACCTTTCAGTACGGAAGTGACGTGAACGATGAAGACAACAACGCTATTCTCTCCGCCAGGCGAAATGGCAATCTCTACACAACCGTCTTCCGTTCAATCCCTCAATCACACCCCCGGTTTGAAGCTAACCCGAAGAATGCGATCTGTCTGCTCTCAAAAGCTTCAAAAGGGGACAGTTGGTTATGGCACCGCAGACTATGTCATCAGAACTTCAAAGATATGAACAAGCTGGTTTCTAAGGGATTAGTCAGGGGACTACCTGAGCTTCGCCTTTCCAAGGACACTCTTTGTCCTGCATGCGAACAAGGAAAGATGACTAGAAGCTCTCATCCGCCGAGAATGGATACTAATTGCCAAAGTCCCCTCGACTTGATACACATGGATCTTTCTGGACCTATGAGAGTAGAAAGTCTCGCCAGAAAGAAGTATATGCTGGTTCTCGTAGATGAATTCTCTAGGTTCACTTGGATTGAATTTCTTCGAGACAAATCCGAAGCTACTGAACGAATCATAGCCTTCATCAAACGCACACAAGTTCTCTTGGGTCGTCGGATGAGGAAAATACGTAGTGACAACGGTACTGAGTTCCGCAACGCAAAGCTGCAATCCTTTCTCGAAGAAGTGGGGATCACTCACAACTTCTCGGCAGTTCGCACACCTCAACAGAATGGGGTCGTAGAAAGGAAGAACCGGACGTTGGTCGAAGCAGCAAGATCCATGATGGCTCACTCTGGAGTTCCTCAACAGTTTTGGGCTGAAGCCGTTTCCACAGCATGTTACACGCAAAACCGGACTCTGATCGTAAAGCGGACTGGTAAAACTGCTTACGAGATGGTCGAACAGCGTAAACCAAACATTGACTTCTTTAGAGTTTTTGGTTGTAAATGCTATGTTCTTAATGACCGGGATAATTTGGGTAAGTTTGACCCTAAGTCTGATGAGTCTATCTTCATCGGATACTCACATAACTCTAAGGCTTACCGGGTTTTCAACAAACGGACCCGAACTATCCTGGAAAGCTCAAATGTTGATTTCTCTGAATCTGAAACCTATCTGAATGCTAGTTCTAGTAGTGTGTCTGCATCTTTCCCTGAATTGTTCCCTTCACCACCGAGCACAGATCCGTCTTCTAATTTTTCTGCTTTAGACTTTTTAGATCTCGCGGAATACGATCTGCACACTCTAACGAGTCCAATCGTAGTTCCTGTTCCAACAGGTTCGACCACAACCACAGTGACATCTGATGCCTTCGTCACGGAGCCCTCCTCCAGCACTTCAACTCACTCCGTGACACCTGAGTCCGTGGCTCCTCCATCGGAAGTTTCATCCGCAGCTTCACCGGCATCTGATCAAGAAGAGACTCCGCACCCTATTCTTACTCCAATTCCAGAAGAAGCTCCACTACCTTCCCCGAGCACGGCCCAACGATCATATGCTCAGGTAGTCAGAGAGCTCCGGTTAGAGGCTGCACCGCGGTTTAATCAGGCTGAAGGCTCTTCAAGTGGGAACCTAGAAGAGGTCTTTGCTGTGCATGATGCGAACGACGCCACCAACAACCGACAGGCTTATGTCACTCACCCTCACACTCGCAGGTGGACAAAAGATCATCCCCCCTCCCAGATTATCGGGAGTCCCTCGCAACCTGTAAACACTAGGTCTGCAAAGCACACTGAAAATCTGATCGTTTTCGGTGGATTCTTGAGCGATTTTGAACCATCTGACGTTTGGCAAGCTCTCACCGATCCCGACTGGGTAATCGCCATGCAAGATGAGCTGGCCGAATTCGAGAGAAACAAGGTTTGGCGCTTGGTAGAACGACCATGGGGAAAGACAATCATTGGTCTCAAGTGGATACTCCGGAACAAAACCGACGAGAATAATCTCATCATCCGGAACAAAGCTCGTCTGGTCGCCAAGGGTTATCGCCAACAAGAGGGTATCGACTATGATGAGACATATGCGCCAGTAGCCCGAATTGAAGCGATCCGAATCTTCCTTGCGTATGCTGCACACAAAAACATGACCGTCTATCAGATGGACGTCAAATGTGCCTTCTTGAATGGAGTTCTTCAAGAAGAAGTGTACGTGGAACAACCGGAAGGGTTCGTCGATCCTCGATTCCCGAATCACGTCTACGTCTTGGACAAGGCGCTTTATGGTCTCAAGCAAGCTCCGAGGGCATGGTACGAAACTCTCACTGACTACTTACTCGGAGTTGGCTACAAGAAAGGTACCATCGATCCCACTCTGTTTCTCAAGAAGTCAGGTAAAGATTTAATTATCGTTCAGATATACGTGGATGACATTATCTTTGCGTCTACAAAGCCTGAGATGTGCCAAGAGTTTGAGAACACCATGAAATCCCAATTCAAAATGAGCATGATGGGCGAGTTGACGTTCTTTTTAGGACTCCAAGTTCGACAACGCCCTGATGGCATTTTTATAAATCAAGCCAAATATGTTCAAGATCTTTTAAAACGATTTGATTTCGGTGGCTCAAACTCCGCGGCCACACCAATGCCCAAAAATTTTCAACTCTCTGCTGATACTTCTGGCAAACCGGTTGACCAGAAATCATATCGGGCAATCATTGGTTCCCTATTATATCTCACATCTAGTAGACCAGATATAGTCTTTTCCACGGGTGTCTGCGCTCGTTTTCAGTGTGACCCACGGGATTCACATCTGTCTGCAGTCAAGAGAATCCTTAGGTATCTGAAGGGCACACCGGATTTTGGCCTTTGGTACCCAAAGGATTCTGGCTTTGAACTAATTGCATATACAGACTCAGACCATGCAGGTTGTAAGCTAAACAGGAAAAGCACTTCTGGTGCCTGTCAATTTCTCGGGGACAAGTTAGTCAGTTGGTCATCCCGGAAGCAGACTTGCGTCTCTTTATCCACCGCGGAGGCAGAATATGTAGCCGCCGCCTGCTGCTGTTCGCAAGTTCTCTGGATGAAAACCCAACTAGCTGACTTTGGATACACCATGCATCGAATTCCCATCTACTGCGACTCCAAAAGTGCAATACAGATCACGGCAAATCCGGTTCAACATTCTCGAACGAAGCATATCGACATTCGATATCATTTCATCAAAGATCACGTCGAGAAAGGTAATATTGAACTATACTTTGTTGAGAGTGACTATCAGCTTGCTGATTTGTTCACCAAGCCGTTTGACGAGAAGCGTCACTTTTTTCTCCTAAGCAAGTTAGGAATGCTAGACCTCCCTGCCTGAGGTCTAGGGGGAGTCGGGAGTTCTTATTTTATATGCATGTGTGTAGGGGAGTCTGTAGGATCTCTAGATGTTGCATGAATCGAGGGGGAGTACTAAGTCCTGTATATACTGTTTGGTGTGCTCACTAACGTTCTCGGATCCACATCACTTTGGATACCACTTTTATATTCTATTTTGTAGATATGGATCCTTACTACGACTTCTGGTTACTTCAGACCAGGACTCGCTCCAAACCCAGTGAGACGAACCAGGTAAGTCTCTTTTCTCGGGAGTCGAGGGCTGAACTTGTAACTTTTTATGAACTTGAAAGTTCAGGGGGCGGTAGGGTACAGGTCTTGAACTTACAAGTTCGGGGACTAACTTTGCTACTTTCTGTTTCTTAAAGTTCAGGGACTCGTTTTGCAAATTTTGTGAAACTAGTAGTCCAGGGTCTGTTTTGAAAATTTTCTGAAAATACAAGTTCAGGGACTTGTTTGTAAGGTTACTCAAACTTCAAGTCCAGGGGTGGTTTTTGCCAAATGGTGAAAGTCGGGTTAAGAGAGCCAAAAGGAGAGCCAAACACAGTGTTTTTGACCCAAACACAGTGTAATTCGGTAAAAATATAAATACCGGTTTTCAAGAATTACTTTTCACAAAATTCAAATTTTCATCTTTTTCTCTCTGATTTCTCACCCGAACCCACTTCGCGCTCGATTCCGGTTTTCGCTCGTTATTGCTCCGATCGTCGATTTCTTTACATATTCGGATTCCTGGTAAGTAAACGATCAACCCTTATATAGTTTTAACATCTAAATCTTGTGTTTTAATGCCTGGATCGAAGCCTAAAAGTTTTAAAACTTACCCGAAACCCAAACTTCTTGGAATGGGATTTCGGGACGTTAAAACGATCCATTGTTGCTTATAATGTTGTTATAAACTGATTTAGGATGAATGTTGATAGTTTAGGGCCTTAGATCGACGGTTTTTGAGCGGTTTCTAAGTGGAGAACTCGAACGGTCTCGGTTTTCCGACTCGGAAAACTTGAACATTCAAGTTTTCCGAATCGGAAAACTTGAACATTCAAGTTTTCCGCATCGGAAAACGATAAGTCTTCTTGTATGTTTTCCGATTCGGAAAACATGGTTTTCCGAATCGGACTTGGTCTCGGTTTTCAAATGCTTCTTTTCCGACTCGGAAAACGTGGAACTACCCTTATGGGTTTCCAAGGTTTTCCGACTCGATTGAGAGACCAAGTGCTGCCAAAATTTTACTAAGTGTTGACATTTTCCGAATCGGAAAACCATGTTTTCCGACTCGGAAAACCCACAAGTTTTCCTCTCTAAGTGTGGGAGTTTCCCGATTCGGAAAACATCCTTTTCCGAATCGGAAAACTTGTCAGTTTATCATTGTGCTTTATTTCCCAAGTGTTGAGTATTCCGACTCGGAAAACAGCCTTTTCCGAATCGGAAAACTCCCCTCGTATGTTTGCTCGTTTTTCGACTCGGAAAATACGAAACACTCATTATTGGGTTTTCGAGTTTTTCCGACTCGCGCTTAGTCGAGGGTATAGTCTTTTCACGTTGTAATGTTTCTAACACTTGACGTATTACAGAAATGGCTGATCAACAACCGATTGCTCCTACTTCCCCCGTCGCCAACGCTGCTGATCTCGCACTGATCAACCCAACTGACATCGTTGAGATCCACCAGAACAACCAGTTCGTTGACTTGGCGAACTTCACAGTCCAAGATGACGTTGTTCTCGAGATTCTCCGAGCTCACCCCCTTGCATACGCGATGCAAGCCACTGCTGATGTCCCGATGATTTATCTGCAGCAGTTCTGGAACACTTCCCGTGTTGAGAACCGGGACGGAGTTCAGACCATCATCGGCCGAGTGGACCAGACTGATCTGGTCTTCACTATGGAGGATCTTCGCAGAATCCTTCGTCTGCCAGCTGCAACTCCGGAGGCCCCGTTTGACCCTCTCGTGTCGGGACCTGAACTGTTCAGCGAAGTGCTCGCTGTCGGAGTCCACTTCACAGAGAACAACAGGCCGAGAGGGATCTCCCAGATCTCTCAGGGAATGCTGCCTCCAATCTGGTACTCATTCTTCAACATACTCAACCGTACTATCTCTTCGAAGACCCATGGCGTGGACAAGGCATCCACCCAATTCTGGCATATTTTCCATGCGGTCGCCTACGGAAGGCGGATCGACTTTGCTCAGCAAATCTGGGCGGCACATCATCGGTGATGTCAGAGCTGGGCCAGGACGCACAAAGCACACCTCCATCCCGTGGATGCGCTTCTTCAGTCTGGTCATCCGAGATCACATGACTCAGAACCGGGCTGTCAGACGCAGATCAAGCCATCTCCGCTTCGAAAGCCAGCAGATCGGCCGAACCAACAAGAAGACTCTGAAGCGTGGTCAGGTAGAGATGCACATACCGGCAAACGTGCTGAACATGGCAGACCGTAGGTCAATGAGCGTTAGGATGTACCGAATATCCATAGGCCTAGAAGACACGTCTACGGACTCCTCAGAACCGGGGAGCCCTGCCCAAGACGTGCAACCCGTCCTTACTAGAAGCCGTACCTCTGGTACGGCGGGTCAGAGCTCCAGTGGGGGAGCTTCTGGCTCGGGAGTGATGAGAGTTGACGTAAGGGGAGGAGCGGGTAGAATAGTCGGTACGTCTGCCACCCCGCACACGTCGAGAGCCGGTGCATACCAGACCATGATCCAGAACCGTGCCACTCGTGCTCGCACTCCTACTGTTGTGGAGGAATCTACTGATGTCATCCGCGAACGCGAGTACACGAGTCACTTCAGAGTGAAGCAGTTCACGGGAACCCTACAGCAGTCTCCAATCCACTCGTCATCGGAAGGGCACCGATCGCCGACGCCGCCGCAACAACCTACTGGGGAGGACGTGGAAGCTTCCCCACAAGAACAAGCACATGTTCCTCCACCACCTCACTCGGCGGCCGTCACTTCTCAGGGAGGCGAACCCTCAGGCGAACCATCAGGCGATGACTCCGACGGTCACGAGTCCTCCGAGCACACTCCTGCGGACCGTCGTGAGCCCGATGACGAGGCAACAGAAACAAGTCGACTTCGGATCAGATTCTGAGTTTCAGCTTTCAGAACCACCAAAGGGCGGGAAGGCCCAAGTGATAGATTTGGATGAAGCCACCTCCTCCTTCAACGACGACCGGATTTCAGGTGATCTCACTCTTATTGCGGATCTGGCGTCGGATGACCGTACTGTTGGTCAGGAGGAAGAAGGTGAGGCCGAGGTAGCTACCGGCTGGGGTCGAGAAGACAGCAAAGAAGAAGAAGAGAGAGAGAGGGGAGAAAAGGAGAGAGAGAGCAGAGAAAAAGAGACCGCAGATGTAGAGGTCCAGTTGAGCGAGCCTTGGGCTCAGTTAGAGGAGGCGGATGTAGAAGAAGAGCCGCATAGGTTAGAATTGGATATCCCTTTAGCCCAGAGTCCAACCCCCACAGAGGCAACCCTCATTCAGACCGGTCACCTAGTGACGTCGGGTCAAGACGCTGGCAGCCAACCAGCGCATTTGCACGCCCAAACCAGCCACTCGGCCATCTCTCAACAGATGGTCGTTTCACATTCTCACGGGGATTTAGCTCAACTTCCACCGGCCACTCAATTGGAGTCTGCCGGTGTTGAAATGAGAGAGGCTCTGCCCCACCTCTCGACATCTTTCCGTGCACCAGTCATCCTAGAGCCACTCACAGACACCTTCAGGGTTGTTCATTTGTCTAGGACACTTTTGGATGCATCATCTGCCCGTCCAAGTGACGAGGCCGGAACGGGGAGAGTTGGTGCGTCATTGGACGCCCTTCGAGGATCCACCGGAAGCCCCGACACCGTCAGCATTATACCAGCGGTGACATCGGGCCGAGAGAGTACCTCTTTAGGACTCTACTCGTCAACTGGAGCCCAAGTGGCACCGGGTTTAGTTTTTCCGGGACCGGGTCCGACAGACTCGAGCAAAGTCTATAAAGATGCTCACGCAACACCGGGGCTTTTGAGCCTGACGGATTCGGGCGGAATCCCTAAAACCGCCCCTGCAACAACGGGACTTATAGGTCCGACGGATTCGGACGACATCCTTAAAGTCGTCCAAAGCAGGTTATTAGCCGTGGAGCAAGCCAATCAGGCTCGGGATGCGCGGGTCGAGGCACTTGAGAAAGCCTTGGCCGAGACGGAGAGGAAGAGACTAGCCGATCTTGAGGCGTCGCGCAAGCTTCAAGAAGACCGGGATGCGGAGCTCTACGAGCTCAAACGGAGGATCAAGGGCAAGCATTCTGAGGCTGCCCCATCTACTGAAGCTCCTATTCCCAGGCCATCTGAAGACGTTCTCAGACACGCTCCTCCGACTTCGGGCGACCTTCCACCGATCCCAGGCTACGTCACTGAGGTGGAGCACTTGATGATGGTCACCTCATACACCACTCAGAATGACCGCCTGTCCGCCCAAGTCCGAGATCAAGCTGCCCAGATCGAGCTGCTACAACAAAGGATTAGAGAACTGGAGGCCGTGTGTCGGTCCCAGGCTCAGCCTTCGAAGAGGAGGCATGATGACCCTGATGACTCCGCACCAGGTCCTCATGAGGGGGAGGTACAAGCTGCAAAACGGCTTCGCACCGACCTCCAACCTGGTTCCGGCTCCGGTTCATCAGCTCCAGCTCCAAGTTCCTCAGCCGCCCCCTCGAGCGCTCCCACAGACTTCGAGGCCGCCGAAGCTCCCTATGTCAACTCTGATACAGAAGACATTCCGGACATGGGGAGTTGGCGTTATGAGCGGATTCCAGAAGGGGAGTCAGTCCAGTTTCCTCAGATGACGGACACGGCTCAGATTGATCCCGTTCTCCCAGAAGCAGCGCCGACTGATCCTTCAGAGTTCCAGATTCCGGAAGCAGCCCGGAAGATCTTGCGGTCGCTCGCTCAGAGTCTAAGGGTCTATCAGAAGGGAGACGACCTCGTCAAGGATCCTGACTACGCCAACCTCCTCTCTACGCTCAAGTTCCCAACTCCAGAAGCCCCACGGACCGTCCATTCCACCGATCCAGAAACCGATGCTCCTACTGTCATCCAGCTCAACTGGAACCACTCCATCATCTTCCGCCCGTTCCTAGAAGAAACGTTCACCCGCATCTACCAGCAAGAGAAGCTGCACGCCTGGTCCCGAAAAGTCTACTTCGGGATCTCTCACATCAAGACCAAGAGACGAAGGACAGCGTACGTTCATCAGCGGATGTGTAACTGGGCCACTCATGGGCGCCAGAGGATCAGACGTCGCTTTACCAAGGTAACTGCTATGCGCCCCTACAGACATGGCCATCAGTTATTCCTTGAGTTTGATGTTCGCATGTACGGCACCGGTGTCCCTCGAGGTGAACTGCAAAACTGGACTTTCACGGAAGCTGACCTAGACCGGGTGCATCTAGAAGACCTTCTCACGATCATCAAATACCTCCAAGGCCCGATCCTCCGACCAGAGCACTACAGAGATGGCACAGAGATACTGAAGAAATATGTCCGTCATGCAATCTCTCTCGCGAGAGTGACGGACTACCAACTTGCCATAGAAAGCCGCCAGCCAAAGGTCAACCTGCTGAGACCAAACCTGCTCGTTCCTGGTATCGATGCCTACATTCCGTACATGCCAACCAGGATACCTGAGCATGGAGTACTTTATCTGACTAAGAAGAAGAAGGAGCGCAGGTTCATGAGATTTGGAGAGCTTTCCAGGTTCTGCGACGGGACCCTTCTCTATGTCTACAATGGCATGCAGAGTAGACTGCTGGCGGATCAGATACCAAGTCGGAAGATCATAGATGGAAAAGGAAAGCTGCTGGAGGCAATGAGGTTGATCGAGAAGAAGCTTAAGGAGCGGATGATGTACAGACGAGCAGAGGCTGCAATGCAGATGAGAGCACGGATCATAGGCGAGTGGGAAGAGTACCTGCAGATGTCCAAGTGGGAGCCTGCACTGGAGTTACCACCACCATTCTGACTTCTTCTCAAAGGGGGAGATTGTAGAACCCAGGTGTTGAGAAGAGTCAGAATCATCTATCTTTAAAATGCTTTCTAGTTTAGTTTCCTTGTTTTGTAAACAATCTTATTTTGTTTAAGCCCTTGTTTGAGGTTTGGAACCTCGAGGGCCGTTGTTGACAACTTTTGTAACTTCCTTTCTCCTATAAAAGGAAAAGGATGTTTAGGGTTTTGTATGAATCAATATTATACCAAATTGGGCAACTTTTTCCACCATTGTTGAGTTCATCAAAGCTTCATTGATTTCATCTCATTCATATAGGATTTCCATCCATTTCAATTGCATTTCATTGTTTTTAGGGACAACACAAATGAAGGGATTAGCGCTTCCATCCCCCCTTTATATGCCATTCCCTTTACCCTTACACTTTAGAACTTGAACACTTTAGCCCCTAAAGTCCTAATATTTTGCTTAGACGATTAGGTTTCTAACTTAACCGTCACCCACGTCAATATAATAGAAAAATTGAAAATGGAGCGTCACACAAGATCATATATGAACCCATTCGGCCTATTTGTAACAGTTACAAATTTACCCCTCAATCTTGCGCGTAGACACGAATTTTGACTAGTCAAAGATGGCCGCTTTCACCGGTTAAAGCCGCAATCTTTGACTCTTCAACCTTGAAATCACTTCTCTATTTCACATTTTTACCACTTTTTATTTTACACTTCTCTATTTCACATTTTTATTACACTTCTTATTTTAATCTATGGCTATATATATATATAGAGGGGAGATCATTTACAAACCAATGTTAAATTACAAACCTACAAACTAATTTCAACCAATCAAAAAATTTCATTTTAATTTTTATTTAATTAAACAACAAGGGTATTCATGTCATTTGGTGAAGGCGCCATCATAAAAGGAAAGTATTCATTGCAGTTTTCCACTTCCCTTAAATTATGGGATTTCATTAAAACAAGAGATTTTCTTAAAGATAAAAGAAAAGAAAAACGATTAATATGGTTATTATCTGTTCTTTGTTCTTGATCTTCATTGATTAGGAAGATCGATCGTATGTTCAAGGTATTTACAGGGAGGAACGTATTTTATTCTGATCATCTCCGATTTCATCTCCTTTTCATCTAGTTCATCTCCGTTTCATTCCTGATTTCATCTCTATTCATCTCCGTTTCATCATATTCATCTCGTTCATTCCGATCATCTCCGATTTCATCTCCTTTTCATCTCATTCATCTCCGTTTCATCCCTGATTTCATCTCTATTCGTCTCATTCATCTCCATTTCATTCCGATCATCTCCAATTTCATCTCCGTTTCATCCTATTCATCTCCCTTCATCTCCGATTTCATCTCCATTAATCGTTGTTTCATGATCCTCGTTTCATTTCTGTAATCTTTGTTCATCTCTGTTATTCTTTGTTCATCTCCGCTAATCTTTGTTTCATGGATGAAATCGAATTATAGTTGATTAAATTGAAATCATGGTATTTAATTATAATTATTATCATTAATGACGATGATGTTACATACGTTTTCCATTTTGAACTCAGAGGGAAATATACCAATATGCCCTTCCATGAATTTTTAATTAAAATATTAAATTACAACTACTTATTAGTTACCAAAAATAATCCAAATGTATCTAGACCCTTGATTAATATGATCTATGGTTATTAGATGGGTTGTATAGTTTGCATTATAAGTATGGTTTGCAAATGAAATGGACCCTATATATATATATATATATATATATACACGGCTGAGATCAGTTTTTTATTTCACATTTTTTACCACTTCTCATTTTAACCTATGACTATATATATAGGGGCAGTTCAAATGAAAACTCAAATCTAATTGCGAACGTGAGGACAACTGAGAGCGCGACACGTGTCTTATTCGGCTCCTATTCAGCCTGAATATGATTTTTCAAACTGAATATCATGCATTATTTATGGTGAATAATACAACATTTAAACTGGATAATATAGCATTCAGTATTATTCAGATTGAATGTTTTATTATTCAGAATGTATATACCACGTGGTACACTATCGGTTGTCCTCATATTTACAACTAAATTTGAGTTTTCATTTAAACTATGGTCTATGCATATGTACATGCATGTGCATATATATATATATGTATGTATGTATGGAGGTTAAATCTTGTAAAAACCATTTTATTAGTGAAAACTTGTGAGAACCGACTAAAAAATAATTTTTTTACGATTTTTTCTCATCAAATGTTAGAATTGATATATTGTTTCACATATTTTTTTCTTCGTAAGGTGACTATCATCCATGAATTCGTTTCATATTATGAATAAAAATGTTGTATATTTTCGATTCATAATATGAATATAAATTTTATTTTTTGCATAGGTGATACTTACATTATGAACAAAAATATATGTGAAATAATAGTAATCATAATATTTGATAAAAAATCGTAAAAAATTTTACTTTTTAGTCGGTTTTCACGGGTTTTCACTAATAAAATGGTTTTTATTTGATTAACACTCTATATGTATGTATATATACATAGAGGTTAAATTCTGTAAAAACCAATTTATTAGTGAAAACCCATGAGAACCGACTAAAAAATAAAGTTTTTACGATTTTTTTCATCAAATGTTACAATTGATATATTGTTTCACATGTTTTTTTCGTAAGGTGAGTATCATCCATGAATTTGTTTGATAATATGAATAAAAATGTTATATATTTACGATTCATAATATGAATAAAAATTTTATTTTTCGTGAATGATACTTACATTATGAAAAAAATATGTGTAACAATAGTACACATCATAGTATTTAATAAAAAAAATAGTAAAAATTCTATTTTTTTAATTAGTTTTCACTAACAAAATGATTTTTATTTGATTAACAATCTATATAGAAGTTAAATCATATAAATGGTTACTAAAGACACTCCACTCCCTCGAGTTCTCTTAGGCCATCCTTAATGGGATGAGGTGGCAATCGGTACCACATCGGTACCACCCCCATACCGGTGGTAACACCGTTGTGGATGAGGGGTATGGTGCCGGTAGTGGAGGGGATCGGTACCCCAATGCCGATGGAAGAAAAAGCAACAACCCCCCCCCCCCTACCCCCCTCTCTCTCTATCTCCCTCTTCTTTCTCTCTCTACCTTTTTTAATTTTCTTTTTTTTAATCAATTAATTAGAGGGGTATGATATTGGTATGGTTAAGGATGGATTGGTATGGTGTTGGTAAGGTGTTGGTAAAGCTGATGTGATGCCGATGTAACAGCAAAAATGAGAGGTATGAGAGGTACGATTAAGGATGGCCTTATCAACCTTCATATACTTTAATGGTTGTAAATTGGGTTAAGTTAGTACGTTACTTTAATTGGATAAATAAATAAATTATTGGTGAATATTTTGAATTGCTTAAACTCTACGTTTGAATGATAAAAAAATATCAATGTAATTTGAAATCATATTTTACAAGCGTATATATGATAATCTACATATTACTTACAATTTTTTTGAAAGAAATATATTTACCAATTAAAAACTTCCGATCTTGATTTATGTGTAACTTTCAATAACTTAATAAAAGTAAATAGATAATATCTCTGTATAATTATAATGTATTTTATTTGAAGAATAAATTTAAACCTTTTTTTCCTGAATATCAGTTATTTCTTTTACTAACTGAGGTTTATAACAAGCAAATCCAAATAGGAAAAAAGAACATGAAATTTTTATTTATTTATTTTTATAACTTAACCTTTTATTTTATGTCACCAAAAAAGGACTTGAATGTGAAAAAGATAAAGGAAAGTAAAAAGACATTAATATAAAAGGAGGGGACCAAATGTACCAAATTTAAGACAGTTGTGTGCCTAACTATTTAAAGCCTATCAATATGTACATCATGTGTTATTCTCAAATGAGGACTATTTAAAGGAACCCAAACTCTCAAATAAACTCAAGGTTTATTAATGGAGTCTCCTACAGAGAGGTTAAGATGGAGAAAAACATCTCTAAATCCTATTCAAATTACCAAGAGAGATCCAAAAACTACCATTATAAATCCCATCAATAGTAGTAGCATTAGCCAGAATGACGATGGTGTTGATAACCTATATATGCTAGCGAATGGTGAAGAGGAACCATTAAGCCCGAACTCACGTTTATTTCATGAACCAACTTTCAATGTGTATGTCGTAGCTGTTATGGGTACTAAGAACCCTATTAATCCTCGTGTTTTTTACGAGAAGTTGCCACACACTTTGCTTAAGCATCATCGATTCTCTAGTTTGCAGGTAATAATGTGTTTGGCTTCACATTTCATTTTCATGAAAGATATTCTGACTTATTTGAACATAGAGTAAATTTAAATAATCCTTTTGATTTTTATTTGAATTGAATAATAAATTAGTTGAAGTCGATTGTATATAATCTAACCTTTTCCAAACCACCTTTCATTACTTTTATAATGTTATCTTTTGTCCTTTAAAAAAACAAACTATATACAATTCAAAATTCAGTTTATTCAAGTTAGCAAATTGCAATATATAATCATCGTTATATGGGATAAGCATAGGCAGGGAGGTTCAAATTAGACGGACAAAAGAGCTTGACATTATATGAATAAATAATTAATGTGAATTGTTGGTAGAATGAAATGTGGATTCACATGTACATATCTATATGCGTAAAGAGGTGCGTAAAGTTATTGTTGCAGCTGTGTTTTGGGCCATTTGGATGCAAAGGAATAACTTGTTGTTCAACGGTTATGGTAAAGGTGAAAAGGAAATTTTTCGTGAAATTCAAATTTTAGCTTTTGATTGGATACGGTGTCGTGCCGAAAGAAGGGGGGGTCGTTCTTAAGGTGGGAGGATTGGGTCTGTAACCAAGCTGATGCCATTGTCTACTGCACCAATCTAGCTTCTCGCTAGTTTCTTCTTCTTAATAAATTCTTTTTTTGCGCTCCAAAAAAAAACATATCTATATGCGAATATTTTTTTATATAAAAGGATAGGTAAGCAAACATAGATTCATATATATATATATATATATATATAGACTTTTATATAGGGGTGGGTTTAAATACAAACCACTTTTTGGTTGTGAACATGAGGACAGCCCAGAGCGCGACACGTGGCAATTTGAAATCGGCGGGTTAAGGCTTATTTAGTCTGAATAAATCCGTGGATTAGTATTATTCATACTGAATAAAGCGTTATTCAGACTGAATAAGCCTTGACCCGCGGATGACCCGCGGCTGACCCGCCCGGATCCGAGTGTATCAGAGTGCGAGTTAGTGTTATTCATACTGAATAACGTTTTATTCAGTCTGAATGATTAAGTCGAAAATTTTTCAGATTGCCATGTGGCGCGCTCTGGATTGTCCTCACGTTCACAACCAAAAAGTGGTTTGTATTTGAACTTTCCTCCTTATATATATATATATATATATATATATATATATATATTTACATAAATATGTTTTTTTTGGGTTTAGCAACGATTCACATGAAAATCATTTATTTACATGCTCTCAACTTTGTTCTCATTTGATGTTATATACATAAAATATAACATGCCACCTTTGAAACTTTAATATATTTTTTCTCTCTAAAGCTTCTAATGATTATATATACACCTATACACACTAAAATCAATTGTCATTTTCTATAAATTAGTAGAGTAAATTAAAAAAATTTGTTCCTAATATTTACAGAAAATTACATATTCATCCTCAATTAAAATTATTACAACTATAATTACAATGGTTGTACTTTTGTTACGGAACCAAACTCTCTTAACTTTAGCTTCATGAAGCCAAGGGGTAATAGGGTCAATTTATAATTTTCTATGATCTTTTTATTTTACCACATATAGAATTAGTACAAGTGTATAAAACATTTGGTGAAAAAAAGAAAGAAAAAAACCAAGAAGCTAACCCATTCTTAAGGCTAGTCGCACCCGTGTAGAGGGTTGGCAGCGGGTTGGCCCGCCAGGTTCAAAAACACCCGGTGGGTTGGGTGCAACCCCATGGTAGCCGACGGGCTGAAACCTTGGTGGTGAAAGAAAGCCGCTATGTTTGTGTGTGTTGTGTGTGAGAGGGTTGGGTAAGAGTTGTAGAGGGTTATGGGAGGGTAAATAGAGGGTTGGGAAAAAACTGATGTGACAGCTAATATGGCATTAAAAAAGTGAGAGGGTTGGGAGGGTTGGGTATGGGTAGCCTTAATAGCACCTCTAATAACATTGCTAAAATAGAAAAAAATGAGTTTTTTCTTCTTAAAATGCTCCAACAGCATTGCTATATCATTTGTTAAAATAGAAAATTTTGAAGTTTTCTCTAAATATAGAGATTTTTCTAAAATCTCTAAATGATGAGAGAGAAACATTATTTTAATGTATTACACCAATGAAATAGTTTGTTGTTAAAATTTTTTTTTAAGTTTATTGAGATAATAAATATAATGTATATTTTAATAATATAAATAATAATAGATTATTTAAAATAGCAATGTTGTTGAAGATCAAAAGATAAAGTTTTAAATAAATATATGTAAAAAATATAGTAATGTTGTTAGAGATGCTCTAAATATGAGCTCCTGGTTTCTCCGACAATCATTATCGTTAACATAAGGCGACTTTGGCCACCATCATGCGGCCAACTCTAGATAAAAAAAGAAAAACAAATAATGTAAAAAGAAAACATCATTCAAATATACTTGTACCAGTAAGAAACTTATCAAAGAAATAATAAATGGAAAAAAGCCCCCCATGTGTATGTGAGGGGGGTTGTAACTAGGGGTGTGAATTAGATGACATCCAATGAATTTGAGGGGATCCAATCCGATCCAATCATCCATTGGATGTTGGATTTCTCCATCCGAACCGATCCAATCATCCATTGGATGTTGGATTTTTCCAATCCAATGGATGATTGGATCGGTTCGGTTCCATCCACTAGATTTTCTTACTGGATATCCATTGGATCAGATCAGATCCATCCGACATCTGATGGATGATCTAGTCAAATCCATCCAATCAAACATCGAATGTTTTTAATCCATTTCACAATAATTCATATAATAATCGAATATTTCAAACAATGACATAATGTTTAGTTTCATCCATTCAACAACTATTAAGTAATGCTAAAAAGTTAAAATATAC